>JAILYB010000007.1:11200000-11800000 GCA_021437785.1 Rhodomyrtus psidioides | reverse complement strand
GCGCCCCCGAAACCTCAACGGGTTTGGACTTTTATTTAAGTTAACCCGTATGTTATTGGCTTAATAGAGGTTTCGCTAGGTTTAGGTTTTTGGGCCCGTTTAGGGCATATATATTTTGCTCGTTTTATACTGATCATTGTAACGAGTTGAGAGCTGTAAACCGAATATCATAGTGAAAATCTCTTGCAGGACGTAGCCCTATTCTGGGGTGAACCTGGGTAATCTCGTGCGTCATTCAATTTTCTTGATTTATGTGTGATCGTTCTGATTCGGTGTGCGATAAATCCCATCACCTTTCAACTTCCTCTTCCTCGTTCGTTTTCTTTTTTGGAACTTTGACCACGACTCTTTCAAGAAAGCCTTCAATAAAAATTTCCAGTTATTATCACTGAGATATTTCCGTAAGCTATCTAGAAAAGTCAGATTAACCTTTGCCGAAAAGGACGTTGAGAACAGCTCCTCAAACTCCTTGTATGGAGGGATGCATACATAGTGTGCACTCAAAGGCTTAAATTCTCCCAACAAATCAGTAATATCACTTTGCTAACTCAAGTTCACAAGCAACGTTTCTACCATGTGATGCACATCATGACCTTTTGGGTTATACGTCAATGCGTTGTTGAAGGTCAGCCTTACATCATCAATGTTGCCTCCACATTCATGGAACGACACAACAACCTGTAGCTTAAGCTTGAGGTCACGCACCATCTGGAACAGCTTCTTATAGCCGCTCCAATTATATGCTTGTGCAGCACCTACCTTGACTATCTCCCACCAACAGTCAATCTCGACACCATCAACATTAGCTGACTTCAATATCTTTAACTGTGGTGGCATACCTTCAGGATCAACTAATTCGCATTCCAAGTTCACAGTACCCAGTGGCAGGACGACATAAACAGGAACATACGTTGTACCAGCAAAGTCACGCTCTGGAAGCTTGATAGGCAAGTCTGTAACATACTTGTTCTCGGGAGTGTCCGTAAAATCACCAGCAATCAGGCTGTCTTCACCCTCGCGGACCATATTGAGATTGCCGTTGAAGGTGTGGAGGTCGTCCTTCAATTGATATTGTTCTAGATCGCATCGGCAGCCTCTATTCTGGTAGCCCCTACGGTCCGGTTCCAGAAATTCACTTCATCTTCTTCGGAGTCCTCGGCATAGGGCTTGCGCCGCCGCTGGGGGTTGACCCTTTGTCCCAAAAGTACTTATGGAACACGAGCGACCGTAACATGCTCGGCCGGAAGAACGCCTAGGTTAGGTTTCGGGTTTGCAAACAACCGTTGGATTGCGACAAGCAATTCTTGTATCGTCCATTGTTTATTCTGTAGGGTTCGCCGAGTTTCCGTAGCAAACTAGGTAAACTCCTCTCGTGTAACAGGCTCATCGGGATGGCCCTCAGCTACGGAGGTATTTCGATTCACGTTATTAGTCATCGTGCAGGGAGAACCTTGCTCTGATATTAAATGACGCAGGGAAGTAATAATTGAAAAAGGTTTTCCAAAAGATATATTGAAATTTGATAGAATGAAAAGTGGAGATTACATAGGGTGGACGCCCTTTATATAGATATGACCATTAAAGAAAACATAAAACGAGATATTGAGAATCAAATCTAAACAGAATTCAAATAAGATATTGCAGTCAGATATGTCGTAATATTGTCTAAAATCGTAAAACTATCCGAAAACCTATCTAAACGAATTCGAAATGCGAAAAACGTCGTCAGCAGTGGAATCGATTTCTAGCGATCGCGTTTTTCCAAGAAATCACACGCCATTTGTTCTACATCACATATGAATTTGAGGTTGCCGCTATGATAGAGTTAAAATGCATGTGAACAATTCATTTGATAGATCCTGGGCTTGATTCAAATCAAACAGGAACTACTCTAATTTATGCATTGCATTTCCCCGGCACTTTCTTACCATTAGCCAAAATTGCCCTACTATGCCTTTTTATTTCTGTGCTTCCACTTGTTTCTATCCTAAGGCTACAAGTGATAATGATATGATGGAACTGAAAAGGGTATTAAAGGGAACGAATCTCGAAAATAATACGTACACATACGCAACGGATTAAACTAAATTACATGCCCTAGATCAAACTTGAATCATTAGTCGATGAAGTATATCATGTAGAACGAACATACCTCAATAGCCACAGATTAAAAGCCCACGTCGTAGATGAGATGACGATCCGGATCCGTCGATTGGTCGTCTATGGAGAGAGTTTTTTTATTCGGAGAGTTTTTGGGAGAGTTTTTTTCATGAGGATGGTTGCAAGAACAACGTGCGTTCTGGAGAGGAGAAGACACTTTCTTCTCTCTCTTTCTTTCTTTTAGAATAGGAAATAAATCTCCTGAATTGCAATTAATTAACGCAATTAAATATTATAATAAAGGCAGAAATAAATCTTGCCCTAAATAGGCGCAAATTCCTAACATCTCCCACTCGCCCACAAAGGGCTAAATGTCACTGTTAAGTTCATATGGGAAAATAATCCGTGCAACCAACATACTATAAAAGCTCGTTGCCATACATCCATTAGGAGTGTACAACAGCTCAAAATAGGCATACAACCTTAGAGTAAATCCAGTATGCAGTACCCTTGATCAATGAGTCACATTTACATCATATCTCATTTGATCTCTTTGAGTACTCAAATACAATACATTGTATTCATAATCATGATTAAACTCAAATAATCATAATTGATCGACCTGTGAACACAAATATTGAATGTGACATCAAAATAAATTGATCTTCCTCTTCTCTTAAATCTTTCAATCTCACTTCAGCTCGCTTTTCTAGAAATGTCCCACTAGATCGCATCAATTTCATGATCATCGGTAACACTCTAAGATAGCGAACACTGAATAGAAATATCAAGATTAGGTCGGAGTCATGAGGGCACTAAACTGAGGAACTCATATCCTCAAGAGTCTCACACGGCTATAGAGTTGAGATCAATACTCTTGCCAACTCTTTTTGGTCGTCTCATGCATACGTAATATGAAATACGTATTACGGTATTTTCTCCTTTCCCATGGAGCGTATGTCTTCCCACTTAATACCGTACAAATGATAGTTTAGACATACTCAATGTCTAACTTGAGTTCACAAATCTACTCTTTTTAAAGAATCCATCAGAACTCACATCTAACATCAAAGACAAATAAAGTGAAGTACGTAGTTACTTCACTTTCGGGCATAACTTATTATGACTTCATCTTAACACTCTTGTTAAGGCGACATCGAAATTTCAAGCTTCAGCTCTCAATTATCACCTAAATAATAAACTTGAAATCGTCTTATCTTTATTCGTGACACAGCAAATAGATGCGAATACCCGTGTGAGTGAGCTAATATGTCATTTGTCCGACATACTTTCTCATTATAATGTACTAAACATTAATATGCATAAATGTCATGCAAACTTATAGACATCAATAATGATAACAAATATCATTGATTGTGAACTTTGAGAAATATAAATATCTAGTACTCCCACTTCTACGCTCTTCTAGAGATTTCAATATAGGGAACTGATCCCTTTGTCAACACATGACCAAGGAAGACATCTTTAGGAATTGATTCCGTCATAGAATTTTGTCACTCCCCGAGTCCTTTCGAGCGCGCTACATCACCCTACTGCCGTACTGTTTAACTTCTTTCCCAGGACCCAACGGCACGCACTAGATAATGAGACTCATATGCACATGCGAAGGCGGCATACATAACTCCATGCAATGAATAACAAGATGACTTGAGGAAAGAAACACCATTACATAACACGAAACAGATCCAGTCTTACAACATAAACATGAACTACCGTACATAACTGAGGCTAGAGGAAAGGGGTTAGCCTACTCAAAATAAGTCATCACTAAGGGACACGCGTCGCCATCCTGTGGGACACTCCAAAAGTTAGAGGCTACTATTACGCCTAAGGGTCAGGCTCACTACTACCGGATCAGACATCGCCGACCGCGGGGTGGTACTCTACCCAATCGCCCGGCTGCGGCTCCTTTAGGACTTCTTCTTCCGGCTCTGACTCGGAATACACTGAAACGTCTTCCTCCTCCGAGTCGGACCCTAAGTCTATGAGCTCGCCCTCGACACCTACAATCTCACACTCAAACCCTGCCTCCTCTATGGGATCGTCGTCGGCATCAGAAGGCTCGATGACCTCACCATCTGCAACGGGGTTCTGTGACTGCACCACCGGGAAGCCCATACCTGGCTCGAGGTCAGTCTTCGGGTCAGAAATCTCGCCGTCGGGAGGGTACACGATCATCGGATCCTGCTCATCGACAACGTCCCAAGACACATCAAAAGATCTCAGGGGTCCCCAGGTAGTGTTGCCGTCTCGATACCACCACACTGCGTACCTATTTGGCCTCCAGTGATCTGCCCTTTCGCTCACTAATAAAAACCCTATCCTCCCCCATTGGGTACTTGGTAACGTACTTCTCGATCATTACTGGTACCCCAAAAGCTGGCGGCGGCATGATCAGGGCTTGGGGTCTAAAAATGTGGGTCCCACGACGGGGTGAGATAAACTCAATAAGCTAGTCCTAACCCTAAGCTAGGTACTCGGGACTTCCAGACACACCCAAACACATGCAATGACCAATCATGCGAAATCAGGCAAATGGCACACGATAACTTAATCAAGGCATGCATTGTTACATCATTCACCAATCTAGACTAGGCTTGGCTTCGTACCCTGGCACTTAACATCTCATAATATAGAGGATAGCTTATATATAAGATATGATTGAAATTCCCATGGCTTAGCCCGCATAACAACGCCTCAGGCTTGTTTAACCAATGAACACGCGTTTAACGCGTCAGGTTCCAAATGCCATTTCTCATGACCTGCGTTTAACGCCTTAGGTCTATCCCGCGTTTAACGCATCAGGATACAAATAAACCCCGCGTTTAACGCATCAGGGTACATCATGCACATAAGCTTATAATTCAACCAATTATAGCATAGTTCAATCAAATGTGCATATCATCATCACGAGTACCATTCGACCTCTTTTAATCGCAAATTCATACCGTGGCATACCCTCACATTATTAATCAATCAAGGCCATTGTAATGCTTCGCGGTCATCATATTTCAATTAGAATTACTCGCCAATCATTGCTACAGCCATTCGGCCATGTCACCATTCCACGAAGCCATTCAATCAATTATGCCATATGACACATCGCTTAGTCTCCCGAGGCTAATCTTTACCACTATGGTGCCATTCAAATCATTCAATCCCCACATTAGAGCCTACGACCAGAATTCAAATAAGACCATTAGAACACTTTCAAGCCACGTATCACCAAGGCTACACCATGGTCGAATACATCTAGGCGCAAATAAGGGTTTCAACATCACAATTTGATTCTAGCAAGGTCTAACACCATGAACGGTACCATAAGCCATTCGACCACTACGAGGACGTGTCCAATAGCCTAGTTTAACCATGGAATCAACATCACAAGCATTACAAGGCATCATCCTATACGGTTCACCATGGACAAAATCGGTCCTCTAGGGTTTCTTGCCAAAACAGCCCACAAACTTAATAAATCCAACTCTCACTCGGTCCTTCCATCACACAAGGTCTTAGCTAAGGGTTAGAATAAGCTTACCTAGCTTAAAGGTCCAAGGAAACCGGCGAAGATGGCGTGGAAGTGGCGCGGCGCAAATCTGACCCAGCGTGGACAGGTTCGGCCCTTAGAGATTCAACCGCAATTGGCCAACGAAACACGGTCAAGAACACTTCGGTGTGACTCTTCGTCCAAGTTCATTATTTGAAACCGTACGAATTCATGTCGTTTCGTCGACACCTTTGACCAATGTAATCGTACGGCTTCGTGACTCTTTGTCAACTATTTATAACCGTGAGTTTTCCAAAACAAACAACAATGGTTTTTAAACACTTCATTGTTTTCCAAAAAAACTGCATTCTACTGTTTTCTCATTCTCATTGTGCGATTACACCACAAAGTGGCGTTCGAAGGTTTCCTCTGAAATAAGTACCGGTTTCGAGGAAAGGCGATCCGTTCTATCCTGGGAGGCAATTGTCCAAGAACATTGGGTACCGGTTGAGGGGACAAATTTATCTTAAGGACACAACGTCATTTCGTTGGGCTCGGATCATTCATCTACATTCAGATTACTTATTTGCGATTGGTTTCAGGTTTGTCTATCAACCTAATTTCTATATATATACGAATTTCAAGTTATCCTCATAGGTTCCCACATTTGCAACTGGGTAATGGGCGGCCGCGAAGAACCTCCTTGGTCTGCACAAGACGTGGTGGAGGAATGTAAATCCTTATTAGCCCAACTTGGAAAAGTCTCTTTAGTCTTTTGTCCTAGGACCACAAACTCAGTAGTGGACTGGTTAGCGCGAGCCCAACGCACGAACTCTCTCAACCAGCACTGGCTTTCCAAGCTTCCTGATCAGTTATCTATTCTGCTAAGCTTAGACTTTGATTTCCCTTGTAATTCGGTTACATTTTATTAATATTAAACCCTCGAATTCCGACCAAAAAAAAGGGAGGAAGTCTTGTGTGACAATTTTTTGAAAGGGTTGCTTCGGCAGCAATTGGAGTCAATTCATGTTTTGAAAAGTCCTTCAAGGGGTTGGGGTAGTTGTGAAGAGCTTGGCTTGGAACATTTATTGTAGTCATAGTGGACCCTGATAACTACTGATGTGGAGTTTTTTTTTTTTGGTCATAAAGATAGTATTATTCCATAATATTAGGGGTTTAGACAAGAGAGTCCCATAGAGGGCGCAGGGATTGAGGTGGAGAAAAAAGCCAAAAATTCGAAACCCTATTGGAGCGGTACAATTTTGCAAGGCAATCGGCCACTTGATTTGCACTTCTGAAACAATGGGCCACCGTGAATTCTTGATGATGGGTTAGGAGTTATTGGGCCTCACGAATAGAAGCGTCAGCTTCCCAAATACAGTCTTCCTCCCTTTTGACCGCACGAATGAGAGAGAGGTTATCAGATTCTAATAGGCCTAATGCCCAAAAAAGCCTTAAACTTTAGCATTTGTGTCAATTATATCCAAAATTTTTTTGTCTCATAAAAAACCTTCAATTTTTACTTTTGTCCCAATTTTACAGACCTAGTACTAAAAAAACCTCAACTTTTACTTTTATCCCAATTCTACCCAAAATTTTTACCTTTAGCTCAATTTTATCTGTATAGTACAAAAAAAAACCCTCAACTTTTATTTTTGTTTCAATTTTACCGACCCTCAACTTTTACTTTTGTCTCAATTCTACCCAAAACTTTTACTTTTGTCCAATTTTATGGGCCTAGTACAAAAAAAATTTAACTTTTACTTTTGTCCCAATTTTATCACCGTTAGCCTTCCGTCTATAAGTTAATCTTACGTGACATTGTCATGTCATTAATGAATTACACCTCGGTAAAACTGACATGAAAAAATTTCAAAATTCTTTTCTGTTTTTTGCTACCCTTATATATTGTTGATAGATATACAGTTACTAAAGATGGCGCATTTCGTATTCTTTTCGACACTTAACAGCCTAAAAAAACGGCTATACATGGAGTTATTTTGACGAATTTTTTAAAATCTCGTCGTCTCTAAAACCTACTGTTTCTAAATTTCGAAAATTCATTGGTAAATTTGGCAAGAAAATTCGAGTCACGTAAGATAAACTAACGGTGATTATGAACAAAAGGCTGGCGGTGGTAGAATTGGGATAAAAGTAAAAGTTGGGGTTTTTTTTTTTGTACTAGGTAGGTAAAATTGGGACAAAAGTAAAAGTTTTGGGTAGAATTGAGATAAAAGTAAAAGTTAAGGGTATGTTTATAGTAGGCCGGTAAAATTGGGACAAAAGTAAAAGTTTTAGGTAGAATTGAGATAAAAGTAAAAGTTAAGGGTATGTTTATAGTAGGCCGGTAAAATTAGGACAAAACTAAAAATTTTGGGTAGAATTGGGACAAAAGTAAAAGTTGGAGGTTTTTTATGAGATAATTTTTTTTTTGGATATAATTGTCATAAATGCTAAAATTAGAGGTTTTTTTTGGGTATTGGGTCGATTCTAATATCACCGAAGTCTTTAGCTTCTCTGTACTTTGTTTTGTTTCCACAAGCCATCGCAGACCCAAAAGCAGGGCCCTAGCTTCCGCTTGAATCGGCGAGCATGAGTTGATTTTTCCTCCAAATCCGTCGAGAAGGACGCCGTTTGAGTCGCGAAGGACCCCTGCTACGGCTCCATCCGAGATATCCCCACCGATTGAAGCGTCGACGTTGAGCTTCAGTTTTGGGTACTGCGGTCGAGTCCAGATGGTCGGTGAAGGTGGGTTCTTTTCCGAGAAGTTTCGAGCTTTGTGGTTCCATTTGTTGTAGCTTGCTAAGATTGCATCCGCTTCATCCATTATGGCTTCGATAATTGGGATTTTGTCTCGGAACACTAAGTTGTTTCTTGCTTTCTAGGTGCACCAGAGGATGGCTCCAATATGTTCAAAGGAGGGCAGATTGGATGGGTTTTCTGCTATTTTTTGGAGCCAAGCATCTATACGAGGAATGTTTCTGGTTTGTAGGATTTGAGGGCTGATCAGGTTTAGCCATAAGTTCTCTGTCCAAGAGCAGTGTAGGAATAGGTGTTCTGTGTTTTCAATGTGCTGGTTGCATATTTGGCAAAGGGGCTGGGTGATGATCTGGCGTTTGAATAGGTTTTCTCTTGTGGGTAATGCGTTCTGGCATAAGGACCAAAGGAAAATTCTAATCTTTGGGGGGATATGGGCTTTCCAGATTCTGTTCCATAGGGTCCGGGATGGCTGAAAGGAGGATGATGCCATATTTTGCTTTGCTTCCTATGTTCTCAAAAGGTTGTAGGCACTTTTGACTGTGTAGTTCCCAGATTTTTGCTCAGTCCACACCAATTTGTCTTTATTGAGAGCATGACTTATAGGGATGGACAGGATTTCCTCCACAATCTCCTCGTCGAAAAGAATTCTTAGTGTGTTTTCATTCCATAGCATTTCCTCTTTGGAGATTAGGTCAGCTACACAAACAAGGTCTGATCTGAGAGCTGGACCGCCAATTAGACACCTTTTGAGCCATCGATCCTCTCTGATTTTAACTGATTCTCCGCTACCAATTGACCATCTAATAGAGTTTGCGATAGTTTCCCTGCCATATAAGAGACTCTGCCAGCCCCAAGACGGTCTGGTTCCTTTTTTGGCATGCAAGAAATTGCAGTTTTGGAAATAAATGCCTTTTAGCACTCTGCAACACAGAGAATTGGCATTCTGAGCTATCCTCCAAGCTTGTTTACCAATCATGGCTTTGTTAAAAGTCGTAAGATCTTTGAAGCCTAGACCCCCGTTGTCCTTCCTCTGTTTTAAGATTTCCCATTTTTTCCAGTGCAGTCCTGATTTGGACTCGCCATTCTTCCAACAAAAGGCAGCAATTTTCCTTTCCATTGATTGGCAGATGGAAAGTGGTATCTTGAATATCGACATGGCATATTGTGAAATCGCTTGAACCACTGTTTTGATCAAAATTTCCTTCCCCCCTTTAGATATTAGTTTTTCCTTCCATCCTTCAAGTTTTGAATTTACCCTGTCGTTGATCCAGGCGAACATTTGCTTTTTGGATTCTCCCCAGTCAGTTGGAATGCCAAGGTATTTCCCTGTTTTTTGTAGCACAGGGACTCTAAGAGTGTTGGCTAGATTGTTTTGAAGTCTCTGAGGGCAGAATGATCCCATAAAAAGGCCAGATTTGTTGAAGTTGATCTCTTGTCCGGAGGCGTAGCAGTACTGGTTTAAGATCATGGCTAGGTTCTGGCATTCTGTGATTTTTCCATCCAACAAGTAAATAGAGTCATTAGCAAATAACAAGTGAGATAGAGTCGGACAGAACTTGTTTAGCTTAATGCCCTTAATCGTCCCTTCATGCGCAGCTTTCCTCATCAGCATTGAGATGGTATTTGACATGAGGATGAACAAGTAAGGGGATAAAGGGTCCCCTTGTCTGAGGCCTCTCGATGGTTGGAAGTAGTTTAGTGCTTCGCCGTTGAACTTAACACTCAGAGTGACTGAGGTGACACACTTCATAATTCTATTTGCCCATATTGGGCAAAAACCCATCTTTAGAAGGCACGCTTCCAAGAAGTCCCATTCAACCCTGTCAAAGGCTTTCTTCATGTCCAGTTTAAGGACTGCTTGGAATTTGTGTTTCCTCTTCCTGACCCTTAGTTGGTGTAGAACTTCCTGAACAATCATTATGTTATCTTGGATTTGTCCGCTCAATTCTCAGTTGATACGTGGATTGAACCACTTGATACTAGTGGTAGAATTGGTGGATGACTACTAACATGGTACTCGGGTCGTTAAAGAAAGAAAAAACTAAACTTTATCGAATTGAAATATCTGGTATATTGGCTGATTATGTACTTGGTTACATTTTACTAAGATGGAGGAAACGGAAATACTGATAAACCTGATAGCCCTTTACGTTGTAATTTTATATCATTTCAGTTGTCTCACGTAAAATTAATCACTTACAGGAACTATTTGATTATGGACTAAAACTAACGGTTTGTGTTTGCTGTATTTAATGGCACTTCAGCAGTGTTTTGCTGGTTCTCTTGGACTTGCAGAGCAAGTTTTGTGGGGGTTAGCATTGGAATTATGAGTGATGTGACTTATAAGATAGTAGGTTGATGTAACAGTCTGAAATTCCAAAAGTGAATACGACCTTTTCCTCCGGACCTAGCGGGGAAAATTTTGAATTGGAACTACTTGCAAGAGAATGGTCATCAGAGAAAGGATCTTCAACCTATGTGCTGATATGATGTCGAGATATGTAGAATCTAAACCTTCAAAATGCAGTAATCCGATCCTGAGGCTTAGAAGCACATGGGAGTGAAATTGGATGCAAGTTTTAGCAGCAAGCAATTGCAATTGTGTTTGCTGTATTTATTGGCGCTTCAGCAGCGTTTTGCTGGTTCTCTTGGATTTGCAGAACAAGTTTTGTGGGAGTCAAGATCGCATTGGAATTACGAGTGATATACACCTGAGACAGTAAATTTGATGTAACAGTCTGAAATTTCAAAAGTGAATATGATTCTTTTTCCGGATCTAGCGGGAAAAAAATTTGAAGTGAAACTAATTGCAAGAGGAAGGTCATTGGAGATGGGATCTGTACCTAGCCATATGCCGATTCTTGAAGTGTGAATGGGCTGCATCAAATCTATTAGTACTCTTGCTTCTTTGCTTGCTGCTTAAAAATGTGAACTGAATCTCTACTATCGCCATTTCTCCGGAACTTTATGAGAACGTCGACGGCAACCACAGTGGGAAAATTCTAAGCATAAGCAGCAGATTGTGGATCGTGAGAAAATCTCACTTGTTTTCCGGTGTTAAGATTCTCAGAAATGAGATTGGTTAGCCATTCGATTGAAACTATTTGAGCTAATCGGCGATGCACATCATGCCCCCATCTTGGAAAGGAGGTCTGCTACTTTCCATAACACGAGAAAATCATTCTGCGGGCCATGCAAAGCTGCTTGTTGAGCTTCACTTTTTACTCGTTTTCCTTCACTTTTGTGGGAATAGTAGAACTAAAAAGCTAGCCTTTAGTATATTGCGTGGAACAACAAGCTGCTTGGGACTGGATCTTTGGAAATCATGGGTTGATCACTGGCAAAATGACACAAATAGTCCCTAAACTTTGTCAGAATGTGCAATCTGGTCCCTGAATTTTTAATTTGTTCAATTTAGTCCCTAAACTTTGGCAGAATGTGCAATTTGATCCCTAAACTTTTGACTTGTTCAATTTAGTCCCTGAACTTTTAGTAAATGTTCAATTTAGTCCCTGGACTATATAAAAATATTCAACGTTATCCCTTATCTTAAATTAACAAAAGGATTATATTGAACATTTTCCTATAATTCAGGGACTAGATTGAACATGCACTAAAAGTTTAGGGACTAAATTGAACAAGTCAAAAGTTTAGGGACCAAATTGCACATTCTGCCAAAGTTCAGGGACTAAATTGAACAAATTAAAAGTTCAGGGACCAGATTGAACATTCTGTCAAAGTTCAGGGACCATTTATGCAATTATCCCTTGATCACTCTTTGAAAGTTTTTGCATTTTTGAAATACCATATGACGCGTTGGATATTTGAATTTATTTTCGGTCAGAAGATGATGTTTGATTTTGATAGCAAGTTTTTCGGCATTTCACAGGTTATATCTTCGATCCCTGCAAATTGATGAACTCACAGGTTTCGTGTTCGAAAAATTTCAGCTGTGGGCACCGAATCGTGCCGTCCAGAAGGTAATAGGTCAGATTTTCTTTGTTCTGCTGTCTGCTTGAAGGACCAAAGGGACTAATTTTCGAGATGAGGCATCATTTTCAGCAGTTACATGAATGCCGCGTGTCATTTCGATCATTTAAATGAGCAACGTCTTTGATTTTGATATGTCATCCTGCATTTTATAGAGGATATCAATTCCCTGCAGTTGCATTGATTGAAGCTTGTAGTTTTTGTAGTTGAGTGGTAGCAGAAGACCGGGCTTGACGATATTCAGCAAACTTCGCCAAGAAATGATCCCAAACTGGTAAAACACGGGTGGGCGAAAAATCGTTTGTTGTCATCTCGCTTCACTTGAATGCGCGTTTCGCTTTTCAAACTGGTGCAATGGCGAAAGCGGCAAATGTTACCGGTATCACGAGTGTGAAGAAGATTCCAGTCGGGCAAGCATGTGACCGGATACTTGGCGGTCAAATTGATTATTACGCAGGCTACATCTGAGTCCCCCAACTGTCACCGAAGTCGACTGCGATCAAACTCGGCGGTTCGGGTGACCACTCGACTGATAACGGATCTTTTCAAGGAAAGAAAGCAAACATTGCCCCTGCTTTACAAGAATGTACAGAGCACATCTAAACGAGCAATGCTATGATCATACAAAGATTACAGAGCACACAGGGAAAAGTCAAAATACAAAGCTGCCCACTGTGTAGAATCATCTAGAGAACACAGGACAAACCTGAGATGTCAAACTGGAAGTGGGTGGACTCTATTTTTTTCTTATTGTTATTATTATTATTATTTTGGGAATCAGACACAATACGAACTGCTAACACACGAAGAAGATGGACGGATCGCAGCAACACTCGTCGATGAGGCAGCAGCAACACAGAGCCGCAAGGCTGCAATGCAACCAAACAACAACAACACATCACTGATCAATTTCCCTTGACCATATGAACATGAAAATCTTTCTGGCCAAGAAACAAAAATGGAGAGAGAGAGAGAGAGAGAGAGAGATAGTACCATCCTTCAAGAAAGCCCTGCTGTTTTCTGGGAGGAGGAGGAGGAGCATAGTACTGTGGAGGTGCTTGTACAGGAGGCCCTTGATAATACCCTGCAAAACCAACCTCCACCATGCAAAGATCAGACATGAACAAGGTGGGGAGACAACAGAGACAGAGATAGGCAAAACCAACCACCACCATACAAGATCAGACATGGACATGGTGGGAAGAGAGACAGAACCAACCGCCATCATACAAGATCAGACAGGAACATGGTGGGAAGAGAGAGAGAGAGAGAGAGGGGATACCTTGACCTTGAGCAGGGTAAGGATAAGCGTACTTGGGGGGTTCGCTCATTTCTCGAGACTTGGAGAAGACCCAAGAAAAACCTTCACAGGCTGCTTGTGAGCCGTGGATGAACTCGAACTGAGATTTTGATTACTGCAGAGAGAGAGAGAGAGAGAGAGAGAGAGAGCCTTTCTCTGTCTGGGTCTTGGGTCTGGTTTTCATATCAGCACTTCGGCATCGAATTGGGTAAATTGCAACACGGCACGTTGATACATGTTACACCGAGACGTACGCCCCACGTGACTAAAAAAATTATTACACATGGCCGCACCAATTGATCCAAGCCGCTTAATAAAAGTATATCATATGATCCAATGGTTGAGATTAACGGTTCCATATGTGTACCGGGATCATTTTACTGCTCCACATAACCCCGCGTCATTTTAATTTCCGTCCAAAAAAAAATAATTGCCTTGTATAGAGTAGTGCATGGTCCACATGCATTTTGGGGGCGTGGTGTTTGTTCGCACTCCCAAACTTTCGCCAAAATTTAGAAAACTGTCAGAATTGCGAAAAAGAAATATCAAAATATTGCGTGTAAGTCTACGTATTCATATGCTGCGATACTTCACGGTTTCCGAATCGATTTTTTAATTTTTTTTAAAAAAAAGTCAAGGTAAAAGTAATATTAACCACAAGGTAAAAATAAAACTCGATTACTTGGGGTTCTAAGCGACAATAATTGTGGTGGAATACATATGATAGCGTCCTAAGAAAAGATTATCCAACGCACCTTCGCCACGGCTTCTTCTCTGTCTTTTTGACTTTTGGATTTAACATTTTTGAAAGTCGTTCTTTTGTACTTATCTGCTTTTTTTTTATTCTTTATTTATTTCTTCTTTGTAGTCAATGGTCACTAATTCCTTTATTTTATGAATATTGGGGAGTGGGGGATAAAGGTTCATCATAATCGAGATCCTTCGATTACGACACGATACACATGGAACATTTGGGGCCTTTGCCTCCCTGTTCTGCTTTTCTTGGTCCTCAAATTGACAGCTGTTATTATTATTATTATTTTTTTTTTTAGGGATCTCACTTTTTTTTTTTTGGATTTAAAATTCTTGTTTGATGTATATTTTCGTGCCTAGGCTGCACATTGGTTGAGCGTGGCCCAGCAACGATGTGTGCTTCCTTGTAATTGAGCGTGGCCCTCCCGCCTGTGTATGTGGTGCTTTTCTCTCTTTTTTTATTTTTATTTTTATTTTTTTACATTTGAGAAAATAGATTAAAAAATGTAGTAAAAAAGCAAATAAACAAAAAAGACGAAAACGCCTTTGAAATCAAGCCTTTTTTTTTTAGATTTTATGATTATTTTAGGCTCTTATTTGAAACAATATTCACTTCAGGTCCCTATTTGAGAAAATGACGGTCCTAAGGACCCTTATTTGAAACAGAGTTCACTTGGAACCCTTATTCGAGAAAACAAGAGGACTTTAGACCCTTTTTTTTTGAATTTTTTCCTTTGAGAAATGTTTAGTGAAATCCCTAGATTATTATGAAAATATTCAATATTGTTATTTCATTAATTTAGATTAATATAATGTGTTGAGGTGGCTTTCAATTCGTTAAATTTTAACTGCGAACAACAAAATAAAAGTTACACCTAAATTATTAAATTATGTTTGGACTGATAATAAATATGATAATGCACGTTATTAAAAAAATGATGGACATTCCGAACAAAAAGACAAATAATGACAGGCATGTTGTGATTTTTTTTCTTTTTCTGAAGTAGATCTATAAAAAGATGAACATATTGACTCGTTACTTTTAAAAACCCTACTCGGCATATAATAACCTACGTCATCACATAATTTCCAATATGTTATTTGAGCAAACGAAATGACTACATTGAACATTTAGCAATAGTTCGAGGACCACATTTAACCGATAAATATTTTAGGAATTACATCACTCAATGAATTAGAAATCATGGATTATTCGTGACGTTTTCCCTTCAATTTGCTCTTTGACTAACGCAAGAAATACTAGTATTCATATAGATTTATCAAATGACGGGACAAATAATAAGTGGCCATTTAATCTAATAAGATATCGTTAAGGCACCCAACAAGAATCTTCCACATAATTTTGTAAGCCTATTTAGTCTCAATGCTTTCTTCGGTTAGTTTCTTCTAAGGAGCTTTCTTATTTCGTGAAGGACCGAATTACGTGAACATAAAATAAAATTTTTCATCTTTCAACCGTGAGAAAAAAGGAATAAAAATTAGTTTGGACTTGTTTTATGTTTCGAAGATCTCGTTGTTTTTAGAAATTTTTACAAATTAAGGACGAAAATTGTCATTTGAAGTACATACGTTTGTATTACAAGTAAAAAGGAAGCAAATGCAAATTTTTTTTTCTTCTTCTAGATAGCCAAAAGAAAATAGAATTGTTTTATCTTTTCGTCGTTAACGTGAAGAAAATGAACTTTGTTCCCTTGACAGCTCATCTTGTCCTTGGCTCCCGTCTCTATCTCGTCGGATCGGGACCGTTGGTTTCACATTCACTTTCTGCCCCTATTTTTAGTAATTTTAGCCTTAGCCTTGGCACGAAATGATAACACTTGGCACGCAATGATTGGCTCATAGACACGACTCTCGAATTCCGATAGCATGTTGTCGAGCTTTTGTAGGCTACTCTCGGGAAAATTGCACAAAAGATACTAAACTGTATAAAAGTTTCATTAAATTCAACCAAGTCCTAAACCTTTTCTTAAAGTTGCATGTGCCACATAAACATTTTTTGAATGACATGTAGGCAGCTCTAGCATCTAGGTATTATTAATGAAAAGGACTTACTCGCACTTTCAGAAGGAAGTTTAGGACTTGATTGTAATTTTTTCGGCTACTTTTTTTTGCCGTAGTTTAGTCTTTAATTTAGTCTTTAATATATATAGCATGAGATGATAATATGGTCGGTTCATTCTTGTCGATAAAAGTTGCGTGAATGTGAGGGCAAGGCTTATGTGGTGGAGGGGATGCCGGTGCTTTCGGTCGAATTCAATGTGAACTTGGCCCTCTTTCTTGCTCATTATACTTTTTTTTTTTTTTTTTTGTAACCGAGGTGTCCGAGCCAGCTTGCGCCCACCTCTTTGATTGGCATGAGTTTTTTTTTTCCTTGGGTCGAGGTAGGCATTAGCTTTATATATCCGTCACAACTTTGTTACGAATCTTTTTAATGAGCGCACATGAGAGTGGTGTGAAAGAAAGAAGTTGCGCATTATATGTCTAGAGATAAAAGAAGTAATTAATAATGCCTAATTGAGGGGATTATCGTCCCAAAAGTTCTGAACCTATCGTAAGGCAGTTAATTTAGTCCTAAACTTTTTTGATGATTTACTAATGTAGCTCGTTCGGCAAATTCCGAGACAAATCACTTACGTGGTGGTCATTCCATGAAGGATGTCTATAATCCATGTAAGCAATTTCAGGCCAAAATTGGCCAAAAATACTGCATTGAAAAATTGTCAAAGTAGTTTAAAATTAAATTCCAGGCCAAAATTGACCATCGTACGATAGGCTTAGGACTTTTCAGACAACAATTTTCTCACTCGATTGACATAATCTCTTGAGTTTTGACATTGTTGCACAGTAACCCTCGAACTCTTATTTTGGTTGCGGCCGCTAGTTTGTTCCCAGGGTAATGATGTCATGAAAATAAAAAGTGGTGCATGGGCAATAAAGTTAAGAAAATTTAGTGGATGTTACTTTGGTCAAGAAAAACGAGTTTGGCGTTTATTGTTATGCAGTACACAACAGCACCAAAATTCAGAGGAGTTTTGAATAATTTATTTATGTGTGTACATGTGTGTGTGTGTGTATATATAAAATCATGCTTAGAGATTTTATTTATGATAATTGGAACTCAAACATTTTACAAAATCATATTTGAGTTTCTAACCAATCATGATTTATAGGGGTACAAATTTTTTTAATGAACGAGCCCATGAAGAGTTCCAAATGGGCATGATGTTCTTCTAGAACGGATCCACAAACCTAAAATATAGAAATGGGTAATGACACAAATAGTCTTTGAATTTTGATTTCATGCGTAATATAATCCATGAATTTTTAATTTGTTCAACGTTGTCTATGGATTTTTGGTACATGTTCACTTTTGTCCCTAGCCTCTATGAAAATATTCAGTGTTTTGTTCCATTAATTCAAGTTTAGGGACATTATTAAACATTTTCAAACAGTTTAGGAGCTAAATTGAATATGCATCAAAACTTCAGGGACCACATTGAACAAATTTAAAATTCAGGGATCATATTGCATATTGGAACGAAATTCAGGAACCGTTCGTGCCATTTACCCAATGAAGGAGCATGCTCAGACTTATTTCAGGGGGACTCTCCGATGATTCAATGAGTACATTGTATCTATTATGTACATCTATTTAGTATCGACGTTACCGTAAAGGATATATTACCCATCATGAAATGTTCAATTGGAGGCATAATCATTCGGTGACGAGTCTACCCCGATGCTTCATATACCATAATTCATGAATTTTTTTTTTTCCCGCACGAAATAGCAAATATGCCGAAGATACAAGCTGGCTAGATGTTGATTTGCATATTGACTCAAACTTGTGGCCTTGTGTAAGGTATTGCGATTGCCACCCTTTTGCTAATGGCTACATGTTGGCGTGATTGGTGCTGGTCCGAAAAAATTATGTAGATTTGTTTGATTTCTGTAATTTTGGAATTGCTTTTTTGGCTTTAGGTTTTGCCGTTGTCTTCTTTTCGTGTACTTTATCAATAAAATGGCAGTCCCTCTCTCAAAATATATAGAATAAAAAACTTTGAGAGAGGAGGCGCATTACTGAACCTCGTTAAATCGTGTCTTCTTGCTTCATAGTGCCAAGACTATTTGATTCGATTATGGTAAGAGTGTCGAGAGAGATTCAAAAAGGCACCCAGAAAATAATAGGCCATTCTTTGCTGAAGCAAGTTGTTTCAAGAGTATTTCCCTGTGGAGGAGGAATTTGTTAAGATCTTTATGTCTTCTAATTGATAGCGTGGCCCATCACATGATATTAAGGGTGAGCGATTCTCGATCAGGTTTCGGTTCTCCTAAAAAATTGAGAATTGGACCGATGGTACTGGTTCCCAATTTTCGAAGCTGGGAATCAGACCGCCGGTCCGGTCCGATTCCCGGGCGTTTCAATGGAGTCAAGCAAATATTATCAAGGCCATTATTTTCGAAGAAATGACTCTAAAACAGTAGATTT
Organism: Rhodomyrtus psidioides; assembly: GCA_021437785.1. Lineage (NCBI taxonomy): Eukaryota > Viridiplantae > Streptophyta > Magnoliopsida > Myrtales > Myrtaceae > Rhodomyrtus > Rhodomyrtus psidioides. The sequence goes on along the minus strand of JAILYB010000007.1, from coordinate 11,781,079 downwards.
TTTTCTTAAAAAAAAACTTGAGATGATAAAATTTTCGAGCACAATCTAGTAACACATAGCATTCGACATTGTTGGGTGAAGTCATAAGAACAAAACATGTGGTCCAAATCTCAACCATATGAGACCTTGTGAATGCAAAAAAAAAAAAAAAAAAAAAAAATCGACCGGTTTGGTCCAGGCGGTCCGAGCCGATCCAGTACCTCTATATCGAGAATTGGACTACCTTCCTCTAGAATCGAGAACCGGACCATCGTTCCGGTCCGGTTCGGGCAGTTTCCAGTCGATCGGTCCGACTTGTTCACTCCCAGGTGATATTACAGAAGCACACAAATGCCTATTGGATGGCTAATTTTCATCCTCCGTTCTTTGGAAAGGAAGAATATATGAAATCGTTAAGCATTTTGCGTACTTATAAAACAATTGCTAACATTTAGTTTATGATCCATTGTTTTTTTTTTCTTTTTTTCACGACACATGTAATTAATAAACTGACAACCGAATATTTTATTACTAATCTTGCTGAACAAGCACTCCAAAAACCGCACTAGTGGACACTTGAAAAAGGTTGTCTAGCGGATTAACTCGGCATCACGTTACCGAAGAGAAGCATCCGGAAGTCATGCCGAGAGTTTCATGCGCATGCCGAGGTCAACACCTCGTACAGTGGAGTGGTTGGAAGGAACTTGTGTCCGAAGGACCCCAAAGAAAATTGGTCCACAAAATTTGACATTGTCTTGATTTTTTTGGCATTCTCTGATATATATATATATATATACCATGCAATATGTTGACATAATACATGACCCTAATGAAAAGAAGTTACATGTTAACTTCCGTAGATTTGACCCCCCAAAAAAAAAAAAAATTCCATAGATTAAATGACAAACGAATAGAGAGACGGTTAATCCACTTCTTTTGCACTTTAGGGGCTTCGGTTATTAATTCGCGAACCTTAATTTTATTTTTTTGGGTCGAATACAATTCGAACCTTAATTTAGGTGGTTACAATACACTTTGAATGTTAGTGAAAAATTGGTCATCTCTACCTAATACATATTATGAAATGAGGGACACGACATTTCCTGGGGTTGTCGCCTAGAATAGATCGAAGGTAACCCTGATTGGGAAAAAAAGGACCAACGCGCTATTGCCACTATAATACACACACTGAGGCACAAATGATGAGTCCTCTCGAATTTCGCATGTCGGAGCTCGTGGACAATTGCCTCTGCCAACTATGCGAAAAAGTAAAGTATTAGGTGTTCGGGTTAAAGTATTTTTCGAAAATTAGTTTTCTCAATTTTCACTCGTTTGGTTCGTAAAAAAATAAATTAATCAACGAAATACACTTCTCGGTCAGTGGAAAAAATATGCATAAAATTAAGAAGAGGAATTCCTAAATTTAAAGTGGTGAAAATACTTTTCAAAATCGCTCATCTCGGTTTTTTTTTTTAATTTTAAAGTTTTATCATGTACTTTTTATTTTTGTATTTATTCTTATTTTTTTATATTTTATATTTTCACTTTTTTTTTACCTGTTATGTTTTCTTTTCTCTTTTCCCTTGCCGGTGACTGGCCATTGCATCAGCCGACGAGCTTCACTGTTGGGTCGTTGACGTTTTTCTAGCTCCACCTCGCTAGATCTGGCAAGGGACGAACTCGCACAAAGCTAGATCGGCTCGGCTTGGTAGAATCTGGAGAGGCCGAGCCTGGGCGAGCTTGTCCCTCGCTTGTGGTGAGTCACCGGCAATCGCCATGGTTGGCCACCGACATGGAAAATAAAATAAAAGAAAAAAATATTTAAAAATTCGATTTTGTTTTTGCCTCAGATATAGTCATTAGACTGAAATCATTATTTTTTTTCTAAATGAGATTGGAACATCAGAAAACGTTTTTCGGTCAAATATAACGAAACAAAAGAAAACTAACTATTTTTTTTTTGGAAAAATGATTTACTGAAAAAGCTATTGTTTGTTGATTAAATGACACATGTTTATGGAGATGATTATGTAATCGAATCCATTCACATGTCGACTGTCCAATAATGCAAATGTAAATTACTTCATATATTGAAGGTGGACCTAATAAAGACATAAAAAAAAAGTGAAAATAAAACAAAATAAAATAAATGCATACAACGTTGGTCCATCCCTTATCAGTAGCCCCATCTACCTAGCATAGCCCCCCACCGGCACCGTGTGGTCCAGCCTAACGGATAAAGATTGGCCATGAAAGAGACCCAAACTTAGGCCTTGAGCTTTGGGCCAGAGTTTGGGCCTAGTATTGGGCCGGACCGCCTGAAGCAACTTCCTCAAGGATGCTCCCATTGGCGATTATGCATAAGACTGTATTTTCCGGTCCGAAATTGTCTCCGCACGAGATAACAAATGCCCAAGACACAAACTGCCGTGGGATTCGCAAAAGGGCGGAAGGGGGTTTATCGCCGACGGTCTGTTCAGGGTTCCAAACTTAACAGTGATAACTAAACACGAGGGTTGCGCCTGGTACGGGACTTTAACACCTTACGGCACGAGCCCGTGTCAGTGTTCTCGAGCATAAAAGATACGTGACACCTCTTCACTGATCACCACTGGGCATCACGCCCGACAACGCAAAATTCCAGGACTCCGTTCTGTCATATCATTGTATCAAAATGCAGGCCGTCTTGATACTTAGTTTCCACTATAGCGAAGCTGATTAGATGGACACCGTCGCGTGCTCAATGCCTCTCTCTGTAAATCCCCCGCATAGGGAATTATGAACGAAAATATACTTTACATGTGACTCACGTAGCTGAAGATTATGAATTTTGTAACGATGCGTGTGCCCACAGTTCTTGCAAAGTTGCAAGGCCCATTTCCTGAGCTGGTCCAGGTGAAATCCAGCATTGAGCCTAAAATATGAGGGCAAAACGGTGCGTAGGGATAGGAAAACAAACCAATCTATAAATTGGGTTGTCAAGTGATGCGACCCATTTTTGGTTGGTGCTCTCCCACGGTGAACTGGCTTTTGGTTTAAAGTCATGCTGCTCATTTTCAATTTGGAGAAATTTTACCTTTTATTCTTGTACTTTCACTACTTTTAATGAGCCTAATCAAGCCATTCTACTCTCGCAATTATTTTGATCAAGTCCTTTTCATTAAACAAATTAAAAGTAGAGGGACCTGATAAGAAAAAGGCATTAAAGTACAGGGATGAAAAGAAGAGTTTTTCCTAAATTTTGTCCACATTGTACTCTGACATTTTCTAAATTCGCTAAATCTCTCCTCGCATATCCAAGTGGACATCCACATGTTCTATAGTTCGATGTTGTCCGTCGATCGCGTCAATCGAATTTGGACGAATTTGACATCAGGAGGACTTGATTAGAAGATTTGCCAAAGTAGGAGGAGTTGATTAGATAAGATGAAAATATGATGGGAGAACCTTTTGGGCTCATTAAGGCCTGTAGCTCATTGCTAGTTTGTCAGCTCAATGCCATTGATTTTCTAGCGACAAGAACCTTGTAGCATTTGCTGCTTCGAATATCGTAATTTCCGATGGATCCATGAATACAAATTACGTTATGCAGTGTCGTTGAATAGTCAAACGGTTGACCTTGGTTGAAATAATTAGCCAATGATTAACCATTTTTGTCTTTGCCCTATACAACTCTGCAAATCATCTCTCCCCACAAGCTGATTTCGAAGACATTTAATTAAAACGACAAATCATCATGAGCGAATCATTTATGCTGTAATACAATTTTTTTTCCCACAATGTATTCACGGTAATTCCTGATGACCTAAAGTGTATAATTACCATTTATAAGTTCCTTTACTTGTAAAAGGCTAGGTAGTTGGGCTGGGCCTGAGGTGATGGTCAGCCCGTATTTTATTTCCTTTATTTTGTTAAAACGATCATCACGTTGAAATGTGATCCCGCTCTAACGGAAAGTTAGATACTTAATCAGATAATTAAAGGTGGGTGAGATCCTGTCAAGCATCGCTTATCGATTTGTCTCGCCACACAACTCGAGTCAAACTTGCAAATCTCTACATTTCGCGGACGTGATTTCAGATCGTTAACCACTCCATGCATCGCTCGACATTCAAACTTACATGAATGCATGCGTCTCTATTTCGCGTAATCAATAATATGCATCAACAAAAACGAGCACGCCAAAGTGTGGGATCAATTGAAGGTGAATGGCAGTCAAGTCCTAATTATTATTATTATTATTATTATTATACTTGGATTTTCCTTCTTTTTGTGATTTGCAATAGCTATTGTTCATGTACTTGCAATTTGTGTGCTTAGGGAATCGTGTGAACAAAAGAATGTGGCGAGATCAACTTATTCTCATATCGCAATCACATTCTCCCACAGAAGAAGTGCATGTGATGGAGTGACTCCAAGGAAAGGGACAAAATCCAGAGGTAAATTGGAGCAAAACTGTCCCCCCCCCCCCCCCCCCCCCCTCCAAAATCCAATCCATGTAAGAATATTTTTTTTTTCCCTGCTTTAGTACGTTTCATCAATTCTGAGGAGAGCATTTTGGATGGTAATGTTTGGCTTCGTTCTGAGGCTAGAATCTTGGAATTGGATTGGATATCCCCTCGTCACCATCACTATTATGACTATTTTATAATACAGGACATAAAAGCCGAGAGGCCTCGCGGGTGGTCGGAAGAACCAAGTTAAGTCCGAGCCTTTGACCTGTACGGGTGGCCCTGATATGGTGTGGTTTGTAGGCAGTTGGTGGGATATTAATATAAACAGATGACCCCAATTCTCGAGCTGGAAATTCCTTTCACCTCAACAAACTGCGCCTACCTTTTGTTATTTGAAGGCCGATGTAACACCTTGCAACCTCATGAATCGAGTTAAGTCCAAGTCCAAACCTTTGGTGAGTGCAAGTGACAATGATCCCAGAGCAATTTGCATGCGATTGATCGAATTTGAAACCACGACCTCTAATTCTCACACTGGAAATTCTCTACACTTAATTCAACCTATTGCATGTACCTTAATTTTATGCTATCGTTTCTATATTTTTATTATTATCACTACTTTGGCTCTTATCAATCTTTCTCTGACGATGGATATTCTCATTAATCAGAACTTATGAAATATATTGATCCTGAACAGTTGCCAATTAAAACACCTACATGTACATTCTTTAAGTTCAATGGCTCGATTCATGCAAAGCAACAGGCATATTTATGTTTCCTAGCCAAAGAAGAAGAGGAGGAGGAGGAGGAGAAGGATATTGGCACATTAGTATGCTAAGGAAAGAAATTTGAGAAGCTGACAGTATAACAATATAACGATATAATTTCAACCGCAAATGTTATTAATGACAAAAAAATATATAACAATAATGACATGATTCACCTTTGATCTTATGCCTAGTATTCCATCGTGATACTGTCACGTTGTCATGTTAGCGGCATCTCTAAGGAAATAGGATGTTTCTCTTTTTGTTCTCGTGATTTTGCAAGAACAAATTAATTTTCAAAACCTGCACCAAAATAATCAAAGTCAAGAGAGCTTGGAATGAGCGAAAGGCCCTGTCTTCCCAAATAGGACATTTTCAAATCATGGGTCAAGACCAATTTTTTTTTTTTTTTTTTGTTATTGGCCCTTTCAAATGTTTGGCAATTTCGAGGCAATAGTCTTGACCTTTTCAGGTCCTTTATACCAACTTTCTCTCTTTTCTGACTAAATAACGAACCGTGGCCTCATGTCAATTATCAAATTATCATTGCCTGGACTCTAAATATCATTGGCGCATCAATAATTTTCGTCAATTTGAAAGCTTATTGCTTGCTGAGAACATACATCAACTTATCACCGGGATCCAATCGTATCCAGCCTTTCAGCAAAAAATCTTTCAATCACATTGTCAAAAGACTCCATGTGGACATCTGTCACTACACTAACCCCAAGAAAAGACAACATTGGATATGGAGTAGTTTTTTTCAATAATTGATTTGTTTATGTAACCTGTGCAAATTGGATTGGATACTTTTTCATACGTAACTTGTGCAAATTTGATTGGATGCTTTTCATACGTAACTTGTGTAAATTTGATTGGATGAATATACCTTTAAATTTGATTGGTAGAGTTTAATAAACAAAGGTGTAAACAAATAAGTGAGTGTTTCGTAAAACCTCTCTCAAATCTAAGGAAACATGGTGTATCATTATGAAAGAAACTCCCTTTCATCGATTGTGATTCTCCCTCCAACAAACTTGCCTAGACTTTTGTCCTTCTTTCCGTAAATAATATATCACTTATGCATGAAAAAACGGAAGATGATATATCATCCATTATGTTTAAAGTTTGAATATCGAGACTTTCTTTCCACACATATATTCCAAAGCTTTGTTTTTTCCCCCCTTTTTTGTATGCTCATTGTAGAGTTACAAGAATAATCATCCTGTAAGTTGTGTACCGAATAAAAAAAAAGGGAAAGTTTTGGACTTTATATATCATGGATAAAGAGTAGAGAAAATGTGCCGTGTTCTAGGTTATTCTTTTTGGCTTATATTTTTCCGTCTCATCCCCTATTGCATCTTTCAAATCAATGGCCTGTCAATCTGTTAAGATTGCTTCATCTTACAAGCATTCGTGGGCTGTCAAGCCAATGAGTAGAAAGACATTTTCCTGTGTAGGAATTGAAAAAGATATAATTATAAAAAACGCAATTTGTCTATTAGGCTATCCCCCTCGAGGGTTGAAACTAGACCCTTTTGCATAGAAGTCCCAATCCACCGGGATACGAAATGCAGGCAAGTTTGTGGGAGAGTCAATGGAGTAACAATGAGGGCACGAATACAGATGTCTCCAGGAAGTAGTTAATGAGGAAGAAATTCATAGTTCAGGTCAAAGTGTGACCCCATTGACAACACAGGAGGACCGTGATCTGTTGTACCTGACTTTTTAGCTGCATGATTACTCCTTTTGACTTGTATCATTGGATGTTGCATATGATTGGTTTTCTCTTCTTCTTTTCTGTTTTTCTTCAACTCGAGGGGTGTTCTGTATGAGCACAAACAAATAATCTCCATATACTCGTGTAGCTTCATTACATGACTTCATATTTGCATATTACCACATAACTTTGTAGAAATTGGGCCAAATTAGATAACAGATCTGATGTGGGACCGAACAATTTCGATCGATCTGGGTTGTGGTAGCTCGGGACAAGGTCGACTTGATTCGATTCCTTGGGCTTGGGCCAAGTTTCGGATCCATTGACCTTGCCTTCTCTTGTTTGAAGTCGAGGTACCTATCACTGTTCATGGAGAATTTAAGTGATCTCTTCTTGGGAAATGGATCCCCTGCCCTAATTCCCAATCGAGATCAGGGCCGTCCGTTCAACAACGGACGGCTCAAATCATTTTCAAAAAAAAAAAACACAAAAAAAATCCCCCTTAATATAAGAGATCTGGGCCGTCCGTTCTTTGAACGGACGGCCCAGATCGAGCAAGGTACCCGGATCCTCTCTTCTTGTGGCCCCAAGTGATTGGCCATCGTAAATGGGTGCATTATTCCATCTTGAAAGCACGTCAACATCCTAAGCCATTCGTGAGCAGCCATACTTGTTAATCTCAACATGCAAGCGATATGCAAGAAGTTAGTTAAGGGTGTTTTGATAGCGATTGTAGGCCCGTGAGCATGCCGATTGCGTAATTATTTCGCATCATTGGACGTGTGAATTACTAGAGGAACTATCGATGTCAAAGTTCCTTGTGATTAAGGGTAGTGAATAGCTCTCATTGGTTCGAACTTCACGTTGGACAAAATACGCTGAGCATGAGTTGAAGATGATAATTCTCACTGCAACAAAGGTTAGGGTAGATTTAAATTCGGCCAGGTTTGACAATAGAACATGTATGTACAAAAGAGAGTTTGAAACTTTAGTAAGGCACATTATTTTCACGAAGAAAGAAAACTTTAGTAAGACAAAAGCTTGGACTAAACAAACAAATATATAACTAGGTCCGCATGAAACTTCTAGGGACTTCAACGTGCTACAAACCCTAGAAAATTCTCAGCCATAAGAGATGGTTTCTAGAGTTTTGCGGGTGTTCATGAGTGAGACTTCAAATTGTTTTTTGATACCCAGATAACATCCAGTGAAGAAAAGAAAGTGGGAGGGATAGATACAAAAATTCCACTTGGAGTCTTTCACGGACAAAGTCACGTGAATATAATCGAAAAGCTATTGAACCTGAGTCGGGTGTGGAGCTAGACATGATCATTACAGAAAATTGGAAGTACCCTTCAGTGGGTTTTGATGGCCGCTCTCACGGGTCCTGGGAATAAGAGCAAAATAGAAGAGGAAAACAACAGTGTAGGTCCAACCTTTGACTCCCCTAGTGAAATTTCGTACGTGGGAAATAGGAAAAATGAAGTTGAGGCACCCATGACTCCTTGACCCAAGAAAAAAAAAAAATTCATTCACATAACATCTCTCCACCATATGTATTTAGGCATTCCTGCTGCTTCAGTTAAGAAAGGTAATTGGGCCCTGCCAGGAGAAAAGGAAAAGAATGAGAGTTACAATGAATTCCATACTTGATGTGGTATACATGTAAGTGTAGTTGCACTAAAAAGAAAATTACTAGAATCAGTTCCCCCTTCCTTGATTGCATGTGTATAGGTTCCACTGCATAACAGCCTTACCCAAGTTGATTAGGAGTGACGATTTGCGACGCTTTATAAAAAGCTGGACAAGAACATAGCACGAAATTAAAGAGTTTATGGTAATTGTATGTGTTCGTAATATTGTCAACCTATTTGATAGAATTAGTAAGAAGGTCGTGCTCAGAATAAAACCTTTTCTAGATGGGAATGACAGACGGGGAACGAAGGAATCTCTCAAATTAGTTCAACCTAGAATTTTGATTCTAACCTGAAGCGTGATCAAATCTAGCGAGTAAGAAGTCTATTTTCTAGAATGAGCATATGGTTAGGGTCTTTTGAAAATGGTCGATGAAAGGGTTTTAAATGGACGTGTATGAGCAGAAAATAAAGTTGGAATAGATGAAGTTCACCCCCAAGGTGTAAATGAACACGCCACCCGCTAAGGATGAAGAACTTCAGATTACGAAGTTCACCACGAAAGCATAAAGATTGCACTACCAATCAAGGCCGAAGAAATTTTGGTTCATACCAAAGGAGTTGGATAATTAAAGTAGAAATTCACTCGCTTGAGCAAAATCTCATGTATATTTAGTATGCAAGTCTTCTCTTACATATGACATCACTCCTCTGCTTGTTAGAGAAATTTTGCTTAGGGACTAAACAAAACGTAAATGACTCTGAAATCTATGACTCTTGGGATCTAGTAACCCATAATGACTCTAGGAACAGTTACATTTACACACAATTATGACTCAAGAAAACTAACAACACATTTAAGATGCATTATAACTAGAATTTGATATATAGTAATTCGTTCACTAATCTTGGTAATCGAGGAATTACCTTGGAAGATTGACGATAGCCATGGGAATTGACCAAGAGTTACATGGTAGTCGGTCAACAACCATGGAATGGTGGAGAGAAAAAAAAAAAACTCCTAAACGTATTGTTTGGCTGACAGTTCACATATTTTTAATGTGGCCAATTTAATCATAAGAGTTTTTGATGATTTTCCGATGTAAACCCTGCCGTAGTTATGGTCGAAAAGCACCAAAGTGAATTGTGAATTCATCCAAAACCGGAATGGACCAGTCCATAATTGGCGGTTCCCATGGGGATCGGTCCCATTCCAGATTCCAATTTACTTGAACTAATGTGTTGGGGGGGAATAAATTGTTTCAGAGAACTTTGACAATTTTGCGAAAAACAACAACCACTCTAGAAAGATCAGTTCAACAGATATTTCGAATAGCATGACCTGATTGTTCTCGAAAGTGAGAGAAAATAAGATCACACAATGATTTACTAAAATCACCAAAGTATATTTGAAAATCAAGTGCAACAAATATTTTCAGTATTTGGTACTATTAATATGTAGATAATAGTTAAACTTCAAATATCGGGTCAAACATCTGCTGAAACATAGTGTAGAAAATCAGGTCAAGCAGAGGTTCCAAAATCGTGAGAAGATTGTGCTGAAGTGTATGAAAATCACAAGAAATAAGTGCACACAAAATAGTAGATCATATAAAAAATTGGATAAGCAGATGTTTCACGAAACAGTATCTAAGCGTGTGCAAGATCGAGTAAAAGATGAAATAAACTGCAAGCGCACAAGATGTATGGTGGTTTTGCTTTATCCACAAGCCTACGTCTACTCTCAAGGCTAACAGCCACAATTCGGGCTGAAACTCACTAGTTATCTTCAAGACAAGTTACAAATAGTAAGTACTGTATTTTCAATAGATCACACTATTAGGACTCACGTACGACTCTCACTATTGTACACTTGATCTTTTACAAGATTACAATACAAAAAGATTACGAGAGAAGATCTTTCGAGAAAACCAAGGATCAGCGAGAGAAACCTAGCTGACAACAAATATGCATTTACATTGCTCTCTCTCTCTCTCTCTCTCTCTCTCTCTCTCTCTCTCTCTCTCTCTCTCTCTCTCTCTCTCTCTCTCTCTCTTAACAGTTGGCCTATAAGGTCATTCATTATGTAGACAACTTCATTCTTCCCGTTAGAAGGGATTTCAAAGTCCAACTAGCATTAGAGATCCGTTGAAACTGCTGTAGCTGTTGTTTCTAACACTGTTATGAAACATCTATGGTTCTGACACTGATATGAGAAATCTAACAGATGCCCAGCTATAATCTACGATAACTTCTTGATCTTTCTCTACGGATCTTTCACCTGGCAACGGCTATATTTACTTTTAACGAATCATCCATACATATCCGATGTTTAAACATCACCAAACCCAATATTGACATAAACATTGTCTCACATGATCTCTGGGTCCATTGGTCCTGTTTATAGAAAAGCTATCGGAACGGCTTGTGTTCAATTATCTAATGATCCTCTTGAATATCCCATCTTCCAAAGACGTCATCTTAATGATAGATCGACCATGGTATCTCCAAGTTATTGTGAACACTCGTCATTTTTTACTTGTTCTCCTCTTTGTCAAGATCTTCATACTTGTACCGAATCTTCATTGAACTCAGGTCATTGATATCACCACAATCTTTGCATCCGCCATATTTTTCAAGATCAAAGATCTGGTCAGTTGATCAGGCAACCGTCACCTTCCAAGAGTAAACATCTGCATGATCCCTTACTCATAATCAAGACGTTCAGATCTTTATTAGTATATTGATGTTGTTCACCTGATCTATATAAGGTAGCTGTTTTTTTTTTCTAAAGATCTGTTGCTCCAATAACTATACAGTGACTCGATTTTTCTTCTGGTCCTTCCAAGTATATTGACAATTTTAACTTCACCAAGCTATTTATCTTCTTCCAAACTTTACCGAACATCACAATTCTAGGCTTGTTTACCATCACCAGGTCCTTTCACTGTTCATCCTATCTTTATACCTCCAAGCCATCACAAACATCCCCATTCTTCTCGGCTTGTTCATCTTGATAAAGGTCATTCCAGATGTTCACCTTGTCTAAAGATCCTTCTAGCTCGCAGGCTTATTCACCGCCCAATATCCTGTTCACTTCAAAGATCGGCTACCAACCCCAAAGATCGACATAGCACTCTAAACATTGGCAGAGCAGATCTTTGTCTCAAGAACATCGGGTGCATTATCTACTTATCGATTTGTGCATATATAAATGTTATAACTCAATTAATAAATTTTAGTGGCCTTTGATTGTCTTTGTTATCATCAAAATAAGATTGGAGACTTTCCAACAATCACCACATTAGTGATATTCCCAATAATCTCTCCCTTTTTATGATGACAAAATAATCTTCTGAATATGCAGATGTTTTACCACGCAACAAAGGATTTTCAATTGAATGCGGTAAATTAAAACATATTGCTTATCTTGCCAAAAATATGAATTCTGATTAGGATAATGTAAGCACCCAATGCAATCTCCAACTATCATGATATTCGATAAATATAAATAGGAGGTAGTAAATAGAAACATTATGAGCAAGGAATAGAAATTATCAACAACTCATGTTTCTACACAAGTCATTTAATCACATGAATGAACAAATAGGAAAGAATTCAAATCATGTGAATTATACTCCTCCAAAAACATGCATATTAATCAAATCTCTCTCTCTCTCTTTTTCATAATAAAAAAGGCACTAATAAAATATATACAATTCAACCCACTTTCACACAGGTATACCTTTCTTCTATTTAACAGGGTTAGGCGGATTGAAAAGATGTGCAATGAAATTCGTGTTTGGTGGATCAAACATCATATGCAGGGCTTTTTTCCAAACCATGCCAAAAAAGACAATGGAGGGAGTGAGGAGGCTCCACACCAATTATTGGGGTCAAAGTGACAAGATTAGTAATTAATGCTCAAGCTCTCATTGGTTGACACATGTCAAACTTTTAGAACACCTTGGTCCACCATTGACTTCCATTGACCATTCCTTCACCAATTTTTGACAGCGAGTAGGGGAGGTCCAAATGACCATTTTGTCCTTCATTCAATCTTAAAACAAGGCTAAGGCTTGAGGGGCAAAATGGTAATTTTGTACTTCCCGACTGAAACTTCATTTTTTCAATTTTGAATTACCATTGGCAAGGCGACGTCAAATTCCAATCCAATGTTAGAATTCTTCATTTCCACCATTCCAATTTTGAGATTCCATTCCATGTCTAAAGCCTCGAGGGGGTGAAAATTCGAAATGTCACAACTCTTCCCCCTTTAAAGAAATTTCGTTATCGAAATTTGTAACCTTTTAACCACCCAGTCCTTTGGAGTATCGGCGTCTCATCGCATTCTCATTCTTCAGGATAACTCCTTCCATGACTTAACGTTCTTACTTGTCATTTCCGACAAAAGTCATCTTTCTCCAGGACTTGTTTCCTTTAGTCCTCAATCTATATTTGCTTCTTTCTATTCTCTTTCGATATTCATGCATCTGTTAGCAGTTTACCCTCAAGCATTCACATCGTCTCTTCCATTTTTCTATCACCATTATTATTAAACCCTCGTCAGAATGCACTCTTTAGTGCCCATACCATCTGGCATATCATTCTCTTCAAAAGTCCTTTCGTACCAACAGAGATTCAAGGGCTTTATCAACTTGCCATCCATGATCCAAATCGAGTTATAGCCCTCTTGATTCCTTAAACAAATTCATGGTTACTTCCGTAGTAATTCGTTCTCAATTCCATTCGAAAATCTCCAACGATTATAATAATCCATCGACCTTCAAGGTCATGCTTCTTTCTTATCGGCATGTTTAATACTTGACCTCATGTTCGACTAGTCCAAATTTCAACCCATTCCATCGATAGTATAGATACAAATCTTGGAAAAACTTAGTGCCATTCCGATGGATATCATATTTCTCCCCTTTGAATTTCTGATGAAGTCATTTCTTTAAGTTCCTCTTCAATATGGGACTCATACTCTCGTCCATGGAACTTCAAGATTTCTACCCTCAACTTCGAGGTTTCTTTCTCAAGTACTCGGAAGTTTGGATTTCTTTCCTACTATGTTCATTCCCATAATTCTTTGGACATCAGGGTCCGTTCATCGCAATGGCTTAATCCCTTCTCAGCTTCCAAGCTTGATGCTTCTGGTAATCATCAAACTAGTCAATTCACAACTTCCAGTTTAGAAATTGAATCTCTTATTTCTCGAGGGAAGATCTGTCCCTCCATCACCAATTACACCATGCTTGATTCTCAATTACATGCATCCGCTAATTAATACACCCTTCCTTAGCGATATGGGTATCGCAGTAATAACACTTGGGTAATCTCTTCGTTCCACGCGACTTTCCTTCAATTCCCTTTAAGCAGTCAATGCTCTCAACCTCTTATAGTTTACATAACTTCAATGTCTTCTTCCACCCAAACAATGTTTCCCAAACTTTATCGCAAGGACATTCGCAAACCGACTCCAATCATACACTAGGCGTTCAAACTCATATGGTATTATTGTCACGGCGCATTCGCACAGTTCGTATCGGTTTGCCATGCAACGCCTCAAATTCCCTTCCTACGCCACGTCATTATGATTCTCTTGACTCTTTTGATTCCAAACAGGAACGCCATTATCAGCGTAGTCATCAACTCGACTCAAGTCTCCGCATACCCTTTTCACGTTCATTCATCCATTCGCGTTACGTCTCGTCCTTAGTCCATTTCATCAACGAAACAGTTCTTGTGGGGAAACTTTCCACGATCCGTCTATAACAATTCACCAATCCCAGGAAATTTTAAATTTTAGCAATTTCGCATCAACCTTAGTTGATTAATCACTTATTCCATTTCTCAAGTGTTCCATGGGGATTTCACTCGCTAGAAACTTCATAGCTAAGAGATCTTACCTTATCCAGTCCATAGCTCACACTCTTCACATTTATCATACAATGAGCGTTTTCCTTAGTGTCCATAGGATACTCTCGAAGATTATTCATGTTTCTCATGACTCCTCAAATGAGTCCAATCATTGTCTCTCAAGATGGTAACCATCAACTCAATTATTCATTGGATACTCATTCCGACCATTATCAACTTCTTTTCTACCAGGTGTCGAATCTTTCAAACTGTTCTTCATACTTTTTACTTGAGAGCTCACACTTTGGCCCTCTGTTTTCATGGGTCTCCACTAGGACCATGCAACATTTTGTTCATTTTTGTCACTCTTTCCTCATGAAGCATTAGTGCCTTGACCTCTTGGTTTCACAACCAGATAATGCGACCTTGTCTCAATTTCATTCATTCAACCGAACGTCGACATTACCCTGGAATTCAATGTTGTCTACAGGACAGTTTCTTAGACTTCACTTCCAGGAATCATCCAAGTTCTGCGTCTTCTTTCTCAGTCCAGACGCTCAATCTTAATACCAAGACAATTAGGATTTCCTCTTCCTCCCACACTAGGGTCTCTTACTCTATGAAGGAAACTATACACTTCAGTGGCATTCTCTCACTTCGAATCTCCATTGTCCTTCTTATTCCATAGGACATCAATCTTGGAGTCTATGTCAACAGTGGTGTTTGTACTCCAGGCTTCAGATGCCACCATACTTGACATTCTCCTTCGAATAACCCAGTCACCTCAAGTGACAAAGTTCCAAGGAGTCGAGGTTTTTCCTCGGTCTCCACAAATTCACATATCAAATACTCAATTCGACTACCTCAAGTCACTTTGTAATTACACTCTAAGCGCTCTTTTCGCTTACTCAGCCATTCATTAAAATCGCAAGTCGCTAGGACCATCAAGTCCATTATTCTTTCTCTCCATCACGATCATCTTATGGTCCAATCGTCCTTTAGGAACGACGCCCTAACCTTTAGGGTGATACCTCGCAATGCCACTTCTAGTGACTCCGATTCAACCTCAATCAATCTCATAGAATTATCAATGTCAGACAACTGACATAATTCTTCCTTCAACTTTCCTCAGGACGGAAGGAACGTCATGTCAGTCTCTCATTACGAGACTTACACCAAGGTAACAACCATTCCTTATAGGCGCCTTCTATGAAAATCTCTATATTCATAATCCATGAACGGAAATCGTCTGTTGATCATCCACTTCATTCCTTAGGATCTATTACAGTTCCTCAGAATCAAGAATAACAACTGGCCATAAGGCTTCCAAGTTCTAATCCACTCAGGGATTTACTTGTCTTATTCAAGGGTCATCGACCACTTTTAATACACTTAGGGAACTTTGAGAACTCTTTCTCAAATCGATTGATCTTCCTCAGGTCCTTACAAGGTTATCAGAGTTCCAGCAACCTCTATTCTCAAACAGCATCAGAAAGGTACCTCTCGTCAAACAATTTGACAAGGCAATCTAATTAGGTACTGTGACTTCGAGGGAACTCTTCTCTTGGTGACCTTTCACCAATCAACGACAGCCTCTTAAGGCTAGTAATTGCCAAGAGTCACTTTCTTTCTTCAGCATACCAAAACCTCTAAGGTTTCCTTCCAAATTCTCAATCTTGAGAAAGGCAGTTTCGGGATCAACCTCCCTATTGAACTTTAGTCGATCTCAGCCTCATGATCCATTTCACGGGCTATTCAAAACTCTCATGGTTCTTCCCACATTTCAATTTAGAAATGAGCAATCTTAGAGTCACCTTTATCGTGACTTCCATCACTTAACTCATCAGCACTAATATTTGCCACCTCAGTGAGTTAGGCAACAATGGCAGCTCCTCCTCGAGTTTGCCTACCCATCAATTTTCCTCATTTCCATTTAAAGTTCTCACGACCCCTTATTACACTTGGGTCTCGCACGGTCAACAAAATCGAGCCATATTCTCTTCTAGTACTCATACTACGGTCGCTCGATTTTACTCAATTCTCATGATCCAACTCAGTTCTTGGATCTTCCATACCTTGCATTTTTTAGCCAAATGCTCCTCTAGCGACCATACTTTGGTCATTCAGCCTTATTAGGTTCTCATGTCACTTGAACCACTATGATTCCCTCTAGGAATCAAAGACTTAAGTCATCTACTCAAGTCTTGCAGTCTCAAGCTGCTCATCTCATCATTCATCACCAGCAACTATCCAGTGGTTCCCAAACTACTCTCAACTAGTTGTCCACTATCCAAGGATTCCAAATCCTCCTTAGGCAACAACCACATATCAAGCCAGTCTCAACTAGGCAAGTCTCAACTAGGCCAAAACTCAACTAGGTCAACACCAAGCATGTACTCAAGGCATCATTTCTATGAGTTAAACGCTCATACTATAAGCATAAGGCATCTGTCACTCTGTCACAAACACGACATGCTATCCCAATTCCAGAAGACATCAATTCAATGGAGTATAAACTCATCACGCCGTCTAATCTCTCGTTTAGGCCTTAGTTATAACAATCACATGATGCTAATTACAAACATGCTAATCAGGCCAATCACAACATCAGTTTTATTTTCAAACGGCATCCATTGCCAAGAACGAAGCTTTTAATCATGCCAATTATAGGCGTCATTACAAATTCCATGCCACTTTGGATCATTCACTCTGAGAATCACTCCCATGTTATATATCTCTTAACCACAATTAGACTCAACCTGATACCTAGGCTTTCCCTTTCAATTTATGACTTGGGTCATTCCTATCCCCTTGCTATCCTAGAAGTCTGCCAGGAGCCGCTCCTTGTCCGGACTTCTCTGTCCCGACGATCACTCCCCGCCCTTATCAGACCTGGTCGTTGCAGGTTGTCCTAAGTCACACATCTACAGAGGAAGCCCCATTCCACATGTCCCATAACATGCTTCATTACGGTTTATAGGTATCCCATCAACTCGTCCCAAACCAAGCGACAGTTTAATAAGTCTGATAGTGATAAGCTCATGCATACACCTCATCAACTTTCATTTCATAGCCATAAACACGTGCACAACATGTTCGTTCTCACCACTTTTCATACCACAATCGTTTCCACATCAAGCTTTATTTATAGAAGACCTTTGGTTCCACCAATGACCGCCACATCTCATGGATTAATTGCATATATTCAATCATATATCTCATCTTGCGTCATCGACAAATAACAATCACAATCACATACTCTAATTGACCCTTCATTCATAAGTTATTCTCGAGCAACCTCAAATCCAAGCTTATGACTCCTCAAATCTCCACTCACTTTCTTGTGAGCCTTAATCATAACATCTCTCATGATCATCGATTAAAATCAACACTATGACCATGATAATACGACAAAATTCAAGCTCAGAATCCTCAAGATTCAACAATTAATGCCCAATCCTATAGGTCTTACTGTCTAACCGTCCTCAAGTCATCACTCCTTATCACTCCAAGGCTCAATCAAATTGGATCGAGCTGACCTTACTCTGATATCACTTAAACGGGAATGTTACGCCTAGAGCTCGACGAGAACGCGGACATCTCCCAGGCCGTTCATGTCATTAATATCCCAGAACTCTTCGGCTAATCAATCATAACTTGAAAATGAAACAAGATCACGGAAGCAATAAAACAGCTCCATACAAAATCCACAACGAGAAGACTAAAGACAAAAGGGTACACTTCTCTTATTCATAAAATACACCTCGAATCCTCCCCATGGTCAAATACTTAGAGATTCAGTTTCTACAACCACAAATCATAAATACAATCCCTAATATCACAAAGTGCAAATCCATATCCTACAATTCCTTCTTCGAATATCCAACCTTGACAAACTTAATACATCATCGCCTGGAACTTGAAAAATGTTAATCCCAATGGGGTGAGACATAATCTCAGTAAGTGAACCCTACACCTAGACCAGACAGCGAGTCCCCCCAGACTATGCCACAAAACAATAGGCAAGAGCTCATCAAGGCATTAGCACATGCACTCAGATATCAACTATCTCAACTTGATCGACATAAGCAAAAGTCGCAATCAAATATATTCAACCTCATGGGTTCAAGCTTCATGCAATAGCATATAGATAAACACATCATTCCAGAAGTCATCTCAATGACACCTCATGCACTCATCGCCAAGGGCTCCCGGGCCGCGATGTATTTCTCAGTGGCACTTTGGCCAATTACGATGCACAAGGGCTCTCTGGCCAATTACAAAGCATTAGGGCACTCTGACTAATTACGATGCATAAGGGCTTTTTGGTCATTTAAAATCACAAGGGCTTTCTGGCCATGCATTCACACAAGGGCACTATGGCCATCTCATTTCACAATAGAGCACTCTAATCATTTCAAACATAATAGGCAGTTACAACGCAAATATCACACAACCGTGCCAATCATCATCACAACCGAAATCACACTATGCCCTTTAACTCATAGAATTCACCAATCAAGCAGTTCATCAACTCAATCCATCCAGAAGTGTCCTAGCTTTCAAGTAAAGGTTTAAGGGACACTTACCTCTTTAATCAAGCTAACAAATTCTATCCAAATGAGCCACCTAGCTCAGCAAGCTCACGGCCAATAAGGGATCACGCACCGTCCTAGGAAATTTCACCAATTTCGGATCAAAACTCAATCGAATTCCAATTCCATTACACCAATACTCTGATAACTAATCAATTAACAACCTACGGTGCCTTATCGATAAATTTAAACCACGGTGATACCTCTATGGACTCACAAAAAGCTTGGTTCAATCAGTCACTTAACAGGACAGAATATAACTTGAGCTTCGTGCACAATTCAGCCCTTAAATCACCTCTAATTTTCAATCCAATTCACATACTCCTCAATAACATATCATATAATGTCTTATGATGTCTCACTATTCATTTCAAAGTCAAAATACCCCTTATTTAACCCCCAACAGATTCGGTTACCACAAGGCACAAACATGGCAGAACCGGTTCTGGTCTAACCCGCACAAATCAATTCATAACTCAACCCTTGGTTCCAATTCCCCATGAAATTATTTTGCTAGAACCTTGATCCATGTGTTTAGGAAGCTCACTGAAGATTTTGAAGCAAGATAACACCTTAAGGACTTCTAATCGGTTTGATTCTCTTCGATGCACAGGCGGTCAGATTCTGCCTCGCAGAAACCATAAAAAAATAGCCATGAAAACCCATCCTAACTCCTCTAAACTTGCAACCACAGCTTAGCCAACTTTAATACTATGAGAGTAGCAGATCTCATCGAAAACTTGGAGCCATTTGAAGCCTTGAAACCCACGAAACAGCTCCTCCCCCAAAATCGGTCAGAATCTGCTTCGTCCAGACCTTTGTCCATTCAAATCGGCCTACGGGAAAAACTAATAGGCCAAATCGAGCTTATAATATGTCCCTGGAAAGGCAAGACGATAAGCTTTCTAATGGCGAAAGAATAACCTTAATTGGCCATCAGACGACAAAGATATGGCCGGAGGAAGGGAGGTGGGAGGGACTGGTCGAGCTGCAGCAGTTCGGCCGAGAAGGAAGGAAAGAGGAAAAGAAGAAAAATGGAGGGGAAGGGGAATGTGGTCAACAGCAGCAAATGGAGTGAGAGAGAAGGAGGCTTCCAAACCAATAATTGGGGTCAAAGTGATAAGATTAGTAATTAATGCTCAAGCTCTCATTGGTTGACACATGTCATGCTTCTGGAACACCTTGGTCCACCATTGACTTCCACTGGCCATTCCTTCACCAATTTTCGGCAGCAAGTAGGGGAGGTCTAAATGATCATTTTGTCCTTCATTCAATCTTAAAACAAGGAAAAGGCTTGAGGGGCAAAATGGCAATTTTGCACTTCCCGACCGAAACTTCATTTTTCCAAATTTGAATTACCATTGGCAAGGCGACGTCAAATTCCAATCCAATGTTAGAATTCTTCATTTCCACTATTTCAATTTTGAGATTCCATTCCATGTCTAAAGCCTCGAGGGGGTGAAAATTCGGAATGTCACAGCTCTTGATTCTCTTTTGAGTTGTAATGTGCTTTCTTGAGTGAGTTCACTCCGTTGATCTTCTTTGGATATTTGCATCGTTGCTCAACAAATATTTTCTCTTTGAATCATCACCTAATCTTTACTTCTTCATCGGTATCTTCAAGAACTTGTTCCATAGGATGACTTGATGCAAATCTCTAATTCTTAGGAATATGCATTTGAAATGAAATCCTGTACTTGATTTGAAAATTTGCTTTTGATTGGAAGAATCTGCATTTTTCTTGAAAGATCTACTGTTTGTTGCCGAAGCAATTGTGTGCCATTTGCTGGTGCAGATCTTTGCATGATTTCTTTGCTATCATTTTCTTGTGCACCTTTTTACTTACCTTCGAACTTGATGTTAATTGTTTCTTTCACTTTCTGCAAAATTCTGTTAGATATACAATATGTTTTGCTAGAAGTTGAATAATCAAGAATCATACTTGTATGAGCTTTTGATTCTAACATACCAACATTGTCATTAGCATTCCATAAAAGCATACAGTGGTTACTTTCAATATCCATGGGATTCTCTTTATGCAAAAAGAATCTCAAGTACAATGAGAATGTATCATGTAGTATAGCGCATTTACAAAAGAAGATGTTGATGTTTCTATCACATACGAGCATGACACATGCCATTTTTTCAAATAAACGCATGTAATGCCTTATACTTATGACAAGAAACTTTATAGATATGAATCATGTATGATCATAAATAACTCGGCTAGTATCATCAAGAATCAACATAAATTCACTAAACATTTGCAAGTTAAGTCAGAGGATAATCATGATCTTTAATACTCTTAAAATCAGAATTTTTCAATGGAGGGTGTGTCAAAATGCTATCCCTACTAGGGAAAATATTCTCAAACGGAATATCATTGAAGAAGCCCTCTGCCCTTTCTGCGAACATCATATAGAGACGACAGAACATCTCTTTCTTCAGTGTCCTTGGATGGAAACAGTCTGGAGCCACCCTACAATCAATATTCAGATGGCTAGATGAGATTCAGAGCAGAACCGAAAACCTCCCCAACATCGAAGAAATTGCGTCAATTATCTGGTCAATCTAGAAAGCCTGAAACGATCGCCTCTTTGGAAGGAAAACGCCCAACCCAGACTTTGTAATCGACACAGCAAATGCCTTAGTTACAGAAGATGGAACAAGGTCAGCGAGGACAGAGTGAGGAATCAGACTTACCTGTCTGGGTTCCGCTGAAGGATCGTGATCTCAAGATAAATATAGATGCCTCTTTTGACGTAGAGAGTGGTGTAATGGTGTCGCGACCCTCTCGAGGTTGCATGTGGGCTCTCGAGGGCTAATGGGCCGTCCAGTCTGGTCGGACGCGGGCCTCTCCCAAGGCCCGTTACCCAAATCGCAACGGAGGTATGCGTAGTCGACCTTCAGTGTGGTCTGGTGACATGTGCTAAGTGTGCATGCCATGGAGTCGCCACCAATCATTTTTTGGAGGGTATGATTGGACCACCCTATTGAATAGTCGGGAGTTTCTATTCAATTCTGCGATAACCAGAGAAATGGGTTCGGGGACTTAGTTACGTCAACTGTCAGAGTTGACGCCCTTTCGGTACCTAAGTTGACTGAATTTTCTGACCTAAGATTTCATGCAGATGAGTGGAGTACGAATCCTAAATCTAGGAATTCATGCAAATAGGAATGACTATCCTAGCAATCACAATCAATAATAAAATGCGCAAATCAATGAATCCAAATATGTAAAATAATCACATCAAATCAACATGACACTCCTAATAAGGCTCTATTAGCCTAAATAAGTATCAATCAAGCTTAGGAATGATTTAGACATGATTTTACCCATCAGGGGTAAAGTCGTAATTTTGAGACAAAAGGGACGATTTGCCTAAAAAGGGAAAAATCGTCATTTCGGAATGAATCCGGAGTAAAACAATGTCAAAAATAGGTTTGGTCACTCAATTGACCCATTTCCTATTTTTTTGCAATTTTCATGATTTTCTGGAATTTTAGAAACCGATTTACCATTCGAAGGGGTAAAATCGTCATTTTCTAAAAATGGGAATGAAATGTGGAAATCTTAGACATAAGGTTTAGCCACCTATCTGGCCCATCACCAAATTCTAAGCAATTTCCACAATTCATCGGAATATCAAAGACGATTTACCCTTTGAGGGGTAAAATCGTCATTTTGGATTAAATGGGAGAAAATCCAAAAAATGGAAACAAATCAATTTTTTTTTTTGTCATTTTCAGCCTTCAAAATTTTTTAGAAGTTTTTAGGAATTTTCTGCAATTTTTCTCAATTTTTTTTTGAATTTTTCCTTAATAATTCATTTTTTTGGAATTTTTTTATTTGATTTTTTTTTATAAATTTCTGAAAATAAATCCCAACTGACAGTCCCTAACTCGCCACGTGACGTCTCGGTGATAATCGAATCATTTTAATTTTTGTAAAATTCGAAATTCATTTCTTTTAATGTTAAAAATATTTTTTTTATTCTGAAAATCACCGGATCACGACACGTGGCTCATCTGTAGCCGTCCGATCTAGCATTTTTTTTGTTTTTATAGGACGCAACGCAATGCAAATTATAATAAAAATAAAGAAGATATTAAGTCATTACACAACATAAACATAAGCAAAGGAGGTGGGATCCGGTGAATTTTACGACGTCGGAGTCCGTCGGTGCTCGTGCAACAATGTGTGGGGTATAAACCACCAGCAGGAGGCTCGGCCTTCCAATTCTGGGGTAGCACAATATAATTTACAGAAAATAAATAAATAAAACACCTTGGACACCAATAGGAGGCTTAGCCTTCCGATTCTGGGTCTTTTATGCGAAATATAGAAATGCTATGACATAAAGTAAATACACAGCAAATATTTAGACACCAACAGGAGGCTCGGCCTTCCGATTCTGGGTCTTTTATGCGAATTATAGAAATGCTATGACATAAAATAAATACACAGCAAATATTTAGACACCAACAGGAGGCTCGACCTTCCGATTCTGGGTCTTTTATGCGAAATATAGAAATGTTATGACATAAAGTAAATACACAGCAAATATTTAGACACCAACAGGAGGCTCGGCCTTCCAATTCTGGGTCTAATAGGTAAAATGTAAGGAGTGAGAGGTGGTCTTACCAAGATTGAACCCAAAACAAGCTCGGAAATCCAATTTGGCACTCGCGGACTCAAGTCTGATCAGTCTGACCTTTGCTCCTTCAAACAGCTCTACGGGACAAATGGCTCGGCCAAATTGGACTCACGATATGTCATTAGAACGGCAAGAGAATAAGCTTTCTAACAGTATATGGCTCGTTCCCATATGATTCCTAACGAAAGAGTTATGGCCGAAAAACCGGACGGTTTTCAATCGCCCAATGACCAGAATCTGTCCCAGAAAACTCCTTCAATTCAACCATTAAAACACATCCAAAACTCAACTAGACTACAATCTCAGCTTGCTAGATTCCTAAGTTAGGTGCTAGAGACATCTTATCGAATATTGGAAGTAAGGCAAGCCCTTGAATCACTCACAATGTTCACGGCACCACCTTGACAGAACCGGTTCAGATTTTTCGAACAAAACAATAAGGGATCAGCCCTTAAATCCGAATATAATCCATCTTCAAACCATAAAAAACAATAATATATGTCTTAACAAGGAGTGAGAGGTGGTCTTACCAAGATTGAACCCAAAACAAGCTCGGAAATCCAATTTGTCACCCGCGGACTCAAGTCTGATCAGTCTGACCTTTGCTCCTTCAAACAGCTCTACGGGACAAATGGCTGGGCCAAATTGGGCTCACGATATGTCATTAGAACGGCAAGAGAATAAGCTTTCCAATGGTATATGGCTCGTTCGCATAAGATGTCTAACGAAAGAGTTATGGCCGAACAACCGGACGGTTTTTTATCTGGGCGGCGAGCTGAGCGGGAGGAAAAAACGAAAATGAAAGAGAGAGAGTTGAGGGAGAAGAAGAGTCGGGAGATGATGAGGGGGAGGAGATAAATAGGCAGCGGGAAGGAGAGAGGGAGTGGGGGAGAGAGAGAGAGAAAAAAAAAATATAATAATAATAATAATAAAATAATAATAAAATAATAAAAGTAAAAATAAAATAAAATAACAAAAAGAGAAGACAAAATCATTAGTCCCCTTTTCCTTTTAAATGATGATGTTTCCCTCCTTTTCCTTTTAATCATTACTAATATTTTTGTCAAATTCAATTTTATGGTGATCAGAGAACACCTAAAATCAAACCTGAATTTTACTATTTATGAGGTTAGAAAATAGATAAAATAAAAATAAAAATAAAAATACCGACTATTTTTATATATCTTTGTGACCTCAAATATTATTTTTCTTGATTTTCTTGATTTTCTTTTTCTTTTTTTCTTTTTTTTTTTGTATTTTTCGAAAATATATATAAAAAAATGAAAATTATGAAAATTATTTTTTTGGTCAAAATAGTTCATTTAGCTTGGCTAAGGTCACCAAAATTGATTTTTCAATTTTTTCAACTTTTTATGGATTTTCTATGAATTTTCAAAATAAAAATAAAAATAAAAAAAAAAAAAAGTTGATCAAAATTTAGGTGTCAACAGCTGCCCCTCTTTGAGAGGAATCTCATTAGAGGTTTCTCTCAAAGATAAGGTGACACCTGAGTCCTGATCGACTCGACTCGGGAAACTAAAGGAAAAGGAGTCATGATATCCAATTTTCATGCTTGTCCATGTATGCTCTTTCTTGAAGGGGGAAACATTTTGACATGAGAGAGTGAGATAATAGAGAGACATACCTGCCACTTACCTGTTCGATGTTTGTGCGATTTTCGCGGTGTTTGATGGATTCAAGAGAATTTCTAAGAACTCGTTACTAGAGTATCCTAGAGAGGTTAAGCTCTGACCCGTATGGTAGGTCAAACCATAATGGGATTCCTAACTGATAGGAATCTAAGGAAGACGTGTCCCATTTGAGATTTTCCAATGATTTTGATCCGTATGGTGGATTGGACCATTGAGTTGACCATTTAAGTGATTTTCACTATTGGATTGACCCTTCAGGCGGTTTCTACCTTTGATTGACCCTTCAGGCGGTTTCTACCATTATTTTGACCATTCAGGCGGTTTCTACCTTGTGTTGACCCTTCAGGCGGTATCTACCCTCATTTTGACCCTTCAGGCGGTATCTACCTTGTGTTGACCCTTCAGGCGGTTTCTACCATGGGTTTGACCCTTCAGGCGGTATCTACCATACATTGACCCTTCAGGCGGTTTCTACCATTGTTTTGACCCTTCAGGCGGTTTCTACCTTGTGTTGCTTTGAAAAGGGGTCTCATGACGAGGGTTTTCCACGTCCGATGAGACTGCCTGATTTTTGAAAAGGGATCTCATGACGAGGGTTCTCCACGTCCGATGAGACTGCTTGATTTTTGAACAGGGGTCTCATGACGAGGGTTCTCCACGTCCGATGAGACTGCCTAAATTTTGAAAAGGGGTCTCATGACGAGGGTTCTCCACGTCTGATGAGACTGTTTGATATTTTTGAAAAGGGATCCTAGGACGAGGGTTCTCCACGTCATGCTAGGACTGCTTGATTTTGAAAAGGGTCTTATCCTCACCCCTTCTTTTGAAAGATCCCGAAATTTGTCGAGAATTCGGTTTTTGAAGCAGTGAAAGATTTTATTTTGACAAAGCTTCACTTGAGTCTGTTAAGGCGACATTCTGGGAGATGGGTTCTCCAGGTATCCTGCAAAAATTTGAGCTTGAAAATTTTTTTCTTCACCAAGAAAACGTTAGTAATCTTTGGGAAGACCACGGCTGTCCATTTGACAAAACCGTATGATTTAAGTTTTAATCATGAAATGCGCATTTTGATGCTGGAGGTTATCCAAAGCATTCTTACAACATGCAAATGTGATCACAAATTCCTTGTATGGAAAATCTGGATCAACAGTTTGAAAGTTCCAAAAAGAGTTTGTTCAAAACAATCAATTGGAATATTTCTCGACAAGGAGGTCTTCTCACCTGTTTTGATAAAGTGGTTTTTATAGGGGATGCACTCAATTCCCTACTAACCCGTGCCTAGGTTTTAGGCTCATTCGCAGCGCATACATTTTGATCGGTCGGGAGGTCTTCCACGGGACCGTAATGTTGGGCTTGGTTATTGATCTTCAAGGGGGACTCACTTTTGAGTCAAGGTCATTGAATGAAATTTTTCACCATCTGCTTCGGGTTTACAAGTCAAGAACCCTGCAAAATGAGAAAGAAATAGTCTTGCTCGTACTTCTTCGAGCTAAGCTATATGTTAACCCAAGTGTCTTAGTCAGAGAAGACTATTTCAGGGTTATGATGTTGGTAGGATTGGGGGACCGAAAAAGGCTTGTTTTTGGCCCAGAATTTATGAGGGGATTGACGTTGGTGATCATTGCAAACTTGTCACCTGTCTTTTCCATTCTTCATCTTCAATTTTTTAGGCGTGCAACCGCTTTTGAGGTGTGCACAAACTCTTCAGAGAGTGTCTCTTGTGGTATTAAGAGATTGACAACTCTGTCTGCGTCTTTCCTCCACGCTTGACATCATTTGGAGGAGCAGCCTCTTTGATCTGACTCCTTTAGGGGTCTTTCTCTCTTCCCAACTAGGTTTCATTGGGGATCAATCAAACAACTTACACGAGCATCGGCCTTGCTTTTACCAGGCGCTTTGCTTTTTCTTAATGCCGTGGATTTTTCTCATTCATTTTTGAAATCCCACTTTTTCTCATCTTCATGGGATCATGTTAGACATGCTTTAAATATCAGTCCGGGAATTCTCTTCGTAATCCCTGAGTCTTGAATTCCTTCGTTTATGAGGTGATGATGCCTTTATCTTGGAATGTGCAATGATCACCAACGAGTTCATGAAATGAATTTGCAGGCTCAAGTTGGCTGTGCAAAGGATTCGGTGTGTGGGATAGAGAATGAATGCTTCTCGTCATCCTATGGCACTTGGATTACCATATAAACAACACACAAAGATTAATGTTAGTCCGAGCAAGAAAATTTCTAACCATTTTCTCCTGACGCTGCTGGACTTACTTCCTTTTTGCCCCGGTGTGGGGTGGCTCTTGACAGGGTTAAGAATGAAAAACGCCGTTCAAAGGGGTTTATCAACGGTCACCTGTAGTGTTTGGGGATATGAAACGAATGCCTCCGTCGTCCCAACCCATGTAATTGCTGCAAATGGTCCCTACCTCCGTAGACCCAGATTTTGTTATCGCCCACTCCACTCATCTCTCAAGTGTGTGTTGGACATGTTTGGATTAGGCTTCGCCTCTCGTCTTTTGAGAAAACGTCCTTTTGAAAGTTTTGAACTTTTGATTGGAAAAAATCTTTTTCATTTTCTCCAAAAATTTTACCCGTCAAGGGGATTTTATGATGCACCATGCATGTTCTTATTCATGTTCAGACAACCTCCTGTTTCAAAACATGAATGCCACTGTAGTTTGAATTCTATGTATTTTCTAGACATTTGATTCTGAAAGCTTTTCTTTTTCTCTCTGTTTTTTATTTAACATCTTCAATGGATTGGGGAAAGGGATACTTACCTGTCCCCCGCGGCTGGAGATCCCTGAAAATGCGGAAGATACATGTTATTGTACGTTCACGAATTTTTCAAAAAATTAGAACGATACAATTTACCCTTGGTCATGTATTCCAACGGGTAATACATAGGATGTGAAAACCCGTTTTGCCTTGATGGCGAGCCCCTGTAAAAAACAAACAATAAGTGTCAGTTTGCGTTCCAAAATTCAAGACAAATTGGAACGATACCGCCTTGTTCTTGCTTGGCGTTTTCATTTGAACACAAACGCGCGGCTTGCAGAAATTGGCCAACTATATTGTGGCCACGATCCCTCCGTTTGGTTGGGGATGAATCATTCTCGAGGATTTGCCCCAGAGGAGATCCATTTGTGTTTTTGGGCGCATTCCAGCGCCATTCTTCATAGTTCCTTTTATTCAAGGAAAAAGGAAATTGTTATCGGAATGCATGTCAAAGCATGATGTTTGGAAGCGATACTTTTTACCATCCACTCGATCTTATAATCAAAGACCATTTCTTGGAGTGCATGACTTCCAAGGCCGATAATTTTGTTCGCTCCCCAATTAGTGAGTTCTTTTCTTTTGTGGCTTTCGGCGCCAACGCCTTCCTGCTAAATGAGGAAAAACTCATGTTACATGTGGGATCTTTGGAGATCAAATTGGAACGATACAAAGTTACCGTTCACCCAAATTTGTATCTTGGGGTTTACTTCTGATGCGGACGACTATGTCATTGCGTCCCTGGATTTTTCCAGAGAAGAAACATCCGGCGTACAAATGATTCACTTGCCCCAGTTAGGCATGGTTTTTCATGCCTGCCCCAACTAAATTCATTCCTGCATTTTGCTGCAATCATCATCCACTTTGGGAATGTCTTCTCTCGTCTGTATTTATGGGTGTTGTTCGTGAGATTAACAGCCGTTCTGCCCCAGTTGGGCGACGTTTGTCCTGGCAACATGCCTTAGCACTTTCTGTGTTTGTTGGCAATTTTCAATTCAATTTTGACAACGTCCATGCACCTGCACATGAAGAAACATGTGTAGGTTTTGACTTCATTTGAAATTTCAGGAAAGAGATACTCCCTTCGGGGTTTCCAACATTTGAAGGGACGGTGTTCTTCAAGTATTTTGCCTTGGTAAGGCTTGTCTTGATGTTTGTTATCTCTGGATTTAATAACCCTGGTCCGATGCGTCTTTATGAGAGTTTGCCCCCGGTTTGGCCTCTTCAAAGAAAATGGGAGAACTCACTCCCATGGGTTTCGCCGATTCTGATCTTCTATCTCAATTGTCAGAATCTTCAATTATTTTTATCCATATCTAGATGGCTTGACGGTCTTGGGATTTTTCGTGTGGCGGTTTTGTGATTCTCTCGATCATCGTCGCCATTTGAAGTATTTGATGTTTCTCTTTTCCGGGTAGCGGAGCGATTTGTCCCCAGCCACTGGATGCTTTGTCTGGGGCTGGCTGATTTAGTCGTAGGCAATTTGATCCTACCGCATTGATGCATTCAGGCTATTTGACATCAGTAAGCTTGGATTTACTCGTGATTGAGTACTTCAACAACCTGCGCGATGAAAGGAGTGAAAGAGTCAATCACCGCGTAAGGAGCTTTAATTGAAACGATTACGGATTTACTATCACCGCTCTGGTCACTTCTGGCGTCCAAGACGGGGGAAATTCTTCAGTGGTCCCATTCATTCTCGTCATCACCTGCAAGAATGAAAAACCATATCAACTCGTGAACCAGTCAATCTGATTTGGAACGGATACAACTTTTTCGACTTAGGGAGAGCCAATCCTAATTAGGTTGCTCCTTCTTCATAATTTGATTCAATTTGTCATTGCAATCCCAATGGGTGACATCTGCTGAAGGCACATTTCTTTCCGTCTTATAGGGAAGACAAATTTTCCTTCGTTTGTCTTTGACCATCTTATCCTGTAGACAAAAGACATAAAGGTCCCCGTCAGGTATAATATTCGAAGGGCTTATTGGAACGATTACAGTTTCACCATCCTTCCATGATCATCTTGCATGTGATCGGATGAGGACATTTTTGACAAATGTATGCCATGTAAAACATGTCCCTCGTGTCTATCCACAAATGGATTTTCCTTCTGTACCTGTTTTTCACCTGAGAGGAAAAGATAGGAAATATTATGCCGGTATCTGATTGAAAATCAATTAGGAACGACACGTCTTTACACTTGACCCGGCTGCCCCGGTCAAAAGGCATTTGCCCTCATCAGTTGACTCTCCAGGGTGGTCCAGCGTTTTTCCATGCCATCCTGGTTCGTTTAAACTCGCGACTGATTCTTCACACAAGTCTTTGGATTTTGATTCATAAGCGGCGCTGAATGACCTTTTGGTTTCGAGGTGTACCAATCATTCACATACATGCGCATGAGACCAGTGAGGTTTGACTTCTAAGAATCAAAATAGGGTTTGGAACCTAAGGCCAAGGCTCCCACTTCGAGTTCTAGAAAGGGTAGATTCCATTGCACAACTATCGTTGCATTGGGACCCAATCCATAGTTCGAAATGAGCGGAATTAAAAATGGATTACCCCGTGTTTTTCCTCACGGAGATTCCATTTTCAATTCCTTCTATTGTTTTCCTAAAGAGGGCGCCCGAGGTTTTAGGCGCGGCTGTGTGTGTTCATTGTGTCGTGCTAAAGCAATAAACATGCATTTCATTTAGCAAACACCGCTTCAATATAAACATCCACACAATCATACATCCTATACTCCTACCTGCATAAGACAGAGTTAACGAACACTTCACCCCTTATTTCTCCAATCTGCAAAAACATTTAACACCTCAAGGGTTAAAGTATGTACCTCAACTTGAAGAGCATCTGCATAAAACATGTCAGAAAAACCAATCAACTTTTTAATCGGCTCAAGTTCTCTAATTCCCCAGCGGAGTCGCCAGTCTGTCGCGACCCTCTCGAGGTTGCATGTGGGCTCTCGAGGGCTAATGGGCCGTCCAGTCTGGTCGGACGCGGGCCTCTCCCAAGGCCCGTTACCCAAATCGCAACGGAGGTATGCGTAGTCGACCTTCAGTGTGGTCTGGTGACATGTGCTAAGTGTGCATGCCATGGAGTCGCCACCAATCATTTTTTGGAGGGTATGATTGGACCACCCTATTGAATAGTCGGGAGTTTCTATTCAATTCTGCGATAACCAGAGAAATGGGTTCGGGGACTTAGTTACGTCAACTGTCAGAGTTGACGCCCTTTCGGTACCTAAGTTGACTGAATTTTCTGACCTAAGATTTCATGCAGATGAGTGGAGTACGAATCCTAAATCTAGGAATTCATGCAAATAGGAATGACTATCCTAGCAATCACAATCAATAATAAAATGCGCAAATCAATGAATCCAAATATGTAAAATAATCACATCAAATCAACATGACACTCCTAATAAGGCTCTATTAGCCTAAATAAGTATCAATCAAGCTTAGGAATGATTTAGACATGATTTTACCCATCAGGGGTAAAGTCGTAATTTTGAGACAAAAGGGACGATTTGCCTAAAAAGGGAAAAATCGTCATTTCGGAATGAATCCGGAGTAAAACAATGTCAAAAATAGGTTTGGTCACTCAATTGACCCATTTCCTATTTTTTTGCAATTTTCATGATTTTCTGGAATTTTAGAAACCGATTTACCATTCGAAGGGGTAAAATCGTCATTTTCTAAAAATGGGAATGAAATGTGGAAATCTTAGACATAAGGTTTAGCCACCTATCTGGCCCATCACCAAATTCTAAGCAATTTCCACAATTCATCGGAATATCAAAGACGATTTACCCTTTGAGGGGTAAAATCGTCATTTTGGATTAAATGGGAGAAAATCCAAAAAATGGAAACAAATCAATTTTTTTTTGTCATTTTCAGCCTTCAAAATTTTTTAGAAGTTTTTAGGAATTTTCTGCAATTTTTCTCAATTTTTTTTTGAATTTTTCCTTAATAATTCATTTTTTGGGAATTTTTTTATTTGATTTTTTTTTATAAATTTCTGAAAATAAATCCCAACTGACAGTCCCTAACTCGCCACGTGACGTCTCGGTGATAATCGAATCATTTTAATTTTTGTAAAATTCAAAATTCATTTCTTTTAATGTTAAAAATATTTTTTTATTCTGAAAATCACCGGATCACGACACGTGGCTCATCTGTAGCCGTCCGATCTAGCATTTTTTTTGTTTTTATAGGACGCAACGCAATGCAAATTATAATAAAAATAAAGAAGATATTAAGTCATTACACAACATAAACATAAGCAAAGGAGGTGGGATCCGGTGAATTTTACGACGTCGGAGTCCGTCGGTGCTCGTGCAACAATGTGTGGGGTATAAACCACCAGCAGGAGGCTCGGCCTTCCGATTCTGGGGTAGCACAATATAATTTACAGAAAATAAATAAATAAAACACCTTGGACACCAATAGGAGGTTTAGCCTTCCGATTCTGGGTCTTTTATGCGAAATATAGAAATGCTATGACATAAAGTAAATACACAGCAAATATTTAGACACCAACAGGAGGCTCGGCCTTCCGATTCTGGGTCTTTTATGCGAAATATAGAAATGCTATGACATAAAATAAATACACAGCAAATATTTAGACACCAACAGGAGGCTCGGCCTTCCGATTCTGGGTCTTTTATGCGAAATATAGAAATGTTATGACATAAAGTAAATACACAGCAAATATTTAGACACCAACAGGAGGCTCGGCCTTCCAATTCTGGGTCTAATAGGTAAAATGTAAGGAGTGAGAGGTGGTCTTACCAAGATTGAACCCAAAACAAGCTCGGAAATCCAATTTGGCACTCGCGGACTCAAGTCTGATCAGTCTGACCTTTGCTCCTTCAAACAGCTCTACGGGACAAATGGCTGGGCCAAATTGGACTCACGATATGTCATTAGAACGGCAAGAGAATAAGCTTTCTAACAGTATATGGCTCGTTCCCATACGATTCCTAACGAAAGAGTTATGGCCGAAAAACCGGACGGTTTTCAATCGCCCAATGACCAGAATCTGTCCCAGAAAACTCCTTCAATTCAACCATTAAAACACATCCAAAACTCAACTAGACTACAATATCAGCTTGCTAGATTCCTAAGTTAGGTGCTAGAGACATCTTATCGAATATTGGAAGTAAGGCAAGCCCTTGAATCACTCACAATGTTCACGGCACCACCTTGACAGAACCGGTTCAGATTTTTCGAACAAAACAATAAGGGATCAGCCCTTAAATCCGAATATAATCCATCTTCAAACCATAAAAAACAATAATATATGTCTTAACAAGGAGTGAGAGGTGGTCTTACCAAGATTGAACCCAAAACAAGCTCGGAAATCCAATTTGTCACCCGCGGACTCAAGTCTGATCAGTCTGACCTTTGCTCCTTCAAACAGCTCTACGGGACAAATGGCTGGGCCAAATTGGGCTCACGATATGTCATTAGAACGGCAAGAGAATAAGCTTTCCAATGGTATATGGCTCGTTCGCATACGATGTCTAACGAAAGAGTTATGGCCGAAAAACCGGACGGTTTTTTATCTGGGCGGCGAGCTGAGCGAGAGGAAAAAACGAAAATGAAAGAGAGAGAGTTGAGGGAGAAGAAGAGTCGGGAGATGATGAGGGGGAGGAGATAAATAGGCAGCGGGAAGGAGAGAGGGAGTGGGGGAGAGAGAGAGAGAAAAAAAAATATAATAATAATAATAATAATATAATAATAAAATAATAAAAGTAAAAATAAAATAAAATAACAAAAAGAGAAGACAAAATCATTAGTCCCCTTTTCCTTTTAAATGATGATGTTTCCCTCCTTTTCCTTTTAATCATTACTAATATTTTTGTCAAATTCAATTTTATGGTGATCAGAGAACACCTAAAATCAAACCTGAATTTTACTATTTATGAGGTTAGAAAATAGATAAAATAAAAATAAAAATAAAAATACCGACTATTTTTATATATCTTTGTGACCTCAAATATTATTTTTCTTGATTTTCTTGATTTTCTTTTTCTTTTTTTCTTTTTTTTTTGTATTTTTCGAAAATATATATAAAAAAATGAAAATTATGAAAATTATTTTTTTTTGGTCAAAATGGTTCATTTAGCTTGGCTAAGGTCACCAAAATTGATTTTTCAATTTTTTCAACTTTTTATGGATTTTCTATGAATTTTCAAAATAAAAATAAAAATAAAAATAAAAAAAAGTTGATCAAAATTTAGGTGTCAACAAATGGCGATAGCTAGTATTCTCCGAGACAGATATGGTGTAATACTCTAAGGTTTTGCTAAAAAGATTCAAGCTTTATCACCACAACTGGCGGAAGCTAGAGCTCTGGTTGCAGCATTAGAGATGTTCAGATCTAGAAGAGACCAGGTACTGTACTTAGATTCCGGCTATAAAGTGTTGGTGGATGCTATACTTGGGAGAGATATAATACCGTGGGATGTTATAGGTTAACTCTGGAGGCCCAAGCCCAACTCCAACACTTCACAAAGCTAACCGTGGCCCACTGTGGAAGGTCCGCAAATTGGGTTACTGATTGGATCTCCAAGGATCTTCGCCAGAATTTTCTTCCAGAGTTTTGGTTGTCAAACGAGTCAAACCCTCCTCAAGCTCGATGGGATCTTTTATGTTGTGACGCCCCTGTTTTGGGCTTATCTTGTTTCGAACCTGGGTGGTCAATAAAAACACAACTGTCTTTTGATCAATAAAAAAATTGGCAAAATTGAAAAGTTTAGATCTGAATTGGCATTGGTATGATAAGTTTGGGATTGATTGGGCAATTTTATCGAAATCTTCCACTTAGGTAGCTATACAAGGATTATGGCATTTGACTTCTCCATAAAAAGCACCTATAACATATATATAATCCCCAAAGTGCTCTACCAAAAATAGAAGAGAAAAATCAATTAATAATTATTAAATACGGGTCCCAAGGGTCCGCTTAACCAATCAATCACTTTCTCATCCATGAATAAAAAATATATATATATATAAGGAACGATTTGATCCTAAATTATCGAATAAATTAGTTGTAACCGATAAAGTTATTTCAAAGTTCAAACTTCCACGCCCGTGTACTTGTCACGATGATCTCCTTGAGGGTGCGAAGCTCAACTCACTATCAACGCGTCGCTTTTAGGCATCGCGCTCATCAGTCACGTTGAGAAATCACTCTATTTAAGACAATTTGAACAAGTTGACGATCAAATTTCCAATTTTTTCCCTTCACGCAATCGCAATTATGATCTCCAACCTCAATTCTATTCTTCCTTCTTTCTTCTTCTTCTTCTTCGTCTAACTTCTCTCTCCATCACTTTGAAAAAAGCGAAAGTCGCAATTGCATGGCAAGCCCTAAAGATAACCGTGTTTATTAAATGCACTCGGGAACTGAACGTTTCAGTTAGCTTAGTCATGTCCTAAACTTTTGCGGGACAGTGCAATCGAGCTCTAGATCTTTCGACTAGTCCATTCTAAAATGTTCACCAAAAAAAGTGTTGAGAAGACCTTGCGTATTAATACTTATAATGTCGTAATGACCCATATTCCTGTTAGTAATACTTTTGGTTTTCACCCTATACTTTGGGGGTTTCAATTGACTTTTTTTTTTTAAAATATGATAACGAAGTATAAGTATGTATTAGATACAAAACGTTCAACATGCATCCGTACCTAAAATGAGAACCCTCCATTATGTTCTTGATATCAAGTATTATTTGTTGCTATTTGCCGATGCGGGATATTGTTAAGTAACCAATCAAGGAAATTGTGTGATTTTAGTTCATTGACTGTTCTCATTTCCCGTGAAAAAAAATACTCGGAAAATTGAATTGTTCTATATTAACCTTGTTTGACAAGTGGCTAGGAACATGCTAATATGATCTTTGTTAACTTCACATGACAAGCGCATCATATTTCCTAAACATTGTCATAAAAATGCGATTGAGTCCTAACATCTTTAAAAGGTACAATCAAGCACTTAAACTTGTTAAATTGATACAATCAAGTTAACGAAAAATGCCAACATGGCTGTGTTTATTATTTCTCTCTCCTACATAGAGTTAACATTAACTAAAGCATGAAGTACAAAAGATTAAAACGGCGTCCTTTTGGTGGGAATCGTATTTTTCTACCCCGACATCTTAATTGAATTAGATTAAAAAAAAAGGCCACATATTTTTTTAAAAGGAACACAAACGGAAGTCTTAGAGGCTCTCCCCTCAGGGGTGGTGGCGCCGCCCCATCCAAACCCTTCAAGAGTACCGCCTTTTTTTTTAAAAAAAAATTATTAGTTCGTGTTTTTTTTTTTTTATAATCAAGGTATCCGGGTCAGCTTGCGCGCACCTCGACTATTCCTCGGGGGAGATTAGCACAACAACCCACCGCCATGGCCCCTCACTTAAATCATAGGTGCTCATCTGGGGAATCAAACCTGAGACCAGTGCGCCTAACTACACAATCTCAAGTGCGCCCTAACCAACTGAGCTATCCATAGGTGAAAAAATTAGCCTCTTTTATTTTTCTTATTTAATTGAACTAAGATTTGGGGTAAAATATTATAATACGGGCCATAATGACATTTTAATCTTTAATGCTTAAGTTAATGCCACATAGTGTAGAAACAAAAAATCAGCATTTTTCGTTATCCAAACTGTACGGAGGTAACATAATTATTCCTTTCTCCAAATCGAGAATTGGAGAATCCTTTCTCACATTCCACGGTTACAACTTCAAATCCTCTTCATTTTTACAAGCTATATCGAGATTTGACCATATTTCAAGCATGCAACGTGACTCCTATGTATCATCAGGGCGCCTCCAATTTATGTAATCATCATCCGTATATGATAAAAAGGGTCAATTTTCTTCCTGACCCAATGTCAATTTTGTGATGAAGTTTAACTAATCAATTTATTGTGCGAGAAATGAACGATTTGAAAAATATTTTGTTAAAAATGATTGCTTGTATCACTTGAAATTATTAGTCAACAAAAATATTTTCATTAATGAAAATAATATATGTCTAATTATTTTCGTGGGCGACGATAATACTTTTTGTCCATTCATTTCTGTGCGCGATACAAGCAATCATTTTCAGAAAAAAAAAATATTTTTTCAATCATTTATTTTCTATGAAACAAATGCACCTGATTATGTGAGATTAAATACGGCCCGAGGCTTTATGTTGGAAAAATGTTAGATAACATATAAAATAACAATAGTAGGAAATGTGTAGGAAAAGATGGGAAAAGTAAAAATAATTGTCTAAGGCGTGCAAGCACTGTCCTTAAGAATAATTTCGCCCCTCGAAGTACGAAACTCGATGCGTAAGGCTTTTTAGTGGCTATCTTCCCAAGATACAACAGACCTTCTTCAATATTCCACACCGAATATTAGATGGAACATGAGCAACGTTATGTGTATAACTCAGTGAAGGAGTGAACAATCTCTCTTGTAATTTTTCAAGACCCACTTATGTAGTTGTGATTTGTGAATTTATATTCAAATGAAACGAACCGCTAGGAAATGTCAGTTAGGAAATAGACGTTGATCAAACCGTTACAAGACAATTAGTAGATAGTAGAAAAATCATTATACATCCGTTGGAAATCTAACCATTGGAAATATTGATTGCTAATAATTTTCGTCATAATTTTATCAAAATCATTATAAAATAATATTTCGAAACTATTGAGATATCCAACACTTTATTGGTCATGAAAAACTCCCAAACCTCGATTCAAAGAAGTGAAATTGGCATAGAACATTCGATCACAATTGCCATCGTAGTATCCCACACGTTCACCAATGTGGCACCATGCTAATGCGCATTGTGCACCGCGTTGATCGCTTCATAAACTCAATTATGAAAACCAGTTCATCGATTTACTGAGCGACGTGCCGTTATTGTTATTGATTCTTGAATATGACGTACTTAGCTAAAGGACCATTCATCATCTGATATACCACTTAGTAAATCAATTTCATAAGTCAGTCTCAATAAATCTAGCATAAAATTGTTCTTGCAAATTACGGTTTACGAAGTAAACATCGGATACGCACGGGTGATGTGAATTCAGCTCACATCTGCCATTAAATTAGACCCTCCTCGTGGTAATTGTGCAGGTGAGCTCACATGCACCGGATGCGGACAACATTTTTCATGCCTACGGTCCGGGGCAAATCGACGTGGGTCCAACTCATCCAAGGTTGAAAAGGAAACCAAATGTTGGACAAAAGTGAGTGAGAAGCGGTTTTCTTGGAATGACATTACATATTGTGGGCTGTCTTCGGAAAATTATGTACTTGATATTGTTTTTCTTTTTGCCAAATTAAAGTTGGAAGCTGTTTCAAAATTAAAATTTCTAGGACCCTCATTAATTTACCTCCTCCTTTTTTTTTTAATGACCAATTCTCACTCCATCTTAAGCAAAAAGAGAGTGTTGATGGGACTTGACGCTTTTTGGATTTGATTTTTTAACACGATAATGATACTGGAGTCAAATATCAATTGTTCACGATGAATTAAAATTTGACGTCTCATATTTACGTTTTATTAGTCTTGGGTCCTATTTGGACTATGGCTAATGTCAATTGTGTTGTGCCTTGGTGGATTTGCCATTCTATGAAGGCACATAAGTTTTTCCCTCTCGTTTGCATTTGGTAAATCCCCATTTGCAAAGTAAGCCCAGTCCAAAAATGTAATTCCTTAGTGATGCGCAATAACAATTTAACAAGCATTATGGGGTGCGTGATCTTTATGATCAATCTAAGCGAAGAAAGATGTGATTCAAGCATTTAATTACTCAAGAAACTTAAGAAAAAAATATTCAAACACTTCCCCACTTGAAGCAACTCATATATTTGAACTCATCAATGAAAGATTTTCAACCCGAAATGCTTTCATTTCCTCAAGTAAGAGCCGATGAATCTTATTTCAAATAAAAGTCTAAAGTGTTCATATCATTTTAAAGAATAACCTGATCAAAGACATTTATATCATTTACTTTTGTTGATTTTTTTTTTCATTTTTCCCTTTCTTTTTTTCATTACTTTTTGCCGGTGGCCGATCTCAAGCAATGGTCCATCGTCAGCAAGCACTAGGCGAGGCAATCTTCCCTCGCCCAATTTGACGAGGGCGGTCCTTACCTACCTCATCAATTAGGTAATTTTTTTCAATTTTTTTTTTAAAGAAAAAACGAATTCTCTATACCTCATTGTCCCTCCTATGTATCGTCCGAAACAATCGCCGCGGTTTTCCCACAAAACAACCTTTGGGAAAATCCCAGTCGTACTATGTTACGGTCCTCTCTCGTGGTCATGTCCCTCTTGTTTTCCTTTAATAGCAAAAATATTTTTTCAGCACCGTCTGTCGCTCCAGTACAGAGAGTGACGTGTTGATACCAAAATGTCATTTACCATCTTAAATTTTTTGTTTTTTTTTTATAAAAAAAAAACGAACATGCATATATAATTTAAATCCCACTATTGTGTAAAGACTCCTGAATTTCAGAGAATATAGGGTTACAGCATAAACCAACAATCATGTAACGACAACAGCTATTCAAATTTCCACAGAGTTTGCCAAAGTAGGCGTCAAGATCTTTGCTTCTCTCGGGAAACGGAGGCCAAAACTTATTTTGTTTCATAGAAAAAGCAGCAGCAGTCGTTTTTTCTCCACCTCCCAAAGATTTTCAATTTTTGTTGCAGTAGCATCCAGCTATCTCATAAATTATGTGATTATGCGTCAAATAGAAAAAGTGTATCGGAATTCGTAAATCTAGGAATGCGATTAATTCCTAAATCTTCCTTTTAAAATTTAATTAAGTGCTGAACGCAAAAAGCATAGTCAAGTCTTTTTCAATGAACAGTAGCTAAATATGAACTGTTTTCAGAATTTAGGACTGGGTTATATGATTTGGCAATAACTTAATGATTTAGGACTTTGGTTTGAGATTTAGAGCTTCATCGCATTATGTGTATGAAGTTTATGACTCGTGCGATGCTTTCTCTTTTGAGAAACGCAATAAAGGTCCTTGAACACTAGGTCAACTTCATGAAATTTAGATCACTTCTATTGAAAAATTACTTACAACCCAAAAAGAAATGGCCTTGGAAGCTAACTATTGAGCAGAATTCCCCGCTAGTAACTCCTTAGGAAAGAAGAAATTAATTTTTACATCAATCCTTGGATCGGCATGTGTAGAGGGAAGTGGTGATACGGAGAGGGAAATGGTGAGCTCACAGTCCGTAAGTCTTCCAAATGGAACAGTGGCTTCTCCACCTTGAACGAAATGAGTAGATTTGTTTATTAAGTAAGAGCCAATGCTCTCTCGATGTGTGATTTGAATTTCACCATTACTTAAATTAGAGCCGTCTATATGTGGGGCCATGACCCATTTTTTACTCATATTTTGTGCAAATGGGTTGTTTATGAGTTGCAGTTTTTAAAGGACCAAGTGAATACGGGTCTAAAAAGATAACATTGAATTAGATGGATAAAAGATGGGTCACATAGTTGAACCCATTTTCGACTCATATAAAAAATTAAATGGCTCGGACTTGGCTTGGATCAAATAGCCTCAAGTATATTAATTTAAGGTAAAACAAAAAAAAATTAAAAAAATATAGAAATTGTTCAACACCGCCTCCGATTGCCGTCCATCGCCATCGGTCATCGGAGGGGAAACAAAGGAAACGAAAATAAAAATAAAAATAAAAACCTTTTTAAGAAATAAAAAATTCAAAAATTATAAAATTTATTCACTAAATTTGTATTGCTTGAAAGTGTTTTAGAAATATTATTTTTTAATCAAATTATACAAAAACAAGTATTTTATGATTTGATCAAATATTGAAGTGTTTAAGTAATACGGGTCAGGTATGAGTCGTTAAATTTGTACTGCATGAAAATGGTTTAAAAAGTGTTAACTGGGTTAATATGGGTCAGATCATATTTAACCCCACCCGTTTGACACCTCTAACAGTGCTGTTAGGCTAGTAATGTTCATAGGAAAAGTAAATAAAATCTCATTTGCCATCTCTGTTCTAAGAAGTACACATCTTGGCATCTTTAAACGAAATCTCATCGCTAAAAAGACCAAACTACTGTCTTTTGCAAAACCCTAACGCCAACTCCCAATCACCCAATAAAACCCTAATCCCCTCCACCAACCAGACTCCCACACCCCATATGTCACATAGCATGTAATGTAGTCATATGGTCATGAGACACATGTCCCAATCGTAAAGCAATTAATCATCAGGGGGCAGAATAAAGTTTTCCCAATAATAGCAAAATAACATATATCATCAAAAGATTTATATGTAGGATTGATAGATTCGGGGTCCATATTCAAACAAAACATACCTAACAATCCAATTTTGCGCCAAAAGTATGCCATATAAAGACATATAAGACATATTAATTGCTCTAATGTTACAATCCAACATAGCATGATGAGATTGCTATCATAGTCATGTCGTCTAATGTGGGCTAGTTATATATGAGCAGTGGAATTTGATTATGTTCCCACTTTATTTGCTCTTCGAAAATTACATACTAATGCGATTGACATGCTTATTTAAGTCGCGGCAAAAAGCTATTTTTGGTTTAGCCTTTATCCTCTTCAAGCTTATTTTAGATTGTTGTTGATGTTGTTGTTAGGAATAATGACACAAATGCGCCATGAACTTTGGCCAAATATGCAATATGATCTATAAACTTTCACTTTGCTCAATGTAATTCTTGAGTTTTTAATTCGTTCAATGTGGTTCCTAAGCTTTTGGCAAATGTTCATACTAGTACCTAAATTATCTAAAAATATCAAATGTAATTCTTCTATTGATTTAAATTCAGAGACAATATTAAACATTTTCATATACTCCGGAGACTAGTTTAAACATGTATAGTTCTAGTATCACATTGAACATATTAAATGTTTACGGATGATAATGCATATTGGGCTAAAGTTTATGGACCACATTGAACAATTTAAAAGTTTCGATACCGCAATTGCACATTAGATCAAAGTTCAAAAACTATTTGTGTCATTTCCCTTTGTTGTTATAACACGGCTGGACCCATATGACCGATGATAATCTCATTCTTTGATAAATTTTTACATATCACTATTAATGATAATCCATTAGTTGACGATGACGATGACGATGACAACAACAATAATAATTAAAAATATGTCTCAAGTTTGGAATCTAAAGGAAATAGAAATATGATATATTTATCTGGAGAGATCACCAAAGATATCCCAAAGTCGGAACCTGTCAATATATAGTTAGACTACATTTACTCAAGAGGTTAGGGTAATGAGTTATGAGCCAATTTATATATATTAACCCATTCATAGCACACTGTGAGACTTTTTTTTTTTTTAACACGACTTGCATATATATATATCAACAATCTCTCTCTCACCTGTGAACACAATGCTAGGTTTGCTCCTCTTTTATGTGAGTATCATTTTGCATCTACACGTCTCAATTTGTTCTCAACTATGTTGCCTAGCGAATACTACAACTTCAACGCCCACCTTCATCCCTAGGCAGCACTGATACCATGTGCAAGGCCGCATAAACCCATATTAAAGGTTCACACTTTTATTATCATAACAATCTCTACCTTGCAATTTTGGGGCACATGATGCGTGAACACTATACCAAGTATTGGTGGAAGCGTGGTTAAAGTTCAACATCTTCACTTGAGGAGATTGTTAAGAGAGAGCCCGAATCCCAAATCCAAGCTCACAATGCCCACCGCCACAGCAATCTTTACCATCAACTATGATAGCATTTGTTGGGTGCGCGTAGTAGAAGCCCGATACTTTCACTTGAGTTAATCACCAAAATGCATTTGTTGGGTGCGTGTAGTAGAAAATTGATACTTTCACCTAGAC
This sequence comes from Rhodomyrtus psidioides, assembly GCA_021437785.1. Classification (NCBI taxonomy): domain Eukaryota; kingdom Viridiplantae; phylum Streptophyta; class Magnoliopsida; order Myrtales; family Myrtaceae; genus Rhodomyrtus; species Rhodomyrtus psidioides. The sequence goes on along the minus strand of JAILYB010000007.1, from coordinate 11,738,042 downwards.
ATGCACGGTTCGACGGAACCGCCGGTTCCGGTTCAGGAACCGGCGGTTCCGGTTCCGGTTCAAGGAACCGCCGGTTCCCGTCGGTTCAATTTGTCCATATATATTTTTTATAATTTATTTGCAATATGAACAATCAAATTGAAGGTAGTTGAGTGGTTTAGGGTGCTTATTTCAACTAAAAGATCAAAGGTTCGAATCCCACTTCAAGCAATTATCATTTTCTCTATTTTTTTATTTTATTTTTTTATTAAAAATAACGGGTCGGAACCGGCCCGGAACCGGCGGTTCCGGGCCGGTTCCGAAAAAAGAGGAACCGGAACCGGCCCGTGAAGGTCCGGTTCCGGTTCCGGTTCGGAACCGCAGACCCGGTCAACGGGCCGGTTCCGGGCCGGTCAACGGGCCGGTTCCGGGTCCGGGTTCAATTTGGCCATGTCTACTTTCACCTGAGTAGATTGCTAAGAGGGAGCACAAGTTTGAACCTGTCAATATATCCAGTTGAACTACTTGGATATATTAACTGCTCATCACTACACTAATTTTTCATGTGGGACTTCTGTGACATAACTTACACGTGTATCTCAATAGATATCTCCAGCAACAGTTGTAGGACTAATACAAAAACGATAAGAATCGTAGGAAATTACAAACTAAAAAAGCTAACTAGTGAGATATGAGGACTCGAGACTGACTCTCTCTCTCTCTCTCTCTCTCTCTCTCTCTATATATATATATATATATATATATTAGTCCCTCCGATTAAATGATCTGTCCCAGACCTTGCACTTTGAATCATTACTGAATTGAAGACGAAAGACCGTGGGTTCCAAATCAAACCTCACTCATCGTATCATCAGATTTGAGGGATTCCATGTGAGATCAGTGCGGTTCACTCCAGATCGACCAGGCTCGTTACGCTACGCGCTTTACGAACAGCACCGGAATTATTTCCACGTTGCGTGACGACCGTGGCACACACGGGTTGGAGGACTTCCACAGACCATGAAGTCCCTCAGACAAATATAAAAAAAAGGATCATTCCCCTCACCAAGAATTCACAATGGAAAGGGACTTTCGCTTGGCGGATCTGCCCTTCGTGACAACGGGAGATCAGAAATCCTTTCTGCATAATTCGATCCGTGGACGGTAGCGGCGGGAGAGGCCAAAAACGGGTACATTGAATTCCAATATAAATATCATCAATGAGAGCTATTAAGTCAAAAAGTGCCCCTTGCCTTGCCAATTCATTCCACATGAAGTTTTCTAACGATATGAGAGCCTACTCTATATAAAATGACAGAATGTGAAAGGAGTAAACAGAAAAGCCAATGAATAAATATAAAATAAGTTGAAAAATCGAGAGGGAAGATCGTTGGCTGCTTGTGGTGGTTGCTCGACACCTGGAGAAGGAAGCAGAGACATTGGTTGCCCAGGTGAACGATTCACGTGGGTGGTGGTGGTGGTCTGCAGGAGACGGTGGCTTTGTCCCCCCCCTCCGTTGCCTCGAGACCTGCGCGGTTTTTCTGTAGGTTTTGTTTTGTCACATGAATTTTTACTACGAGTGAGCAAACCAATCCATCATATCTCGGGAATTGCCTGGACCAAAAATAGGCCGAACGGTTCGATTCGGTTCCTAGAGGTGCTGGTTCTACTTGATGATTCCATAAAACTGGATTCGGTAATTGTCAGTCACAGCTTCCCAATTCCATGGGTGAATCTGCCCATTTGGATCAGATCGATTATTTTTTATTATATAATTTTAATTTCATATCTTAAAAATTCTTAAAGAAATCATTTAAATTTTTAATTATTAGGGGTTTTTGTGCACACAAATAATTGTTGTTCTCACACTAATGTGTTTCAAGCACGTCAATAAGTTTCATTAGACTCCAATGGAACCGGACCGGATCTATTGGGTCCCAGATTCCAAAAACTAGGAATTGGTCCCTTCGGTCCAGCTTCTGATTCTGAGATGAAAATAGACCAGACCTAGGACCGACCACTCCAAATTTTTGGATAATCTATTTTTTGTTAGAGAATGGAATTTAATTCACATGTTTTGCTGCTGATTCGCGTAGGAGTGAGATTCTATGAGACCATAGCTAATTATTGCGAAAACTTAAGCTATTGTTATAGGTACAAAGATTAAACTCGTGACATCCTGCTTTCATGCCATGTGAAATTTTGTGAGACTACATTAACTATTTTTAAAATTTAAGCTGTTAGAAGGATGCGTAATTTAACATTAATTATTCTAATAGAGTGCACACGATAGAATGTTAGATGATAGAAAAGTCTTACATCTAAATGTGATAGTGAATAAATTAATGAATCATAGTTAGCATATATATCATCGATTTATGTTTTTGAATGATGGCAAAACCAACTGAATATGCTAGTTGGTTCCGCTGGGTAACACTTTTAGCAATCTCGCGAAACTAAGGGTGCACGTGTCACATCCCAAAACTTAGGGCCAGTTCAAGCTTAGGATTCAGACTATTTACAGATAGTAGCCTAGGGGTTGAGATGAGCCACTAAAGAACGAAATCGTGTTCGAAATGAATCATGGCTTAGTATATTAATCGGCTATGCTATTGATTGAGGGTCGATTGTATGGCGACCTTAGATCAAACATGGATCGATAATGATCGACCTCATCTAGCTGTGGATCGACCATAGGATGACCCTAAAGTCAACCGGGGTTTGATCCGTGGAATGATTTGCAAGCTGACAACGGTCGACAACTAAACTTGCCATGGATTCAACGAAGGATGATTTGTACTTGAACCTCGTACCGGCCACGCACTAGTCAAAGAATGATCACCCTGAACTTTGTGACGTGTTGTTGGAAGACTACGGATCGAGATGAACCAATCCTACATCAACGTTAGTTGGTCATGAGAGGTGAACTCGATAGTGTTTGAATACGCCATCGATTTAGAAACAGGTGATTCCAACCTAAATTGAGACAAATTGAGTGGCTCTTAACCCAATCGGCAACGAGACACAATCTTGAGCGTACTAAGCTACGAGCTTGGCCACACCTCTTGATGTGCTCAGCCATGAGCCGAATAATTGGCAAGAAAAGATGGTCCGACCCTTAGCTTAATTAGGCACCTAGAATAGAGGACTTGCCTGGATGTTGTAATAGTTTGACAAGCGACATTTTTTTAAAGTCTCAGAGCAAAAAGTAAGAGGCCAATTATTAGACGACCTTGCCCATTTAAATAGAATGCCCAAATTGCCATTAATGCTAGTCATGGTTGACATTTATAGAATAAGAATGGATGTCTGGGACCCTCTCGAGTGAGGTGACCCTAAGAGGTGCCAATTTATGTATTGAATCTCTATTTTTAAATGCAAAATGAAATAAAAGAAAGTAACATTTGTATATATAAGTAGGAGTGGGGGGCTATAAGGAAAATGAAATTTTTATAAGTAAAATATGTCATCAAGAGCCTAAATATTATAAGATTATAGAAAAGCAAAGCAGACTAGTTATGAATGAGACATGTAGCATCTAGATCATTTTTATTTAATAAAAATATGTAATTTTCGTATTAGGAAACAAGAAATGGTATCTAGAATATTCTCAAGCAAGTCAAATAAAATAAAAAATATAGCACATGAAGAAAAAATAGGTTTAGAAATAATTGGCTTGGAGAACAAGCCAGCACATAGAGATGAAATTGGCTTAGAAAATAAGACGGAATAGGAGACCGACACGTGGAAAATGAAAAAAGATGAATATGACTTGGAGAATAAGTCAAGCATATAAGACAAGTAAAATAAAAATATAATATAATTTTTGGCCTGAGAAATAAGAAAAATAGTTTAGTATAAATAAAAATAAAAATGTCTAATTCTTGACTTAAAGAACAGGAAAAATAGCCTAGGATCTTAGGTTAGCTATGTGGCAATCTTTAAGAGCATTTCTAGAGTATTATATACCAATGATTTATTAAGAAAAAACAAAAGAAATTAATATTACTTCAATTAATAGACATACATAAGAAAAAGAAAAAGAAAAAGAAAAACACCATCGGTAGGCGAATCCTCGAGGAAGACCACCAAGGCAGGACCCCCGACTGGATGGAATTCTGCAAGTTTTAACTCAGATTGGCAATCTTATAGGGCAGTAGGCACAACAGCAAGCTGCCAATACCTTAGGAAATGTCTCGATGTCCAGAACTGGAGGCGAAAATGGAGGATGTCAAATACAAGGTTTAATTGAACAGTTTCTGAAATTAAAGCCTCCCAAATTGCTAGTACTGGCAGCCCAGAGGAAGCAAAATTATGGATAGATGAACTTGAGAAAATATTTGCATTCTTAGAATGCTCAGAGCTTGACCGTGTAGCCCTGGCCGAATACCAATTGCAGGGTAATGCCAAATATTGATGGAAGGCTACAAAAGGAATAATGTTTTTCATGGGTGCTAAAGTAATATGGGGTGCCTTTGTAAAGGCCTTTTATGAGAAGTATTTCTCAGAAAGTATATGGGATCGAAGGATTATGGAGTTTATGCAATTGAAACAGGATAGTATGACGGTAGACCAATATGAGGCGAAATTTATTGAGTTGTCTAGGTACACAGCTAAGTTGGTGGAGGAACTAGTGGCTAAAACTAAGCAGTTCCTGGAGGGGTTATGACCTAGCATCTGAGATCAAGTAGTACCGTTAAATCTTCGGGATTACAATGAGTTCTATGCAAGGGCTCAGATGATAGAACGGTCCGCCATGGAGCATTCATCGTCTAAATCGATTTAGGAGTGTACTCCTCCTCGAACGATGAATCGTGATAAAAGATTTAAGGGTAAAAGAACCTTTGGCCCAAATAAAAAGAGGAGGGTGTACGGAAGTATGCCAACATTGTGGAAGGTGGCATGGTAATGCTCCTTGTTGAATGATGACTGGTGTCGCGACCCTCCTCGAGCGGAGCGGGCTAATGGGCCGCCCGATCGCTGGAGTGATCGGACGCGGGCCTCTCCCAAGGTCCATTACCCAAATCGCAACTGCTGGATATACGTGGTCGACCTTCAGTGTGGTCTAGTGACATGTGATAAGTGTACATGTCAGGGAGTCGCCACCAATCGTTTCGCGGAGGGTACGATCGGAAACCCTATCGAATAGTTGGGAGTGGTCTATTCGATTCTGCGGAAACCAGAGAAGTGGGTTCGGGGACTTAGTTACGCCAACTGTCAGAGTTGACGCCCTTTCGGTACCTAAGCTGAATGGTTTGTCTGATCCTAGGATTTCATACAGACGAATGGGGTACAGATCCTAAATCTAGGAGTTCATGCAGATGGGAATTACTACCCTATCAATCACAATCAATAGAAATGAGTGCGCAAATCAAGGATCCAGTACATGCGGATAAAACACATGAAAGCAGCATGGCATCCCTAATGAGGCCCTATTAGCCTAGAGAAATAACAATCAAGGCTCAGGAATAATTTTGGCATGATTTGCCCATGAGCGGCAGAATCGTAATTTTGAACAATTCAGGGGGGGCAATATGCTTTGAAAAGGGAAATTTGTCATTTTAGATAAATTGGGAATTCAAAAGATGGGGGAAATAGGATTGGCCATCAATCCAATCCATTTCCTATTTTTCGGGAATTTCCAGGATTTTTCTGGAATTTAAAAGTGATTTTACCCTTGGAAGGGTAAAGTTGTCATTTTGGACAAAGATGATGACTGAAAATCTCAAATATTAGGGTGGGTCGCCCACTTGACCCAAACCCTAATTTTAAGAAATTTTCAGGACTTGATTGGGGATAAGAAAGACGATTTTCCGAACGAGGGGCAAAATCGTCATTTTTTAGAAAAGAGGCGAGACTCGAAAACCCAAACATAAGAATTAGTCGCCTACTCGACCCTAATTATCACCTTGGCATTATCGTCCTTACCTCGCATATACAGCAGAGGCGACTTACCCCTAAAGGGTAATATCGTCAAGTCTTGGAAGAACGGATAAGAAACCCCAAAAATAGGGTTGACCAGTTGTCTGTGGTCCCACTAACTCAAACGACGTCGCCTACTTCTTAACCTAAACGGTGTCGTCTTGATTCTATTTGATTTTTCGATTTAAAATATTTTCGAATCATCCTAATTTCCAATCGGACGGTCGTTATAAATCGAACTCAATTAATCTAGACCATTCGATCTATGCTGACTCACCCTAACAGACTAACGGTCGAGCTGACTCGACACCCACGTGGACCACTCGTAACGCGACACATGGAAATTTGACCCGCTGACTTCGCCACGTCAGCTTCATCTTCAACCTCCCGACTCTGGTAGAACGAACGGCTGAACGTCTCCGGCGATGATCGTACGGTGAGATCTTGATGAAATCGCATGAGACCGACGGCAATCGACTCGCAATCATCTCTAGTTTAACATATATGAGAATCGAAACATCCTATTCACAGAATCGAGAAAATCGTGCGAGTTGCCGAGTACGGCCATGGAAGCTCAATCACGCAAGTCACGTGAAATTAGATCAATTCATCCACAGATTAACATGTTAGGATGTGCAGAAGGCTTACCTCGGGCTCCGATTGAGCCCGCACGGCCTAGATTGTGCTAGGCAAGTATGAACAGTGATCAGCTATGGAGGCTAAGTTTGAAGACTCGATTCAAGGTGCTCAGGCAAAATCGATGCAAAACCAAGATGCGAATATGGTCAGTGATGTTCAAGGAGTGAAACACACATAGTAATTGAAAGAATGAGCAAGAAATGTGAGAATCGCCATTGAAGCTTAGTACATGAGTCGAAGCTCTGCCTCATCTTTTTTCGCGATTTCACGCGGCACGGCCGACAACGATCGCTTCCTGAAGCCTCGAACGAGCTTGTGACGACCTTTTTTGGCTTCGGTTTGGCCGGAGGCGGCCCAACCAGTGCCTTGCAGTCGAGTTCAAGTCCTCGACGACCGAGGTCGGAGGACGAGCTCTTTCTCGCGTTTTCTCTCTCTGTTTCGATTCAGTTTCACTTTCTCTAACTGAATTTGCTCTCCCCCTGCTTCGCGAAGACCGATTGGCTTATATACCTCTGCTCGGTTTCCCGCTCGAACAGTGGACGTTAGCCCACTTGGATTCACGTACTGTCACGTGCCAAATGGTACGTCGACGGCGACGGAATTGATTGGGAAACCGTTTAATCCCCGTTAGGAGCTCCGGCAAGCTCTATTTGGCACGAATTTGGTCTGAGCTCGCTTTGGTTGACTTTCGCAGGTCTGTGAGATTGACCAGCCGATTGCTTCTTCCTCGGGCGACCATTGGTCGTGATCTTAGTGTCAATTGACGGGGAACGATCTAAGGAATCAAACGCCCACAAGTGTGTCTTGAATCATCGCCGATTGGTCCGTCAATTTGGCTATCAAAGCTCGGCATTTTATTGTTCATTTGCGCAGACTCCCGGGGAAGAAGATGACACTGTTCTGGACCGGCGGTCTGACTGGTCTGAACCGGTTCCGAATTAGATTTTTCAAAATTAAACCCAAATTAGTAGGAAATTTTTACGATTGAACCTCATAATCGAATCTAGGGCATGGATTCGATCAAAAAATGTGATTTTGCCCAAAAGTTCATATTAATTTCAACAAAAACCCTAAATTTCCTTTTAATTGCAAATTGGGGAATTATGTAATTGAATGTTCAAATGATCAAATTGGGTCAAATTACCTGTGCCAATCGATTCCAAATGGTGAAACCCATTGGGCAGTATGTTTAATTTGCAATGATAGCCCTCGAATTGAAAGTAATTTCAATTATGCCAATTTCAAGGAATAAAAATGCAATTTTAGTATGTAATTTTGCCAAATTCGTGCAATTGAGCAATTTGTACAAACAATTGGGCTAAATTGCAATAAGGGACAGTTAGAATGGATGTCAAGATCCTAGAAAATTCCAAAATTGCAAATTAAAAGACTCAATTGATATTTTTTCTCAAATTCAATAGTATGGGTTACAAAGGAACACCCATAATTGAATCTGATTTTGAACTTTTTGTGAGGTCAAAAATACAATGGATTAAAAATAAAAATATTGGCTATTTTTTCATATTTTTTTGACCTCAAAGACTATTTTTCTTGATTTTTTTGAGTATTTTCCTATTTTCTAAAAATACTAAAAAATATAAAAAATATGAAAAATTATTTTTTGGTCAAAAATGGTTCCTTGGGCTTGGCCAAGGCCACCAAAGTTGATTTTGTAATTTTTTGACATTTTATGAATTTTTGTGATTTTTCAAAAATAAAACTGAAAAAGACTTGGTCAAAAATCAGGTGTCAACAGCTGTCCCTCTTTGAGAGGAATCTCGTGAGGGGTTTCGCTCAAAGATATGTGACATCCGAGTCTAGACCGACTCGACTGGAGAAAAGAAAAACGAATCTTGACACTCAATCTCCCTTGTCCCGCTGGTGAACGCCCTGCTCCTTTTTTTTTTACGTGAGAAAGAAAGTATAGGGACCCACCTGCTTTTTACCTATTTGATCACCTGCCTGATGCTCGTGCGGCATGCGCAGTGTATAGCGGGTTCAAGTGAATACCTAGGGACTCGTCTTTTGAGTATCCTAAGGCGGTTAAATGCTAGCCTGTATGGTAGGCCGTACCAGAATGGGATTTCTATTCTTGACGGGAACCTGTGGATGACGCACCCAGTCTCTTAGGGATTGTCGGGGTTTTGATCCGTATGGGGGATCAGACCATGAATAGGACTCCTCTCTGCTGGGAATCTATGGATGACGCACCTAGTCTCTTAGGGATTGTCGGGGTTTTGATCCGTATGGTGGATCAAACCATGAATAGGACTCCTATCTGCTGGGAACCTATGGATGACGCACCAAGTCTCTTAGGGATTGTCGGGGTTTTGATCCGTATGGTGGATCAGACCATGAATAGGACTCCTCTCTGCTGGGAACCTGTGGATGACGCACCCAGTCTCTTAGGGATTGTCGGGGTTTTGATCCTATATTCTAAGGAATTAACTAGGATTTATACAAGTGAGGTGTGCCTAACCTTTAGGCTTCACCAAATGGGCTATTCAGGGTTTAGGAGTTACCTAGAACCTTACAGAAAGCAGATTTTGTCAACAGTTTTTGATCCTATATTCTAATGAATTAACTAGGATTCATACAAGTGAGGTGTGCCTAACCTTAAGGCTTCACCAAATGGGCTATTCAGGGTTTAGGGGTTACCTAGAACCCCACAGAAAGCTGATCTTGAAAATTGTCCTTTCGACATGCAAGGCGTTATTCTGGGATTTGAGGATTCCAAGTATCCTGCAGAAAACTTAAACTTGCAAAAACTTTGATAAGATTCTTCTGGGATCTAGGGGCTACCTGAGATCTCGCAGAAAGACTATCTTGAATATTGTCCTTTTGACATTGAAGGTGATATTCTGGGATCCGGGAGTTCTAGGTATCAGGGATCTTGTAGGAAAATTAACTTGAAAGCTCTTCTTCACAGAGCAAGGCATCCTTCTAGAATCAGGAATTCTGCAGGAAGTTTAGACATGTGAATCGTTTCTCACCACGAGTGATACAAGCCATTTTAGGAGCCGAAGCTATCAAGAATCTTACAGAAGCTCCAATCTGAGAATTTTCTTACCAAAGGCACATCAATGGTGTTTAAGTGATATCTAATGTCAAACTGACAGCACTTTATGACTTATATTATAGTCATGAAAAAATTTCAATGAATGCATTACGATGCTGGAGGTTATCCAAAACACCTTGCAATATGCGGAAGTGATAAAAAATTCCTTGTGGGCAAAGTTTGAATCAAACAATCTGAAATTACCAAAAGAGTTTGGCTAAAATGTCCAACGGAGTATTCTCATCAAAGAGGACTCCTCACCGCTTTGAGATAATGGTCGTTTACCAAGAATGCACTCGAATTTCCTATCAAACCTGCGCCTAGGATTCAGGATCATTCGCAGTGAATACACCTCGATCGATCAGGAGGACTTCTAAGGGACGGTAATGTTGGGCTTGGTCAACGGTTTTCAAAAAGGGGGACTTGCGTGCAAGTCAAGGCTTTCGAAGAGAAGTCTTCAATGTCTGCTCCAGGTTTACAAGTCAAGAAACCTGCAAAATGAGAAAGAAATAATCTTGCTCGAACTTCTTCGAGCTAAGCTTAGACAGGATCGTTCTCGGTTACGAGCTGAATTTGGTGGTGTAGGGTATATTGTCTCAGTCTGCGAAGTACCCATACCACTGCTACACATGCCCTTTCAACTGGTACATATTTTGCTTCCGATGGCGTGAATTTCTTACTCAGGTAATAGATGGCCCTTTCTTTACCATCTATCGGGCTTGTTTGGGCGAGTAAGGCTCCCAAGGACTCCTGCTGTATAGTCAGGTATAAGGTCAATGGGTGACCAGGAATTGGTGGCACAAGTACCGGCGGCGTGATCAGATAGTCCTTGATCATTTGGAATGCCCTGCTGCATTCAGCATCCCATGTTACTTTTGCGCCTTTCTTAAGTAATTTGAAGATTGGCTTAGCCACATCAGACAGTTGATTGATAAATCTGGCAATATAGTTTAGTCTCCCTAGAAGGCTTCTCACTTCTTTTACTGTAGAGGGAGTTGATAGATCATGGATAGCTTGAATCTTTGAAGGATCAATCTCAATGCCCCTGTTACTGACTATGAACCCAAGAAGCTTCCCAGATTTCGCCCCAAACACACATTTGTTAGGGTTCAACTTCAACTTATATTTGCGCAGGCGCTCAAATAATTTTCTTAACACTTGTACGTGATCCTGCCCTTTCTTGGATTTGGCGATCATGTCATCGACGTACACTTCAATTTCTTTGTGGATCATATCATGGAATAATGTGACCATGGCCTTCTGATAGGTAGCCCCGGCGTTTTTTAATCCAAATGGCATGACTTTGTAGCAAAAGTTCCCCCAGGGTGTGGTAAAAGCAGTTTTCGGTTTGTCTTCTTGCTTCATGAAGATTTGGTTATATCCCGAAAATCCATCCATAAACGAGAATAATTCATAACCTGTTGTGCTATCCACCAACACATCAATGTGAGGAAGTGGAAAATCATCTTTTGGGCTCGCTCTATTCAGATCTAGGTAATCCACGCAGATCCGAACTCTACCATCCTTCTTCATGAAGGGAACTATATTTGCGATCCAATCTGAGTATGTGATAGCTTCAATAAAGCCTACCCTAAGAAGCTTCATGACTTCTTCCTTAATTTTGTCTTCCAACTCAGCCTTCATCCGCCTGCTGCCTTGCTTGACAGGTTTGATACTAGGATCTGTGGGTAAGGCATGCTCCACGATCTTAGGATCTAGGCCTGGCATATCAGCATAAGACCATGTAAAAATGTCTTGATATTCTTTCAATAACTCTGCGAACTCGAGCCTTTCATTTCGGGATAAATGTCCGCCGATCTTGACCTCTTTGATATTCACGGAGTCTCCCAGATTAACAATGATTGGTTCTTCTGAAGTAGGAGGCGTAGATTCCTCAAAGGCATTCCAATCTCTGCGGATAGACGCATAACCCTCGTCTTCATCTTCCTCAATGTTATAAGAATGGTTACTGGAGAAATCCGAATCTCATAACAACCCGGTATGCATGTTTGAGATGATATGCCTGAAATGTCATGAGTATGGTTAGTTCGTACTCCATAAGAATGACATGCATGATCATGAAAAGTCTTTTCGAAAGAGTTTTCGAAATAGGTACAGGTATAAACGGGACTAATCCTCATGTCATTGGATATCCTTACCCCCAGGAAATCTCTTTGGAAATCAGGAGTTGTATGGCAAATCAGGCCTCAAGCTTCTGTGCAGAAGACTAGTATCATCATTGGGCTGATTCGTGGTTCCATATGTCCTTAACAAAATATGTATGGTTTTATTGAATGCAAGATGGGCCGCGTTACAAGATGTACTATTTGGATCAACGGCCGGAGATCCAAAGGCGTTTCCCTATACGTACAATAAGGAAAGAAAATGCGACAAAATGCAAAAAGTTCTAAATGCAGTATTTAAAGACAAGGGAAGAGTCTCGTTACTCAGAGGAAGTGGCTTCATTACTTAGCCACTCTATGACGGCATTCACAGAGTTGTCTTCAAGAAAATGATTTGTCAGATCCGGTTCTATCGGTGAAGTGACATCTTCTTCGGACAACCATTTAGAGTTCTGGTTGAAGTAGGCATTTAAAGGATTAGTGAACATTCGAAACCTGCCTTTCCAAGTTGGAGAACCGATGAACGAGTTATTCAAGTTGTTTCGGCCTCCCCGACGTCCCAGGCTTTTGCCTCGGCCTCGGCCTGCTGCTTCCGGGACAGATTCATTCACGCGATATTTCTGGTACCCCAAACCCATTCTATGCGGGTTAGCTTTTAACTGCAGGGGGACATTTATCCCTTGACTGTGCTTACCCAGACCTTTTCCAGGGTTAAACCCATATGTTAGTAATATCTTGGCTGGTAAGAGATTGGCTTCTGAGATATAGGGGGTTCTCAATCTTGTTCCTGTCGGGATATGAACTGTTGCTACGAGTTCTAAGGAATGATAGCTTGCTTCTGTCTTCACTTCGGGTTCAATATAGGGAATGGCACTGCTCTGGTATGTCTGGAGGTCGACTTCTCCATGTACGGTAATTACCTTCCCATCCACTACAAAGCGTACTTTTTGATGCAAGCTTGAAGGAACAGCTCCTGCTGTATGGATCCAAGGCCTTCCCAGCAAGAATCCGAATGCACTGGGCAAATCCATTACTTGGAAGCTTATAGAGAATTTTGTCGTGCCAATGAATACGTCTAGCTCAATCTCACCCACCACCGTCTTCTTCATTCCGTTGAAAGCCCTCACGGCCATTTTGGATGCCTTAATCGTTTCCTCATTGATTCCCAAGCTTTTTAGGGTAGCCAAAGGGCAAATATTGAAGGCTGATCCATTGTCGATTAATACATGTGCCACTCTCTTCCCGTTACATTGCGCGGAGACATGTAAGGCCTTGTTGTGCCCCCTTCCTTCCATGGGGAAGTCCTCGTCAGAGAAGCTCAATTGGTCTTTTAAAAGGATCGCCCCCACAAAGTCCCCTAATTGTACCTCGTTAATTGATTCAGGGACATGTACTTCGTTGAGTATTTTCAACAGTGCGTTTTTGTGTTTCTCTGAGTTGATGAATAAATCTAGCAAGGATATTTGGGCTGGCATCTTCCTCTGCTGCTCTATTACTTCGAACTCGCTGGTTTTGATGATTGATATGAGCTTTTCGGCGTCTTCCTTAGAGACTTTCCTTTTTTCAGATTCGCCTTCCCTAGGGCATAAAACCGTCCAGACCTCATTACTGCATCTACTTCTTTAGTCCCATAGTCCCAATGGACTGCTTTAGGATCGTATTCTTCCACCGGGAGGACTTCTATAGTTACAGTTGCATGATAAGACGTCTCTGGTTCAGTCGTGTTGTCTGTTTCTTCTTGCGGAAGTTGAATCACAACAGGCTTGACTAGGTAGTCTTTCACCCCGCTCATGCTATCAAGTTCTTCCAATCTGATTACCACTGTTGTAGCGACTTCAACCATTGATATGGTGTTGTCAAGTTCTTCTATGCCCTTCGAGGTCTCTGGTTGAGAGAGATCATCCATACCTCCCCATCCGTCCGGTATGATGTCTTCAATTTTCTGATAAAAGCTGGGAGGGGCCGAATATTTCACTTTGAAGTTGTACCCTCCAGAATCTTGACCCAGGTTATCTACAATTTCGCCCTTTTCAATCGCGTTGGCCATGAATTTGCGGTCCGCTAGACTTCGCCTTTTGGCTTCCAGTTCGTCCTTTTCGAATTCCTCTTCTGACTGAGTGACTGGCTCAAGACTATCTACCAGATTCTCGTGTGGGATGTCCCAGGTGCTGCCCACTTTGTCGTGATCACGAAGTAGCTTCCTCCCAACGATAAAGAAGCTTCAACTCCTTTGAATTCTTCATTAGTAATATCGGACACAATCCCCAAGCTCATCATTTTGGCGATACATAACTTCTTTTCGTCAACAGAGATCTCTCCTGCTTTTGGGTATGATGAAGCGGCTGTTAGCAAGTTGGTCAGCTTAGGTATGTCTACCTTCAGCTTAAGGCAGTCTTCCTCCATTTCAGCAAATATTGCTCCTACTGCTTGATGATCTGGAAGTGGGTTTTCTTGTACGTTTGGGGCCATATTGTCAAACTTCAGAATTTGACTGTCAATCAGAGCTTGCACCTTTAGCTTGAGGATATAGCAGTTGTCCACATTATGCCCTCTTTCGCCCATGTGGTAGATACATGTTTGGTTCTCATCAAAGCCAGGATATTTGACAGGGTTTGCCTTAGGCGGTTCTTTTGCCACCAGGCGTTGCTCTAGCAGTACTGGGAGCAACTTGGATAAAGGCCTCGGGAGCTGAGAAAATTACTTCTGGGGTTGCCTTCTTCTGGGCTCTTGTACCTTCGGTGTTGACCAGGACGATCCTCCTTTGGTCTGATTGGTATTGCCAAATGGTTTAGGCTTGTGAGGATCCGGTATAAACGCTATGTCCAGTCCGGCTTCTCTCTCCTTTTTCAAGGGATACTGCTTCCTAGTAGGAGCTTCATGAGGCCTTCTTTCTCTTAAGACCCATTCTAGCCTTTCAGCAACCTTTATCAAGTGTGCAAATATTTGACATCCGGAAGTGTTCAGCCTGTCAAAATACTCGTAGGGGAGTGCTTTTAGGAATAAGTCGATCAGCTCTTCTTCTGGGATTGACGGCTTTACTTGGGTAGCCAAGGCTCGCCACCTCTGGGCATATGTCCTGATTGATTCGCCTCTCGTCTTTGAAGTTCGTAGAAGATCTTCTCTTGTTGGGGCTGTAGCCGTGTTGAACTTGTATTGTCTGAGGAAGTCTTCTGCAAGATCTTCCTAGCCATCATAATCTTCTAGGTCTAGCTCTATGAACCAAGCCAGAGCGGCGCCAGCTGTTGACACCTAAATTTTGATCAACTTTTTTTATTTTTATTTTTATTTTTATTTTTATTTTTATTTTTATTTTGAAAATTCATAGAAAATCCATAAAAAGTTGAAAAAATTGAAAAATCAATTTTGGTGACCTTAGCCAAGCTAAATGAACCATTTTGACCAAAAAAATAATTTTCATAATTTTCATTTTTTATATATATTTTCGAAAAATACAAAAAAAAAGAAAAAAAAGAAAAAGAAAATCAAGAAAATCAAGAAAAATAATATTTGAGGTCACAAAGATATAGAAAAATAGTCGGTATTTTTATTTTTATTTTATCTATTTTCTAACCTCATAAATAGTAAAATTCAGGTTTGATTTTAGGTGTTCTCTTATCACCATAAAATTGAATTTGACAAAAATATTAGTAATGATTAAAAGGAAAAGGAGGGAAACATCATCATTTAAAAGGAAAAGGGGACTAATGATTTTGTCTTCTCTTTTTGTTATTTTATTTTATTTTTACTTTTATTATTTTATTATTATTTTATTATTATTATTATTATATTTTTTTTCTCTCTCTCTCTCTCCCCCACTCCCTCTCTCCTTCCCGCTGCCTATTTATCTCCTCCCCCTCGTCATCTCCCGACTCTTCTTCTCCCTCAACTCTCTCTCTTTCATTTTCGTTTTTTCCTCTCGCTCAGCTCGCCGCCCAGAAAAAAACCGTCCGGTTTTTCGGCCATAACTCTTTCGTTAGACATCGTATGCGAACGAGCCATATACCATTGGAAAGCTTATTCTCTTACCGTTCTAATGACATATCGTGAGCCCAATTTGGACCGGTCGATTGTCCCGTAGAGCTGTTTGAAGGAGAAAAGGTCAGACTGATCAGACTTGAGTCCGCGGGTGCCAAATTGGATTTTCGGGTTTGTTTTGGGTTCACTCTTGGTAAGAACACCTCTCACTCCTTGTTAAGACATATATTATTGTGTTTTATGGTTTGAAGATGGATTATATTTGGATTTAAGGGCTGATCCCTTATTGTTTTGTTCGAAAAATCTGAACCGGTTCTGTCAAGGTGGTGCCGTGAACATTGTGAGTGATTCAAGGGCTTGCCTTGCTTCCAATATTCGATAAGTTGTCTCTAGAACCTAAATTAGGAATCTAGCAAGCTGAGATTGTAGTCTAGTTGAGTTTTGGATGGGTTTTAATGGTTGAATTGAAGGAGTTTTCTGGGACAGATTCTGGTCATTGGGCGATTGAAAACCGTCCGGTTTTTCGGCCATAACTCTTTCGTTAGGAATCGTATGGGAACGAGCCATATACTGTTAGAAAGCTTATTCTCTTGCCGTTCTAATGACATATCGTGAGTCCAATTTGGCCGAGCCATTTGTCCCGTAGAGCTGTTTGAAGGAGCAACGGTCAGACTGATCAGACTTGAGTCCGCGAGTGCCAAATTGGATTTCCGAGCTTGTTTTGAGTTCAATCTTGGTAAGACCACCTTTCACTCCTTACATTTTACCTATTAGACCCAGAATCGGAAGGCCGAGCCTCCTGTTGGTGTCTAAATATTTGCTGTGTATTTACTTTATGTCATAGCATTTCTATATTTCGCATAAAAGACCCAGAATCGGAAGGCCGAGCCTCCTGTTGGTGTCTAAATATTTGCTGTGTATTTACTTTATGTCATAGCATTTCTATATTTCGCATAAAAGACCCAGAATCGGAAGGCTAAGCCTCCTATTGGTGTCCAAGGTGTTTTATTTATTTATTTTCTGTAAATTATATTGTGCTACCCCAGAATCGGAAGGCTGAGCCTCCTGCTGGTGGTATATACCCCCCACACATTGTTGCACGAGCACCGACGGACTCCGACGTCGTAAAATTCACCGGATCCCATCTCCTTTGCTTATGTTTATGTTGTATAATGACTTAATATCTTCTTTATTTTTTGCATTGTGTTGCGTCCTATAAAAACAAAAACAAAAAAAATGCTAGATTGGATGGCTGCAGATGAGCCACGTGTCGTGATCCGATGATTTTCAGAATAAAAAATATTTTTAACATTAAAAGAAATGAATTTCGAATTTTACAAAAATTAAAATGATTCGATTATCACCGAGACGCCACGTGGCGAGTTAGGGACCGTCAGTTGGGATTTATTTTCAGAAAATTTATAAAAAAAAAATCAAATAAAAAAAAATTCAAAAAAATGAATTATTAAGGAAAAATTCAAAAAAAATTGAGAAAAACTGCAGAAAATTCAATCAACTTTGGTACCGAAAGGGCGTCAACTCTGACAGTTGACGTAACTAAGTCCCCAAACCCATTTCTCTGGTTATCGCAGAATTGAATAGAAACTCCCGACTATTCAATAGGGTGGTCCAATCATACCCTCCAAAAAATGATTGGTGGCGACTCCATGGCATGCACACTTAGCACATGTCACCAGACCACACTGAAGGTCGACTACGCATACCTCCGTTGCGATTTGGGTAACGGGCCTTGGGAGAGGCCCGCGTCCGACCAGACTGGACGGCCCATTAGCCCTCGAGAGCACACAGGCAACCTCGAGAGGGTCGCGACAGACTGGCGACTCCGCTGGGGACTTAGAGAACTTGAGCCGATTAAAAAGTTGATTGGTTTTTCTGACATGTTTTATGCTGATGCTCTTCAAGTTGAGGTACGTACTTTAACCCTTGAGGTGTTAAATGTTTTTGCAGATTGGAGAAATACGGGGTGAAGTGTTCGTTAACTCTGTCTTATGCAGGTAGGAGTTTAGGATGTATGATTGTGTGGATGTTTATATTGAAGCGGTGTTTGCTAAATGAAATGAATGTTTATTGCTTTAGCACGACACAATGAACACACACAGCCGCGCCTAAAACCTCGGGCGCTCTCTTTAGGAAAATAATAGAAGGAATTGAAAATGGAATCTCCGTGAGGAAAAACACGGGGTAATCCATTTTTAATTCTGCTCATTTCGAACTATGGATTGGGTCCCAATGCAACGATAGTTGTGCAATGGAATCTACCCTTTCTAGAACTCGAAGTGGGAGCCTTGGCCTTAGGTTCCAAACCCTATTTTTGATTCTTAGAAGTCAAACCTCACTGGTCTCATGCGCATGTATGTGAATGATTGGTACACCTCGAAACCAAAAGGTCATTCAGCGCCGCTTATGAATCAAAATCCAAAGACTTGTGTGAAGAATCAGTCGCGAGTTTAAACGAACCAGGATGGCATGGAAAAGCGCTGGACCACCCTGGAGAGTCAACTGATGAGGGCAAATGCCTTTTGACCGGGGCAACCGGGTCAAGTGTAAAGATGTGTCGTTCCTAATTGATTTTCAATCAGATACCGGCATAATATTTCCTATCTTTTCCTCTCAGGTGAAAAACAGGTACAGAAGGAAAATCCATTTGTGGATAGACACGAGGGACGTGTTTTACATGGCATACATTTGTCAAAAATATCCTCATCCGATCACATGCAAGATGATCATGGAACGATGGTGAAACTGTAATCGTTCCAATAAGCCCTTCGAATATTATACCTGACGAGGACCTTTATGTCTTTTGTCTACAGGATAAGATGGTCAAAGACAAACGAAAGAAAATTTGTCTTCCCTATAAGACAGAAAGAAATGTGCCTTCAGCAGATGTCACCCATTGGGATTGCAATGACAAATTAAATCAAATTATGAAGAAGGAGCAACCTAATTAGGATTGGCTCTCCCTAAGTCGAAAAAGTTGTATCCGTTCCAAATCAGATTGACTGGTTCACGAGTTGATATGGTTTTTCATTCTTGCAGGTGATGACGAGAATGAATGGGACCACTGAAGAATTTCCCCCGTCTTGGACGCCAGAAGTGACCAGAGCGGGGATAGTAAATCCGTAATCGTTTCAATTAAAGCTCCTTACGCGGTGATTGACTCTTTCACTCCTTTCATCGCGCAGGTTGTTGAAGTACTCAATCACGAGTAAATCCAAGCTTACTGATGTCAAATAGCCTGAATGCGTCAATGCGGTAGGATCAAATTGCCTACGACTAAATCAGCCAGCCCCAGACAAAGCATCCAGTGGCTGGGGACAAATCGCTCCGCTACCCGGAAAAGAGAAACATCAAATACTTCAAATGGCGACGATGATCGAGAGAATCACAAAACCGCCACACGAAAAATCCCAAGACCGTCAAGCCATCTAGATATGGATAAAAATAATTGAAGATTCTGACAATTGAGATAGAAGATTAGAATCGGCGAAACCCATGGGAGTGAGTTCTCCCATTTTCTTTGAAGTGGCCAAACCGGGGGAAAACTCTCATAAAGACGCATCGGACCAGGGTTATTAAATCCAGAGATAACAAACATCAAGACAAGCCTTACCAAGGCAAAATACTTGAAGAACACCGTCCCTTCAAATGTTGGAAACCCCGAAGGGAGTATCTCTTTCCTGAAATTTCAAATGAAGTCAAAACCTACACATGTTTCTTCATGTGCAGGTGCATGGACGTTGTCAAAATTGAATTGAAAATTGCCAACAAACACAGAAAGTGCTAAGGCATGTTGCCAGGACAAACGTCGCCCAACTGGGGCAGAACGGCTGTTAATCTCACGAACAACACCCATAAATACAGACGAGAGAAGACATTCCCAAAGTGGATGATGATTGCAGCAAAATGCAGGAATGAATTTAGTTGGGGCAGGCATGAAAAACCATGCCTAACTGGGGCAAGTGAATCATTTGTACGCCGGACGTTTCTTCTCTGGCAAAATCCAGGGACGCAATGACATAGTCGTCCGCATCAGAAGTAAACCCCAAGATACAAAATTGGGTGAACGGTAACCTTGTATCGTTCCAATTTGGTCTTCGAAGACCACATGCCTAACATGAGTTTTTACTCATTTAACAGGAAGTTGTTGGCGCCGAAAGCCTCAAAAGAAGAGAGCGCGCTAACAGGGAGGCGAATAGAATCATTGGCCTCGCAAGTCAGGATTCCAGGAGATGGTCTTTGATTATAAGACCTAGTGGATGGTAAAAAGTATCGCTCCTACGTCACATGCTTTGACATGCATTTTGATAAAATTTTCTTTTTCCCTTGAATAAAAGGAACTCTGAAGAGTGGCGCTGGAACGCGTCCAAAAACACAAATGGATCTCCTCTATGGCAAATCCTTGAGAAGGATTTATCGCCAGCCAAACGGAGGAATCGTGGCCACAATATAGATGGCCAATTTCTGCAAGCCGCGCGTTTGTGTTCAAATGAAAACACCAAGCAAGAACAAGGCAGTATCGTTCGGCGGTATCGTTCCAATTTGTCTTGAATTTTGGAACGCAAACTGACACTTATTGTTTGTTTTTGACAGGGGCTCGCCATCAAGGCAAAGCGGGTTTTCACATCCCATGTATTACCCGTTGGAATACATGACCAAGGATAAATTGTATCGTTCTAATTTTTGGAAAAATTCGTGAACGTACAATAACATGTTTCTTCCGCATTTTCAGGGATCTCCAGCCGCGGAGGACAGGTAAATATCCTTTTCCTCAACCCATTGAAGATGTTGAATAAAAAATAGAGAAAAAAAAGCTTTCAAAATCTAATGTCTAGAAAAGACATAGAATTCAAATTTCATTGGCATTCATGTTTTGAAACATGAGGTTGTCTGAACATGAATAAGAACGTGCATGGTGCATCATAAAATCCCATTGATGGATAAAAATTTTGGAGAAAAAGAAAGAGATTTTTCCAATCAAAAGTTGTTCAAAACTTTCAAAAGGACGTTTTCTCAAAAGACGAGAGGCAAAGACTAGTCCAAACACGTCCTATACACACTTAAGAGAGAAATGGAGCGGATAAGACAACCAAATCTGGACCTACGGAAGTAGGGACCATTCGCAGCGATTACATGGGTTGGGACGACGGAGGCATTCGTTTCATATCCCTCAAACACTACAGGTGACCGTTGATAACCCCTTTGAACGGCGGTTTTCATTCTTAACCCTGTCAAGAACCACCCCACATCGGGGCAAAATGGAGATGAGTCCAACAGCATCAGGAGAAAATGGTTAGAAATTTTCTTGCTCGGACTAACATTAATCTTTGTGTGTTGTTTATATGGTAATCCAAGTGCCATAGGATGACGAGAAGCATTCATTTCTCTATCCCACACACCGAATCCTTTGCACAGCCAACTTGAGCCTGCAAATTCATTTCATGAACCCATTGGTGATCATTCCAAGACGGATGCCACACCACTTCAAAAATGGAAGAGTTCAAGACTCAGGGATTACGAAGAGAACTCCCGGACTGATATTTAAAGCATGTTTAGACTATATGTCTAATATGATCCCATGAAGATGAGAAAAAGTGGGATTTCAAAAATGAAAATGAGAAAAAAATCTCCGGCATCAAGAAAAAGCAAAGTGCCTAGTAAAAGCAAGGCCGATGCTCGTGCAAGCTGTTTGCTTGATCCCTAGTGAAACTTGGATGGGAAAAGAGAAGATTCCTAAAGGAGTCAGATAAAAAAGACTGCTCTCCAAATGATGTCAAGCGCGGAGGAAAGACGCAGACAGAGTTGTCAACCTTCTTAATGCAACAAGAGACGCTCTCTAAAGGACTTGTGCACACCTCAAAAGCGATTGCACACACCTCAAAAACAGAAGATGCAGAATGGAAAAGACAGGTGACAAATTTGCAATGATCACCAATGTCAATCCCCTCATAAAATCTGGGCCAAAAACAAGCTTCTTTCGGTCCCCAATCCTACCAACATCATAACCCTGAAACAGTCTTCTCTGACTAAGACACTTGGGTTAAAATATAGCTTAGCTCGAAGAGGTACGAGCAAGACTATTTCTTTCTCATTTTGCAGGGTTCTCGACTTGTAAACCCGGAGCAGATGGTGAAAACTTTCATTCAATGACCTTGACTCAAAAGTGAGTCCCCCTTGAAGGCCAATATCCAAGCCCAACATTACGGTCCCGTGGAAGACCTCCCGACCGATCAAAATGTATGCGTTGCGAATGAGCCTAAAACCTAGGCACGGGTCAGTAGGGAATTGAGTACATCCCCTATAAAAATCATTACCTCAAAACAGATGAGATGGCCTCCTTGTCGAGAAATATTCCAATTGATGTTTTGAACAAACTCTTTTTGGAATTTTCAAACTGTTGATCCGAATTTTCCATGCAAGGAATTTGTGATCACATTTGCATGTTGTAAGAATGCTTTGGATAACCTCCAGCATCAAAATGCACATTTCATGACTAAAACTTAAGTCATAAAATTTTGTCAATTGGACAATTATTGTCTTCCCAAAGATTATTAACATTTTCTTGGTGAAGAAAAATCTTTCAGGTTTGAACTTTCTGCAGGATACCTAGAGAACCCAGCTCTCAGAATGTCGGCTCAGCAGACTCAAGTGAAGCTTTGTCAAAATAAAATCTTTCACTCCTTCAAAACTGAATTCCCGACAAACTTCAGGATCTCTAAAAAAAAAGGGGAAGAAAAACCCTTTTAAAAGAAACAGTCTCATCGGACGTGGAGAACCCTCGTCATGAGACCCATTTTCAAAAATTAGGCAGTCTCATCGGACGTGGAGAACCCTCGTCATGAGACCCCTTTTCCAAAATATCAAACAGTCTCATCGGACGTGGAGAACCCTCGTCATGAGACCCCTGTTCAAAAATCAGGCAGTCTCATCGGACGTGGAGAACCCTCGTCATGAGACCCATTTTAAAAAATCAGGCAGTCTCATCGGACGTGGAGAACCCTCGTCATGAGACCCATTTTCAAAAATATCAAACAGTCTCATCGGACGTGGAGAACCCTCGTCATGAGACCCATTTTCAAAAATCAGGCAGTCTCATCGGACGTGGAGAACCCTTGTCATGAGACCCCTTTTCAAAAACCAGGCAGTCTCATTGGACGTGGAGAACCCTCGTCATGAGACCCCTTTTCAAAGCAAAACCAAGGTAGATACCGCCTGAAGGGTCAACACAAGGTAGAAACCGCCTGAAGGGTCGATTCATGGTAGAAACCGCCTGAAGGGTCAATGTATGGTAGATACCGCCTGAAGGGTCAAACCCATGGTAGAAACCGCCTGAAGGGTCAACACAAGGTAGATACCACCTGAAGGGTCAACTCAAGGTAGAAACCGCCTGAAGGGTCAACCAATGGTAGAAACCGCCTGAAGGGTCAATCAAAGGTAGAAACCGCCTGAAGGGTCAATCCAATAGTGAAAATCACTTAAATGGTCAACTCAATGGTCCAATCCACCATACGGATCAAAATCATTGGCAAATCTCAAATGGGACGCGTCTTCCTTAGATTCCTATCAGTTAGGAATCCCATTATGGTTTGACCTACCATACGGGTCAGAGCTTAACCTCTCTAGGATACTCTAGTAACGAGTTCCTAGAAATTCTCTTGAATCCATCAAACACCACGAAAATCGCACAAACATCGAACAGGTAAGTGCCAGGTATGTCTCTCTATTATCTCACTCTCTCATGTCAAAATGTTTCCCCCTTCAAGAAAGAGCATACATGGACAAGCATGAAAATTGGATGTCATGGCTCCTTTTCCTTTAGTTTCCCGAGTCGAGTCGATCAGGACTCAGGTGTCACCTTATCTTTGAGAGAAACCTCTAACGAGATTCCTCTCAAAGAGGGGCAGCTGTTGAAACCTAAATTTTGATCAACTTTTTTTATTTTTATTTTTATTTTTATTTTGAAAATTCATAGAAAATCCATAAAAAGTTGAAAAAATTGAAAAATCAATTTTGGTGACCTTAGCCAAGCTAAATGAACCATTTTGACCAAAAAAATAATTTTCATAATTTTCATTTTTTTATATATATTTTCGAAAAATACAAAAAAAAGAAAAAAAAGAAAAAGAAAATCAAGAAAATCAAGAAAAATAATATTTGAGGTCACAAAGATATATAAAAATAGTCGGTATTTTTATTTTTATTTTATCTATTTTCTAACCTCATAAATAGTAAAATTCAGGTTTGATTTTAGGTGTTCTCTTATCACCATAAAATTGAATTTGACAAAAATATTAGTAATGATTAAAAGGAAAAGGAGGGAAACATCATCGTTTAAAAGGAAAAGGGGACTAATGATTTTGTCTTCTCTTTTTGTTATTTTATTTTATTTTTACTTTTATTATTTTATTATTATTATTATTATATTTTTTTTTCTCTCTCTCTCTCCCCCACTCCCTCTCTCCTTCCCGCTGCCTATTTATCTCCTCCCCCTCGTCATCTCCCGACTCTTCTTCTCCCTCAACTTTCTCTCTTTCATTTTCGTTTTTTCCTCTCGCTCAGCTCGCCGCCCAGATCAAAAACCGTCCGGTTTTTCGGCTATAACTCTTTCGTTAGACATCGTATGCGAACGAGCCATATACCATTGGAAAGCTTATTCTCTTGCCGTTCTAATGACATATCGTGAGCCCAATTTGGACCGGCCGATTGTCCCGTAGAGCTATTTGAAGGAGCAAAGGTCAGACTGATCAGACTTGAGTCCGCGGGTGCCAAATTGGATTTTCGGGTTTGTTTTGGGTTCACTCTTGGTAAGACCACCTCTCACTCCTTGTTAAGACATATATTATTGTGTTTTATGGTTTGAAGATGGATTATATTTGGATTTAAGGGATGATCCCTTATTGTTTTGTTCGAAAAATCTGAACCGGTTCTGTCAAGGTGGTGCCGTGAACATTGTGAGTGATTCAAGGGCTTGCCTTGCTTCCAATATTCGATAAGATGTCTCTAGAACCTAAATTAGGAATCTAGCAAGCTGAGATTGTAGTCTAGTTGAGTTTTGGATGGGTTTTAATGGTTGAATTGAAGGAGTTTTCTGGGACAGATTCTGGTCATTGGGCGATTGAAAACCGTCCGGTTTTGCGGCCATAACTCTTTCGTTAGGAATCGTATGGGAACGAGCCATATACTGTTAGAAAGCTTATTCTCTTACCGTTCTAATGACATATCGTGAGTCCAATTTGGCCGAGCCATTTGTCCCGTAGAGCTGTTTGAAGGAGCAAATGTCAGACTGATCAGACTTGAGTCCGCGAGTGCCAAATTGGATTTCCGAGCTTGTTTTGGGTTCAATCTTGGTAAGACCACCTTTCACTCCTTACATTTTACCTATTAGACCCAGAATCGGAAGGCCGAGCCTCCTGTTGGTGTCTAAATATTTGCTGTGTATTTACTTTATGTCATAGCATTTCTATATTTCGCATAAAAGACCCAGAATCGGAAGGCCGAGCCTCCTGTTGGTGTCTAAATATTTGCTGTGTATTTACTTTATGTCATAGCATTTCTATATTTCGCATAAAAGACCCAGAATCGGAAGGCCGAGCCTCCTGTTGGTGTCTAAATATTTGCTGTGTATTTACTTTATGTCATAGCATTTCTATATTTCGCATAAAAGACCCAGAATCGGAAGGCTAAGCCTCCTATTGGTGTCCAAGGTGTTTTATTTATTTATTTTCTGTAAATTATATTGTGCTACCCCAGAATCGGAAGGCCGAGCCTCCTGCTGGTGGTATATACCCCCCACACATTGTTGCACGAGCACCGACGGACTCCGACGTCGTAAAATTCACCGGATCCCATCTCCTTTGCTTATGTTTATGTTGTATAATGACTTAATATCTTCTTTATTTTTTGCATTGTGTTGCGTCCTATAAAAACAAAAACAAAAAAAATGCTAGATTGGATGGCTGCAGATGAGCCACGTGTCGTGATCCGATGATTTTCAGAATAAAAAATATTTTTAACATTAAAAGAAATGAATTTCGAATTTTACAAAAATTAAAATGATTCTATTATCACCGAGACGCCACGTGGCGAGTTAGGGACCGTCAGTTGGGATTTATTTTCAGAAAATTTATAAAAAAAATCAAATAAAAAAAAATTCAAAAAAATGAATTATTAAGGAAAAATTCAAAAAAAAATTGAGAAAAACTGCAGAAAATTCAATCAACTTTGGTACCGAAAGGGCGTCAACTCTGACAGTTGACGTAACTAAGTCCCCGAACCCATTTCTCTAGTTATCGCAGAATTGAATAGAAACTCCCGACTATTCAATAGGGTGGTCCAATCATACCCTCCAAAAAATGATTGGTGGCGACTCCATGGCATGCACACTTAGCACATGTCACCAGACCACACTGAAGGTCGACTACGCATACCTCCGTTGCGATTTGGGTAACGGGCCTTGGGAGAGGCCCGCGTCCGACCAGACTGGACGGCCCATTAGCCCTCGAGAGCACACAGGCAACCTCGAGAGGGTCGCGACACCAGCCAAACTCTCTTGGAACGTGTTCATCAATAGTGGAATATAATCCGAATAGTGCGCCATCTTACGCAGGTAATACTTGAGGTGGGCACGGGGACAGCCTGTCCCGTTATACTTTCTCACGAACTCCGGCTCTTTATAGTCAGGAGGAGTCTCTACTTTAGCAAAATGAGATATTTTGTCGAAGCGAGCTAACTCGTAACCTTGGCTGCTCAAGCACTCTTCGATTTTGGCTAACCTTTTTGCCTCTGCTTCGGTTTTCACACTCTACTTCCCCTTCTCCTCTTTCTCGAGGTTGATAACAACAGGCGAGGCCTTTTGTTGTGTCCGACTGTTTGGTTCATGGATGTCCCCCTCTGCATGTTGGGTATCTCTCGTCACCTCATTATCTGCTGTATCGGGTACAAAAGAAGGACATGCGTTGTTCTGGTTATGACCCGTTGTTTCTTTAGCTTGGGTAACTTCCAGCATTGCCTTGATATCTGCCATCATAGTTGCTAGGGCAGTCATCTGAGATTCCAGCATGCCCACTCGCGGAGTCAATTCTTGTTGCTCCATTCATGTCTTAAGGCGAGTTCGGAAACGATGTGTTAAAAATTCCGTGATGAGAGTGTACCTTTTTTAAAAAGATTCCCAGTGAGTATTTCTTTTGTCTTTGACAAAGGAGAAGCAGCTAATTCTTTCAGTTGCATGCTTCTTGTTAGTAGATGAGAAAAAGGGCTACCTCGTGAGCCTTAGCCTCATGTAAGTAGTTCTTTTAACCATTTTCTGACAAGAATTCATGAAATTAAAAGAAGCGTAATTTCTGACGATAGTTTTTATGTATTCGCAAAACATGTTCACATTTATGCTCATGTGTCCTAAAATAGCATCACATAGAAATGAGAATGTATGAGAAGGTATCACAATGTTTGCTTATTTTACACTTGACAGAATAGCCTATTCAAGTCTAGGACACTTGAGGTCTAAGGTATCCTCGTCATCCCAGTATGGATTCCCCTCTTCAGTCTGGGGCTCCTCATCTTCTGAATATGGCAGCGGTCCCATGTCTTCGGGTACGTATGGCTCGACAAGGCTCCGTCTGGTCGCTTTAAAGTGCTGAATGTATTCTGCAGTGGCTCTATGAATATTTCCTTCACGATTCATGTTTTCTGGCCAACTTATTTCTTCGGCTTGCGAATTCTTCAGGGAGCGGATGATGGACGTCACCTTGGCTTCAAACTGTTTCTTCTCCTCCTCCATGAGAGTCTTGCTTGGTATGTCAAAAGAAAAGATATCAGGTTGTGGTGGAGAAGGGATCCCTTGTAGCGCCCCAAACTGTCGGATCACCCTTTTCGGATAGTATGCGGTAGCACCTGTGAATCCTAGCAAAGGGACTGGACCTTTGTCATTACATGCCAACCTGACTTTTCTCAGCGTCGGTAACCTTAGCCGCCATCGGAGTTGTTCGGGCTTTAGAATTTTAAGGAAGTTTTTCCACTCTATGTAGTTGAACTTAAGAATACGTGTATGTGTTTTGACAAAGGTTTTGAGGGGATGTGCATCAGGGCTGATTTCAGTGAAACCCATGCGGATGTGGAATTGTCTGATATGGGATGTGAACCATAGATACAAAAGATCACTAGAGGCTCTAAAGATTCCCTTTTTATTTTTCTTGAAGCGATTTAAGGAAAGGAAGGTTTCGACAAGGATGATGTTTGAGTAATCCCACCCACAGCAGACTTGTCTGGCTACTATAGCCATGATGGGGTCGAAGGTGACAGATGAGATTGGGAACAGCACAAAGCTGAAGAATGCCAAGACAAAGGCTCT
This sequence comes from Rhodomyrtus psidioides, assembly GCA_021437785.1. Lineage (NCBI taxonomy): Eukaryota > Viridiplantae > Streptophyta > Magnoliopsida > Myrtales > Myrtaceae > Rhodomyrtus > Rhodomyrtus psidioides. The sequence goes on along the minus strand of JAILYB010000007.1, from coordinate 11,709,982 downwards.
ACCAGATTTGGTCCATTTAGTAGCAGGGAGGCGGGAAAATCGGTCTATAAGGAAAGATAGGGAGATTCGTCCAGAATTGCTTTTTTCATCTGTTTTGACTTCGCTTAGGCTTGTGTCAAGGAATTCAGCCACCTGACTCAGGGGTTCAAATCCTATGGGGGGTCGAACGAGTGTGTGAGTGAACTCAACTCCGATGACGGCACTGTACTCTTCGATAGTGGGAGTAATCTCCAGTCCTTCCATGCAGAATGTAGCGGTGGTAGGATCCCAATAGAGCGCCATGGCTTGTATAAAGGCAGGTGGACACTCAATCTTCAGCAGGTCCAACAGGTATCCTAGTCGTGATTCCGCATACTTCTGGCTGGCTTCGCCCATGCTATCCCACCAAGATTGGAGTTCGGCCCGGGGAACTTTGAACACTTGAATATCACTTTTTCCCATCAAGTCTAAAATATGCAAATGATTTTTTTTTTAAAAGTCAATCGTCAGAAATTACTTTAAAGACATGATTATGCAGATGCCATGAGGTATGCATGGGCTAACTTAATTGCATAGTTCATTTTGATGAAATGGAAATTAGGACCTTTTTCAGGTCTCGAAGGCCTGACTTAGAGCCTAACTTGAATTTCAAAGAAGTGAATTATGCAATTTAGTCAGGTCCACTCAGTGACTAAAGGAAACAGTAATGTCACATTCCATTGGTCAATACATCAAATGAACAAGGTGGAATGAATTTTTATTACAATCAGGACGCCTAATGAAAGAAAGGTAGAGAAAGATTCTTCAAACAAGAAAGCCATAAAAGACCAATGGAATGCGAGGATCTAAATCACTCTTGACAGTCAGTCGGGAACTCTCCTCTAATCAAGTGTAGGGGAGTTATCTTCTATATTCTGGTCGAAAGGTCGTAGTTCCTCTGGCCATTCTCTGGTCCATGGTATGACGACTTCAGGAGCCTTCTCGGGTTTCACCTTCTTGAGTGTGATACGCTTTGGCTTTGTCTTGGTAGCAGGACATCTTCTTTTTCCCTAAAATGTGATCATGGGTACACTTTCTTTGGTCAGTAGTTCGGTCTTCCGATGAGCATATGCCTCCCTGGCCAATTGGTTGCGACGCTGTCTTTTCATCTCCAGATAATCCTTAAACATCTCGTCCGCTTGTCGCTTGAATCTGAGGTTATCGACATAGTAACGGGTTTGGCAATCTTCGGCATATCCCAACTTACGTCCAGTCAGCTCCCGACCATGCACAAATCTAGTGAAGTGTAGCCTCGTGTTTGGTCCAGGGCGAGTGACTTTCCTTAGGCACTCGAAGGTCACCAATTCTGTCGAACTCTTAGGGAACAGCGACATCCAACCCTATTACCATCGTTGTTTCAATTAGTCACTTGAGTGATTCTCGTGAAGCGAATGCATATGAATGTATGTAATGCATGAGTCATATTATAGAGCAGGGACTAATAAAATACAATGAAAATAAATGCCTTACCAACCATATTTGGGGGAATGTGGAATGTCCCCCTGTATCAATGGATGGTTTTAGGTATACCAACCATTCATAGACACGCGCATGAGACAAGTGGGTATACTCTAAAAAACGAAAAATCAGGTGAGGAACCTACGGCTTAGGCTCCCACGATCCACATGAGGCAGATTCCTCCCCAAGGGTACCCACCCAAGAGGGCTAGATATCGCCAATGCAGATGGTAGGCGGGAATGAGTACGAAAGTCTCAAGTGCCATCAAATACAAGATCCTTTTCGCAATCCTTCCCTATCTAAGGTAACCTAGAGGTGGTTGCAGTCAAGGTTTGACCGCCAGTGTGTGCAATGTGTCGTGATCATCACAATGCAAAGTCATGCACAGCAGTTTGTATCAAAACACCGCTTCAGTATGTGCATAAAAATAAAATTACATTTCCAACTCCAACCTGCAGGAAAAAATATCAACAATCACTCCACCCCTTATTTCTCCAATCTGCAAAAACATCTAACACAATGGTTAGTGTACGTACCTCACCTTCGAAAGCATCTGCAGAAAATAAAGTCAGATAAACCAAACAACTTTTTAATCGGCTCAAGTCCTCTAAAATTCGTAACCAGAGATTCTGGTTTAGGATAAGTCCCCAGCGGAGTCGCCAGTTTGTCGCGACCGTCCTCGAGCGGAGCGGGCTAATGGGCCGCCCGATCGCTGGCGTGATCGGACGCGGGCCTCTCCCAAGGTCCATTACCCAAATCGCAACTGCTGGATATACGTGGTCGATCTTCAGTGTGGTCTAGTGACATGTGATGAGTGTACATGTCAAGGAGTCGCCACCAATCGTTTCGCGGAGGGTACGATCGGAAACCCTATCGAATAGTTGGGAGTGGTCTATTCGATTCTGCGGAAACCATAGAAGTGGGTTCGGGGACTTAGTTACGCCAACTGTCAAAGTTGACGCCCTTTCGGTACCTAAGCTGAATGGTTTGTCTGATCCTAGGATTTCATACAGACGAATGGGTACAGATCCTAAATCTAGGAGTTCATGCAGATGGGAATTACTACCCTATCAATCACAATCAATAGAAATGAGTGCGCAAATCAAGGATTCAGTACATGCGGATAAAACACATGAAATCAGCATGGCATCCCTAATGAGGCCCTATTAGCCTAGAGAAATAACAATCAAGGCTCAGGAATGATTTTGGCATGATTTGCCCATGAGGGGCAGAATCGTAATTTTGAACAATTCAGGGGGGGCAATATGCTTTGAAAAGGGAAATTTGTCATTTTAGATGAATTGGGAAGTCAAAAGAAGGGGGAAATAGGATTGGCCATCAATCCAATCCATTTCCTATTTTTCGAGAATTTCCAGGATTTTTCTGGAATTTAAAAGTGATTTTACCCTCGGAAGGGTAAAGTTGTCATTTTGGACAAAGATGTTGACTGAAAATCTCAAATATTAGGGTGGGTCGCCCACTTGACCCAAACCCTAATTTTAAGAAATTTTCAGGACTTGATTGGGGATAAGAAAGACGATTTTCCCAATGAAGGGCAAAATCGTCATTTTTGAGAAAAGAGGCGAGACTCGAAAACCCAAACCTAAGAATTAGTCGCCTACTCGACCCTAATTCTCACCTTGGTATTATCGTCCTTACCTCGCATATACAGCAGAGGCGACTTACCCCTAAAGGGTAATATCGTCAAGTCTTGGAAGAACGGATAAGAAACCCCAAAAATAGGGTTGACCAGTTGTCTGTGGTCAACCCTCGATTTTTGGGGATTTCTGGAGTGTCTAGGATTTTCCCACATTTTTTTCCACATTTTTTTGGTATTTTCTGGAATTTTCTAGCATTTTTTGATTTTTTTTAGGATTTTTCTAATTTTATTTTATTTTTAAAATCATTTTCTGATTTTTTTATTAAAAAAAATGTTATTCGGGCCGGGTCAACCCGACCCACTCGGGTCGGAACCCGGTCCAAACCCGGACCCACGCGGACCGCAACTCTAAAACGGTGTCGTCTTTTTTTTTTTTTTTGGTTTAATCGGATTTAATCCGACGGTCCCTAATGAACCGTGTGGTTAATCCTCATCCATCGGATGGTCTGACTAGAACCTACGGTCTAGATTGAAAGAAGACTCGCCCAGGACCGTCTGATTGACTTACTAAAACCTAAGGCCACGATTAGAATGTGAGACTCAATCTGGACCGTCCATCCCTACTAACTCAAACGACGTCGCATACTTCTTAACCTAAACGGTGTCGTCTTGATTCTATTTGATTTTTCGATTTAAAATATTTTCGAATCATCCTAATTTCCAATCGGACGGTCGTTATAATTTGAACTCAATTAATCTAGACCATTCGATCTATGCTGACTCACCCTAACAGACTAACGGTCGAGCTGACTCGACACCCACGTGGACCACTCGTAACGCGACACATGGAAATTTGACCCGTTGACTTCGCCACGTCAGCTTCATCTTCAACCTCCCGACTATGGTAGAACGAACGGCTGAACGTCTCCGGCGATGATCGTACGGTGAGATCTTGATGAAATCGCATGAGACCGACGGCAATCGACTCGCAATCATCTCTAGTTTAACATATATGAGAATCGAAACATCCTATTCACAGAATCAAGAAAATCGTGCGAGTTGCCGAGTACGGCAATGGAAGCTCAATCACGCAAGTCACGCGAAATTAGATCAATTCATCCACAGATTAACATGTTAGGATGTGCAGAAGGCTTACCTCGGGCTCCGATTGAGCCCGCACGGCCTAGATTGGGCTAGGCAAGTATGAACAGTGATCAGCTATGGAGGCTAAGTTTGAAGACTCGATTCAAGGTGCTCAGGCAAAATCGATGCAAAACCAAGATGCGAATATGGTCAGTGATGTTCAAGGAGTGAAACACACACAGTAATTGAAAGAATGAGCAAGAAATGTGAGAATCGCCATTGAAGCTTAGTACAGGAGTCGAAGCTCTGCCTCACCTTTTTTCGCGATTTCACGCGGTGCGGGCGACAACGATCGCTTCCTGAAGCCTCGAACGAGCTTGTGACGACCTTTTTTGGCTTCGGTTTGGCCGGAGACGGCCCAACCAGTGCCTTGCAGTCGAGTTCAAGTCCTCGACGACCGAGGTCGGAGGACAAGCTCTTTCCCCCGTTTTCTCTCTCTGTTTCGATTCAGTTTCACTTTCTCTAACTGAATTTGCTCTCCCCCTGCTTCGCGAAGGCCGATTGGCTTATATACCTCTGCTCGGTTTCCCGCTCGAACAGTGGACGTTAGCCCACTTGGATTCACGTGCTGTCACGTGCCAAATGGTACGTCAACGGCGACGGAATTGGTTGGGAAACCGTTTAATCCCCGTTAGGAGCTCCGGCAAGCTCTATTTGGCACGAATTTGGTCTGAGCTCGCTTTGGTTGACTTTCGCAGGTCTGTGAGATTGACCAGCCGATTGCTTCTTCCTCGGGCGACCATTGGTCGTGATCTTAGTGTCAATCGACGGGAAACGATCTTAGGAATCAAACGCCCACAAGTGTGTCTTGAATCATCGCCGATTGGTCCGTCAATTTGGCTATCAAAGCTCGGCATTTTACTGTTCATTTGTGCAGACTCCCGGGGAAGAAGATGACACTGTTCTGGTCCGGTTCGACCGGTCGGACCGGCGGTCTGACCGGTCTGAACCGGTTCCGAATTGGATTTTTCAAAATTAAACCCAAATTAGTAGGAAATTTTTACAATTGAACCTCATAATCGAATCTAGGGCATGGATTCGATCAAAAAATGTGATTTCGCCCAAAAGTTCATATCAATTTCAACAAAAACCCTAAATTTCCTTTTAATTGCAAATTGGGGAATTATGCAATTGAATGTTCCAATGATCAAATTGGGTCAAATTACCTGTGCCAATCGATTCAAAATGGTGAAACCCATTGGGCAGTATGTTTAATTTGCAATGATAGCCCTCGAATTGAAAGTAATTTCAATTATGCTCAATTTCAAGGACTAAAAATGCAATTTTAGTATGTAATTTTGCCAAATTCGTGCAATTGGGCAATTTGTACAAATAATTGGGCTAAATTGCAATAAGGGACAGTTAGAATGGATGTCAAGATCCTAGCAAATGCCAAAATTGCAAATTAAAAGACTTAATTGATATTTTTTTATCAAATTCAATAGTATGGGTTACAAAGGAACACCCACAATTGAATCTGATTTTGAACTTTTTGTGCGGTCAAACATACAAGGGATTAAAAATAAAAATATTGGCTATTTTTCCATATTTTTTTGACCTCAAATGCTATTTTTCTTGATTTTTTTGAGTATTTTCCTATTTTCTAAAAATACTAAAAAATATAAAAAAAAATATGAAAAATTATTTTTTTGTCAAAAATGGTTCCTTGGGCTTGGCCAAGGCCACCAAAGTGTATTTTGTAATTTTTTGACTTTTTATGAATTTGTTGTGATTTTTCAAAAATAAAACTGAAAAAGACTTGGTCAAAAATCAGGTGTCAACAACTGGATCATGTTTTCGATGTGGACAACAAGGCTATCGGATGAGAGATTGTCCACAACAACAACCCCAGCTGCAGAATGGGCAACCACTTTAACAGGCAGGACAACGAGGAAACATACAGTGATCGCCAGTATAAGGACAAGTCTATATAGTTACTCAAGAGGAAGCTGAGAAATCTAAGACCGTTGTTACAGGTATAGTCCTTATTAACAATTTCTTAGCGCATGCATTATTCGATATTGGGTCTACTCATTCTTTTATAGTTAGGCATTTTGTGAAACTATTTGGAATAGAAGTTAAACCGCTTCAGGTGCCTTTGAGAATATCAACGCCTCTTAAAAAGGAAATGATATCCACGCTGTCATGTGAGGCATATAGAATTGGCATAGGTGGATATGAGGGAAAGATAAACCTAGTAGTTCTGGATATGCATGACTTTGATGTCAAAATAGGAATGGATTGGCTCCATCAACAGCGAGCCGACATAGATTGCTATCAAAGGATAATTTACCTCAATCCATCGGGATTGTCTGGATGTGAGTTTTTCGGGAATGGTCGTGTATGTTTGACACTTATAATCTCAGCAATAGAAGCAGCAGAGCTTCTTAATGATTGGTGCCAAGGGTATTTGGCGACTGTAGAAGATAAGTCGCGAGAAGAACTTAAGTTAGAGCACATTCCAGCTGTTAAAGAATTCCCTGACATTTTTCCGAAGGACTTACCAGAACTATCTCCAAAAAGGGAAATCGAATTCACAATTGAATCACTCCCTGGAGCGGAGTCGGTTTCCAAAGCTCCATATCGAATGGCTCAATCGGAATTAAAGGAATTAAAGGCGCAATTACAAGAACTGCTTGATAAAGGTTTTATTAGACCAAGTACCTCACTATGGGGAGCATCGGTCTTGTTTGTAAAGAAAAAGGATGGGTCGTTGGGATTTTGTATCGATTATCGGTAATTGAACCATGTGACCATCAAGAACAAGTATCCATTATCGAGAATCGACGACCTGTTTGACCAACTTCAAGGAGCATCGGTGTTTTCCAAGATAGATCGAAAGTCAGAATATTACCAACTAAGGATCAAGCAAGAGGACATTCCAAAGACGGCTTTTAGAACTCGAAATGGGCATTACGAGTTCAAAATTATGCCATTTGGATTAACGAATGCACTAGCGGCTTTCATGGATCTAATAAATCAGGTGTTTAAGCTGTTTCTTGGTCAATTTGTCATCATCTTTATTGATGACATATTGGTATACTCGAGGAGTAAAGAGGAGCATGCCCAACACTTAAGAAAGACGTTGCAAACTCTTTGAGAAAATAAACTCCTTGCCAAATTCAATAAGTGCAAATTCTAGTTGGACCAAGTAGTATTCTTGGGTCATGTCGTGTCAGGTAAAGGTATTTCAGTAGATCCAACCAAAATAGAAGTGGTGGTAAATTGGCCAAGGCCTACAACGATTACAGAAATCTGTATTTTTCTTGGTTTGGCAGGGTATTATAGGAGGTTTTTCGAAATGTTCACGAGCATCGCTGCTCTTTGAACAAAGTTAACGAGGAAAAACGTCAAGTAGGCAGAAGGATAGCAGGAGTGCCAACATTTGTGTACGGCGCTCACTTTAGTGCCAATATTTTTTTTGGATCACTTCAGTGCCAATTTTTGTCAAAAACGATCATTTAAGTGCCAAATCCGACGTGGCTTGCCGAAAATCATAACACATGTCCTAATGTGATCTGACGTGGCTTGCCAAAAATCATGACACGTGTACTGTTGGCACTGAAATGATCATTTTTTACAAAAATTGGCACTAAAGTGATCCAAAAAAAATGGCACTAAAGTAAGCGTCGTACACAAATATTAGCACTTCTAGTGTTCTTCTACCGACAGAAGAGTGTGAGCGAAGTTTTCAAGAGCTCAAGTGAAAACTAACGACCACTCATATCCTAACAATACCATATGGATTGGGTGAATTTGTTGTCTATAGTGACACGTCGCATAAGAGGCTAGGTTGTGTCCTGATGCAATATAGCAAAGTAATAGCTACGCATCGAGACAACTTAAGCCCGATGAGCTTAACTAGCCATTGCATGATCTGGAACTTGCGACAATTGTTTTTGCCTTGAAGATATGGAGACACTACCTAACTGGGGAGAAATTCGAAATTTATACGGACCATCAAAGTCTCAAATACCTATTTTCTCATAAAGAACTAAACATGCGACAACGAAGGTGAATGGAGTTACTCAAGAACTACGACTGCGACATTATCTATCGTCCAGGAAAGGCAAATAAAGTCGTTGATACTTTAAGTCGTAAGTCTGCTATCACCGCATTGATGATTAAAGAATGGGATATGCTTGCTGAAGCTTGAGACTCTAAGTTCAAATTCGAAGTAGGAGAATTATGTGGATTGTTCGCTACTTTGCGAATTGAATCGGAATCACGACAAAGGATCCTTACAAAAGATGGATATGGAGTTGCTGAAAACTCAAAACAAAGTTGAGAAAGGAAAAGAACCTAATTTCCAAATAATCGACGATGGTATGTTAATGTTCTGAGGGAGAATATGTGTTCCTAACGATGAGAAACTCAAAGCCGGGATATTGTCTGAAGCTCATCGTAGTCATTATAGTATCCATGCTAGAAGTACAAAAATGTACCATAACCTCCGTAAACATTATTCGTGGAGTGGTATGAAAGCTAAAATAGCAAAGTATATGGCTAAATGCTTGACTTGTCGACAAGCAAAGGCTCGACATTGCAAGCCTGGAAGTTTACTAAATCTATTAGAAATACTGGAGTGGAAATGAGAACACATTATCATGGATTTCGTCCAGGGGTTACCAAGGACTCAAAAAGGAAATGATACGATTTGGATGGCAGTCGATAGACTAACGAAGTCCGCTCATTTTCTACCAGTACGAAAGAATTACTCTTTGGAAAAGTATGCAGATTTATATGTTAAGCAAATCATTTGATTACATGGGGTACCTATTACGATCACTTCAGATCGCGATCCCAGATTTACCGCTAAGTTTTGGCAAAGTCTTCAAACAGCTATGGAAATGAAACTCCCTTTTAGCACAGCTTACCATCCCTAGAGTGACGATCAGATAGAACTATACAGACACTAAAAGATATGTTACGAGCTTGTGCTAATGATTTCAAAGGGAGCTAGGATGAGCACCTTTATTTGACAGAATTTACCTATAATAATAGTTACTAGCAAAGTATTGGGATGGCTCCGTTCAAGGAATTATATGGTAAAGCTTGCATAACTCCAGTGTGTTGGGAAGAAGTAGGAGAAAGAAAGCTTACAGGTCTAGAGATAGTACATATGACCATAGAGAATTTACAGATTATAAGAAATCGCCTACGCACAACATAAAGTAGACAAAAAAGTTATGTCGATAGACAAAGGAAACCATTAGAGTTTCAAGTTGGCAATTTCCTATTTCTAAAAGTGTCGGCTATGAAAGGCATATCACGTTTCAGAAAGAAAGGAAAACTAAGCCCAAGGTACGTCGGACCAATTGAGATCCTAAAGAGGATCGGGGAATTGGCATACAGATTGGCTTTACCTCCACGACTTGCTAACGTCCATGATGTATTTCACGTCTCAATGTTAGGAAAATATGAACATGATCTGACACATGTGTTTAATTATGAGACGATAGAGATAGACCACAAAACAACATACGTTGAAAAGCCTGTACAAATCAGAGACAAAAAAGAGCAAGTCCTGTGAAATAAGACGATTCCCCTTATCAAGGTCCTATGGCAATACCACGTGATAGAGGAGGCGACATGGGAGAGTGAATAATTGATTAGAAACCAATACCCTCACTTATTCCAACCACTAGATATGTCTTAAATTCAAGGACAAAATTTTATAAGGGGAGGAGAGTTGTGACACCCCAAAACTTAGGGCCAGTTCAAGCTAAGGATTCAGACTATTTACAGATACTAAGGGGTCGAGATGAGCCACTAAAGAAAGAAATCGCCTTGGACAAGGATCATGGCTTAGTGATGGATCTAGCAATATCACCTAGAGGAGGTTGAATAGGTGATTCTGAATATAAATGAAATTTCTTGCGGAATAAAAAATAATTCAGTGTACGATTAGAATCAGGAACAACATAACAGTGTGCAAAAAGTCTAAGCACAAAAGTAAGAGTTTAGAGTAGAGAATATTGCACACGATAATTATAGTGGTTCGGCTTAGATTAAGCCTGCGTCCACTCTCCCACGATGACAGCCGATCGGCTGGATTTCACTATGAAGAATCACGAGAATTACAAACACTCAATCACTTGGTTTTTCTCTCTCATAGATTTTCACAATGAATAGGATTTTTGGTACACATAATATTTTCGGATAGAACTCAGATTATGCTTGCACTTTGGATTGTTGTTCCCCTCTCTTTCTTTAGTCCATCATGGTTCTTCTTTTATACTCCCATGCCTCCAAACTAGCCGTTGGATTCCCGGCCAAGGGATCGCTCTTCAATCTTTGATTGGACGTCATCAATTGTGATTGAACGAGACTGTATCTTCAAAAGATATGTAGACCGTTGAGTGAGATATTGAATCCTTCTGATTCAGTCGCCCATACAACTAAATCTCCAGCTTCCATAAGTGTGATAAGTCTGAGTTGGTTCCTGAAAGAATATTCCTTAGAAGATGATATCCCATTGTAGAATGTCCCTTGATTGATTGGAAGGGATATCAGGGTAATCGAACATCACAAGCTTTACTTGATCAGTTGACATTGAATGGTAATACGGAGATTTAATGCGATCCATCCGTCACTGTTTAGATCGTCAGAAGCACTTCCATCTGACCCTTCGTCAGAAGCAAGTGCTTCTGACCCTTCGTCAGAAGTACTTCCATCTGACCCTTCGTCCACGCGATAGAATTAGATCCACTCAACCTGCTGCTTACACATTCGTTCTGCATCACAGAACGTTATACAATTTCTCTCGATAGTTTTGTCAGAATCAAAATATAGAAGAATTTCCACAACAATCTCCCCATTTTTTATGGTGACAAAACTACTCTTATTAAAGATTTTAAACAGTGACAAAAACGAGTAATCATCCGATTTTCTCCTGCAGGTAATCATCATTAGAGATCCTGTACTAAAAATACTCCTGTAGGAAAACATGATCAGAGTATAGATGCATAATCAGAGTATAAACAGAGTGTAGGTATCTATCAGAGTATGGTTATCCTGCACAAGAATAAACTCTTCTCCCCCGTTCTGAATTGGAGTATAATCAGATGTATGTAATCAGAGTATAAATAGCGTATAGATATCTCTGCTCAAGATGATATCAATCCCTGCACAAAATGGATATCAACTCTTCTCCCCCTTTTTGTCAATATCAGAAAGATTGTATGAAGTTAAAAAATTGAATCGAGTCAATGTTAAACAAATAGAGTAAAGGTTGTATCATAGCAAAGAGCAACTTTTGGTCCAAAAAAAATAAAATGAAGAAGATGTGGGTGGAGGCATTTTTGAAGAAGATGGATGATCTTCAGGCTCGTTATCAGCCTCCACTGGGGAAGGTCCTTTAGAGCTTCTTCCCATTTACTGAGCACGGCTTCTAACAGCATGAGATAAAGGCAGTTCTGAATCTATTCTGTCAGTTCTGACTAGTGTGTAGGTAGGCATGTTTGCAACCTCAGCACAAAACATTCTGCCATATAGATCAATTGACTTCTCCAACTTGTTCACCTGACTAGTCATACCCTGCAACTTCCTATCGATCTTCTGTTCGAAAGTCTGCAGTTTCTGATCTAACCTTGTTTCCATAGCAGCCAGAGTCTGAAGAATGATATGTTGAAGATTTTTAAAGTGTCCTTGAAGGTCCACCTGTAGTTCTGTAAGAGCAGGTTCTTGATATGAGGTGTCAATCCCTTTTGTAGCTAAATTCTCCCCCTCAGTTTGTACTTTAAGAAAAGCTTGAGAGGCAAACACTTCAGTGAGAAAGACATTAGATGTTGCAGGCAAGGGCTCCCCCTAAGTTTGAGCCTTCTTCCCTTTAGCTCGTAAGCTGGGTACAGATTCTACATCTTCATCAATGTCCATTGGTATGGACTGAACACTCGAGAGTTGATCTTCTCGTGCAATAGCCAAAGCCAATCTTGTAGCAACTTTGTGAATTGTTTGTCTGGTGGAGGATACAGAATAAGCCTCAATGTCATCTGGCTCTTTCTCCTGCTCTTTTGAGGCCAACTTAGAAAGGACTTGTGCTAGCAACTGCTCATGTTCAAAATTGACAAGGGTATTGTCATACTCTATTTCATCTTCAATTTTGGCAGCATGCTCCTCATTCCACATTGTGAGGAATTCTTCCTCAGTCAGATCACAAGGATATACAACCTTTTCTTTTGGTTGTGTTTCTGTTTCATCTCCTCCTTCCTCATTCCTTTCAGCACTGTGATCCCCAGATTCACCTTCTTCATCTGATCCACCTCGAGATTGTGTAGCTTCAGAGTCATACTCCCATGTTCCTTCTTCACTTGTCTCTGAGTCCTTATCAGTTGAGCTGTCTTTTTGTTGTCCCTTGACAGCCATAACTTTTCTCCTTTTTGGAGATTTCTGCTTGGACTCATCCTCGAAATCCACAATGACTGGTTCATTGTTCTTTGTTCTCCATCCAGTAGGAGTCATCTTGTATCCCATTTTTGTCACCATAGTTTCACCAGCAGTCATCAGAGGGATATCTTGTTTGACAAGAGAGCCTAGACCTCCGATCTTGAAATGATCCATTATTCTGTAGATCAAAGCAGCATAAGGTAGTTGTCCCTTTGGCTTGTGAACAGACCTGTATATGTGTAATAGGACTGTGTGAGCAAAAGAAATCCTCTTTCCTGTCAAGATGCCCCACAATAGTTTTGCCCCATACTTCGAGATGTCTGTTTTAGAGGCTGCCTTGGGTCTAAGACATTCAATGATCACCTTGTGCATCATGATGTGTTTTAAGGGAAAGTCACTGTAGGCAATATGCGACTTCGATTCCCTTGAGAAGCTTGATTTGCCAATTAGGAAGCAAAAGGCTTCTTCTGCAGTGACATCTAGAGGTATGAAATCTCTCTTTCTGGTTCCCATGATAGATGCCAATTCATCAACAGTCAAAATATACTGCTTTCTTTTCATCGTGAAAGCCAAGGAGTTGAAGTTGACAAACTGAAGATTTAAGTAGAAGTAGGCTACCAGATCAGGAAAGGTATAGCCCCTATGCGTTATGAATTGATCTATCTTCACCTTTGGTAGATGCTTCCTCAGATAAATGCCGTTACTATCAAAGTACTTTAACTCAAATACCATGTGAGGTATAACACCTCTCTGTTTCATGAATTCAAACTTGTCTTTGTGAGCCTGATTCTGGAACATGAGATCAGGAAAGCTTTTATCCACATTAAACCCGATATTCTTCACAAAATCATTGAACAGAATGTCATCATCATCTTCAACATTTGTCCTAGTTCTGCCAGGTCTTATAGGGGATGGTTTTCTTGACTTCGAACTAGGCTCTGCCATTTTCGCTTTTCCTTTTCTAGATGCCGATTCAGGTTTTTCTACAGCAATTGGATCAACTATTTTTCCAGGTAAACTAATAAACTCGAGCAGTTTACCTTCACTTTCGAACTGATGAGCATTCAGCAATCTTCTAAGTTCATTGCTAGAATCCCCTGCTGCCTTAATACTATCGTACATTGGCTTAATAGAATGTGCCATTGCTTCTTTTCCTTCAAAAGTAGATAGAGACAAACCTTTTGCCAATCGGAATGCCTCACGCTGTTCGTTGATTTGGGTTTCCGTAGGTTCGGTGCTGCTTGCAGTTGAGGCGGAAAACTTTCTCTTCAACTGAGGAGTCTTCTTCGAGTCAGAGGCTGATTTTGGAGCCATTGATACGTAGAAAGTTTGAAACTTTGGATGAAAGAGTGTTGTTTTGAGGAAGAAATCGAGAGCGAGAGATCTTGAATACGATTTTAGGGTTTCGATTTGAGAGAGATTTGAAAATGAGAGAACAGAGGTGACAGTTCGGTGTTTTATAAAAGAGGCGGTTATTTTTGGAAACAAAATCATTAAAAGAAAATTCTGATCTTCTAAAAAGAAATAAAAGAAGTTCTTTAACAAATGAATTAATCACCGTCAATCAGATATTCGGAGATATATATTCATATGAGAAACTTACCTTAAAGAGAATTTTAAGAGTTAACTGACCTTAATTTATGAACTTTTCCAAAAAGATGTGAATATCTTCTTACGCGCCTTTTAGCGTTCCTTCTGACGCTCCTTCTGACGCTCCTTCTGACGTTCCTTATGACGCTCCTTATGACGCTCCTTCTGACGCTCCTTCTGGCGTTCCTTCTGACGCTCCTTCTGACGTTCCTTCTAATGTTGCTTCTGACGTTCCTTCTGATGTTCCTTCTGACGCTCCTTCTGATTCTCCTTCTGACTCTCCCTGTTCTAAAATATACTTAAGAAGGAGGGTTAATGATGGATAATTCATTTCTAATAAAGTTAAAAGTCTGCTTATCCAATGGTTTAGTGAAAATATCTGCAAGTTGATTTTTCGTATCAATGTATTGAATGTTAACATCACCATTCTGAACATGATCACGTATGAAGTGATGCTTGATCTCAATGTGCTTTGTTCTTAAGTGAAGTATGGGATTTTTTGTAAGATTTATGGCACTTGTATTGTCACAAAGGATTTCCACAATTGATTCTTTAACACCATAATCTTTGAGCTGCTGTTTTAGCCAAAGTATTTGAGCACAGCAACTTCCAAGAGATACGTATTCTGCTTCAGCTGTACTAAGTGCCACTGTATTTTGCTTCTTGGAATACCATGAGACAAGCATGTTTCCCATGAGCTGACAAGTTCCAGATGTACTTTTCCTATCAATTTTGCAACCTGCAAGATCTGCATCTGAATATCCCTTTAATATAAAATCAGAAGATTTAGAGTACCACAAATCATAGTTGGGATATGTCCCAATGTATTTGATTATTCTTTTGACGACTGATAGGTGTGATTCTCTTGGGCTTGATTGAAAACTTGCGCATAAACAGACGCTATATAGGATGTTTGGTCTTAAAGCTGTGAGATAGAGTAGTGATCCAATCATACTTCGATATAGTTTGGGATCAACTTCCTTTCCATCTTCATCTTTATCTAATTTGGAGGAGTGAGACATAGGAGTTTCTGTCTTTTTGCCGTTCTCCAAACCAAACTTCTTCACTATTTCCAGTGCATACTTTTCTTGATATATGAAAGTTCCTTTCTGAGATTGATAAATTTGGAGACCAAGAAAGAATCGTAATTCTCCCATCATACTCATCTCAAATTCATCCTGCATTACTTTAGAAAATTTCTTGCAGAGAAGCTCATTAGAAGAACCAAATATAATATCATCAACATAGATTTGAACTAGAAGAATATCCTTACCTTTTCTTTGAATAAAAAGAGTAGTGTCTACATTACCTTTTGTAAAGTTGTGTTGAGATAGAAAGTTACTCAACCTTTCATATCAAGCACGAGGTGCTTGTTTCAGTCCATAGAGTGCTTTTTTTAAGACAAATACCAAATCCTTTTCTCTAGGTTCTTCGAAGCCGGGGGATTGTTCAACATATACCTCTTCTTTGATGTAGCCATTTAGAAAAACACTTTTCACATCCATCTGAAAAAGTTTGAAATCATTGTAACAAGCATAAGCAAGAAGTAGCCTAATGGCTTCTAACCTGGCAACCGGTGCGTAGATCTCATCGTAGTCTATTCCTTCATCCTGAGAATAGCCTTTTGCTACAAGTCTTGCTTTGTTTCTTACAACATTTCCTTTGTCATCAAGTTTGTTTCTGAATACCCACTTAGTTCCAATCACTGGACGATTTTTGGGTCTGTTGACCAATTCCCAAACATTGTTGACTTTAAATTGATGTAACTCTTCCTGCATTGCATTTATCCAGTTCTCATCTGCTAATGCATCTTCAATCCTTTTCGGTTCTAATTCAGATATCAATGCTATGTTGCTCATTGCTTGCTTGAATTTTTATCTTGTCTTTATGCCATCACTTATACTTCCTATGATAAGTTCCTTTGGATGACTTGACTTGTGCTTCCAACTTTTGTCGAAGCAATCATTTGAGGATGTTGTGGGTTCATTTTGTTCATCTTCTGGTCTTTCTTCAACTGAGAGAATTTCCTTCTGAACATTCTCCGAACCATCATCCACAATTGAGTCTTGTTTTTCTCCTGATTCTTCGTGTGAGTCTGAGACTTGAGGAGGTGTATGAACTTGATTGATTTGAGGTTCATCATTTTGATGGCTTTCATCGAACTTGATGTTCACTAACTCTTCAACAACGCGAGTGTTCTTGTTGTGGACTCTGTAAGCTTTGCTCGTTGTTGAATATCCCAAGAAAATTCCTTCATCTGATCTCTCATCAAACTTTCCAATTCGATCATTAGCATTCTTTAGAATAAAACATTTACAACCGAATACATGAAAATATGCAACATCATGTTTTCTTTCTTTGAAAATTTCATAGGGGGTTTGTTGACACCTGATTTTTGACCATTTATATTTGTGATTTTTAATTAATTAAAAAAAATATAAAAAAAAAGGATCATAAAATCACAAAATCAACTTTGAAAGCCTTGGCCTAGCCTCGGGAACCAATTTTGAACAAAAAAATATTTTTTTTGGTATTTTATAATATATCATTTGAGTCTTTTAATTTGACGCACATTTTAGCGTCCATTTTAGTTGTTGCTAATGCTTGACCTAATTAGAAGGAAAATGAAAGTGTCGTTCGTTCGTCGACGGACGGAGATCGAATCCGAAGTGAAAAAGGAGCTGGATCCCTCAAGGCCAAATAGAATATCACCAAAAGGAAGGGAGCGGCGCCATTATAAAAGAGAAGACATTGAAAGGGGACAAAGTGAGTGAGATTATTATTAAAAAGGGAGAGAAAGCTAGAGTGGCTAGGAGGATCGAATCTTCAGCCGCACGAAGGATTTCGGGGACGTCTTTTAAAAAGAAAAGGGCGCATTTCCTCACAGAGCCAGGTCAGTCCGTTGGAGTTGGCAGGAAGACGGTGCGAGCAGGAAGATGTAGCGCGCGAGCTCGGACCCGACGTAATGGCGACATCCGTACGAGCATGAGGATGCGCAGGTTCCGCACGGAGGCAGTTCGACGTGGTGATCTAGGCGGCCCGTGATGGCTAGACGACAGACGATGGCTGTAGACGCTCAGCAGCGAGGAGCGGTTGGCGAGCATCCCCGGCGCTGACGGCGGGACGAGTCAGACTGATGGTGGTGCAGTTTCAAACCAGACTCTTCTGCAGTTGATCTCCGAGAGCTCGCCAGCGGCTTTGTGGGTAAAGGTTGGCCTCCACTTTTGGGCGTTGTTGCCCCGTTTCAATCTCGCCAGCTCGTCGGTCCGAGAGCTATTCCTCGGACCGGCGAGCCTACGTTGCCCTGGCCTCTATGCATCGTACTGTTGAGTTCTCGCTTTGCTTTAGTTGGGTACCCATTGTCCGGTCATGAGCTTCCCGCCCCTATTTTCTGGTACGTCGCTTGTGCACGTTTGCTCATCCGTGTCATCGACTTACTGCCCTTGTTAGTCTTGAACTATGGCGAGTCTTCGAGTGACCAGCCGCTTGGCAAGGCAAGGCGGGGCCGAGGCAGAGTTGCGGTGAAGCCTCGAACCTTGGTCGAGTCCGTCGTTGTTAGTCGTCGGTCCTTGGGGGAGGTCGTGGTCGACGCCGGAGGCATGGGCGTGGCTGGCGAGTCTCGGCGTCGAGGTCTTGATACTGGATAAGCAGGCCGGAGCTGTTGGTGACGCCAGGGTCTGGTAGAGCGTGACCAGACGACGGGGCAACGACCGAGTCCCGTTGGATACGAAGACGACTGGAACTTGAACCGAGGCGACGCGGGGGTGGATATGGGTGACGTTACCGCCAGCGGACGCGGCGCACGAGCAGAACTGGTGAGCTCTAGGTGGTTCGACGAATGAGTCCAGACGGTACGACATCGAGGCGTTCGGAGGATGGTGAAGTCGAAGGAGCAGAGTCGCCGTCGATGTTGCAGAGAGGAAGGCAGTGCATGGCGTGCAATGAAGAAGATGATGAGCAGGAGCGGTCCAGCCTTTTTGCTCTCTGTCTTCTCGTCTGGGCTGGTCGGTTGGGCTGATGAGGGAAGAAATGAAGGCTTTTAGGCTTGGGCTCCTTTGCTCAAAAGGGGCTGTTTTGGGCGTGAGCGAGCTTGGGCCGAAAGGAGGGCAAAGCCCAATTCAGTCAATACAAGGGCGAGGTGGGCCTGACTCCTTTGTGTCGCCGGGCCCAGTTCGGGTGCTATCACCCGGGCCTATCAGGTCCGACGACCTGATCCAGGCCCGGGTCCGAGAACCCGACCCGGGCCCGGTTCTATTTAATTAATTAATAAAAAAAATCAGAAAAATGCTTTAAAATGTTAAAAAAAATAGGAAATAGGTAGGAAATGCCTCTGTTTGCCTATATTATCAAAATTAAGCTTTATATGCTTTTTTTTGTTGATATATTTGTCAGTTCATTTGCATAGCTTAGTTAAACTTTGCGTATGAATATTTTGATAAATAATTCGCTATTAACATGTTTCGAAGAATAAATTAGCACGATAATTAGAGTTTAATTCGAGACACTCGTTTTATCCTTTGATTGGCTGAACTTTGCTGACTATCTACTTTGAGTGAGTGCATGTTCCAAAGGCTTGATGCACCATTTTCATATTCCAATGTGGCGACTGACGATGATGCCCATGGCGATGGAAGCTCATTGGGGCTTGGTGATTGAAGACCGATGTCCAATCCGGTCTATTTTTCAGGTGTAAAGCGCCGAGTGTATCCCCAAATATAATCGGGTCGGCATGAGCTCGATAGCTCGTCCAAGACCAAACCGGGGCACGACGGACCCCATGTGAGTACGCTCGAACTCCTGTGTTGCTTTCTAATGCTTTTCTTAGGTTAGATCGATTGTAGAACGGCAAGGACAGCTAAATCATTCTTGAGCTGTGATTGATAAATAGGGCCGTGCTAGGAATACCATATGATTTATTTGCATATCTAGATCCCTTGAGTTGCGCATTTTATTGCTGATTGTGATTGCCAGGATAATCACTTTTATCTGTATGAATTTCTAGATTTAGGGTTTATACCTTACTCATCCACATGAATCTCAAGTTAGAAAATTCAGTCAACTTAGGTACCGAAAGGGCGTCGACTCTGACAGTTGACGTAACCAAGTCCCCGAACCCAAAATCTCTGGTCCCGCAGAACTGATCGACCTCTCCCAATCGGTCAGTAAGGTTTCCGGTCTACCCTCCAAGAAAGATCGGTGGCGACTCCAAATGCATGCACAATTTACACATGCCACCACGACCACACTGAAGGTCGAAAGCGATCGACTCTTATCGTAGAAGAATACTCCCGCCGCGATTTGGTATGGGCCTGGGAGGGCCCGCGCCGATCCAAGACCCGCGATCGGTAATCCATTAGCCGCGTCCGCTTCCGGACGGGTCGCGACAGCTGGCGACTCCGCTGGGGACCTTTGTTCTAGAACCTATGGTTCTAGAACTCAAGTGGACTTAGGCCGTAATTAAAACGTTGAGTGATTTTTCTAACCTTGCAGGCGCTCTTGAAGGTGAGGTAAGTCCGCTCATGGTAGGTGTTATATGTTTTTGCAGATTGGAGAAATAAGGGGTGTAGTCCGTGATTAACATTGTCTTATGCAGGTTGGGCGTAGGAATGTATGTTGTGTGGATGATTTGAAGTGCTGATTGATAAACTGTTGTGCATGAATTGCATTGTGATGATCACAACACGTGGACACACACAACCGCGCCTAAAACCCCGGGTGCCGCCTTTAGGAACACAATAGAAGGAATTGAAAATGGAATCTCCGTGAGGAAAAACACGGGGTAATCCACTTTTCAATTCTGCTCGCTTCGAACTATGGATCGAGTCCCAATGCAACGATAGTTGTGCAATGGAATCGGCTCTTTCTAGAACTCGAAGTGGGAACCTTAACCTTAGGTGCCAAACCCTCTGATTTTTAGAAGTTCACCATCACTTGTCCCATGCGCATGTCTTTGGGCGGTTGGTACACCTAAAACCGCACATAAGTCGACGAGTTTGGTTGGTAAGACTCTCTATCCCTCAAATCTATTACAATTCATGTGAATATAGGCATTTCATTCATTGCATTCTGGTGATTAGATTAAATGCCATTTCAAGGATAGATGTGTGTGTTTTTTTCCCAAACGTCCTTGATAGAAGACGAAGAGGATGATATCCCATGACAAGCACCGAGTGAGCAACAAAGGAGCCTACTATGGACATTATTGAGATATCGTCCAATGAAGATGACGAGTTGGGGCAAGTGATCCGGAGGTCACAGATCGAACTTGGGGCATCCTTAAACGTTAGGATCACATTCCTTTGTTTCATTTTCCATCACTAGTCCTCTTGTATAGGGTTTATTTTTATCGAGGCTTTCTCCATCTCACCCCTTAGAGTGATTGTATTAGGGACCTATTGGTGTATACATTCAGATGGAACTTGGTTGTATTTCTTTTGACGGGTCATGGGAATGTGATAGTGGCATTTTCTCTAATCATCCGAATACTCCCAAGTCAAGTTTATAATTCCTTTAGAGTAAATCAAAATTGGAAATCTTGCATGACCTTTTTGGTCGTATAGGGTAATCCAACCCCAATTTCGCTAGAAGGAATTATACACTTGAATTGATTCATGCATGTCGTACGTCATTGGTAATCCACGATAATTGATCAAGAGTATTGGCATTGTTTCGAATTTAATGACGAGATAGATGTCCAAATTGCCCTCGTTCTTAACAAAACGACCTTGATTTGGATGCCGTATCTTCAATTAAATTTAAAACACGTCATTATGCCTTGCGCTTTTGACCAATTCATTCTCCTCGAAATTGATCAAAAGCGATTATCGTGAATTACATTCCTTTCAATAATATGCTTTCCTTCGAAGAATACTGATAAAAAACTTTTTGCGCAAGATTAAAACCCTTGTAAAAGTTTTTGTCCTTATTAATCACGAGCAAGCATAAGATTGAAAGGGGTTTATGCTTTCTTTTTCAAATTATTCCTTCTGATTCAGTCGTTTCATTTGCAGGTGAAAAAATAGGTAATAGAGAGAAATCTTCTCATGGATAAGTCTGAGGCTATTCTCTCATCTGATCATGAGCGAGTTATAAAATCAGGACATATTTGCTCGGCTTATTGATATTATGGTTCGGCTCACCCAAGTTGAAGATGTTCGGATGCTCGAAGAAATGAACCATACATAAGTTAAAACACACACATTTATTTTGCTCAGTGGAGGGTTTTCAAAAGCAGGTCATACAACTCGGGGTGGAAAAGTAAAGCCAAAGTGAGCCCTAATTAACGACACAAAAGAGCCCAACTGACCCTCCATGTTGTTAATGCTCTGCCCGTACTCACGACTTCACATGTCCTGGTCCGCAAGCTTGAGGAGAAGGTTTCTGCATTCGCCCTTAACCTCAGTGACCTTGACCTCGTGTTCCTCGGTGATTATTTCCAAGTCCCGAACTAATCCATTCCCGTGAGCTATGTCTGCGGTTATTTTGTCGAGCCGTTCTTCCTGCCAGTCGCTTTGCAGCCTCAATAGGACATTGTGGCGGTCGTGCTCGCCAGCGGTCAGGGATAGGGCCAATTGATCCACCAGGTTCCTCCTCTCGCGAAGCAGCGTCGCGACCCTCTCATTGGCAAACTCGACGGCCTTTTTGTGACTATCGGCCAGATAGTTGGTCAGCACCAAATGATCAGACCGATCCTTGTAACGAGCCCGCAAGACGCGAGCCACGAGAACCTCCCGATCAGCAACACGGTAGGCCTCTAAGGAGTGTGCGAAGAGGGTCGGGAAAGTTCTATATTCCCTCCCCAGCGTAGTACCTTCGAGGGAAGTGGTATCTAAGTCCTCGAGCAGGACACGGATTTCATCCGCGGTTGCAGAATGATCGGTTATGTGCGCGTAACCGCGACCCAATAGGTTATAAAGCTTTTCCCACTGGGCCAAGACATCAGTCGAAAAAGTGCGCACGGGAGAGGAGGCCATTTGCGTTGGGTTGGCTTGAGAATAAGACGAGGCTAATAGAGAGATTAGAAGGAAGAAGCTGATTATGAGAGAACGCTAACCTGCCATACGTTAATCCCTCATTTTATAGCAACTCAAGGATGATGAAGGGTCTCAGTAATAATGCTGGTGGAGCCCAGTTAGGAGGTAAAGCAGGAGGTCCCCTCACGTGAACCATTGGATTCGTCTCGGTCCGCGATTTCCGGCTTGTCAATTAAAAGATGTAAAAGATTTGTCGGGATCACCATTATTAGAGTTAGGTGGGAGGTAAGCGCAACTATCGAAGAAAGCCCTAACAGGATTTAGCAGTCCCATCACGTTGAAAAGCTAAGCGCGAAATTCAAGGTCTTGAGGGGGAACGTTTGCCTAATGATGTTTGAAGAGCGTCTCCTGAACGTACAAAGTCACTCGAAGAAAAATTTATAGGGAGTGAGCATACAGGAGAGAGTAGAGAACTCTGAGTGGGCAAGAACCAATCAAACATTTCTCAATCCAACATATTTAAGAGGTTACTATCAGCTGCTAGAGGCGACTGACTCAAAAATCTCAGAAATTGAACCACAGAGAGATCTCGAAGATTCCAAGATCAAGTCTAACGCCAAAACCATGGAGCCCAACACTTCTGGCAACGGAAATCAAGATCACGGCGACGACGACAACGACATCCACAATGCTCAACTCGGGAAAAGAAGACGTCCTCACCAATACTCTCAGGAGGAAACCCAAATGCTGGAAACCCTTTTCAGTAAAAGCCATTACATGAAAAAGAAGTGGAGAATTGAATTGAGCCGGGAGTTGGGGATTAATCAGTCGAGGATCCAGTTTTGGTTTCAAAATAGGAGATCCAAATCGAGGGCTCAACGCAAACGTCAGGTGGTCGAGATTTTAAAGGAAGAAAACCAAAAGTTGCGAACAGAAAACATGAGGTATGAAAAAGCTCTCAATATTACCGTTTGCCCTCATTGCGATAACCTCGTCGCCCTCGGTAAGATATTCCCCGATAAGCCTCACGCAATGATTGAAGACGTTCATTTACCACCCTACTCCCTCGGGGCATCTCCTGCTCAACCAGATTTTGCCGGAGTCACGCATGAGCAGGATGATCCCACGAAGATGATACAAATGCCTCTTGGGGGATGGGATTTGCATCGCTTTGATTGGAGTTACAGTTTCAAGGAGCTGGATGTTACCGCCGACCAGCTCAAAGCATATCAGCCTCATGCACAACAATTTTCGATAGGGTCGGGTCCCGCTGGAGATGAGTTAACCAGTCGTCAAGCCATCGATGCAATTTTGAGCCACGATAAGAGGAGGTTCGCTTGGCCCCCTGAACTGCATTCCAGATTCCTAGACGTGGTTCACCAAATGGGGATCGATTCAGCAACTCCGACGCGCATATTTAAGGCCATGAATGTACCGGGGCTTAGTAAGGAACTGGTCAGGAATCACCTTGCTGCCTACAGAAAGCTATTAAAACAACGTCGAGCGGAGCTAAACCGGGAGGAATCCGTCTCGAGCTCAAAAGCTAGGGGCGACCGCCATTGTAATGCTCAGGCATCAAGAGATACCCGGTCAAATCTAAGCATCAATCAAGCTAGCAACCCGACCACCGGCAAACTGAAAGCTGATCAGAATGTCCTCCCAGGCCATTTCAACACTTCTCAAGAGCGCGTGTCACAAGTACAGCGAGTGCGCACTCCTCCATTCGAGCAACAGTCGGCTGGTGCTCTGCCTGCCGCTGGTCAACCCACGACAGACGATTTCTTCGATGAGGGGCTCGATGCCTTGTTCAATCAGTGGGAAGCTGGCATGCTTGGACAGCCATGATCTAGCACCTGGCTCGGGGCACGATGGGTCGGTCACTACGAACACCCATAGGAAGAAGAACATGTTCACGAGTAGATCACTCATTTTATCCGTTGTAAAGTTCCTACGGGAACATTTTTCTTTAATGACTATAGTTAATTCTATATTAAAACCAACGCTATCGACGAACATCGTCATGCTCAGTTGTGATGATCCCTTGTTAGATTAAGTCTGAAACCAGAGACGGTCTTTAAAATTTTGAGTGGCCACGAACTCATTCCTCACCAAGCGCCCGGGATGCTGAAATGAAGAGTAACATCATGCACAGGGAAAATGTCACTTTCGTTTGAACGATGAAAAGGGGTTGAGAGAAGATCATAGCGTTAATTCCCATGGAGCTAAATGAATTAAACGGAGTCATTAATTGCGGGTCCACCGCTGCTCCCCACGTTCTCGGGCCTAGCAAATCATAAAAGGCGCCGAAAGATTGTAGACCCACCACTTTGAAGACTGAACTAGGGGACGAGCG
This sequence comes from Rhodomyrtus psidioides, assembly GCA_021437785.1. NCBI lineage: Eukaryota > Viridiplantae > Streptophyta > Magnoliopsida > Myrtales > Myrtaceae > Rhodomyrtus > Rhodomyrtus psidioides. Next base: position 11,685,459 of record JAILYB010000007.1, on the reverse strand, counting down.
CAATACTCGATGAAACCGAATCAATGCAAGAGAGTTTGTGATCCTATCACGAGGAAAAAGAAAGGGGAATACAGACGATGAGTAATTGCAGAATCTCGGGAGGAGCGCTTGCTTGCTGGTCTTCATATGCAGCCTGAAGGATGGTTCCAGGACACGCACAATCACTTGAGAAAATTTCTAGATTGAGCAAACACGTAAGAGCGAATTGAGAAAGCTGAGTGAACTAGATCAGCCCGAGATACCCCGATCCATCATGTTTAAAAGTTATTCCCATCTGCTAGAAACGCCCGACCTGGACATTTCTGAGCACGAACTGCTGGGAGACTTTGAAGATCCTGGAGCTGAATCCTGCCCGAAGGCCATAGAGACTGACTCCTCCAGCGATGAAATTCTAGGTTTCAGCTACGAAGAAGGAGTATACAATGATGACCGGAGCCGGAAAAGGAAGCAACTACAACGCCACACTCCAGGCCAAATCCGAGAGCTCAAAGCTTTCTTCAATGAATGCCCCACTCCAAGCAGACAACAGAAAATGGAGTTGAGCCGAAAGATAGGATTGGAGCTTTCGAAGGTTAAGTTTTGGTTCGCCAACAAACGAACCCGGGTGAAACAGCAATACGCAGACCATGAGTTACTGGTCCTGAAGGAGGAGAATGAGAAGCTTCAAGCTGAAAGCGCGAGATATAAGGAAGCTCTGACCAAGGCCACCTGCCTTAATTGTGGTAATCCTGTTGTCCTCGGCGAGGTGTTCCTCGATGAACCATCCCTGTTGACGAATAACGCTCAGCTGTTACCGTATTCTCCACAGCATTTTCCGACACAGCCAGATACCGCCGGAGATCTGCATGAGCAAGTCAACACCATAGGATCAACACCAACATCCTCTGAGAAATGGGATATGAATCATCACAGGGGGAATTCTCTCAATGACGAACTCGCTGTCGCAGCCAGCCAATCCAAAGTCGGTGAGTCCCTCCCTGGTCAACTTTTGAAACGACTAGATCCCATAGAGAATAGCTACCGAAGTATTGACGATATTTTGGGTGATAAGAGAACAAGGTTTTACTAGACCTATGAGCTTCACACCAAATTTGTTGATGCAATTCGAGAACTGGGAGTTGATTCGGCTAGCCCACTGCGCATACTCGAGATTATGAATGTGCCGGGGCTCTCTAGAATTAACATTGAGTCTCACCTCAAGTACTATAGGAGATTGCTAAGGGATGGAAGGATAGCGTTAAACCATCATAAAGCCAGTTGGAGCTCAAGTGCTGGGCAGAGTTACAACCATGATGATTGGAGAGCCAAGAGCACCCAACCGTGTTTCAGCAATGACGGGACTAGCAGTCGTGTCAGCGACTCCTCTAACCCAAATCAGAATGCTCCGCCGAGCTATCTCAATACTCCTCAGGAGTATATGCCACAGTTCCAGCACATAGAAATTCCTCAGTTTGAGCGCGAATCAGTCATTAATGTTGTCCCTGAAGCGGATCTGGCATTGGTAGAGAGTGCACATATGAACCTGCCGGTCATCGGAGGAAGTTCCAATTCGAGGGGTCAAATTGCTCACGGCGAGAGCAAAGAGAGGAATCCCTCGCCTACAGTCGACGACACCCAATCTGGGCACCAAGGGCTAGAAAGAACAGGTGATTTCCTTGATGAGGAGCTGGACACTTGGATCAATACTCTTCGGGAATGTATGTCTCAACCCCAACAGGGCAATGATGAAGGTTCCAGCTCAAAGACTCCAATCCCTCACAACGAAGGCAATGAAAGAAATCTGCCCCCAACAATCGTTGATACCCAACTTGAACATCAATGGCTCGAAGACCCGAGCAATTTCCTTGGCGATGAGTTCAATCTTTGGCTCGATCAATTTGGAGCCGGAGGACCATCGCAGTGGTGACGCGAGGCCGGTGATCGAACGTCTGATGCAAGGCATGGCTACTCGATGAAAAATGCTTCGAGAAAAAGGGGTTGAATACTCCTATTGCATATGTTGTTGATCGCACTGTAAGGTTCCCACGGGAACATCTTTCATTAATATCTAGAACTAATTGCGCGTGAGTGTCAACATCACCTTTTGAGCACCTTCAAGCCGAAGGCCGTGGATTAATCACTTAATCCGTGGAGCAAGTTCCATGAACCATAATTATCACCCGCTGAGCATAATGGGATCTACCCCTTCAACACGAAATACGTTTGGCCGCGAAGCCACCTATTTGGTAAAACGATGTATCGTTCCTAAACGATCTTCAATCGAATACCGAAGTAATGTATTCTTTCTTTTCCTTCTCAGATGATAAACATGGATAAATCACTCAATGAGTCATGCGTTCAAATAGCAGAACAGACGCTGCCCAGCTGGGGGCAGATGAACCATTGATGTTACAAACACTCCAAGCATGGATATGCGGATTTGATAGAGGTTGTTCATATCAATACGCAACATCAGAATGGGATGAAAATCAAGAGTAAAGTTGTATCGTCCCAATTTGTCTTGAATTTGGGAATATGAATTAACACTTATTTTTTATCCTTGACAGGGGAATCGCCTTGGAGACGAATGAGTTTTTACATCCCACATACTACCTGTTAGGGTACATGAGGGTAGGATGTATCGTTTCAATTTTCAAAAAATTCGTGAACATACAATGATATGCTTCTTTTACATTTTCAGGGATCTCCAGCCACGGTGGACAGGTAGGTATCCCTTTCCCCCAATCCATTGAAGATGTTAAACCAAAAACACAGAGAGAAAAAGAAAAAAGCTTTCAAAATCTGATGTCTAGAAAAGACATGGAATTCTAACTTCATTGGCATTCATGTTTTGAAACATGAGGTTGTCTGAACATGCATTGTGCACCATAAAATCCCCTTGACGGGTAAAATTTTTGGGAAAACGAAAGAGATTTTTCCAATCAAAAGTTGTTCAAAACTCTCAAAAGGATGTTTCCTCAAAAGAGAGGCAAGCTCAAATCCAAACACACCCTACATACACTTGAGAGATGAGTGGAGCGAATCAAATAGTAAAATCTGGACCTACAGAGGTAGGGACCATTCGCAGCGATTACATGGATTGGGACGACGGAGGCGTTCGTTTCATATCATAAACACTACAGGTGACCGTTGACAACCCACTTGAACGGCGGTTTTCATTCTTAACCCTGTCAAGAACCACCCCACACCGAGGCAAAAGGGAAGTAAGTCCAGCAGCATCAGGAGAAAATGGTTAGAAATTTTCTTGCTCGGACTAACATTAATCTTTGTGTGTTGTTTATATGGTAATCCAAGTGCCATAGGATGACGAGAAGCATTCATTCTCTATCCCACACACCATATCCTTTGCACAGCCAAGTTGAGCCTGCGAATTCATTTCATAAACCCCTGTTGGTGATCATGGGATGTTTCAAGATAGAAACTGCATCACTCCAAGAACGGAAGAAATCAAGAGATGGGATTTATAGAAAAATCTCATATCGGCGTTTAAATGTGCTATGATTCAAGTTGTATATCTAGCATAATTTTCTGAACATCGTAGTTCCAAAGGAAAAGAAAAGGCGGGATTTCAACAAAAAAATCCCCAGCATCAAGAAAAAGCAAAGTGCCTGGTAAAAGCAAGGCCGATGCTCGTGAAAACTGTTTGATTGATCCCCAATAAAGCCTAGTTGGGAAGAGAGAAAAACCCATAAAGGAGTCAGATCAAGAAGACTGCTCCCCAAATGATGTCAGCCGTGGTGCAAAAACACGGACAGAATTGTCAATCTCTTAATACCACAAGAGACGTTCTCTAAAGGACTTGTGCACACCTCAAAAGCGGTTGCACACCTCAAAAATTGAAGATGCAGAATGGAAAAGACATGTGACAAGTTTGCAATGATCACCAATGTCAATCCCCTCACAAGTTCTGGGCCAAAAACAAGCTTTTTTTTCGGTCCCCAATCCTACCAACATCATAACCCTGAAACAGTCTTCTCTGACTAAGACACTTGGGTTAACATATAGCTTAGCTCGAAGAAGTACGAGCAAGACTATTTCTTTCTTATTTTGCAGGGTTCTTGACTTGTAAACCCGGAGCAGATGGTGAAAACTTTCATTCAATGACTTTGACTCAAAAATGAGTCCCCCTTGAAGACCAATACCAAGCCCAACATTACGGTCCCGTGGAAGACCTCCTGACCGATCAAAATGTATGCGCTGCGAATGAGCCTAAAACCTAGGCACAGGTTAGTAGGGAATTGAGTGCATCCCCTATAAAAATCATTATCTCAAAACAAGTGAGAAGACCTACTTGTCGAGAAATATACCAATTGATGTTTTGAACAGACTCGTTTTGGAATTTTCAAACTGTTGATCCAGATTTTCCATGCAAGGAATTTGTGATCACATTTGCATGTTGCAAGAATGCTTTGGATAACCTCCAGCATCAAAATGCACATTTCATGACTAAAACTTAAGTCATAAAATTCTGTCAATTGGACAATTATTGTCTTCCCAAAGATTATTAACATTTTCTTGGTGAAGAAAAATCTTTCAGGTTTGAACTTTCTGCAGGATACTTGGAGAACCCAGCTCCCAGAATGTCGCCTCAACAGACTCAAAGGAAGCTTTGTCAAAATGAAATCTTTCACTGCTTCAAAACTGAATTCCCTACAAATTTCGGGATCTTTCAAAAGAAGGGATGAAGATAGAACCCTTTTTCAAAATTCAAGTAGTTTCATCGGACGTGGAGAACCCTCGCCATGAGACCCCTTTTCAAAAATTTAGGCAGTCTCATCGGACGTGGGGAACCCTCGTCATGAGACTCCTTTTCAAAGCAAACCAAAGGTAGAAACCGCCTGAAGGGTCAATGCAAGGTAGATACCGCCTGAAGGGTCAACCCAAGGTAGAAACCGCCTGAAGGGTCAAACCAAGGTAGATACCGCCTGAAGGGTCAAACCAAGGTAGATACCGCCTGAAGGGTCAACCCAAGGTAGAAACCGCCTGAAGGGTCAACACAAGGTAGAAACCGCCTGAAGGGTCAACACAAGGTAGAAACCGCCTGAAGGGTCAAGCCAAGGTAGATACCGCCTGAAGGGTCAAACCAAGGTAGATACCGCCTGAAGGGTCAACACATGGTAGAAACCGCCCGAAGGGTCACATATGGTAGAAACCGCCATAAGGGTCAATTCATTGGTAGAAACCGCCATAAGGGTCAATTCATTGGTAGAGACCGCCGTAAGGATCAACACAAAGGTCCGATCCACCATACGGATCAAAATCCTTGGCAAATCCCAAAGCGTGGGATGCGCCTTCCTTAGGTTCCTACCAGTTAGGAATCCCATAATGGTATCACCTACCATACAGGTTAGAGCTTAATCTCCCTAGGGTATTCTGAATGACGAGTCCCAGGCATCTTCTTGAAAGTCTTCGCAACCGGCAGCACCCGACAGGTGAGCTTCAGGTAAACCTCTTTCACTCCGGCCCATGTTTAAATTGTTAGAGTGAACCGAGGATTAATTTGAGCTTTCAGCAAAGAGTCTTAAGGATTCGATGTCATAGCATTTCTTCTTCCGTTTTCCCAGTTGAGTCGGTTAGGAATCAGATGTCATTTTGTCTTTGAAAGCAACCTCTAACGAGCTCACTCTCAAAGAGGGGCAGCTGTTGACACCTGATTTTTGACCATTTATATTTGTGATTTTTAATTAATTAAAAAAAATATAAAAAAAAAGGATCATAAAATCACAAAATCAACTTTGAAAGCCTTGGCCTAGCCTCGGGAACCAATTTTGAACAAAAAAATATTTTTTTTGGTATTTTATAATATATCATTTGAGTCTTTTAATTTGACGCACATTTTAGCGTCCATTTTAGTTGTTGCTAATGCTTGACCTAATTAGAAGGAAAATGAAAGTGTCGTTCGTTCGTCGACGGACGGAGATCGAATCCGAAGTGAAAAAGGAGCTGGATCCCTCAAGGCCAAATAGAATATCACCAAAAGGAAGGGAGCGGCGCCATTATAAAAGAGAAGACATTGAAAGGGGACAAAGTGAGTGAGATTATTATTAAAAAGGGAGAGAAAGCTAGAGTGGCTAGGAGGATCGAATCTTCAGCCGCACGAAGGATTTCGGGGACGTCTTTTAAAAAGAAAAGGGCGCCTTTCCTCACAGAGCCAGGTCAGTCCGTTGGAGTTGGCAGGAAGACGGTGCGAGCAGGAAGATGTAGCGCGCGAGCTCGGACCCGACGTAATGGCGACATCCGTACGAGCATGAGGATGCGCAGGTTCCGCACGGAGGCAGTTCGACGTGGTGATCTAGGCGGCCCGTGATGGCTAGACGACCGACGATGGCTGTAGACGCTCAGCAGCGAGGAGCGGTTGGCGAGCATCCCCGGCGCTGACGGCGGGACGAGTCAGACTGATGGTGGTGCAGTTTCAAACCAGACTCTTCTGCAGTTGATCTCCGAGAGCTCGCCAGCGGCTTTGTGGGTAAAGGTTGGCCTCCACTTTTGGGCGTTGTTGCCCCGTTTCAATCTCGCCAGCTCGTCGGTCCGAGAGCTATTCCTCGGACCGGCGAGCCTACGTTGCCCTGGCCTCTATGCATCGTACTGTTGAGTTCTCGCTTTGCTTTAGTTGGGTACCCATTGTCCGGTCATGAGCTTCCCGCCCCTATTTTCTGGTACGTCGCTTGTGCACGTTTGCTCATCCGTGTCATCGACTTACTGCCCTTGTTAGTCTTGAACTATGGCGAGTCTTCGAGTGACCAGCCGCTTGGCAAGGCAAGGCGGGGCCGAGGCAGAGTTGCGGTGAAGCCTCGAACCTTGGTCGAGTCCGTCGTTGTTAGTCGTCGGTCCTTGGGGGAGGTCGTGGTCGACGCCGGAGGCATGGGCGTGGCTGGCGAGTCTCGGCGTCGAGGTCTTGATACTGGATAAGCAGGCCGGAGCTGTTGGTGACGCCAGGGTCTGGTAGAGCGTGACCAGACGACGGGGCAACGACCGAGTCCCGTTGGATACGAAGACGACTGGAACTTGAACCGAGGCGACGCGGGGGTGGATATGGGTGACGTTACCGCCAGCGGACGCGGCGCACGAGCAGAACTGGTGAGCTCTAGGTGGTTCGACGAATGAGTCCAGACGGTACGACATCGAGGCGTTCGGAGGATGGTGAAGTCGAAGGAGCAGAGTCGCCGTCGATGTTGCAGAGAGGAAGGCAGTGCATGGCGTGCAATGAAGAAGATGATGAGCAGGAGCGGTCCAGCCTTTTTGCTCTCTGTCTTCTCGTCTGGGCTGGTCGGTTGGGCTGATGAGGGAAGAAATGAAGGCTTTTAGGCTTGGGCTCCTTTGCTCAAAAGGGGCTGTTTTGGGCGTGAGCGAGCTTGGGCCGAAAGGAGGGCAAAGCCCAATTCAGTCAATACAAGGGCGAGGTGGGCCTGACTCCTTTGTGTCGCCGGGCCCAGTTCGGGTGCTATCACCCGGGCCTATCAGGTCCGACGACCTGATCCAGGCCCGGGTCCGAGAACCCGACCCGGGCCCGGTTCTATTTAATTAATTAATAAAAAAAAATCAGAAAAATGCTTTAAAATGTTAAAAAAAATAGGAAATAGGTAGGAAATGCCTCTGTTTGCCTATATTATCAAAATTAAGCTTTATATGCTTTTTTTTGTTGATATATTTGTCAGTTCATTTGCATAGCTTAGTTAAACTTTGCGTATGAATATTTTGATAAATAATTCGCTATTAACATGTTTCGAAGAATAAATTAGCACGATAATTAGAGTTTAATTCGAGACACTCGTTTTATCCTTTGATTGGCTGAACTTTGCTGACTATCTACTTTGAGTGAGTGCATGTTCTAAAGGCTTGATGCACCATTTTCATATTCCAATGTGGCGACTGACGATGATGCCCATGGCGATGGAAGCTCATTGGGGCTTGGTGATTGAAGACCGATGTCCAATCCGGTCTATTTTTCAGGTGTAAAGCGCCGAGTGTATCCCCAAATATAATCGGGTCGGCATGAGCTCGATAGCTCGTCCAAGACCAAACCGGGGCACGACGGACCCCATGTGAGTACTCTCGAACTCCTGTGTTGCTTTCTAATGCTTTTCTTAGGTTAGATCGATTGTAGAACGGCAAGGACAGTTAAATCATTCTTGAGCTGTGATTGATAAATAGGGCCGTGCTAGGAATACCATATGATTTATTTGCATATCTAGATCCCTTGAGTTGCGCATTTTATTGCTGATTGTGATTGCCAGGATAATCACTTTTATCTGTATGAATTTCTAGATTTAGGGTTTATACCTTACTCATCCACATGAATCTCAAGTTAGAAAATTCAGTCAACTTAGGTACCGAAAGGGCGTCGACTCTGACAGTTGACGTAACCAAGTCCCCGAACCCAAAATCTCTGGTCCCGCAGAACTGATCGACCTCTCCCAATCGGTCAGTAAGGTTTCCGGTCTACCCTCCAAGAAAGATCGGTGGCGACTCCAAATGCATGCACAATTTACACATGCCACCACGACCACACTGAAGGTCGAAAGCGATCGACTCTTATCGTAGAAGAATACTCCCGCCGCGATTTGGTATGGGCCTGGGAGGGCCCGCGCCGATCCAAGACCCGCGATCGGTAATCCATTAGCCGCGTCCGCTTCCGGACGGGTCGCGACAGGGTTTTCTCGGAAAAAGGTCTGAGATAAATTCGATTTAAGATATAATAAGCTGTTGAAACGGCCTCAGCCCAAAAATTAGAAGCAATTTTACTCTCAATAAGAAGAGTTTTAGCCATTTCTTGCAAGGATCTATTTTTTCCTTTCTACTACCCCATTTTGTTGAGGAGTATAAGGTGCAGAGAAGTTATACTGAATTCCGAAATCAGTGCAAAAATCTGAGAAACTTTGATTTTCAAATTCTCCCCCATGATCCGTTCTCAAATTAGAAATGGTGTAGCTCTTTTCATTTTGAATCCTTTTGGCAAGTTTTGAAAAGGACATAAAAGCTTCACTTTTGTGAGCTAGAAATAAAACCCATGTAAATCTAGAGAAGTCATCAACTATGACAAGACAGTATTTCTTACCTCCAAGGCTTAATGTTCTGTTCGGTCCAAAGATATCCATATGAAGTAGCTGTAGACAATGCTTAGTGGACACTTGATTTAAGGACTTAAAAGAACTTCTTACCTACTTGCCTAGTGTGCATGCATGACATAGTCCACCTTTCTCAAATTTCGTTTGAGGTAACCCTCGAACAAGTCCCTTCTTGGAAAGCTTTGAGATATGTTTTACACTAATATGACCTAACTTTCTGTGCCAAAGATCAGATTCACCTTAACAGAAATGAGAAATTTTGCACTTTCACAGTTAGCATCAATATCTAAAAGGTAAATATTCCCATGCCTTCGTCCCGTGAAGGATTGCTTCTTGTCCTTGCTCATACCTGTACATTTTAAATCTTGGAAGCAAATATCATAGCCAGAGTCACAGAGTTGACTTACAGAAATTAAATTATAGTTCAATCCTCTAACTAGAGAGACATCTTTAACCGTCAGATTTCCAATATTTACATTTCCCTTCCCAATGACCTTTCTCTTGTTCTTTCCTCCAAAGGACACGCTTCTACCATTACAATCTGAGAAGGACATAAATACATCTGGATTTCCAGTCATGTGACTTGAACAGCCACTATCCAGAAACCACTTGTTCTTCCTTCTCTTTGGTACCTGCAAAAAATAAACAACTTACTGTTTCTTTGGTACCCATGCTTTCTTGGGTCCTTCTGTGTTAGTAGGTTTTGACCTTTTAACGGGTCTCCAAATTTTCTTGTAATAATCCTTAGTATGACTAGGATCACCACAATTCACACAGGATTGTCGAATATAAGATCTAGTAAAATGCTTATGAAAATGATGCATGTAATCAGAAAATGTTGGTTTTCGAAATTCAGTTTTAAAGGAATTTTTTAGATTACTTTTTTTTTAAAACCTAACCCAGATCGGTCATTGAAAGGTATTTGTTTTGAAATAATGTTATTCAGAGTTTTTGAGCTTTGTGAAAACCTTTTTGAGATATCGAAAACCTTTTCTTTCAGAGAAGCATTTTCTTTTGAAATCAAATCATGATTTTCTTTCAATTGGTGAAACTCTTCTTGTAGAAAATCGATTTTTTCTTTTTGAGATAAATTTTGCTGTTTTAAGGACAAATTTTCCTTTTTCAAACCAGAAACTTTTTCAAGAGCTTCTTTGTAGTTTCTACACAATTCATCAATATACTCAGTAACTTCATCAGGGAGTTCAGATGAACATACCTCAGTTTCTGAGTCTGAATTTGAATCTGATTCGGCCATGAGACAGATGTTTGCGTAATCATTTTCACTTTCATCAGAATCACTTAGAGTATTTGCCTTTACGGCCTTCTTGTACTTCTCATACTTGAGTTTGTCCTTCTTCAAAATTGGACAATTCGGTTTGATATGTCCTGCCTTCTTACAGTGAAAGCAGATCACGTCTTTGCTATTTTGTGAGTCGTTGCTTGACATTTTCATATCATTCTTCTTCCAAGGTTTCTTCCCTTTGATATTTCTAGCTTTCCGAGCCATCTTTCTAAATTTCTTGACCATGAGGGCTAATTCCTCATCATCCTCATCTTCATCAACTGTATCAGAAAGACATTGAGCAATTTCAGTTTTCAAGGTAATAGATTTTTTACCTTTTTTTCTCCCTTCTTGTTTGCTCGTTCTGTTTCATAAGATTGCAAAGTCCTGACTAGCTCATCCACCGAGAGTGGTCTGATTGTTTGACATTCTTGAATTGATGGTTTGATGTAATTTCAATCATCTGTGAGTCCATGTAGTATTTTCCTGACTTGCATTGGTTCAACAATAGGTACGCCTTGTCTTGCAAGTCCACTTGCCAAAGTTTGAAACCTGTCTGTCATATCTGCAATAGATTCATCAGATTTCATTTGGAATGCTTCATAGTCACTCAGTAAAATACTGAGCTTCGTTTCTTTTACTCGATTTGTTCCTTGAAAGGTAATATGAAGTCTATCCCATATTGCCTTAGATGATTCTTCCTCTGAGACACGATTATAGAGAGTGGTAGATAAGGCACAAAAGAGAGCATTGACAGCTTTAGAATCAAGGCCTCTTCTTTTAGCCTTTTCAGAATCGGTCATTGATGTGACAGGATTTGTTCCGTCAGCAAAGGTTTGATTTGTAGCAGTTGCAGGAACTACTCCATTCGTAACAACATCCCACATCAGATCATCATAGGCTTTGAAGAACCACTTCATCTTGTTGCTCCACATATTGTAGTCTTTCCCATCAAAGTATGGTGGCTTGTTTGTAAAGTGCGAATCGCTTGTTCCTGAAGAGTGATTGCTAGACATAGTAGATCGTTAGCTCTAAAGTCAATAAACACTTTATAAATATGAGCAACCTGCTCTAATACCAATTGATGGATCTAGCAATATCACCTAGAGGGGGGGTGAATAGGTGATTCTGAATATAAATAAAATTTCTTGCGGAATAAAAATAATTCAGTGTACGATTAGAATCAAGAACATCATAATAGTGTGCAAAAAGTCTAAACACAAAAGTAAGAGTTTAGAGTAGAGAATATTGCACATGATGATTATAGTGGTTCGGCTTAGATTAAGCCTACGTCCACTCTCCCACTATGACAGCCGATCGACTGGATTTCACTATGAAGAATCACGAGAATTACAAACACTCAATCACTTGGTTTTTCTCTCTCACAGATTTTCACAATGAATAGGATTTTTGGTACATAGAATATTTTCGGATAGAACTCAGATTATGCTTGCACTTTGGATTGTTGTTCCCCTCTCTTTCTTTAGTCCATCATGGTTCTTCTTTTATACTCCCCTGCCTCCAAACTAGCCGTTGGATTCCCGGCCAAGGGATCGCTCTTCAATCCTTGATTGGACGTCATCAATCGTGATTGAACGAGATTGTATCTTCAAAAGATATGTAGACCGTTGAGTGAGATATTGAACCCTTCTGATTCAGTTGCCCATACAACTAAATCTCCAGCTTCCATAAGTGTGATAAGTCTGAGTTGGTTCCTGAAAGAATATTCCTTAGAAGATGATATCCCATTGTAGAAGGTCCATTGATTGATTGGAAGAGATATCAGGGTAATCGAATATCACAAGCTTTCCTTAGGAATCTTGCCTTGATCGGAAACCTGCCATACGTGGGTTATCATGTTTTGCAAATGCAGAAACTGATCTTTCATGGGTTTCGTCTTAGAACAGATTTGCTTCTTACTTGATCAGTTGACATGGAATGGTAATACGGAGATTTGATGCGATCCATCCGTCACTATTTAGATCGTCAGAAGCACTTCCATCTGACCCTTAGTTAGAAGCACTTCCATCTGACCCTTCGTCAGAAGCACTTCCACCTTCGCCAGAAGTACTTCCATCTGACCATTCGTCCACTCGACAGAATTAGATCCACTTAACCTGCTGCTTACACATTCTTTCTGCATCACAGAACGTTATACAATTTCTCTCGATAGTTTTGTCAGAATAAAAATATAGGAGAATTTCTACAACACTTAGTATATCAATCGGTTATGCTATTGATTGAGGGTCGACTGTGTGGCGACCCTTAATCAAACATGGATCAATAACGATCGGCATCGTCTAGCTATGGACCGACCATAGGATTACCCTGAAGTCGACCAGGGATTTATCCATGGAACGATTTGCAAGCTAGTAACGATTAACAACTAAACTAGCCATGAATTCGACAAATGACGATTTGTACTCGAACCCCGTACCAGCCACACACTAGTCAAGGACTAATCACTCTGGACTTTGTGACCTCTGTTACACGGACACGCGTGTCTGAAAATTTTTCCCGTGTCGGACACGGATACATGCCCGACACGGAGGGACATGGTAGGACTCGCCTCGGATACGCGGTCAACGCGTGTCCGAGTCCGGACTCCGAGTCAACTACATGGACACGATGAGGGACGGCGCGGCTTGGTTGAGATGGCTAAGGCGGTCAGAACAGCAACGGCAGCAGGGAGCAGGGGACACCAAGCAGAATAGGGCAAGGCTCGATTTGCTGAGCTCTCTCGGCTTTGGGGCTGACTGGTGGCGATGCGGTGGTCTGAGGTGGTTGGGGGACGACGATGAGAGGTGGTGGTGGTTGGGGCGGAGCTCGAAGGTTAGAAGCAGGCTGAGGCGCGCGGGACCAGCTCAGGCGATCGTGGGTCGGGCTCTACGTGTCGAGCTTGGGTTGGAGGCTGCGAGGGCCGATGACGACTGGACGATGGCGAGACGAGCGGGGGAAGGTGGTTGGAGCCTGGAGGTACTGGAGTCGAGAGGTGGCTGGGTGGCTTCGCGCGGGTTGAGGAGTTGAAGGGGCTGCGTCTGGTGTACATGGAGACGCGCGGGGCTGCCTAGGGCGGCTAGCGACGGCTCGACGGGGGCGAGCCGGCGAAGGAGGTGGAGCCTTGGAGGGCGGTGGTGAGTGGCGTCGGGGCCGAAGCAGATGTGAGAATGGGCCTGGTCACGCACAAGAGGAAGAAGAAGATGAAGACTGTGCGTTTTGGGGTTGTTGCCTGGTGACCTAGTCCACGAGGAGAGAGAGAGAATTGATGGGATGGATTGGTGAAGGCATTGATTGAGGGGCCACGGGACACCTTTGCTCTTTGTTTTTTTCCCTCCAAATTTTAAGAATTATTGAAATGAAATGTAGTCGAATTCTTCTCGAGATATATTTTGTGAAATCTTTCTAAGGAATAATAGTTTCGGTATCATGATGCTTTTATTGTTGAAATCATAAAAATATTAATTTATCGTGTATATATAAAAATATACATATAATATACAACCGTGTCCCAGTGTGTCGGAATTCTCTATTTTTTTAGAACTGTCGTGTCGGCGTATTGTATCGTGTCGTGTCACGAGTCGTGTCCCATGTCCGTGTAACATAGTCTGTGACGTGTTGTAGGAAGACTACAGATCGAGACGAACCAGTCTCGCAACAATGTTAGTTGGTCATGAGATGCGAACTCGATAGTGTTCGATTACACCATCGGTTTGGGAACAGGTGATTCCAACCCTAAACTGAGACAAATTGAGTGGCTCTTAACCCAATCGACAACGAGACATAATCTTGAGTGTACCAAGCTACAAGCTTAACCACGCCTCTTGATGTGCTCGGTCATGAAAATACTACAAATGTACAGATGGAGATAAGCTCCACCAATTAATTCATGATCAGTGTATGATCTAATTTTTTACATAGCTAAGGAGGTCATTGCAACATTTCAAAGCCAGTAATTTGACTATAACAAGAAATGAAAATTGGCTACAGCAACATTGGCGAGGTAGATTAGCCAACAAAAGCTGAATCTAGCAAGAGAGAGAAAACATGATCAATGACCTTTTCAATTCTAAAAAGCATAGTGCTTTAATTCTCTCGCCTACTTCATTTTCATTTTCTTATTTTTATTATGTTTCCTCTCTTTGTTATTTCTTTTTTGTTCCCTTCCATCATCCTATGATAAAAATTTATTAAACAACAGACTATGCAAATATCTAAAATATGTAACACATATAAATACAAGATTTTTTCATGTACATATAGAGAACATACAGGATACAAGAAATTCATATATACAACTAAAAATAGGAATAAAAAAAACAGAATTGTTATTATTTTTTGTAATTTGAATTTTCTTTTTTTTTTACATTAGGATTCAAATATTATTTATCTCTATTTATTATTTTAACTACTATCGATTAAAAAATTTTGTTACTCTGAGAAAAATAGTTTCTGCACAATTATAATAATTGTATCCACCTTCATCCCACATTCTTGGTGGGATATATTTTATTCGGGCTATATTCATCTTATATTCGACTTTATTTTATCTTGGGCAGGAACTAAACATAGGAAATGCTAAATTTTATTCTGACTGCCAAATCCAACCTGTGTATGGAAGGCTAGAGAGACGTTATTATTCTTTTCGCTACAACACAGGCTTATGCAATTGATAAACAAGTATTAGAATGCAAAGTTTCTTTGCCTAAATTTGACAATGCCGTGTGTTGGAATATATAAACATTAAATCACGCCTTCTTAAGCTTTTATAACAGTTGGCAAGTGGTCCCACCAAATCACATGGTATCAGAGCAGGAGGTCCTGAGTTCAAATCTTTCCAGGCCCCTATTTGCCTCCCCAATTAATTTGTCCACGCTTAGTACTAGGCAAAAGACCAGACTAAGCGTGATGGAGAGTGTTGGAATCTATAAATATTAAATCACGCCTTCTTCTAACAGCTTAAGTTTTTAGAGCAGTTGGCAGTGGTCCCACAAAATCTCACACCGTGTGATTATAAAGATACATGATGTATGGCGTGTAGAAGTTGGACTGATGGTCTAGACATGTGAACGCTCTTGCGAAATCACGATCTTCTATCAAATAGAAACTGAAAATGTTTTCGGGATAAAAGAAATGCACATCTAATTTACAGTGGTGACACTTCGCCTACTCACTCTTCCAACTCTAACAACTTCAACAAGGTTGGAATCCATTATATACTCCTTGAGATACTGCACATCGTACAGCATGCGTTGCTTTCACTTAAAACTTTTGGAGTTGCTTCCATAAACTTGAGCACTTCTTAGAACAATATATCATTCTCTATCTAGGTTACAAGCATTTACGCTCTCTAATGAGAGCTACAACCAAACGAAAGCTAGAGAATTGGATGCAACAATATATATGAGAGAGATGTTTGTGATCTTCTTGAATCCCATCAACAACTTTGATTTGCTTTTTCCTCGAAAACATCAAAGCTTCAGAATTTTAGTTAGAAGCTTCATCTATTCAAATAGCCTTTCGATCTGACCTTCTTTGACCATGAGGACGTCTTTTTATCCATTCAAATAGCCTGTTGATCTGATCTTCTTTGACAGGGACCCGGATCCCCAACCTTGATTTTTCCAAGGTAGGGGAATCCCCACCCTTGATATAGGGGGGAGAGCAATATCAAGGGTGTGGATGGGGGTAAGTCACCTGCCTTAAGGCAGGTGATCCCCACCCTTTGACAAGAGCATTGAAGGCCATTTCCAAAAATAGAACACACTATTTCTTCGGTATGATATCAAATCTACTCCTAGCAAACGAAAGGCTATTGGATCAAATGACAAAGACATTATTGAGAAAAAGAAAGATTCGAGAGACCTATAACGATCAATATGAAGACGAATTAGCCGACTTGATATTTTGGCATTACGTACTAGATGTAGCCTTTCCCCAGGCAAGATGCCTTTTCTATCAAATAGGAAAGGTTGTTGCATAAAAGTACTTCTATGTAATTGCCCCCATAGATCACCATTTTGTGTTGTGTGCACACAAAATGTACACTATCCTAATAAATTGACCCCAAAATAGCATATCCAAATTATAAGAAAGCCATGGGTTCGAGTGGCATTTCGTCCCTAACCACAACTCATCTACTGATTCTTCACCATCAGTCGATTCAAACCTTCACTTAGTTTCACCCAAGCTTCATCCTCGTCATGGATAGATCACCCAAGTTTGGGTCCGTAAGCAGTGATAATTGACCTATGAAGACTCGCTTACGGTTCCGGTGGTTTCCTTAACCAAGCCACTGCCTTTTTTTTTTCAACTATGATTAATGAATACTTTTCAATCATGATTCTATTTAGACTGACCGTTGATAAGATATTGAACATCATAATTTTTTTTGGAAGGTGGATAGTCATTCCACCCATTTAGTCGAGATAAACATGACGTGTTTGGGAAGGGGTTATGATAGATCAAAAAGAAAAATGAAATTGGAAACGTGGACGGATTCTTGTGCTTGCGGAGTCCAAATAAATAGGAAATAAAAAAATCCACTCTTACAATTTAATCTCTAATGAATTTGAATTGTCTTTTTTTAGCACTCCTACGGCCATTATGTCGCATAGATAGCTTTTTAGCTTACCAAAAAAGGCAAAACAGGTCTGATTCACTCCACGCTACTTTTGGCTGATTCCAATATTTGGAAAATAACCGTAAAAAACTAACTTGTGTCCGTTTCAAATTAAAAAAGAGTTGATTGAGTCTTCCCACCAAGATCGTAGAGGCTTTTATGTGGAACCAAGCACTTCATCTACAACACGTAATGTTTCTGCAAAACAATCCTTCGGGCTTTTCAGGGAAAAGTACACTACAAGTGCTATAACTTTCGTACGACGTTCACTTAAGTGCCATAACTTTCAAAACGTTCACTTGAATGCTAGTTTTTTGAAAAAATGTTCATTTGAGTGCCGAAGGTGACGTGGCCACCGGAAATGCTGACGTGGCGCCAGCGAAGGGATTTTCTTGAATATTCAATCTACACGTGGCATTTTTTTTATTTTTGCATATTTATTTTTCTGATTTGTTTTAATTATTGAAAAAAAAAAGAGGGCAAACCCTTATCTCGGTGGTGAGAGACCCTCGCCCAGATCTGGGCCGGCGAGTTCCCAGTTGTGCGCGTAAGGTGTTCGATGAAATGTCGATGAGGCAGAACAGAGGTACCGGGGTACAGGGGCTGCTCGCGATGGCTCAACAGGGCACGGTCAGCGACTGAGCAGGAGGGGGAGGGGGAAGACGAAGACGAAGAAGCCTTCGATCTTTCGTCCAGGACCTTACCCATGCAAGGAGTTCCACAAATCGAGGCTCGGATGCTGCGAACCCCTTCCACAACGAATCCTCTCCGGAGAAATTGGGGAAATGGGGAGGTGGAGGATCTAAGGGAGCCGTAAAATCCCCCATTGTTCGCTGAGTCACGGCGAGGGATGATGCGGGGGTGATCGGGACAAAAACGAGCAGAGGCGAGGAGTGCTCGAGCAAACGCAGCAGTGGCGACGCAGCAGCAGAAGCAGGGTCGTCGAGGAGGGTCGTCGAGGGCTTCAAGCCCTCCACCACCGCTATCGAGGCTGCGACGG
Organism: Rhodomyrtus psidioides; assembly: GCA_021437785.1. Lineage (NCBI taxonomy): Eukaryota > Viridiplantae > Streptophyta > Magnoliopsida > Myrtales > Myrtaceae > Rhodomyrtus > Rhodomyrtus psidioides. The sequence goes on along the minus strand of JAILYB010000007.1, from coordinate 11,667,493 downwards.
CCGTTGCCTAGGGTCGTTGCAGCCTCGCCGGCCCAAGGCGAGCCGACCCTCGCCCCTGGGCACCGAGAAACGCTAGGTTTCTATCTTTTTTAAAAAAAAAAATTCCGTATTTTTTTTTATTTTTTGCCAAATTTATTTTCTGATTTGAATAAAAAATAAAAAAATTCAGAAAATATTAAAAAATGTAAAGAAAATCCACGTGGCAGTAAAAAAATCAATAAAATAATAGTAAAAATTCCACGTAATCATTTCCGGCGAAAATAGCACTCAAGTGAACGGTTTTGGCTGGAATTGACACTCATCTGAACGTTTTTGCTCCGATGTGGCACTCAAGTGAACGTTTTGAAAGTTATTGTACTTAAATGAACGCCGTACGAAAGTTATGGCACTTGTAGTGTACTTTTCTCGACTTTTCACGATTTTGCATGAAATATTTTTAATCTTATAAATCCCTCTCTTTTTGTATAATTTTTTAGGATTGATTTGACAAAACTGAAAAATAAGTACGGATAATTAAGTACTCAATTTGAAGTGCTGAACAAGAGAATATAATGTTGTGACTGTACCTGAAAGTTCAAAATTGTGTAATATGAACTTATTTAACTCATCCATGGGTAGCTCAGTTGGTTAGGACGCACTTGAGATTGTGTGGTTAGGCGCACTAGTCCCAAGTTCGATTCCCCATATGAGCACCTGTGATTTAAGTGGGAGGTCCATGGCGGTGGGTTGATGTACTAGTCTCCTCCGAGGAATAGTCAAGATGCGCGCAAGCTGGCCCGGACACATTGGTTATGTAAAAAAAAACTTATTTAAATCTATTAATTATGTAATATTAATTGTCTTTTATAAATAAATTATTCCATAGAATACTCTAGACATACTTTTAATATCGCCACATGACAAATCTAGAGTATTCTAATTCTTTAGATTACTTTTTCTACTCTTATTTTTTCTTCATGTGCTTGGCTTGTTACCCAAGCTAAAATTATTTTTATTTCTTATTTTATTTTTGACTTGTTCCTCAAGTCGGGTTTGTCCTATATACTTTCCACGTGTCAATTCCTCATTCCGACTTGTTCCCTAAGCCGGTTTCGTCTTTATATGTTGGCTTGGTCTCCAAGCCATTCTTTTCTAATGCTATTTTGTCTTGAAATGCTAACTTGCTCCTCCAAGTTCATATTTTCTTTTTAATTTTTGTTTAATAATAGAGAGTATTCTAGACATCTTTCCTTGTTCACCAAGTTAATATTTTATATATTCTTAAGAACATTCTTGGTGCCACATGTCGTATTCCCAATTAATTTATTTGGCTATTCTATAATCGTGTAATATTTAAGCCTCAATGACCTATCTTTATAATTGATTTTTTTTCTATGTCTTACACGCTTACTATATAAACTATTTCTTTTATTTTATTTTACATATAAAATTCGTTATTCCTTGGTGTCACCTAACCGAGGGATTTCTAGGCTCACATTCTATTCTATAGATGCCATCCATGATATGTACTAATGGCAATTTGGGTATTCTATTTGGCTGGGAAAGATCGTATAGCGACTGATCTCTTATTCCTTGTTCTAAGATTCTAAAAATGCTGTCTATCAGGCTATTGGAACATGTAAACATTTCCTCTATTTTTGGTGTTTAATTAAACTTATGATCGGACCATATTTTTTTTGCCGAATTAATTCGGCTCGCAACTGAGCACATCAAGAGGCATAGCCATGTTGGGCACGCTCAAAATCGTGTCTCGTTGCCTATCGGGTCAAGAGCCACTTCTTTTATCTCAGTTCAGGGTTGGAATCACCCGTTCCTAAACCGAGAGCATAATGAACACTATCGAGTTCACCTCTCATGAACAATTCAAATTGATGCAGGATTGGTTTATCTCGATCCGTAATCCTCTAGCAACACGTCATGTAGTCTCGTGTGATCAATCCTTGACTAGAGCGTGACTGGTACGGGGTTCTAATATCATTCGACCTTTGTCGAATACACGGCTAGTTTAGTTGTCGACCTTTGTCATCTTGCAAATCTTTCCACGGATCAGTCCTTGGCTAGCTACAAGGTGATCCTATGGTTGTTTCGCAGCTTGACGGGGTCAATTATAATCGACCCATGTCCGATTTAAGGTCGCTACATAGTCGACCCTCAATCGATCACATAGCCAATTGATATACTAAATCATGACTCATATCGAAGGCCATTTTTCTTCTTTGGCGGCTCATTTCGACCCTTTGGCTAGTATCTGTAATTAGTTCGAGCCCTTGGCTTAATCTTGCCCTAAATTTTGGGATGTCACAATATTTCCATTATAAAAAACAATTCTTGCCTAATATTGTATTATTTTATAAGAATATGTTCTATTACCTCATTTCTTAAGATATATGTGTGTGTGTGATTAAATTTAGAATAATTGTTTTTCTAAATCATTGATCTTCTACGAAACAAACGGAACCTAAACATGATTGATCAACACTGATAAAACCTAAATAGGTGGTTAGGGTATGTTTGTTTTACGAAAACTCTATGAAAAAGAAAAATGAATTCTCAAAGATCATTTTCTAAGAAAATGGTTTATTTTCTTTTATTTGGTAATATGCGACCGAAAATATTTTCTCGTATTTGGTTCTCATCTATTAAACGATTTCAATTTCATGACTTTATCTTAGGCAAAAAAGAAAAATTCAAATTTTTAATTTGTATTTTATATTTTATTCTATTATTCTACTTTTCTTTTTTCTTTTCTTTATTGCCTCTTCCTTCGTCATGACGTCCTCCACCACGATCGACAAGCGGTGGCCACAGGCAAGCTCAGGCTCACCAAATGCAAGCAACCTTATTCTTGCTGGGATGTGATGAGCCTCGCCGGCCAGCCGCTATAACCGAGGCCCAGCGAGCGACGGATGTAGAAGAAAAAGAAAGTAAAAAATAAAATTAGATAAAATTAAATAATATTAAATAATATTAAAATATTAAAATTAATATAAATATTAATATAAAACATAGAATATTAGAAAACGGAAAAATTGAGAGAAGTAATTTTGAAAAGTGTTTTCACCTCTTTAGATTTAGGAACTCACTTTTCTTATTTTGTGCATGAATTTTTCGTTTTTAGGAAAGTGTTTTTGGTTAACGAAGTCATTTTTGGTAAACCAAACGGATGAAAGTCCAATTAATTTCCAAAAAAATACCTTCACTCAGACAAACGTATGCTTAAATTACTTTCAGTTTCACAGCAAGAATGACATGTGATCAAATTGGAACTGCCTGCTCATTTCATTTACGTATTAAGAAAGAGTAATTGAAAGGATGGATGATCTGGCTCCTCCGAGTGGGCCAAATGTGTACATTTAGACAATGGAAAACTTATGAAGTCAAGATTATAGATTATTTAATCATAGCTTAAAAAAACACCACAGCTTGACATTTGGTAAAGTTATTTTGTAGTGTGCGAAGATGGTTACTTCACCCAATTGGTAGACGACACTGGACTGCTTATCAAGACCTGCACCAACTAATAGAAGCAAATTTATAACACGCAAAGATTTATTATACTTTTTTTCTGCCCTACATTATCCTGGATAACTACTATTTTTAATTTATTTTTTTAATAAATTAGAAACGTGGGTGCAGAGACTCGACATAATATAATCCAAGGAAGTCCTAATCTCAATAATTCAATAACGTAGCGTCCTGAAATTTAGAGGGTTCTCACCTAAATATGACAAATGACTTGTTAATTGATTGTTACACGATAATTTATACTCGGGATAAGTACAGCACAAGTGCAATAACTTTTATACAACATTCACTTGACTGTCAAATTTTTTTTACCACTTAAATGCAATAACTTCTAAAATAAATATTCACTTGAGTGTCATAACTTTTAATCAATCACTTAAGTGCCATTAAAAAAAACATTCATCCAAGTGCCGTAAATCCGACGTGAATGTTTTTTTAAAAAGTTATGGCACTCAAGCGACCGATTAAAAAGTTATATGACACTTTGAGCATCGTACATAAATTATGACACTCAATTGATCGGAAAAGAAAGTTATAACATTCAAGTAAACGCCATATGAAAATTATGATACTTGTGATATCCTTATCTCTATACTCGTACTATTCTTACCTTGAATATATACTTGTTGTGGCAGTGTCAAAGCAAGAAATTGGACTTCGAGAAGAGTCTGGCATATTTACCTTAACAAATATATCATTTGAAAGACGGTTGTGGGGTTAAGTACATCTCAAGTACCATAAGTTGTATACAGAGCTCATTTTAGTGCCAAAACTTTCAAATCGATCACTTTAATGCTAAGTTTTTGTAATTTTGATCATTTCAGTGCCAACTTCTTTTTAAAACGATCACTTTAGTGCTAAGTCCGATGAGCCACGTCAGCTCAAATAATAATAAAAAATACACATGTCAGATTTTCGGCGAGCCACGTCAGCTTAAATCGGAGTTGACACTAAAGTGATCGTTTTTAAAAAAAGTTGGCACTTAAATGTTCGAAATTACAAAAATTTAGCACTAAAGTGATCGATTTGAAAGTTTTGGCACTAAAGTGAGCGTCGTACATAACTTATGGCACTTGGAATGTACTTAAGCTGACGGTTATGACTCTAAGGAAAATGACACTGGCAATTTCGAATGTCTTATTCGACATAAGCTTGAATTTTAAACATTTAAAAAGGTGCAATCACATCCAATAAGTTTTGATTCCGATGCAACCATTCCTTTCAGCTATAACACGGTCAATTTTGCTGGATTGGCACATCAAAAGTTCAAATGGACACCATTTTGATTTTTTTGAGAAATGTAATGTTAACGTGGTGCCACCTAAAGCAACAATGTTAAAAAAATTTAAAAGGAAAAAAAAGGCAAAAACATTTAAGGACAAAACAATTCAAGAACAACAACTCTGAATTCAACCGAGTGTAATTTTTTTCCTACAAGAACAATTAAAACACGAGGAGATGATCCTGAGGTCGGCGGTCTTCCCACGGTGAAGTTCGTTGGCAAAACGCCTGTGAGTAGTGAACATGCACTCTCCGTTTCCAATCAATCCTTTGACTATGAGACTTTGAATCCTCCTTTTTCATGTTTCCCTTTTTGAGTGTTACTCTCTGTTTCCAATCTGTTTTCGCTATAAAGATTAATGTTCAGGGCATGAGTAAGTTCGATTTAGATCTGAACAAATTCCAACTCGCCAACCAACGATTCTCCACCTTTGAGGACGAGAACGAACCCGACAGGCCGAAGAGCCACCGTACATGGTCACTGGGTGAGGATCTTGCAAGCCCTCGCTAAGATCTCTCTCTCGATTTTTCTTTATAAATTTTAAACTTTTTGCTTTTAAAATTTTTTCATTTTTCGATAAATTTTCACTTTTTATAATGCTTCACCACATAAATAATATTAAAAACAGTCAGGTCGATTTCCCATGCGCAATATCAATGAAAATGATTGTCCATGGCTAGAAGGATTTGATTGATCGGATTCTGATTAAGGGGGTGGTGGTGGTTGTAGGAACCTATGAGGGTAGAAATTCGTATAAACAGATTGTTGTCGCCTATAAGCAGGACTTGATATTCGTATAGAAAATTAGGCTGATAGACAAACCTGAAACCAATTGCAAATAAGTAATCTGGATACAGATGAACGATCCGAGTCCAACGAATTCACGTCGTGTCCTTAAGACAAATTTGTCCCCTCAACCGGTACCCAAGGTTCTTGGACAATTGCCTCCCAGGATAGAGCGGATCGCCTTTCCTCAAAATCGGTACTTGTTTCAGAGGAAACCTTCGAACACAACTTCGCGGAATAATCGCACAAAATGATGACGATGATGAATGAATGATGAACATAACAGTTATTGTATCTAATGCTCGTGTCTAATACTTGTTTCTAATGCGATGATCAATGCTTTATTTATAGAGAGTGAAGCGAAGGATGACGAAGACATATGGCTTCGTCGATGAAAAGACACGGTTTCGTCGAAAGGATTCGATGAAATGCCACGAAATCGTACAGTTTCGACGAAACGTTACAAAATCGTACTATTTCGTCGATGAAGGGTTACGAACCGAAACAACTCTTCATTTCTCATTCAACTTCTTATGGGACTTTGAGATCAAAGTTCCAACAGTCCCCCACATGAATGAGAATTTCAACTATCAAGACTCTCCATGAATGCATGACATGCAATGTGTGAATATTCCATGAGAGATCGTTGCATCGAGATAAGTAGTTTGATACTTTGAAATTACCCTAGTGGAGACCTATCGGACTTACTCGGTCAATCAGTAGACTTGATGTCTTTGAACTGTCGACCTTTGGTGTAAGCCTAGACAATAGGAAACACACAACTTTCCATCAAACAAAGTTGGTTCTCACTGTTGTGTTCGTTTCGGCCATGAACACCACCTGGTCTCATGAGTATTTTAGAGAATTCGGCATTTTCAATTCTCATAGAAGCAGCCCTCACTCCACACTCACATAGGTAATTTCTGAATGTACAGTATATCACATACTCAATTCAGAATCATTAAAAGCTTACACTTAACCCTCACATATTAGTATTGTCTATATACGAGAATGAGTAGAAAAATTCACAGTACTCTACACCGCCTTCATAACTTGGTTGTCCCTTTGAACCTAGATCTTGGGATCTCCAGTCAACTAGGTAGAGTTTCCGCTATGATGACTTATGTATGGTCTTAAAACTCATTCCTTTTGATGTTTTCACAACCATCTCTCTAGTTATGCATTTTGTTAAAGGATCCACAACATTATCTTTTGACTTCACACAGTTAATCGTGATAATTTCACTAGAGAGTAGTTTTCTTATGGTATCGTGTCTTCTATGTATATGTCGAGACATGCTATTATACATAACATTTCTCGCTTCCACACTTTGAATAATCCTTGAAATCTTTTCAAGATGGTGGTAGACTTTCAACGAAAGTAGCTATTTGAAATGATTCACTTAGAACTATATCTTCGGCATGAATGTTATGCATAATCACTTGAAGCTCCTAAACATGACTTATGATTTTGAAATCAACCATCTTGAAGTCCAGAATTTTGCCAATGATGAATTTCTTCAATCCATCATCTTCTGCTTTGGATTTCTCATCCGAACTTTCCCATAATTTCATAGCCATTTTCAACGGACGATAAACGTTATAAAGGGAATTGTCCAGACCATTGAGGATTTAGTTGCTACACAAGAAGTTAAAATACTTCCACATATCTACCGCAACAATCATTTTCATGTTTGCCTCTCTTTTATCCACCTTAGGAGCATCTTTATTGAGGAACCTTGCCAAATTCAATGTCGTGATATAAAACAATCATCTTCTATTGTCATCTATTAAAAATCAGACCATTGAACCTTTTGGGCTTCTCTCCAAGAGTTGGGATAGACGCAATAGACATTATCGATGTCGAAACCATGAAAAAAGCCCAACATATCCTTGAAAAATACACATACATAAAGTTTCATATGCATTTTAACAATTTTAAATGCATCAAATATATTCAAATAATATATCAAAATGAAGATAATTACGAGATGAACGCAACGGTACCGTACACGCCCCAAACAGAGCTCATATGCGCTCGTACGAGCCGATCAAAGTTTTTGCCTTCACTGGTCAACGCATGGTCAACGAACGCGACTTTTCACCGGTCAGGCGCGTGCACCGCCTTCATGAGGCCTCCGGCCTCCGGCGACCGTCAACCATTCAAAACGTTCATCTCAACGAGTCCAGTGATCGTCGCACGCCGCCACTATCGGGGCGCGGATGGCGCTTGTGGTGGTTTTCGGTGTTCTCCGATGGTGATCGACCCCTCTAAATGGTCGTATTGATGATACGATCTCAATGGTATATTCAAATGTCATTTTTACTGAGCGAAATGGCACAAAATCATGATGCTTCGTCTCTGCCCGAGAACGCTTTCCCGTGGCGGCGCGTGCCGTGCGTGCTGCGTGCCCCGACATCACCTTGCAACGAGCAACCACTCATTTTTCTCGTATCGACGAGACGAATCCGAATATGTAATCAAATATAATTTTCATCGAATGAAACTAACAATAATACGCTAGAACGTAATGCGCACAACAAAAATAGCTACACGAACCAAGCGCTAAAAAACACAAATTTTGTCTTAAGATTGTAGGAACCTATGAGGGTAGAAATTCGTATAAACATATTGTTGTCGCCTATCATTAGGACTTGATGTTCGTATAGAAAATTAGGTTGAGAGACAAACCTGTAACCAATTGCAAATAAGTAATCTGAATACAGATGAATGATCCGAACCCAACAAATTCACGTCGTGTCCTTAAGACAGATTTGTCCCCTCAACCGATACCCATGGTTCTTGGACAATTGCCTCTCAGGATAGAATGGATTGCCTTTCCTCGATACCGGTACTTGTTTCAGAGGAAACCTTTGAACACAACTTCACGGAATAATCGCACAAAATGATGACGATGATGAATGAATGACGAACATAACAATTGTTGTATCTAATGCTCGTGTCTGATACTTGTTTCTAATGTGATGATCAATACTTTATTTATAGAGAGTGAACCAAAGAGTTACGAAGATATATGGCTTCATCGAAAGGGTTTGTCGATGAAAAGACACGAATTCGTCGAAAGGATTCGATAAAATGCCACGAAATCGTACAGTTTTGACGCAACATTACGAAATCGTACGGTTTCGTCGATGAAAGGTTACGAACCGAAACAACTCTTTATTTCTCATTCAACTTCTTATGAGACTTTGAGATCAAAGTTCCAACAGTGGCCATGGAGGAGCTTAATGGCCAGACTTGAGCTAGTCCATTGCGGAGCACGACAGGAGCTCCTGCTCCTCCATGGCTTAGCATAACTCGACTGCCATGGATCAACATGACCATCGAGATATGGCCAGTCATGGACGTGCAAGTTTGAGATCATAGAGACAGAGACAGGCGATAGGGATTAGGGCTGGGGATAATAGTTCGACCAAACTGAAAACTACCCTTATGAGCCAAACCATCCGGTGGATCCAATTCTCGGGAGCTCTGATCAGTTCCGAGTTCCATAAAATTGAAGCCGATTTTGAGCGGTCCGTATCCTGAATCCGGATCCCTATTCAAGGAGAATCGGATCGCAGAAATTTTGTGCAGTTACCAAACACATTCTGATTCTCTATAACTCATCCAGGAAACAGAATTAGCAAAAATAAATTCTAATCAGACTCATTTTTTCGAATCAAAATGGTTATCATGCAGGCCCTTTGTATAACTTCTAGGTTCAGTGACAACGCGATACAATTAATGAGAGATAGTCTGATGAATTTGTCGTTAACGAGAAAAATTTAACGAAAAATCACAATGAAAAATTCAATCGGTCCAATGATTGGACCGCCAGGGCCCGATGCTGTTCCCAGTCCTTGAAATTAGGAACTGGTACTCTCGACTTGGTTCCATGGTGGGACCAGACCGAACTGGAAACCAATCACTCCTACTGTGGAAGGTAGCACATAGTGGTGATCGAGGCACGTAAATTTGGTGTCCAAATTACATTTTTAGTTTTATCTATTTTATTATTCAATCGCCTATTTCCATAATAATTAGTATGAGAGTCCAGATTGGCTGAGTTGAAGCAAATCGATGACAACATAAGAAGGAAAAGTTAAAATTTGATTTGATGGGAAGTATGTTGTTTTTTTGGAAGATGCAAATCGAGAACTATCCGTATTAGAGAAATTTGCACTTATCATATCTGGGAAGAAGCCAAAGTCGATGGAACAAGATGGTCATGAATTGTTGGATAGATAGGAATTGGGTGTTAGTCAGCTAAGGTTATCTCATAATGTCGCTTTTGAAATCATGAAAGAGAATACTATTGCGAGACCGATGAATACTTGTCAAACATGCACGAGAAGCCATCTACGATTAAAAAGGTCTACTTGATGTGATGTTTGTTTCACTAAAAGATGGATGAATGTGCGACGGTTGCTAATCATGATAAATACTATTTAATGTAATTGTTAATTAGTTGAGTTTAGTTGATATTGACTTTGATGATTAGGTACCACTTTGATTTTGTTATCCTCATTGCTTGATAGTTGAAATGTTACTATTACCGTTGTCAGTAGTTCCTCTCGATCTAGAAGCTTGATATTTGATGAGGTTCCCGATTTGATTCTAAGTGAAGACATTTGAAAAAGAGAATGTTGTGAATTTTTTTATTGCTGCCTTACTAGGTGAAAGTAGAGAAAGAACTGATATTCATGCTAGCAAGGGATGTGGCAATAAGAGGCATATTAGAAGGGATTTTCTTTAGCTAAAGAATGAGAGGGGTAAGTTAATTAAAGTAGAGTCTCCTAATGATATTGATGCATTGTTGATGGTGTCTGAGATGGTGATGATTATGTCTTATTTGTCACTGAGAATTTGTCATTTAACGGATGAGTTATAGATTCTGATTGCTCGCTCCATGCTTCACTATACAAGAACTAGTTTACTAATTCTTAATGCATGCCTATGGAAAAATGCAGTTGAGGAACAACGATGAGTGCAAAGTTGTTGGTGTTGGTAATTGTTGACACCTGATTTTTTATCAGTCTTTCATAGTTTATTTTTTAAAAATTCATAAAAAAAATATATAAAAAGTTAAAAAATTAAAAAATCATCTTTGGTAGCCTTGACCAAGCTAAAGGAACCATTTTTGACAAAAAAATAATTTTTCAATTTTTTAATATTTTCCAAAAATAGAAAAATACATGAAAAATGAAGAAAAATAGCATTCGATGTCGTAAAAATATAGAAAAATAGTCAATATTTTTATTTTTATTTTCTTTTCATTTTGAACTCATAAATAGTCAAAATTCAAGTTCAATTGCATGTGTTTCTTCACGACGCATAGAGTTGAATTTGGCAAAAAAAAATATCATTCGAGTCTTTTAATTTGTAAATTTCTACATCTTTTTTAGTCTTGATGTCCAATTAGATCGACCACCATCTACAATAAATGACCCTTGCTGAATATTTTCGTTTTTGTTTCACATGATTTCATGGTGTAAAACGCCGAGTGGATCCCCAAATATAATCGGGTCGGCATGAGCTCGATAGCTCGTCCAAGACCAAACCAGGGCACGGCGAACCCCATGTGAGTACTCTCGAATTCCTGCGATGCTTCCTAATGCTTTTCTTAGGTTAGATCGAGTGTAGAACGGCTAGGACAACTAAATCATTCTTGAGCTGTAATTGATAAATAGGGCATTACTAGGAATGCCATGTGATTTATTTGCATATCTAGATTCCTTGAGTTGCGCATTTTATTACTGATTGTGATTGCTAGGATAATCACTCCTATCTGCATGAATTTCTAGATTTATGGTTCATACCTTACTCATCCGCATGAATCTCAGGCTAGAAAATTCAGTCAACTTAGGTGCCGAAAGGGCGTCAACTCTGACGGTTGGCGTAACTAAGTTCCCGAAACCATTTCTCTGGTTCTCGCAGAATTGAATAGAAACTCCCAACTATTCGATTGGGTGGTCCAATCATACCCTAAAAAAATGATTGGTGGCGACTCCATGGCATGCACACTTAGCACATGTCACTAGACCACACTGAAAGTCGATCACGCATACCTCCGTTGCGATTTGGGTAATGTGCCTTGGGAGAGGCCCGCGTCCGACCAGACAGGACGGCCCATTAGCCCTCGAGAGCCCGACAACCTCAAGAGGGTCGCGACAGTAATGTTGGAATCAAAATTGATGATAGTATCATAAGGATATGAACTGGAGTGGGGCATGTTCCAAATTTGAGGAAGAGTCAGCTAGGTGTCTATATACTTCAAAAGGTTAAGTTTTGGAACTTGTTCAACGTGCCTTAGCATCAATGAGAGGAATTAAGTATAATAGCTCATAAGAGCTTCAATGTGAGACAGTGATGGATTTAACCTGGAGGCATCAAATGAATTTATTTGAGAAGTTGAGTTGTGACAGATTTAACCTAAAGGTTTTGAGTGAAATAAACATGTTCTATCTTTATGTTACCAAGGAGCTAAATGTATTCAGGTGCTGTGACTTAGGTAAATAACGAAGGTTTCAGTACAACTACTATAGCAACCATGGAAATTACAAGTTGATACTTGAATGTTCGAACTCTATTGTAGTTTCCTTCAAGGAAGAATGTTATATTTATGCTAAAAATTGTGGATGTAGTCGAGGAAGACCTAAGTATTTATGCTTAGCACTCTTGATGTTGTTATTATTAGAAATTAAATCAAATTCATGAATATTATTGATTCAAGGCTAATGTATGTTCAACTCTTAAGACAGATGCACAAACCAAGACTTTTCTTTATTATAGCGTTGCTTTTAAGTGTCATTATTATAATGTATTTTTCAAGAGTCATAATTATACCGATGTTATGTAAATATATCATGATTGTTCATGTTTCAAGGAATCTATTTATGTGTCTTTTAAAAGGTAGATCAAGAGTTGTGTAACCAACTATATAAAGGCGTGTTTTTGTAAATTTTTGGGATGGGTAATTCAAGGTGAACACATAAGAAAAGCTTTTTCGTTTCCTTCGTGAGTTATCCCTATGAAATTGGTATCATAGCTTAAGGTTTGTGATCATGGCCTCAACAAACACTCAACTTTCTCTTCAATACCCTTGCCTTACCAAAAACAGTTATGGTAATTAGGCTGTTAGAATGAAAGCCCCGCTTGGTGCCTAGGATGTATGTGAAGTCATCAACATAGGCTATTATGTGCCAGATGACAAAGCAACATTGAGTTAAATCAGAAGAATGCCTTGGAGAAGGTTTGGTCGAAAAGATTAATATGCCTTGTCAATTATCTTTCAAGCTTTAGATTATTCTATGTTCAAGAAAGTCTCAAACACTACTATTCCCCAGGACACATTTGAGATTCTTCACAACACATACCAAGGAGTAAAAAAAGTGAAGACTATGCCTTTCAAAAATTGAGAGGCGAATTCAAGGTAATCAATATGAAAGAATCTGAGTCAATTGCTGATTAATTCGCAAGAGTTTTGGTGATTATCAATTAGTTGAAAAGGAAAGGTCAAGATGTTCCTCATGTCCGAGTTATTGAGAAAATACTTCGGCCATTAGACAAGAAGTATTATCATACTGGCGTTGCGATCGAGGAATCCGAAGATCTCGATGCCATGACAATTGATGAACTTTCAGGTTCATTAAGAGCCCATGAAAAAAGACTTAGAATGTCACGCCCCGAACCCGGCGAGCACGCGAACATCCCAACTTGCCGCTAATCTTCAATAATCTCTAGGATCCCTCGGCCAATTAATCACAGTTCCAAAATAATACAAGGTCACATAAGCAATTAAACTACTCCATACCAATCCATAATAAGATGACTCAGGGCAATATGGTATACACATCTCATAAATAATAAGGTCAATTACAACTCCTACGACTTCTTCAAATGCCATCCCATGGCAAGTCCTGGTTTCCTTCGCCTGAGACCTAAAAAAAATAAGCCCCCACTAGGGTGAGATATAAATCTCAATAAGTGAAACCTAATCCTAGACATGAACACCAGTCCCCCCAGACACATACCAATGCTATCAGACGCAAGCATTCTGTAACTCGATATCACAAGGCATCAAACCGTCTAACATATCAACAATCCAGGCATGCATAAAAATCACAGCCACCAATATTCGACATCAAGGGTTCAAGCTCACTGCACACGCAACACGTAATTCAATACATAATTGTCGTCACTTTCTCTTAACCACCACGTACTCCTCTGGCACTCCTGCCACATGACATCTCCGGGGTCATCAGACCAAACGATGTCCACGTACCACTGGGGTCATCAGACCAATCGGTACTCTCCAGGCTTACAGCCACTCAATGCCACCGGGGTCATCAGACCAATCGGCATTCTCATTCACATTCTTTTTCACCATCACATAGGTCATCAAACCAAATGATATCCTCATCATCAGGGCTCCAAGCCAAATCATCGCCAGGGCCCACGGCTGCGATGTATTTTCTCAGGGTACTCTGATCATTCATTTGCATCAGGGCTCCAAGCCAATTACGGTGCAAAAGGGGCTCCAAGCCAGTACGATCTCCGGGGCACTAAGTCAATTGATCGCTAGAGTACTATGGCCCATTCATAACAGTAACAGAGCTTCATAGCCAATTCATAAATACATGGCTCAATAGCCAAATATGTCATCAAGACCTATCACAGTCCAATTATCATGCTATGCCATTCAACCCATGGAATCTACTACTCAATCAAACAATTCATGGCATAGGCTTCATAAAGTAATCAATTCACTCGACCATTTTGTCCAGTAGTGTCCTAGCATTTAGAGAAAGGATTAGGAAACACTTACCTGGAGCAATTAGCTAAATCTCACACCAAGCGATTCTCCTCAAAGTCACAAGTTTAGAATTCCCATGAATGCGTCATTAACCTAAAAAGAATTGTCAAACTTAAGTCACGAACCATGGAACGCTTAATTCCATTAACTCAATCTTTCTCTAGCCATGCCATTGGCAATTTGAGATATCTTTTCTAACAATCAAATACATGCCAATGCTCATCTCGAGCCCTTAATGTACTCGGTTTACTCAGCCATATACATGGCAAGACACAACTTAGAGTTTCGTGCACCAAACTTGCCATAAACCACCTTTAAACCTCAATCCACTTCTCATTAACATCTCACATGATATCATACAAGACACTATAGGTCAATTGATGTCCAAATATTCCTCATTCAACCCCTAAAAAGAACCGGCCAGCATGTATACACCCTCAAAACAGAACCGAATTTGGGTTCTAACCGTTCAATCGAGCCATACTTCAATTCCAAGCCTAACTCTTTGCACAAATAAAATATCAAGACCTTCATTTACACGATTAGAAGGATCACCAAGAGGTTTGAAGTGGATTGACACCCCCAAAGACTTCGGAACAGCCCGGTTCCTTCATGATCCTCAAACGGGCAGAATTTACTCGGTATAAACCTCCACAAACCAGCCATGTACACCCATCAAAAATCCCATAAAACCTTAATTTCAACTTTCTAAACTCTTATACTATGAGTTTAGAAGAGCTCACCGAAAAGTTGAAGTCATTTAGAATCCGGAAGCCCCCAAAAACGCAGCCTCTCCAAAACAAGGTCAGATCCTGACTTTGTCCACTTAAACAGACCTACGGAACAAATGGATGGGCCAAATTAAGCTTATAATACCTTCTTAGAACGAAAATATGATAATATTTAAGATGGCGGTGGTTTTACCTCAATCCGATGTCGGACGACAAAGTTATAGCCAAAACAGTGAAGTAGTTTTTCCTTGTCCGCGAGGAACACTGCTCGGCCGAGAGCAAAATGAAGAAGAAGAAGAAGAGGGGGAGGAGATGGTCGGCCAAATGAAGAGAGAGAGAGGGTCTTCCCACCAATAATACACTTAGTCATAGATAAGATTGGTAGGTGAGGTTTAATTAATACTTAACCTCCCTAATGGTGACACTTGGCAACCCCCCATTGGTTGCTTCATTGACTTTGACTTTCTTTGACCACTTGATCTTATCACTTTCAGCAGCCATGTAGAGGATTAAATGACCAAAATGACCTTCTAAATTTCTTAAGGCAAGGCCAAAGGTCGAGGGGCAAAATGGTCATTTGGCACTTTTCGTCCGAAATTTTATTTTTCCAATATAAACCACCCTCGATGAGGCGACGTCCATTTCAATTCAAATATTGGAATTCCTCAATGTCCAATACCCAATCTCGAGGTCCAATTTCATGTCGAACTCTCGTCGACTGTAATTCCAGTTTATCTCAAACTGACGGGCGACTCTTGCAGGCGCTACGCATATCGACCTTGGGATTTCTTTTAAGCCGTGACGACTTTGATTGTCATGTAATTGCGAGGGTTTATCGTTCGTTCCTTCGATCTTGATCATCGGAATCCGATTTAGGAAATTCTCGCAAATTACACATTGGTTAGGCGGAATCACTCGCGTCCCAATGGATAATGCTAGTAAGACATTCCATGATCGTCCTTAGATCGATCTCTGCCGGCCCAAGATATTCTCTCGACAATCCTTATGATCAAAGTGCCATTTCTCATTCAAATTCCCCAGGTCCACGTATCCGACTCTGCGTCAGTTTTTCCCTTTTGGTCAGTTAACCTGGGAGTGGACAACTCCAAGTGAGTTACAGCTGAATTACACCGATCGATATCCTTCATTCAATAGCCTCAAGATGGTCGGAATTCGGAATGTCACATAGAAGAAATAAACATGAGTCGTTGGAGAAAGTACTCTAAACTCGATTGACTATCCATGATGAGAGGAACCAATGTGTATTTCCTGCGCAAGTTCCAGGGACTAATCAAAATCGAAGTCTAGGTCAATGACGTTTTCAAGGAAAAGGTCGTGGATGAAGAAGAGGAAATACTACTCATAATGACAAGAGAAATCAGATTCAAAGAAGTGTTTGTGAAAGAGAAAAGAAACCGAGCTACCAATGGCATGATAAATCTAAAATTCATTGATATCATTGCTTAAACTCGCTATTATTCTTCTGAATGTTGGAATTAAGAAAGTAGAGGAGCAACAAAAATGCAAATTTGATGCATGATACCGATCAATTTATTTATTGGACTTCAAATAAGATGAAGTTAAACAAAGTGAAACGTGGTACTTGGACATTGATGCAAGCAGCCACATGTGTAAGTGAAAGAAGAAGTTTGCCGATTTGGATGAGAAAATCAAGGGGAAAGTCTTGTCTGTTTATAACTACAAAATTTCTATCGAAGGCAAAGGTACAATTTTGATTTGCTTAAAGAATGGTACAAACCAGTTTACTACTAATGTGTATTATGTACTAAATATGTCAAGCACTATCTCGAGTTTTGGACAACTTCTAGAGAAAGATTACACTATCCACATGAAAAATCTTAGCCTTTTGCTAAGAGACCAAAATAATAAACTGATTGCAAGTATAAAGATATCGAAGAACATGATGTTCATTCTCAATATAAAAATGAGATGGCTCAATGCTTAAAGGTATGTCGATAATCCTTCATTGTTGTGGCATTTGAGGTTCGGACATTTCAACTTTGAAGGACTCAAAATGCCTCCCTACAAGAAGATGGTTTATGGCTTACCAAACATCGATCATCCTGAACAATATGTGAAGGGTGTATTCTTGGCAAGCATTCGAGAACAAGCTTTCCAAAGGAAGCAACTTATCGAGCGAAGAAGACACTTGAGTTTATACATTTTCATGTGGCCCAATCATTCCTCAATCCTATGGTAATCATCGATACTACGTTTTTTTTTATTAATGATTTTTTTAAAAAAAATCAAAGGTATTTGATAATTTCAAGTACCTAGTTGAAAAGGAGAGTGTTTATTTCGTTAAAGTTTTAAGGACTGATCATGTAGGAGAGTGTACTTCAACCACATTCAACAAATTCTATGAGAATCAAGGTATTCGACATTTCTTGATGGCGCCATATTCTTCTCAACAAAGTGGCATAGCTGAATGAAAAAATAGAACCACTCTTGACATGGCTCAAAGCATGTCGAAAAGCAAGAATTTTCTCAAGG
Organism: Rhodomyrtus psidioides; assembly: GCA_021437785.1. Taxonomy (NCBI): domain Eukaryota; kingdom Viridiplantae; phylum Streptophyta; class Magnoliopsida; order Myrtales; family Myrtaceae; genus Rhodomyrtus; species Rhodomyrtus psidioides. The sequence goes on along the minus strand of JAILYB010000007.1, from coordinate 11,649,837 downwards.
AGTTGTGAGGTGAAGCTGTCATGTATGTAGTTATCTACCAAATCGATCTCACATATGGAGTTGAAGGCCATAACCCCTCAAGAAGTAGGAGTGGGAGAACACCTAGTATTTCCCATTTGAGAATTTTCAGGAGCATTGCCTATGCTCATGTCCCGTATTAGAAAAGATCGAAGTTGGACAAGAGCAAAAAACTTATCTTTATCAGGTATGATTCTTGATCCAAACCTATATATTATTTGATTTCTAACACTTTGAAAGTGTATGTAAGTTGAGATGTCAATTCGATGAAGAAGGCATGTGGGAAAACAATCCAAAAGTTGAAGCGGCTGATCATGGTGATTCAAGCCAAACAGAGTTCAAGGATCCCTTCTTCTCCAATATCATGTTCGATTTCATCCCCATTGACTTCTTCAAATGCTATCGATGAACCGATAATTCCAAAATTGAGAAGATTGTTTGAGATTTATGAAGCTACTGATGAGCTTCATCATGTATAACGTCTTATTGATTGTGAACCACTTGTCTAGTGTGATGCTATCAAAGAAGAAAAATGGAAGAAAACCACGCATGAATAATTAAACATGGAAGCTTGCTAATCTTCCAAAGAATAAGAAAGCCATCGATGTGAAATGGGAGAACAAAGCTAAGAGGAAAGAGAAATGTGAAGTGATGAGATCAAGGCGAGACTCATCGTGAAGGGGTACAAGGAAAAAGCTGATATCAACTATGATGAAGTTTTTTCCCCTGTCATCCGCATGAAAACGATTAGATTGATCATTTCCTTTCAATTCAAAATACTTAAATCGACATTTTTTTAATGGGCAAAAGATAATATGAGTATCAATATTTGTGCATGGCGCTCACTTTAGTGTCAATATTTTTTTTTTGATCACTTAAGTGTCAAGTTTTCTGAAAAATGGTTATTTCGGTGCCAACTCTGATGAGCTTCGTCAGAAATCTAACATGACATCTACGTGGCTCGCTGGTTCTTCCAAGTCAGCAAAAAAATAAATTAAAAATCAATAAAAAAAATCCACATAATATTAAAAATATTAAAAATAAAGTAAAAAAAAAAAGAGGCAATTTGCAGTGGCGAGGGTTGTGAACCCCTGCCACCACTGTTCCACCATCGTCAGCAATGGCCGGCAAGGGGTGGAGGATGGCCGAGGGGGCTTGCCAGGGCTCGACAACCCCCTCTCGGACATTCACCACCCTCCCCGGCAATGGCCGGCAATTATAGGGCGGCTATGGCGGCGAGGGCTGTGAGTCCTCGCAGCTGCAACTTCTATTTGTTTTTTAGTTATGTTTCTGTCTGGTTATAATTTTTCAAAAAAAAAACTATTTTTAAGTTGAACAGTTCATGTGGACTCCAAGTGGATGCACGCGGGTAGATTTTTTTAAAATAATTGCCACATAATACTAAAAACATTAGTAAAAAAAATGCCACGTGTACTGTTTGGCCGGAATTGGCATTTAAATGGTCGATTTTAGCCAAAATTAACACTTAAATGGTCATTTTTTATCCGATTTGACACTTAAGTGATCCAAAATATATTGACACTAAAATGTGCACCGTACACTAGTGTCTTTTTGCCTTTTTAAGTGGAATTCCTGATGAAAAGATTTATGTTGAACAACCCATGGGGTTTATTGCCAAAGGTCATGAAGACAAAGCGTTGTAGTTAAAAAAATCTCATGAAAAGTACACCTGAAGTGCCTTAACTTTCGTACGGTGTGCACTTAAGTGCCTTAACTTTCAAAGTGTGCACTTAAGTGCCTTGACTTTTAAAAAGTGTTCACTTAAGTGCCTATGCTGACGTGGCCGCCGGAAAAGGTGAGGTGGCCGCCGAAAATGCTGACGTGGCGCCGGTGAACAGTATTTTTATTATATTTAATGTACACGTGGATTTTATTAAAATTTCATAACTATTAAAAAATACAAAGAAAATCCATGTGTACACTGTTCGCCGAATTAGCACTCAATTGCACACTTTTACTCCGATTAGGCACTTAAGTGCACACTTTGAAAGTTAAGGCACTCCAGGTGTACTTTTCCCAAAAAAATCTCTATATTGGCTTAAGTAAGCACTGAGAGCATGAGATTCTAGAATTGATGCCTATTTCAAGGAAAATGAATTCTCTCAATGTCTATACGAACATGCACTTTACTTAAAGCAAGAAAAAGGAAATGTTTGATTGGCCTATTTATATGTCAATGACCTCGTTTTTATAGGAAATAATCCACCAATGATTGATGCTTTTAAGGCATCCATAGTGAAGGAATTTGAGAATATCATTGAAGAAATATTTTCTTAGGATAGAAGTAAATAAAATGTTGATGGGATTTTCATTTCAAGAAAAGGATATATGCTGACCACTCCCCGCCCTCTTCGGACCGTGTTGTTACATATTGAAGGCTTAAGTACACCCCAAGTGCCATAAATTGTGTACGGCGCTCACTTTAGTGCCAAAACTTTTAAATCGATCACTTTAGTGCTAAGTTTTTGTAATTTCAATAACTTCAATGCCAAAAATTTCAAATCGATCACTTTAGTGCTAAGTTTTTGTAACTTCGATAACTTAAGTGCCAACTTATTTTAAAAATAATCACTTCAGTGCCAAGTCCGATGAGCCATGTCAGCTCAAATAATAATAATAAATACACGTGTCAGATTTTCGGTAAGCCACGTCAGCTTAAATCAGATTTAACACTAAAATGATCGTTTTTAAAAGAAGTTGGCACTTAAGTGATCGAAGTTACAAAAATTTAGCACTAAAGTGATCGATTTGAAAGTTATAGCACTAAAGTGAGCGCCGTACACAACTTATGGCACTCGGGATGTACTTAAGCCCATATTCAAACATCAATTATGACGGAGATACCGTCAATTGAAAAAACACTTCAAGCTATGTATATCTTCGATAGACAATGCCTTTACGTGGCCATCAAAGAAGCAACCAAGTGTTACTCTATTGACGTGCGAAGCTGAATATGTTGTAGTAGCTTCATGTGTTTATCATGCAACATGCTTGAGGAGACTTCTCAAAGTGATTCATACAGAGCAGATGAAATCGATGCAGATTTTTGTCCATAATAGCTCTGATATTGATTTGGCAAAAAATCCAATTTTTCATGAACGAAGCAAGCATATCGATGCTCGATATAGCTTCCTTCAACAACAAGTGACAGAGAATGAGATTGAAGTCTCACATGTGAAGATGGGAGACCAAGTGGCAAACATTTTTACTAAATCTCTTAAGGTTGATGCATTACAGAAGTTTAATAGTTTGCTTGGAATGATTAATGGAAGAGAATTTGGTTTAACAGGAGTGTTAGAAATTAAATCAAATTCATGAACGTTGTGATTTAAGGCTGATGCACATTCGAAACTCAAGACGAATGCATGAACCAAGACTTTTTTTTATTGAAACATTGTCACTATTGTAGTGTAATTTTCAAAAGTCATAATTAGGTAAGTTCATCAACAGTATGTTTGTATACCGATATTTTGCAAATATATCGTGGTTGTTCATATTTATAGGAGTCTATTTATGTGTCTTTCAAGAGTTAGATCAAGAGTCGTACAAAGGCGTGTCTTGTAAGTGTTTTGTTATGGGTGATTCAAGGTGAACACCTAAGAAAAGCTTTTTCGTCTACTTCATGAGTTGTCTTGTGAGTGTTTTGAGTGCTTCAATTCACCTTATTCCCATCAGTTATCAAGCTCAAATAGTTGAATGTTTTGATCAAAAAAGAAAATAGTAAAACGATTAAGCATGTGTAGACTAGCAAAAGCTTGAAATTTTGCTCGAAGCTGTTAAATGAATTTTGCATGGAAGAAGGTATAGTTAGACACGCACCAGTGCAAGTAAACCACGTTATGTTGTATAGTTGATGATCACAATAATACTAGAAACAGCCCACAAAATGTTTTTTAGTGTTGTATGGCTAGGAGAATTCTGACATGTTACATGTTAAATGTTGAATAGATCTCCATCGACTGCGATTAGATGTCAAACTCCCTAAAAAGTGTGGTCATGTAACGTTGCTGACTATTATTAGAATATATTGATTGCCCGTGTTATGTTCGATATGCGATTGTAAAGCTCGATAGGAGAGTAAGAAATTACATATTTCTAGGCTATGTACAAGAGAAGTGGGTATCTATTGTAGTGTTCAAAATTAAATTCAGCTATTATCTGAAAAGAAATTAAATGGTGCTTGTGGGGAGGTGGAACCTGTAGAGCCGAGAATTGCTATCGTTGCTAAGCTAGACAATCTGCATGTTCGATCTTCTAACAAATATGAATACAATAATGGTTATGCTTTATCTATAATAGAGTAGCAGAAGGTGTAGATGGAATTTAGGATAAGCATGGTTACAGGATAGAATCGAGAACCGAAGAATCGGACTATTTGGAACTAGTTTAGTTCTAGGTTCTATGGTATGTAGGTAGGTTCCAAGTTCTAAAAATTAAGAACCTATTCCAATGGGTAGGTTCCAGGTTCATGAATAAGTCTTTATGTTTTTCTTGTTCTATGTCTTTGCATGATCCCGTGGTATTCCACAGTGTCCGATAACGAGTGTGTAATCTAGAACCACTAGTCTGAGCTTCCATTTCTAGCGAAATTCATGATTTAGACTTCTACTTTTTTAATGTTTCATATTCTTAGTTTGTCTAAATATGAATTGTGATCGATGGACTATAGTAACAAATGGCGGTCATTTGAAATGATAATTTACTATAATTGTTCAATAGAAAATACATGTGGAATCTAGGTAGACCTTGAACCTGTGACAAGGTATGTTTTAGGTTCCGAAAATTAAAGAACTGATTTCAATGGTAGATTCTAGGTAGAACTTGGACCAACCTTGGAACCGCTCACTCCTAGAGTTTGTGTTTTGATGTTGTCCATAGTTTTCACAAAATTCAAGTCAGACCTCGACTTCGAAGACTTCTATGATGGTTCAACCTATAGAAGGCTGTGGGAGAGTAGTAGCGAAGTTTGGATTTCAACAAAGCGATTATGACTTGGCTTAGATATCAAATCAAGGTGAAGATTATTATAATATTACTCGAATTTGAACCCCGAAAAGTTAACATTCCTAATTTAAGTAGGTCTACAAATTGGAATATATTCCTAGTTTGACTAGGATTTCTAAAGGAGTTTCTGATTTTGGATCCAAATCTTTTCTATATAAGAAGTGTGACGTCCCAGGATAATCCCCTTCTTAAATTATCTGTTAATTCACCTAACCAATATTTACGTGATGGGGTTTTCCAAAAAAAACTTTGGCATGTGAAGAAAGAGCAACCAAAACATTGGACAATGGACATCATCTTGCTTTTTAGGGAGCCCTGACATCCCTTTTATTTAGTGTATTTGCTTCTAACATTTAAATATCAAACTTTTCCCTCAAAACAATACACAGTCAAAATTTTGGGAAATAGAAAAGCGTCGGCTCGCAACTTCTCCCATCATCTAAATCACATCCAGATTAAACTTCTTACCGAAATCTTGGCCCTTGGGTCTCTATTATGAAAATTAGAACCACTACAACGTAGGGCCAAGCAGGAATCTCCATGGTAGCTCAACCGCGGGTAGGCGATCTCCCCTCCTGGAAGCAAGAGTGTCCATTAAAGCCTAGAGGTCCAATCAGGTGTCCTTCTATAGATTGCGCAACCTTACTCTGATACCAATTGTAGGGACCAAAAGGGATTTTGCAAAAGTTTAATGGTTTCAACGCAGGAGAGTTTTCGAATAGGTAAATCTGAGAGTGGTTGTCACGCTCCGAACCCGGCGAGCACGCGAACATCCCACCAGGCCGTAATCAAACTGTGCCATCCAGGATCCTTCGGCCCTCATGTTCTAACTCATATACATGCGGAAGCAAGAAACTACTCCGTACAAAAATAAATAATACCCTCCTCAACCTTCAAAATACACTTCAATTCGTTCCAAAGATCAAAACTAATTCACCAAATAATACAAGCTTTAAGGTCACCCAACGTCCTAAATACATTTGATCAACTACTTTCTCGAATGCCAATCCTTGGCAAGTCCGGACTTCCTTCGCCTGGGACCTGAAAAAGTTAAACCCCTACTGGGGTGAGATATAAATCTCAGTAAGCTATCCTAATCCTAAATTAGGTCATTCATCCCACCGAACCAAAACAATCATAGCAGCATGCAATCACTTGATAAAGCAAGACATGACATTTTCTCATAGCATTAAATCATGCTAACACGAGAATTGCAGTCAAAGGCAAACATGGCATCAAGTGACCAAGCTTCCAAACTAGCTTGGAGTAAATCTCATCACCACATGAATTAAGGAAATTCAACTTCGCTTCATATCTCTAGAGACTAGCCCACGTTCAGACGCCTCAGGCTATCCCAATCAATAAACCCGCATTCAGTCGCTTCAGGTTTAGCAGCCTATCATCAGGCTCATGTCGACATGTACAATTCTCATCTCGCATTCAGACGCCTCAGGATGTACTTTCAACTACAACCCTGCGATAAATCGCCTCAGGGTGTATCTCATCATGCAACCTCGCATTCAAACGCATTAGGGTGCCACTGGCCTTAAGCCCACATCTCGTCAAGATACTTGCTACCATTCATGGCTCTCATGGCTCAATAGCCCATTTCCTCAAGCAATTCCAGTCAAGAGTCATCACAATAAACATTTAACCACATTTCTATCATGAGGAATTTTAGGCATTAGAACATAAATTAATTGCTTGCCAAAACAACGTGCTTCATCACAAAACATATTTCAAGAATCGAGTACTAGATGACCGCATAAGCAAACAAGGCGCATCGACTAGCACGTCATCAATTCAATCAAGCACTCATGGCTCATTCCTCATCAAGACCATTCGGTTCTCAATCATTCAAGCAATACAATTCAATCAATTCATTGATTTCTCAACCAAACCGTCCAGTCGTGTCCAAACATCCTAGTATAGGTTTAGGGGTCACTCACCTCTTCACTCAAATAGCAAACTCCACTCACAATACCCCTCCAAGGTCAGCAATTTCATGGCCGAACAGGACACCCACGGCGCACCTAGGAAAAACACATTGAAACTCAGTCATTTCTCATTCCCATCGTGCCAATACTTCCATAACACACACAACCCCTTATTCTCAAGTCATCGCAGCGCCGATTCAATGGCCCTAAGTATGCCAATTGCCGTTTTATCAAGGCAAGTCATCTTAAATACTACTCCGCCCAAAACTGCCATATTTCTTGGCCCCACGACCAGATTCCATCATAAATAAACTGACATTGATCCTTCGACTTTTTATGAAATCAACTTTCACAATCTTAAACTTCAATGTTTTAAGGATGCGTAGACGAAAACGGAGCTCAATTTGAGTATCGGATGACTTAGAACGACTCATTTTAAAAACAGTGCGCGCTGAAAACAATTGTCTGATCGATTATTTGGACTTTCGATGCGTACATCCTCATTCAATATTGGATTCACACGATTCTCACGAAGGAGGAAACCTTGTGAGGTTTATTTCTACAAGACACGGTTAGATCGTACTTTTGACATCATGATGAAATTGTTGATCGATTAAGCCGGCTTTTGATGTTTTTACCAAATGAATACCTCGTTGTTTGTCCAAAAATCTAATAACAATGTGTATTAGTTTTCATTTATTTACAAAATGTGTTCAAACAAACCCTAATATTCTCTTCTTATTCCCCTTCTTGAAATGAAGTTATTCCCGACCAAAAAAAAAAAACAAACAAGTTTTCACCCTTGATATGTGATTCTTGTGTTGACACCAACAATCGGCTTCAGCCTTTGGTTGGTCATAAAGCCCGTGAGAAGTCACAAGGCCCACTAAAATATGTGCGTTGGTAGCCGAAACACGGCAAACCGATTCTCGGTTGAGAAGGTGCATCGGACAGATAGGGTCAAGGAAAACGTTGGTGACACAATTATGGCGGTACAGGATGCCGATGGTTATGCAAGGAAGTTAGATAGACGTCTAAACTGTTCTGATGATAAGGATAGTAGTTTATTGGTTTTTCTGCACTTTACTTTTCCCACAATTTATTGGTTTTTGTCATTTAATTATTTTTTGTCCGAAAAATCCCTACAAGGGCCCATTCAAAACAATAAATCCGTGCTTGTCGCTGAAAGATCTTTCTTCACGGACACTTCCGGAAAAACACGTGGTAGATTGATCCATATGACTCTCAGTGCCGGAGTATCGTGTTCGAAAGTTTCGAGCATCTAGTTCTATCAAGAATATGTATGTGCACGCGCATGCCCGAGATGTTACAAGGACAGCATGTAGGAGGAGTACTTATACAGAGTATGAGAGTCGCGGTGGTCTACGATTGATGCTGCTCTTCGACTGAGGCGGATCTGTGGGTCAAAGCCCCGAGGGACATGGTGATTAGAAATTTTCAAGTTTGTCTGATTGGATAAATTCGGCGACAACGACGTCAAATAATCCTCAGAGAGAGAGAGAGAGAGAGAGAGTGATTCCATTTCAATCTTGGACTCCTAACTAAGCCGCCGCTACTGACACAGTTAAATACGATTTTATATATATATATATATATATATATATATATATATATATACGGCACTACACAACTTTATACTATACTCATAATGACATTAATAATAATGAATTTCTAATATATTACTCATTTATATATTCCCTTCGCCTTCTCGCTCATCACCCAAGTCTATTTCTTTCCTGCCCCCAAAGAGAGAGAGAGAGAGAGATTATGGAGCTTTCAGAGCAAGGCTTTTTGGAGGAGCTGCTGGCTCCAAGGAGAGAGATGGCCACTTGCTGGACCACTCTCCACCAGCACAACGATCTCCTTCTTCCTCCATACTGGAGCCTCGACTCCTCGGGCGACAACCCGGCTTTCGCCTCCTCGAACCCATTGCAGCTCCTGTCCCTATCCCACCAACCTCCCACCACCGGTTTTGACGATGCCCGCTTCGCCCAGGCCTATCACCCCTTGGACGTCGTCCACACCTACACCGTCCCTCCGGCGCTCGAGTACGCCTCGAACTATAACCACAGCAACGACCCGTACGCCTCGATGGTGGAGGACGAGGAGATGTGCGACCTCATCAGCAACGATCATTACGGCCAGTGCGCGGAAGAGAGGATGATGGGGATGAACAGCTGCAAGGTCGAGGCCTCGGACCAAGCTGCGGACATCAACAACGGCGGGGTCGCTGGGAATATCGATGCGGGGTCGTCCTATTGCTTCGAGAAGAGGAACTCGAGGCCAAAGAAGTTGGAAGGCCAGCCGTCTAAGAACTTGATGGCGGAGCGGCGGAGAAGGAAGCGCTTGAACGACCGGCTCTCCATGCTCAGGTCGATTGTTCCCAAGATAAGCAAGGTGTGGTACCATTTAACTTGGATTATTCGTTCCTTTTCCTTTCCCTCCTTTTGTCCTTGATTAAATTGGTAAAATTAGATTTTGTCACATCAAATTTGGTTGGGAGAGAGAGAGAGAAAGATCGGTGCCGCTTACCTAGCCAACATTTAGATCTGCTCTACCGTCTTTCCCTCGCCCTGCAAAGAAAAGACGTGTGTAATCAAACTCGACTCTTAACTCCGATGTGCTGAAGTTGAGTACCCAACCATCTAACCTGTCTGAAAATGACCCTGTTGGCGGATTTGTTTCTTCTTTCGGCTAAACCAAAAAAGCTTCAAACAACGTGCAAACATCCTTTGGATGATGAAGATGATCTTCAGACTTGTGTCTGTAGAGACTGAATGCTAGTTGCCTTTTTCTGTTTGGCGATCTTTTCGCAGATGGACAGGACTTCAATCCTAGGAGACACCATAGATTACATGAAAGAGCTCCTAGAGAGGATCAACAAGCTTCAAGATGAGGAAGAAATGGAGGTTGGAACAAGCAGTCCACACAAATTGATGGGCATCTCCAAAGATCTAAAGCCCAACGAAGTCCTTGTCAGAAATTCACCCAAGGTCTATTTGAACATGCCTCACCTTTTTCTTGGTGTGTTATCATGGTCTATGGGAACTGAGCAATGAACTGAAATTTTCCTTTCATCTTTTGGTTCTGTTGTTTTGCAGTTTGATGTAGAGAGGAGAGATACGGGCACCCGGATCGACATCTGCTGCGCCACAAAGCCGGGGTTATTGCTTTCGACTGTGAACACATTAGAGGTGCTCGGCCTCGAGCTTCAGCAGTGTGTAATAAGCTGCTTCAATGACTTCTCAATGCAAGCTTCTTGTTCAGAGGTACATGTGACTGATTGTACATGAATCTGTCTATGGTTATTTTGCTTCAGTCAATCTACATTTAGCCCTGATTGTCAAAGATCCATAATCTCTCACCTCTTTTTGACAGGTAAATGGAGGAAGAGCACTGTTGAGTCCAGAAGACATAAAACAAGCATTGTTCAAAAATGCTGGGTATGGAGGAAGATGTCTTTAGATAGAGAGGTTGCAAAGAAAAGAAAGAGATATTGCAAGTGAGGACCTGGTTGTCCTCTATTTTCTAAATTAGTGTTGCATTGGGTTGGATTGGAGGATCAATTCTTGTTCAGCTCCACGCTGAGTGGATTAATTATGTGTTAGCTGCTCCAACTTGGGGTTAGAAATTAATTCCTTCATTTTGCAATCAAGGTCCAATTTGTTCTTGTCCCCAACTTGAATGAAGGGAACATAAAAAAAAAATTGCAAAAATAAGCTGCGGAGAATAATCTTGTCTGGATTTATTTAGCGAATTAAGAATATGATTGGAATATATTTTGCGGGTTGTGAGGAATTAGCCAGTGACTTCCTTCGTTCACACACCAAAACAATTCCCTGTCTCTTGATGTCACATCCCCAACATCAGTCCCGCACACCCAATAATTGCAACTTAGGATTGCATTCAATGGTCGTGTTTTCTTTCTCGTCCATGAATGTTCCACGAATAAGCAAGGTTTTGATTTGTTTATTGCCCAAAAGATGCATGTGCTCTCTTGCACTATAATGGTTGCAACTTGCAATAAACTAGCCCTCATTAATAACTTGAGATAGCATTCAGTACGAATACGTACGCACATGCGCGATATTTGGGAGTGGTACTCTCTAGATTCGCATACATCTGGGTCAACTCGTTAAGTTTGGCTCAAAGGAGTCATGAGTTCCGCACGGCTTAGAAAATTATAATGGTTGATCGATATATGAATATACGTTCAAAATAATGTTATATCAGCGACAATTATGTGTATCATCTTCGGTGAGGCTTCAAAGGATGAAAATAGAGAGAATTATCAAAAAAGGTCAGAAATTTATTGTAATTGTGTCAATTCAATCTTATTTTTTTGAGAAAATTTCAATTAGAGGTCCGAAGTGCTCTCATTTCTCAAATAAAGGCATGAAATTGACCTTATTTCAAATAAGAGCCTGAAGTGCCCTCGTTGTTTCAAATAAGAGCCTGAAGTGGATATTGTTTCAAATAAGGGCCTGAATTGGCCATATTAATAATCAAAAGAGGGCCTCTCAGCAATTAGTTAGGGGCAATTTCGTCATTTACTTTTTTTGAATTTCTTAATTTTTTTTCTTTGTTTATTCTTCTTTTAGTTTTCCTAAAAAAAAAAACGGAAAAAAAGCACATAGGTGAGAGGGGTTGCCTCCCGCCTGTGGATGCCACCCCACTGCCGGTGGGGCTACGAAGGTTGTTGTCGGGATCGTCAGTGCCTCGATGAGGGCCAACGACCTCGCCAGAGCAGGGAGAGGGCCGCGACCCTCTCCCAGATCTAGGAAGGGTCCCTGGCCCTCCCCCAGGTCCGAGGGAGCGCCGCCGCACTCGACGGAGGTCGGGGCGAGGGTCGGCAGCCCTTACCCTGGTCTGGCAAAGGACCAACGAAGGTCACAGAGCCTTTGCTTGGCTAGATCGGGCTAGGGCGTCTCCACCTTCACCTGTGGCTGGCCATCATCGTCGGCCATTGTTATGGTTTTACTGAAAAATGTTTACGTCAGTGCTAGCGGCAAAAATTGGTTGAATGAACTGAATTGACATAAATGCAAAAAGTTTAGATTAAATTGACAAAGAAAAATGTTTGGAAGTAAATTGACACAATTACAATAGGTATAATAATTTTTTAATAATTCCTCCATGAAAATATGATGATAGAAACAAAAAGAGTTGATTCCAGTTTTCGGATTTGGTCCAATCTGATTAGGATTCTTCTTGTGGGCCGATTTCTCTTCCCTGGATCTTTCCTTTCTTTGAGCTCCAGCCATACCCGAATAGTTAACTTGCTTAAAAGCAACTTGATGAGAGATAATGCTAGTGAATCAGTGCAATTTTAGGTTAAATCAAGAAGATCATACTAACAACATGAAATTGTTTGTTCGGACTATTGGAGCGTGGTTTATACTCCTCATCAATAAGAAAGTGCGAAAATCTCACCGGATGGGCTCATAAATAGCAACTGTTATGTATAATTTCTTTTTATTATAATTGATAGTTATAATAGAGAAGAGAAATGTGCTAATTATAGAAAAATCTTCTGCTAAATATAGTCTTAATTTAAGGGTGAACCAGAATAAAATCATGTATCTCCATTTCTCTTTCTGGCTTTTAATCTTTACTCTGTTGCCATTTGTGCACCTAATCTTGACACGAGTATTGTGTTAATATGTTCCTTTGAAGGGTAAAACATCCCGGGCTTTTTCCTTTAGCCCAACCGGAGATGAAGTTCCATGAGTGTGCAAAGTCGAAGTAATGTCCTAAGCGTATTTACTAATATGGGCGAGTGATTGCCCAACTGTCTTTATTTACCACATCTATGAAGCACAATAGTTAAACCCAGTATTGTTTGAACAGTTTTCTGCTAATCAATGTCACGTTTTCATTGCGCACAATTTTTGGAGAAGAGTTTTTTTTCCTCTTGTCCTAATAGTGAATACACACGAGTCGTGATGAAACCAAGTCACTATTCAGACACGAGAAATTGTGGTCTTCGCATTTGAAAACCTCCCATGATTAGTTTGACACTTTTTGACGTATAAGGACCTCCTTGTCCTTTTCTAATTTGGAAGTAATTTCAAGAGTAATGAGACTACATTCCATTTAATCGTGCTCAATGTGGCTAAACCTAAACCACAATCCTTAAAAATAGACTGCTTTAATCAACCTGCGGAGTTTGTTTGTTCTCTTTGAGGAGTCAGCCAACTTGACAGGAAATCGACGGAATTAATCTAATGGGCGATCGATGTCGAAACGTGTTCCGGATGTAGCAACGTACGTTATCGGCATCTTTAGTCTTTCGTGCAGTTGATGTGCTGCAAACAAACATTCGCAACAGAAATACACTATATCAACATGGGGATAGAGTCGAGCATGAATGCATCGTGATAAATTAGGAAAAGTGATCAACAGAAGCGCCAATGACTGCATTTAATCGAGAACCCAACAACGCATATGTTAAATAGATCGAGGTGCTTTCTCATGCAATGAATGCCCTGCTTTCGACCGGCTATTTGTGGATTTGCTAGGATCTATCCAACTTGAGCTAGAAGTCTGGAGAGCGGTTTCTTATGGCCCGACGGCGAATCTTTCCGGACATTCCTGAAGAGATTCCGTCATATTTTCCGCAACCTGTAACTCATTGTGCCTCTTTTGGTAGGTCAATCCGAGATCGTCTCACGTGACTTTTCCATTAATGACTACGGAAATGATGCATCAATGTTTGTGTTGATAAGGCGCATCACATAGCAATTATGTTTTCACCACCACGTTACGGGACAGATTTACAGCATTGCGCTGCAATGAATTCTGCCAATTTATAAGGAAAACTTGCGCCAATTTATGGACAGTGCCATCATCTCTTGAGTTGCAGCATCGGCGATGCGGTCTTTTTCATGGGTATTCAAATCAGGAGCCGTCGAAACGGAGGACTCAATGGACTATAGTGAAATAACGAAGAGACAGTCGACCAAAAAGTAACATACGGATCGAGCAGCAGGCGCCCAACCTACCTCTTCGAACCGGCCTTTGATCTTGTCTACTTTGGGATGAAAAGTGACCAGATTCATTTCAAAACTGCCATCTGAAGATGGCGCCTGCAGTATTTGGTGTTCTGAAGATGAGAGACAACCAACATATGCAACACAAATTGGTCATAAAATGGCAGCACACTCCTGGAAGGACCACAATCAAAGTTAGTCATTTCGCTCATTTTCTTCTTTTTACCTCATCTTTTGTCAAAACTTCAAGACGGTGGACTTCAAATGATCGCTCTTTGTCGTTAGGGTTTTCCCTCAAAGGCTCGGGACAAAATTAGTTAAAATAAAAAAGTTTGTCGTTGGACAAGTTTTGGAATGATTGTTGCAATTTTCTTGACTGAACAAGAATCCATCAGGTCTTTGAGGTACAAAATTTTGTTGAACATCAGGCGCATCCACCGTTTCGTATAGCTTCACATTAGAGTATCGATAGCTCATCGTCTCATTTTAAATGATCAATCGTGTTCCCGCGTGTCGAAATTTTGCTACATCTCATCGTATTAATATCGAATCAAGAGGTCTCGGAAATAAATACGTAATCTTCGTGGGGAGCTTGTTTATTTGTTGAAAAGCTTTGGTTCTTTTTCATATTTTATCAGACGGGAAGTGGTTTAGGAAAGAACTTTTGCACAGGATGCGCTTGAGAAAGGCCCCGCTTATGTTAAAAGGTCCAAGCGTAGTTTTGTCCTCCTTTTGATTACCCTCCTCATATACGTATAACATTAAATTCATACGATTTTTAAAAAGGCTTCCTAATTCTTAACTTTTCTATTTATCCTTCGTGGTGGTTGCGAATGATTGAGCACCTTCCTCTTTCCCTCTTTACTCGCCCTATATAAATAGCTCATGTTCTCCTTAAAGATGCCCTGAAATTGTGCGGTAAGGGTAGGGAGAGCATTTTTCGTTGACTAACTATTTTAAGCAATATAAGCAATCATATTCAGAATAATATTTTATGAGATCATTCATTTTTCGCGAAATAAATAGAACCAGTGCTGTCCACCAGACAATGGTTCCTATCTCCTTATGTCTCGAGGACATAGAGGTCCGAGCCTACGGAATAGATCCTATTGAAGTAAGGTTGTGCCCTCAAGTCCTTTCCTCCATTCTTAAGAACCCTTCAAACTTGTCGGCAGAAGGCCTATTTTTGGTGGAGAATCAGCCTATGGGCCTTAGTCTGTCTTTACAAGCGCAGCTATTGATATGGGCTTCGTGGGGTTTTTAACTGACATTTGCTTGGAAGGGGGACTTTGGGCCCGCTTGTTCTTTGCAGATGACCTCTTCTTGTTTCATGAGGGGAATGAAGGAAAACTTTGATGCAGTAACGAGAGCGCTCAGTTTTTTTCTGCAACCTTTCGGGGAAGAAGATCAACAAGGAGAAACCAAAGTCATATTTCTCGGCCGATGCCCATGCCGTTGCTGAGATGACCAGAGATTAAATTGAGAGCGAAATTCAAATTAGCGGAACGACTGATCTTGGAAAGATATCTTGGTTTCCCTGTTGATGCGAGTCAAGGTAATTGCTGATGAATTCTTCCTTTGTCAGTGAGAAAAGAAGAAGGGAACCCATTGGGGTGGAGACGAATGTTTTGTGTATGATATGGAAATCGGCGCTGATCGAAACCGTCATACTGGAACCCCACGTGCTCGGAAACCTAATATTCTTCCTTTCAAGAGCAGAAGAGAGTTGAAGTCTCAAGTCAGATAGTTTAGCTATGATGTGTTGAGAAAACAACCCTTATTTGATTTTTGCGTCGACAAAACAATCATGTTCTCTAGAATTTGAGTTAATATAATAAAATACTCTTTTACATATTGTCCTAATTACATTCAGAAGTTAAGGAATGGCATTTTAGGGATTGATCTTGTAATTCAAGCTCAGACACTGAACGCAGGAAGAGCTCAGACTCTAAAGAGTCTTCAGATTCTCTTGAGATGATATATCATATTATCACAATGGCTATCAAATCGTGTTGGATTCGTCTTTGAGGATTATCAATCATAAAAACTAGTCTATATCTATCAAAGACGTGGATAGAGGGAAAAGAGGATTTATTTTTTGGAACCCAAATCTTGGTTATACGGCTGATCAGATCAACAAAGACTTCTAATCTTATTTCACAACGGCTATGAAATCTTTGTTATACAATCTCATCCAACGAGTTGATTGGAAAGTGATCCTTTGAAACCTTTCAACGATTAATTTGAAAGAAGAAGAGTATAAAACGAGAATTTAAGGTTGAAGAGAATAACAGAGTCCACAATCGAAAATTTCAAAGTTTAAAAAAGCTTCAACATTATCTATTTATTCTTGATCCAAATGTTGTAATTCTTTATGTTTGAAGTGATTGAGTGTTAGACAAAGTAGTCTATTAACTCAAAGATCATCATCAAGTTGTAACCTCTAAGCAATTCACTAGAATCTAGCCGATTGACTGTCAGCGTGAAGAGGTAAACGTAGGCTCGATCAAATCCGAACCACTATAAACTTTGTGTGTAGATTCTTGATCCCTTAAACTCTCTTTATATTATTCTTGATAGTGGATTTGTACATAAACAGACTCTGAAGTCATCTCAGATCATATTTTCGATCAAACTACTAAGCTCTGAACTTGTTTGTTTAAATTTTGCATTATTTTAAAACAAATTTCAGAATCACCCACTCAACCCCCTTTAATTGATGATGCTAGTTACAACAATATGTACATTATTGGGCCCATATCAATCGGATTGAGATGTGCGTGCGCTTATCAAGTGTTGGAAAATCTGAAGCGCACATGTTAACGTATAGGGGAAATACGTAATACTATATGTGATTATCAGAAAAAATAATATAATGAAGATGACGATAATAAAATTCAACATCGATCAAGCCAAATACAATCTTTGCATACACAGATTACAAAATTAATAAACTGTTAGATAGTAAACTCGAAAATAGGAAAAGAGGTGAGGTACGGCTAACCGAATCTCCTTAAGGCGATTAGTTCCTGCCAACGGTGCTAAGCAGCTTCACGAACTATGCCTCCCAAGATACAACACCTCGAATCTGTTTGTATCAGTACTATACGAACAGGACTCTATCGAACACTTCTCGAAACCGGCACACTTGAAGGATGACAATAAGAGAACTAGAGGAATTGACTTCGAGTTGTGAATTGTGAGTTATATTTCTGAACTACGGAAATCCATCTATTTATAGACCGATAAGACGTCCGTTACGTAACATTAAATCTCGTCGGTTACGTCCGTTACGCAACATTAAACTGCGCCGGTTACGTCTGTTACGCAGCATTAAACCTCGTCTGTTACGCAACATTAAACTGCGTCGGTTACGTCTGTTACGCAGCATTAAACCTCGTCTGTTACGCAACATTAAACTGCGTCGGTTACGTCCGTTACACAGACATAAATGTACGTCGGTTACACTGACAATAATTGAGCCATTAAACTACTAATTACAACAATCCCCCACTTGGAATTCCTCGAGGAATTCCAAGTGTGCCTGTGGAAATACACTGCATCAAGATAGGTAGCTTTCGCTTTGAACCTTCTTTAGTGAAAGCCTATCGGACATACTTAACCAGTCGGTGAACTTGGTCTTGAACCGCCAGTTGTTAATGTAAGCCCAAACAATAGACCTCATACAGAGTATCTCCGAATCAAGATTGGTTCTCGGTTGCGTTCATTCTTTCGGCCCTGAACCTCTCAGGATTCATGCGTGCTTTAGAAAATCCAGCCTTTAAATATTTTCATAGAGTCGGCCAGCTCCACGCATATAGGTGCATTCCTACTAAAAATATCCTACTATACCTTGCTAGGATGTAAAAATCCAAGCTATAGGAACCATTAAACGCATAACGTACCCTTAAAACGCTGTAGGAAGCATTGTTGCATCATAGGAATGGGAGACAGTGCTCACTCTAGAGATTTCGAAATTTACATTGTCCTATTGAACCTATTCCATGGGATCTCCAATCGTATAGGTTAGGTTTCCACCTCGAAAGATCTTTATTGGGTTAAGACTTTTAACCCCATTCCACTCGATGCACAGTTTACTTGCTCTCTTGACAAGCCTTTTGTCAGCGGATCCGCAATATTTTCCTTTGACTTTACAAAATCTAAAGAAATTATTCCATTTGAGAGCAACTGTCTTACGGTATTATGTCTACGACGAATGTGTCTAGACTTACCATTATATATCACATTTTGTGCCCTTGCAATTGCTGCTTGATTATCACAATGAATGCATATCGCAGGCACAGGTTTTAGCCAGAGAGGAATATCCTCTAAAAATTGTCGAAGCCACTCTACTTCTTCAGCAGCTTTATCCAAAGCAATAAACTCTGATTCCATCGTGGAGCGCACTATTAGAGTTTGCTTTGAGGATTTCCATGAAACTGCGGCACCTCCTAGCGTAAACACATATCCGCTAGTTGATTTCAATTCATCAGAATCAGAAATCCAATTGGCATCGCTATAGCCTTCCAACTCAGCTAGATATTGACCATATTGTAGAATATAGTCTTTGGTATTTTTCAAATATCCTAATATTCTCAACAAAGCATTCCAATGCTCGTGACCAGGATTGCTTGTATATCTGCTCAGTTTTCCTACTGAATATGCAATATCTGGTCTAGTGCAATTCATAATATACATGAGACTGCCGATCACTTGAGAGTATTCCAACT
The DNA here is from genome assembly GCA_021437785.1 of Rhodomyrtus psidioides. NCBI lineage: Eukaryota > Viridiplantae > Streptophyta > Magnoliopsida > Myrtales > Myrtaceae > Rhodomyrtus > Rhodomyrtus psidioides. The sequence continues at coordinate 11,631,114 of JAILYB010000007.1, read as the reverse complement.
GTCTGATACTGTTTCCAGTGTTCTTTCTTAAAGTTAGGTGTGGTAGAAAAGGATTATTCGCATCTTTAATGCCAAATCTGTTAAATCTATCAATTATCTTTTCAATGTAATGAGATTGTGTTAAACCTAGGCCATCTGAATTCCTTAGAATTTTGATGCCGAGTATAACATTCGCAATACCTAAATCTTTCATCTCAAAATTCTTCTTGAGAACACTCTTGATGATTTTGATAACCTCAGCGTTATCTCCAAGAATAAGCAAGTCATCAACATATAGACAAATAAGTACACATCCAATGGGCGTAGATTTAGTGTACACGCATTTGTCACATTCATTGATTCTATACCCATTTTGGATCATCACATGGTCAAACTTTTCATGCCATTGTTTAAGAGCTTGTTTAAGTCCATACAATGATTTGACAAGTCTACATACTTTGTGTTCTTGTCCTTTGACCTTGAATCCTTCAGGTTGCTCCATATAGATCTCCTCATCGAGATCACCATTCAAGAATGCAGTTTTCACATCCATCTGATGTACCTGCAAATTATATAGCGAAGCTATAGCAATCAGCATCCTAACTGATGTTATTCTTGTTACAGGTGAATAAGTATCAAAGTAGTCTAGACCCTCTTTTTGTCTAAACCCTTTGGCAACAAGACGTGCTTTATACTTATCAATGGAACCATCAACTTTTCGCTTCTTCTTAAATATCCATTTGCAACCAATTGGTTTATTTCCAGATGGAAGATCAACCAATTCCCAAGTATGGTTGCTTAGGATAAAATCAATTTCATTATCAACAGCTTCTTTCCAGAAAGGAGCATCTGGAGTTGACATTGCCTCTTTGAAAGTTTGAGGCTCGCCTTCTAGCATGTATGTTAGAAAATCAGGTTCGAAAGATTTTGCAATCCGTGATCTCTTGCTCCTTCGAAGCTCGGCATCCTCAGCCTCAACTTCATCATTCTCAGATTCTGAATTTTTGAGTCTCTTCTGAGAAGGTTCACCCTGATTTCTTTTTGCAGGATATATATCCTCAAAGAATTCAGCATCCCTTGTTTCAAGGATAGTATTGGCATGGATTTCCGCATTTTCAGATTTGTGAACCAAATATCTGTATGCACTGCTATTTTGAGCATAACCGATGAATATACAGTCCACTGTTTTAGGTCCCAATCGAGTTTGTTTAGGAGGAGGAATAGCCACCTTGGCTAAGCACCCTCACACTTTCAAATAATTATAGGATGGTAGCCTTCCATTCCATAATTCATATGGAGTCTTACCTGTTTTCTTGTGGGGTATTTTATTAAGAATATAATTCGCAGTCAGTACTGCCTCCCCCCACAAGTTTTGAGGTAAACCAGAACTTATGAGCATGGAATTCCACTTCTTTCAGAGTTCTATTCTTCCGTTTAGCAATCCCATTTTGTTGAAGAGTATAAGGTGCAGTTGTTTGAAGAATTACTCCCAAACTGGCACATAACTCCTTTAAATTGGAAGAACTATATTCCCCTCCTCTGTCAGACCTAAGCACTTTGATTCATCTATCAAGCTGGTTCTCGACCTCATTTTTGTAATTGATAAACATGCTCATAGCATCATCTTTGCTAGTTAACAAATAAACATAGCAAAATCGAGTACAATCATCAATAAAAGTAATGAAGTACTTCTTTCCACCTCTACTTTCTACGAACTTTAAATCACATAGATCACTATGAATTAGTTGTAGAGGTTCACTCATTCTTTCAATAGATTTGAAAGATTTCTTAGCAAACTTAACCTCAACACAAGTTTCACACTTATAGCGGGCATCCAACTCAAATCTTGGAATTAGCCCCAAGCTTACTATCTTCTTCATTGTACCATAGTTTACATGTCCTAATCTACCATGCCATAGATAAGGAGACGCAATCATGTAAACTGAAAACTTATCTTTATTAATAGTCTTTGGGTACAAAAATTTTAAGTTTACATCAATGACAGCCACATTGGCTTTGAACAGGTCATTACTCAAGTACCCTTTCCCCACATACATTCCCCCTTTAGAAAGTACAAACTTGTCATATTCAAATACAATTTTGAAGCCCTTCTTGACAAGTATGGGGTCAGAAATGAGATTTTTTCGGATCTCTGGTACATGCAACACGTTTAGTAAGGCAATCTCCTTGCCGGAGGTGAACTTCAGGATCACTGTTCCTCTCCCTGTAATTTTTGCTGAAATAGAGTTGGCCATGTAAATTTTCTCATCTTCTTCAGCCTTCTCATAAGATGAGAATAGATGTTTGTCCACACAAATATGATTTGTGGCACCTGTATCCAACCACCAATCGATATTATTTGACACTAAGGACACATCTGATACCACCACAGCAATCAGTCTCTCATCATCTTCCTGTGCTGTCAGATTCAACTGTTTGGTTACACCACCGCCTTTGCCTTTGTTTGGACGCTTCTTGCAATCCTTAGCACGGTGGCCAAGCTTATTGCAAATAAAACATGTCCCTTGAAATTTCTAGGACTGTTCCTTCTGCTTGCCTTTTCCTTGAAAAGACATCTTTCTTTTCCTATCTTGTTTGGAAAACTTAACAATGTTGGCCTTTGGTTTCATAGAAGGGTTTTCACTCCTCCTGTTGTCCTCTTCGATTCTGAGGCGCAAAATGAGATCTTCAAGGCTCATTTCTTTCCGTTTGTGCTTCAAATAATTTTTGAAGTCTGACCAGCCCGGAGGTAGCTTTTCAACCAAAGCTGCAACTTGGAATGATTCACTAAGTGTCATTCCCTCAGCAAAGATATCATTCAGAATTATCTGCAATTCCTGAACTTGATTCATGACAGATTTAGAATCCACCATCTTAAAGTCTAGGAATTTGGCAACCACAAATTTCTTGGTGCCCGCGTCCTCAGTCTTATATTTCTTTTCTAAGGACTCCCATAACTGTTTGGCATTTTCAATGTTACAATAAATATTATACAAGGAATTTACCAAACAATTAAGGATGTAATTCCGGCATAGGAAATCTTCGTGCTTCCAAGCCTCCAACGCCCCAAGGGTCGTGATATCCTGCTCATCTGGACTAATTATCGGGCACACCTCCGATAAATATTTGATCAGATTCAATATGGTTAGATAAAAGAACATCTTTTTCTGCCACTGTTTGAAGCCTACACCGGTAAATTTTTCCGGTTTCTCATTTGGTGCATGAGACGGTATCATCAAGGAAGGCATAGCCTGTTGATGTATACCCGTACCACCATAGGTGGTTGCAGCCCGAAGGCTCGCAGCATTCGTTGCCATAACACCAGGCCTCGAGGTATTAACCTCTCCACCAACCATAGTTGGATCGACCATAGGAACGTCTCCAGAAGAATTTTGGACATTATTGAGCAGTTGATCATTATCAGCCATCTCGTTTTTATGATCCACTAACAAACAGTGAGAGTAAGCACTAATCGCCTTAAGATTGTTGAAAAATCTGAAGCGCACACGTTAACGTATAGGGGAAATACGTAATACTATTTGTGATTATCAGAAAAAATAATATAATGAAGATGACGATAATAAAATTCAACATCGATCAAGCCAAATACAATCTTTGCATACACCGATTATAAAATTAATAAATTGTTAGATAGTAAACTCGAAAATAGGAAAAGAGGTGAGGTACGGCAAACCGAATCTCCTTAAGGCGATTAGTTCCTGCCAACGGTGCTAAGCAGCTTCACGAACTATGCCTCCCAAGATACAACACCTCGAATCTGTTTGTATCAGCACTATACGAACAGGACTCTGTCGAACACTTCTCGAAACCGACACACTTGAAGGATGACAACAAGAGAACTAGGGAATTGACTTCGAGTTGTGAATTGTGAGTTATATTTCTGAACTACGGAAATCCGTCTATTTATAGACCGATAAGACGTCCGTTACGCAACATTAAATCTCGTCGGTTACGTCCGTTACGCAGCATTAAACCTCGTCCGTTACGCAACATTAAACTGCACCGGTTACGTCCGTTACACAGACATAAATGTACGTCGGTTACACTGACAATAGTTGAGCCATTAAACTACTAATAACATCAAGAAGTGCCAATAAGGCAATAACTGCTTAAGTAGTCAAACCTTTAGATAGCACATTGCTTAAGAGAAATTAATGGAGCAACGAATTGGATTGTCGAAGCCCATACTTCAAAAAAGGAAACAGTGGAGCGATTCGTGGTTATTACATGAGAATTGTCAATTTTTTCAATAAAACTTGTAATCTATTAGACAAAATTAACGGGGAGTTTGCATACCACTTGCGTGATTAGGATGCATCTTGGTAGATTGTTGGAACAATCATTGTGAAATAATCCCTCTTATTCAAGAATGCAAACCTCTATCATGTTCAGGTCAACAAGACCCAAACCGTCTAATACCAATGAATGATGAGAATAAGAATATTATCATCATCACCACCACTATTATTGCTAGTGTTATCACTAGCATTGTTGTTGTTATCGTCGTCGTCGTTATTATAAGGTCCTCATCTAACATACTCTTGCAAATTGACAGCTGCTTAATAATTGGAATTGAAGATATCCATCCCATTAATTGATAGCATTATCGCTTTAACAATTTACATATCAAACAAAGAATTCTGTGTCTTCTTTAGTACATCTAAGACACGATTGCATTGCAGAAACATAAATTCTCTCGAGGCGATTGAGTTTTACGGATTCATATAAAAACAACAGACCATTTCAATGTGCCAATTTCCTCTATTTGGCTCAATGAATTTCGTGGCTAAAGTACACTACAAGTGCCAAAATTTGTGCACGGTGCTTACTTTAGTGTCAAAACTTTTAAAACGATTACTTAAGTGTCAATTTTTTTAAAAAACGATCACTTAAGTATCATTTTTTTCCGACAAAAAAAAACTTACTTTAGAGCCAACTCCGATTTCAGCTAATGTGGCTCGCCGGAAATCCGACATCGCCTATTTTGAAATTAATATTTGAGCTAACATGGCTCATCGGAGTTAACACTAAAGTGATATTTTTAAAAAAAAAAATTGACACTTAAGTGATTATTTTGAAAATTTTGACACTGAAATGATCGTTTTGAAAGTTTTGACACTAAAGTAAGCGTCGTACACAAATTTTGGCACTTATAATATACTTAAGCCGAATTTCGTAGTCCAACTTTTCAATCTAATAAGCATTTATATTTACTTAGGTATTCACATCATTTGTTCTTCCTAGTCCTTTCTTGGCCCGCAATGTGTTATTATTTGATTAGTCCTAGTCTCCATCCGTTCATTCTATTACCCTCTTTTCTTGAAATAAACTAATCCCTCACTAATAATTTTCTTCATGTAAGCGAAAAACTCTCCAATCATATTCTTGATTAGTGGGTTATAAGCATGAACATCACGGCGCCCTTTTTTTTTAATCAAGCACGACGATCGTACTCCTTTTACGAGAAATAAAACAAGATAAGTAAAAGAAATAGTTGCTTCTAAGGCCATATGATAGAATGTTGGTGTCAAGAGGAGACACAGAAGATGGACACATAAAAATATGAACAAAAAGAGCCCTAGACAATCAGAAGATGTTGGATAAGTTGTACCTCAGCATCACATCAAAACATTAGTATAAGAAATTAGGTTTTTCTTTGATATATTTATGAAATTTTCTTGGGTTGGTTCAAGCAAAAACCTTAATCCGTATCTTAGATGACATAGGAGAAGCCATCTAGCTGGATGGTTAATGTGTGCTTTTAGAAAGCATTTTTGGATGGTTCTCCCAAATTAAAATTTGAAAAGGAGAAGAAAAAGAGGTGACCTAACAATGATGAGAGAAGAGAGAGAAGAATAAAGTACTTTACATATAGTCCGGACAACACATACCTAATTTCTTGCTAGGACTTCCACTAGAGCTGCTCATCACACATGCCCCACTCTCCATCTAATCTCACGAAAGCTTTCTCTTTATAGATCAGGAGCAAAGCAGTTCGGCCACTAAGATCATGAGATTGCTGACAATGGATGTCCGGTTCGTTTTCGACCGAACTGATGGCAAGTTGATAGATTTTCAATTGATTGGCATTGACGAGCTGGGCTGGTTTTGTCTCCCTTCTTTTTAATATCACATGCACCAATATGTTGTTAACTCCGAGAAAGAAATTGCTAACCATCTCAAAAATGAGGAAATGAAGAAACTGTGACTGAATAGAGTTGTCTTTTGAGCGGGAAGGCACCTGTTAATCAAAGTTCGGATACACGACGATCATCGCTCTTGACATTCAAGATGTATGATAACCCGTTAAAATATACATGCGTTTTGAGTCAGAAAAATCGCATGTCGAAGATTTACATGGTACGACGATTGGCTTATAACTCACTAACTTAAACATGTGTAATCAAATATATATTAATAGGCCTGGACTTGGAGGCCCCCCTCCCCGCCGAAAATGGTGTGGGCTTTTCACCGCGCATTCCAAACGGATGGTATCGGAGAGAATGGATAAAAATCCAATGGTCAGGACAAGTGGTCTGGTCGATGGGAGGTGGAGATGATGACTGAAGGTGGCCCTTAGGCTGAAACAACGTGGTCCTGAGTTCGCAGCTGATGACGGTTGATAGTACATATGTCTATTGCTTTTGATATCATGTGATCCTAAATCCTGCCTGTGGTACAGACAGATATGCATGTTGTGCGAAGATGGGACATATCGTAGCAAATGTAGTTTGAAAAGCTTTACGGATCCATGGAACTATGCAAATGCATGAATCACCTTGAGTGATTATAACCATCGATTCGTTTAAGGGCATAGTTAAGAAATCGTTTACAATTGCGGGCTTTGAAGAGTAAGGTCTCTTTTGTAGCTGTTACTTCAAATGTTAGCCTCGACAATTAAGCATCATTAAAGGAATATTTTAGCATAATCCCATCAAGGTAATTTCTTGGAGAAAGCTGCTAGCCTGACAGTCTTACAGTACTGTCAGTAATTTCTGACCGCACGATCTCTCAATTAATGAGTATTTTATGCAAAATACATAATAATAACATGTGGATCCATGGTTGAGATTGTACAGTCCCTGACAATACTATCAGAGAAACATTTCTCTTTCTTGAAATACATAAATTAGTTGTTTCCTCGTGCAAACGACTTAGGCTCTATTTGTTTCGCGGAGAATGTAACACTTTTGGAAAATATTTTCCATTCCGATATTTGGCTTGGACCTAAAAATGAAGTGACATACACCACTCAGGCACTAGTGACTTGTGCATGGGAAGCCAAGGAACCCAACACAGGCAACAAGGTCTCAAGTCTAGATCCCGACTCCCATGCACGAGCACTGGCATTGGTATTGGATCCACCAAAATCGAGCCCGAGAACTCGATGCTCGTGCATGGCTCCCTAGAACCCCTTCGGTCAATAGAGGTCGAGTGCAGGTCCCCGACGCTCCGGGCTCAATAAGACGCAAGCCCGATGTTGGAGTTGGCGAATACTTCGGGGACCCTTGTTTCTCACACCGGGTATGCCCACGTGAGCTTAGGGAAACTAAAGTGTTATCCGACGACATGTGACCCATGCGCGCGGGATGCGGGGGTTCGGGGGCAGCGCCCCCTACACGAGTGTCCCGCTGCCCTGTCAGCGGGCGGGGCTTCCGCTGTCCGGTCAGCGGACGGCTGCCCCGCTCGCCGGTGAACAGGCGGGGGTTCGGGAGCAGCGCCCCCGAAACCTCAACGGGTTTGGACTTTTATTTAAGTTAACCCGTATGTTATGGGCTTAATAGAGGTTTCGCTAGGTTTAGGTTTTTGGGCCCGTTTAGGGCATATATATTTTGCTCGTTTTATGTTGATCATTGTAACGAGTTGAGAGGCTGTAAACCGAATATCATAGTGAAAATCTCTTGCAGGACGTAGCCCTATTCTGGGGTGAACCTGGGTAATCTCGTGCGTCATTCAATTTTATTGATTTCTGTGTGATCGTTCTGATTCGGTGTGCGATAAATCCCATCACCCGAGACGTCAACATCTAATATAGAGACACCCCACGCAGGGGACTAGGTCAATCGAGGCTAGGCCCCAGACTCCGATATCGATGCCCTCGCCCAGGACCATTAAGGCAAGGCCCCAAACCTAGCGTCCGTGACCCGATCCCCTGCGCTCGAACCTAGGTTCATCGAGGTCGGATCAGTGACCTTAGTGCCCATGCTCGGATCTATCGAGGCTAGGCCCTAATCCCCGATGCCTAGCCTCGGGCTCAGCACCAATTGGCCAAGGCACGGTTACAAAGGGTCCAAGGCATAAGCACTAGAGTTTTAGGCTCGGCCTTGATGGACCAGAACATGGGCGTTGGGGTTCGAGTGTTAGCCTCAATAGAACCAGGCATGGGCGCCGAGGACCTAGGCTTGGCCTCAATATTATCGAGCTTTGTGTCCCGAGCTCGACCTTGATAAACTCGGGCCCAAGAGCCGGGGAGCAGGCTCTATTGCTTGGGGGTTTCCATGCCCAAGTACAGAGTTTCTGGACCTCCTAATTATTAATTGAAAGTGGCTTTTGATTTTTTTAAAAAGAAATTTATTTTCTAAATTTAAGTTTTGGTAGAAAAATCTTTTTATTGACTAGAAAAATATTCTCTGTTGACTCATTTTTCTAACCGATTCAATCGCCAGAAAATGAGGAAAATGTTTTTCGCGAAACTTATGATTCTAGATCTTGCTCCGGTGCTGCTGCTGATGGTGATGGTAAGAGATGCAATACAAGGAACCGGTGACTCTATTATTAAAGGTGAGGCAAAAAGACAGGATTAAACGTTTGAAGAAGACCCTAATCTTTGGCAGTTGATTGAGGGGGGCATTGGCTTTGAGACAAACACATCCCCCAACAAATAAATAAATATAAATATATATATTATAAAAAAATAGAAAGGCAAAATTGAGGGTGACGTCAGATCCACTGTTGGGATAAGACCCCTACCACTGTCGGCTAGCGTTTTGGGTCCGGACCCCATGTGATTCTGGTGCGTGGAGTGGGGCCCAACTTCGATGGGCTTTAGTTATCGTCCGTACGTTGATCGTGCTTTTTTTTTTATTGTTACGTCCAAAAAAGAAAAAGTAATTCCAATTAAAAATCACATTTTTTAATTTTATTTTTAAATAATTTTTAGAAAATCAGAACCATCCGGTAACTGCACAAAATTTCTCTTTCAAAACGACCGGGTGGCAAGAAATCTTTTTTTTTTATAATTTTTCATCTTTTTCTAAATACTTTTAAAATGTATTTTAATTTTTTAAAATTTTTTTAAATTTTTAGCTTTTGCTAAAAAAAAATACATTTTAAATTTCCCCCTTTTATTTTTTTTTATTTTTTTATTTTCTGAATTTTTATATTTTAATTTTCCACCCTTTTTAAAAAAAAAATTGGTTAAATTTTAAGGCTTATTTTAAAATTTAATTTTAAAGAAATGTATTTAAAAAATTAGTTGTTAATAAATTTTTGAATCTAATTTTAATTTTTCAAAGTTCATAAGTTCACATGAAGCCTTGTGGAGTTCATCTTTTTAAAAGAATTGAGACTTTGTCTTTTTTCGTGATTCTCAAAAGTGATTCACTTTTTTAGAATCAACTTTTTTATTCTTATTTTTACTCCTCATAATTATAATCATTTACGTTACCAAACATGTTTCTGATACTTTTTTTTAAGGAAACAGAATCAGAGAATCAGAATTATTGCCAAACAGATCCTTAGTCTCTTGGAATTGAGGGGGAAGCCCAATTGGCCCCATCTTGCCCTTTTTTTTTTTTTGAAATAATGAGCGTATTTCAGGTTCTTATTTGAAACAAAGTTCACTTCATGACAGCCCAATGCCTGCGACCTTCGCTAGTGGCTTGATGATGGCTGGGGGAGGGGAAGGGTAGAAAGAAAAAAGAAAGAAAGAGAAAATAGAAAAAGAAAAGGAAGAAAAGGAAATTTGAGAAAAAGGTAAACGACAAAAATGCCATTCGGCTTGGCCATTTTTTTTCTTTTTCTTTTTTGAAATAATGAGCGTATTTCAGGTTTTTATTTGAAACAAAATTCACTTCATGACATTGTTTAGAGTTTTCCCTGTTTTTTCGATTGCTAATTAAGGATTTTCCATTAAAAAAGACATAGTTAAGAATTGAATGGAAAATAAACATGGGTGTTAGTGGAATAATTATAATTGCCAAAATGCTGATCAGCGTCATCGCCTTGACTTCACTTTTCCCCAATCTTTCTACAGAATCCGATTCCATTGTACTATTAAATGCTGGTATCTTTGAAATTATTCTCTCATAAATTAATTGATGAAAAGTTGATGTCGTGAAAACCGATAGATTTGATTGGACTCGCAAATCATATGCCCGAACCCTACGCCCCACGAAGCGCGCATAGACAAAACTCTCCATTTTTCGCATTTTGATGAGGGACAAACTTTAGTACATGTGTTTACGCTCAACAACTTAATTACTCAATAAAAGTAACAAAGAAATGACAAGAAAGTTGCGAATACATCCAATAAAAGAAAAATCCTACAGTATCTTTTAAGCAAACATAAGATGCCTTAACAAATTTAAAAACTTAGGACAATGGAATCAATATATTCAGACATTCCATACTAAAAAAAAATAAAAATACTAACTTAATTAAATATGAAAAATATTACATTCCAAATAAAATATGTAAATTCAATCTTGCACCGTACGAAGTGATGGTTTGAGATTCGTACTCTCCTCTTTCCATTGGCTGGTCTCACTGGCTAAACATTTCCAAGTGACTTGACTTTAAGTTAGTGTTGCGCTGAAAATTTTCTCTTTTTTGCCTTTTCTGTCTTTATATCTAGGTGAAGGTCCACTTTTGATTCTTAAACTATTGCCCACTTTTCTCGAATAATGTCCTTGAACCGTTAATTCGATTTACCAAATTTTTGAACTTGCATAACTTTTCTGATCGTGTTTCTTCTCGCTCAAGTTCGATTGATTGAGACTCGTATGATTCAGACATCAAGCCTCCTTTTTTACAAAAAAAAAAGAAGAAATGAAGAAAAGAAGAAAAGAAAGATCAAAGTCTTTTGAATGGCCTAATAAATACACAATTGTATAGGAAAGGGGGAAAAAAAAGCCCAAAATAATCAAGCATAGCCAAACCGATTGTTTACTATTTGAGTACAATTTTATCATAATATTCGAGATTCATACCATGCTCAAACTCTACTCATAAAGATTTTAGTAGTCTAGCTTAGCTCAGCGAATTGTTTACTGACTATATCTCAACCCCACAAGGTTCAGCCTCGAACTTAAGCTTTGAATAGTCTGCGTGCCTCGAGCACCGATGACTTAAACGAAACATGCATGCATCCTTCGGTCGGATTTCTTTCTTTAAATCATATAACAAAACGATAGGCTACATCCCGAGTTTGAGCATAAACATAAAAAATAAATTGACGAGGATTCTCCTTCATAAACGAAGAAGAGCAAATCTTGGATGGCGAATAAGAAAGAATTCGTGGAGATTGTTTTTTTTTTTTTTTTTTTTTCAAATTTCTTCCATGAGATATCTAAATGTCCCTCGATGTCATTGGAGCTGCAATTGCTCTAAGCGGGAAAAAAAAAAGACAGTGGAGTAGAAAGAAATCCCAGAAAGTGCTCCGTTGCTCAAAGATGGTCAAACCAGGAAGAGAGTACATGGTTCTAGTACTTGGGGAAAGGAGGTGGGGTTTGGTGGATGAGGAAAGCAACTTTAGGGAACAGTGAAATTAGGAAATGGTCTCCTCTGTAGATGCTGGTGGTGGTGGTGGTGGTGGTGGTGGATTGGATCCTAAGAAAGTGGACTTGAGCCACTAAATTGAAGGCTTGCATGTAACCCTTCAAAACTAGGGGCGATGTGATGTAAGATTCAGAGCCTCTTGACCATTTCATCTATTCTTTTCTTATTTTAATTGTAGATTAATATCACGAAAAATCTTAAACTGATACATCGACGACAAATTTGCTTCAAGCTAATTTTTTTTACAAAAAAAAAACCTCAAACATGTAACCTCATGATAAATTTGCTCTAAATTAATTTTTTAACCATAAAAAAATCTCAAACCGAGTCACTTGTGACACATTTACCGCTTGTTAGTTTCCGTTACATTGAGTAATATCATGAAAAATCTATAGAGAATGAAAACCCCAAACTGATGTACCCATCAACTGCCACACGTCATGTAACTAAGTATAATTTGATAGTAACATTTAAGGAAAATTAACGAATGATAAAATTGTCATTGTCGTTTCAGTTTGGGATTTTTTATGATTAAGAATTAGTTTTGTGTAAATTTCTCACAAGCAATTTTATATGATTTTTTTTTTTTTGGAGAGAGTGAATTGTTATAACTCTCAAATTGAGGATGAATGAAACCCTATTTGCAGAATTTTCTTTGCACCTGCCGATAATCCTTGTGCGTACATGTAATTCGCTTATTTTGATATTTCTTGTTACTCTCCTAGTATGGATGTTATTAGGTTGTCTCTAAATATGGGATGAGACGAAAGGATTTTACGAATTTTATTATGAACTAACGTCCACTTATCAAGTTTTCCTATTTGGTGCTTCTTCTTTCCCGCCTAAATTGCCTATTTGGACCTCATCCATCATATTACTTTGATGTTGCGAACAAAATTAAATTGCAACGCATAGTGTTCACAGATTCGCTCTAATATATTCAAGGTTCAATATTTACCATTTGCAATCCATCATGATACAATCGACCATCGGTCAAATTTTTGTGAGACATCGGCACAACACAATCTTCTGCAGGCCTAGTGTCACCAGCAATAAGTTAGGATATGATCACATTCTTTTTCGAAAAATCTACAATCCAATCGATGGGCGAACAAAACGTTCAGGATCGACATTCTCATCATCCTGAAAAAAAAAAAAAAAAATCTGTCGAATTGATATGGTCCTCCACGAAGAATTACATGGAACCGGGAAAGGGCTGACCTGTGAATGGAATAAGCAAACCTCGGAATGTTTTTTTTTTTTGGCAACTTCTGAAACTTATTTGTTCTTTCCTGACAAAGAAAGCGGATGTGTCACAGTGCAAACCTTGGCGGCTCAGATGGGAGATCTTCTGCTGCTGATCTCTGTTGCCGCCGACTGGACGTGGCAGACCAAATGATTGACGTGGGTGGCTCGATGAGTTAAAAAAATAAAAATAAAAAAACAACCTTTTTTCTTCTTGGCCCCTCGATTCACACCGGATTTTACTCGCGAGGATTTCGATTTGATTCGATCAGTATCGATCACTGTTTTTGTGACGGCAGACTGCTCTTCTTTGACTTTTCAAATCTTGCTTCCAACTACAAAAAGGTTAAGGAGAGAGAGAAAAAAAAAAAAACCTATCTCTTATTTTCTATGTTGAGAGACAGAGAGATGACCTAATTTTTGACAGAGACCCAGATGTCCCACCATTTTTGTTGTTTCTCCAGTGCACAGCAAATGCTGCTTCCTATACCTTCATAAAAGTTCTAATTCCACTCAACAGAAAAAGGAAAAAAAGATGGTTAATTGCTTACAACCTGTGCACCTTCACGTGTGAAGAAGATCCAAAGCAAGATCGCGAGAGAATTTAATATTCGAATTCATTAATATGTCTAGATGATCTTGACGAGTTTCAAAGTAGCCAAATCTCTGTGCTCCTGCCCTAAATCATTAAGATAGCAAAACATAGATTATCTCTTTTGTGAGATGTCATCTAATTATCAAAATCCATGTTCATCGCTTCCTTTCTCATCTAAACCCTCATTTCCTTCCTTCTTTTTTTTTTATAAATTGAGTTTCAAATACTCGTTGGTTTCGTGGGATGATAATATGATAAGCATACACAAGCATCTTGACCACCTTTCATTAAACAATGAATTGCGTTTTCGGCTACATTAAAATAAATTATCCGATATTTGTATATACATCGTTAAAGGGGCGGGAATATATTTCATTCTTCCTACGCTTTGCTAATACAGAGGAACCGGCAGCCGAGGCGGCTTCACCGGCTTCTGCAATTTGACGACGGCTTTTTTCTCTTCTCGCGGCGGCCGGCAGGGACATGGCAGCGCTACGAACTTAGGTACCGCGTCGCCCGGCATCAAAACCGGCAAGGTCTGGCTCTGGTTTCGCTTCACATCCTGAACGTTCATGGAAGGAAACAAATGTTTATTGCAACAGAAAGTCGCGAAAAGCAAAGCTTCCCGTGCAAAGAGCTCAAACCATCGACTTTTAGGAATCGCATGTGGCTCCAGATAGCTAGAAAAACTTACCATCGAAGGGGGAGCGGATTTCCAGGGCGGGTTTTCGATGTCGGCGTCGGGATCAGCGTCGTCGTCGTCGGAAGATTGGCGGAGGGATCGGAGCTTGTCCCAGTGGTAGCAGCAGGAGAATATGCCGCTGAGGCTGAAGATGACGATCAGGAGGAGGGCTGTGCCTAGGGGGAAACCGAGGGACGGCCGGGAAGCGTCCACGTGCGGCGGGGAAATATCCGGGCTCTCCATCGTCACCTATACTCGTCGGTCTCAAACTCGATCTCGATCTCGATCCTTCTCTCATGTGTTTCACGAGGAGGGACAGATGGAAGAATTGAAGGTGGGAAGTTCAGGGGAGGAAGAGAGAGGGTGAAATGTTGCGCGAATTTCAGGACGAGGGTCGGGGGGGTTTATAACAAGAGCGAAAAAGATTTCCCTAAAAAAAATGATTAAGAAAAGGGGGAGTGAATTAAAGGTGAGTACGTGTAAAGAAGTGTACATCAAGTGTCCGGGGCATAGTACGGAGAGATGGCGGGGTCCATGCTTTGTCCAATTTTGGTGACTTGAGCATGACTTGAGGTTGAAGTAGCGGAGGGAGAAAGGAGGTTTGGTTGCTGATGAGGGGAAGAAATTGAAAGGGAAGATGACGATGACTAACAAAAAAAAAAAATGGCAAAAAGAAAAGAAAAATAAAATGACATTGTCGGATCAAATAAGAGTAAATTTTATCCATTAATTGCAAATTATTTAACATTATGTCTGTTTCGACATTTTGTATAAGAGTTACGAAAAAGTTATAAGGAGTTACGATTTGAGAATCCACCTCTTTCAAGTAGAGCATAGAGATGCCTGAGGAAGTTTGAAAGGGAGCTAGAAGATAGCCTAAAGTGTGAAACCAGGAAAGCTCCAATGTAAATGGGCTTTAGCTGGAAGCGGGGAAAAGTTGGGATTTTTATCTGAATTAATGCCTTTTAGCTGGAGGGTGGGGTATAAAAAAAAAAATTCCTTTTTTTTTTTGGGCTTGCTCTGTGGCGACGGGATCTCCTGCCCACAGTGGGCAGGGAGACCACTCATCTCTCACCGTTCCCCAAACATTTTCCCCCTATAAAATGGGAGAAAAAATTTTGGGAAACGGCCAGATCTGTGGTCTCCCTGCCCACGTGGGCAGGGGATCCGGATGCTGCTCTGTGCAAATTGCAACTTACTTTATAGTGCCACTTTTGCAGGGGAGTCTTAAAGGAGAACAACGGAACAAATTAGAAGATGAGAAGGATCCACACAAGTGCGTTCATAAGATCCAGCTGTCTATGCGGCTGTGTATTTGCTTTATAAAAAAAAAAAGGGGGAGCTTCTTTTGTCGTGAAGAACGACAAGGGCATTAGCATCTTGTACCCTTTTCAACGTGTTCTAACTTGATTCATGTCTGCTCATTCCAGTTCGGAGATTGATGAGTTCGTCATTACGGTCTCCCGACGTGTGGAAGATCATCAAAGGTATTTCGACACGAGATGGGAAAGACCCAAGACAAGAATTGATCGGAGGTCATTCATGGCATGATCCAATTTTGGAGGGGGCAAAATTATCCGAAAAGCCCTACACTTCTTGCATTTTTGTCAGTTCAATCTTAAATAAATTTTAATATCGTCAATTGATTTTTAAACATTTTCACGTTTTGCCAATTGAGTCAACCAGTACAATTCAGGCCGAAAATTGCTGACGTGGAGGTAGGCCGTCCTATGTGGCTTGATCGGTGTTGATGTGGATATTTTTTTATTTTTTTTATTTTTTCTTTTTTTTTCTTTCTTTTTATTTTCTTAAATTGGTCGATTGGGAATTCGAAAAAAAATATTAAACATTTTCCCGATGTGAACGCCTGTTTCATCGTCCCCGAAATATGTAGAAATAAATTATTGTCGATAAAAAAAAATTTGCACTGGTTAATTATTTCAAGAAATATAAGGAATTAGTTTTTTTTTTAAAAAAAATATTTTCTAAATTATTTATTTTTCGGTAAAATGAACGGAATCTTAATAAATAAAAATTGGTAACCCCCGACCAAAAAACATAAACAAATTGGTAACCCGCTTTCTCTTTTTTTGTCAGCCACAAATTCAGACATAAAGTCGAAAACTGTCGGCGATATTAAACTAACAGATTTGAAGGATGGACAAGGCTCATGGAATTCTTTCTGCTGAAAGTTTTGTGCTGGAAGATGAGATTTCATGGAGCACTCCACAATGAGCCTTGGTTTCACTTTCACCTACAAAAAAAAGACAGCTCTAGACAGAACTTCATGAATCCAAACAAAATCATAGCCACCCACAGAGCAGGTCCAGCCTCCATTTGTTTCGATTTCGCGGCATTTATCTCATGAGGGCTCCGTTTATTTCGAGAAAAAATGAATGATTGATTTTTTTTTAAATAACGCTTGTGTTGCTTCAAAGGATTAGTTAATTAAATATGTTTTTACTATCGACGTCGTCCATTCATTTTTGTAAACGAATACAATCGACCATTTTAAGAAAAATATTTTTTGAATTATTTATTTTTCAAAAAATAAACGGAGCATGAGTTATGTGTTTCAATTCCTTTACTTCGGTTTCGTTTGTGTCGCATACAATGAGTGATTTAAAATGCATTTGCCTAAAAATGATTGCTTATATCGCTTATGTATTGTAAAATATTTTCATTATCGACAACATTTTGTGTCCAAATATTTGTGTAAACTATAATAATATTTTTCATTAATTCATTTTTGTAAGTGGTACAAATGATCATTGTTAGGAAAATATCTTCCAAATCATTTTTTTTTTCGCGAAACAAACAAAGCCTTAATGAGATTTTGTGAGATCACTCTCAATTGTTCTAAAAGTTTAAGCTATTAAATGAATGTATTATTTAATATTTAACTATTCTAACTCTCCTCTTCATGCTTTTGAAATAGAAAAACTTAATCTATAGGAAGAAGCATGACTAACCAAAAATGCCAAGTTTCATACTACACTGCGGCAGCAAAACCAGCAAGGGAATTTGAAATATTCAAGGAAACAAGCTCAAATAGGCATTCCACTCTACGACCCATCCCAATAGTCTATCCTGTCTCTAGATCCTGCACATGACAATGATGAGAAGAGAAGTGGATATTAAAGTGGATATCAAACCTAAGTTTGCATAATTGTCAAACTTAGGGATACTTTGAAAACCATACATGTGTTAGACAAGGTAATTGTGGATGTTGAAATGTTTCTTGTATGGCTAACTCTCATTTGGGGAATTATCAATTGTATGAATAGTAGGAGCATGTGAATTGAATGATTTGATTGAAACAAATCGTAATTTGAAGTCATATGATTATGGCAGGCAGGATTAAAAAAAAATCATGAATCAGAAGTACATGAAGCAATAGAGATAACAAAAATCATAGAGGAGCTAGAAGTACTAAACTATCGAAAAACGGAATAAAGATAATTTAATAAGAGAATGACGGAAAATCCATACAGAGAGGCGTTAGCTATAGTAGGAGTAGCAGCAGCAGCACATGGGCTTGCATGTGGATCGTGGTTTTCGCTGTTGATTGGCCATCACTGTAAGTTGCTTAGGTTGTAGTCGATGGAAAAATTTATCCATGTTGGATATATTGTTAATATAATCTATATAATAAGTTCACATATAAGTCCAATAGATGAAAGCGTGGTTATTTGGGTCCAAATGGGTTGGAGCCTAGTAGCTTGCATATAACTCTAGGGTTTCCTGTGCTTGAGGTAACACTGTTGAGCATTCTAAACTTGACGTCTCTTGGTACAATACTTCAAGCCGACAAAACCCTTTCTACTCTCTCAAACCCTAACCTCCAATAATCTTAAAATATTATCTTCGTGTGTCGGATTTGAGCGAGCAAGGTGTCTACTTGAAGATATCGTCAAGACGAACTCACAGGTACAAGTTACTTTCAATTTCGATGGTTGGTTTGACCGAGATCTGAGTTTGAAGATACGGGTGCCGAAATATTTGAATCAAGAGTCCAGAAATTATAGCCAATTTCAGAGGGTGATGCCACTTGGGTTTTGTTCGTCTCGCCGATACGAGCGTTTTGAGTGATCACTCGCGTCAAACGGAGGTCGAACGGCGGAGATACGACCGTTGAAAGAATCATTGTAGCGTGGCGGGTTACTGTAGCACCGCGTATTTCCGTGTATTTGTGCATATTTTCGACATATTTTGGCTAATTTTCAACAACAAGGGCAGTCCATTCTTAAGGTTTTTGGGCGCTCCGAACTCATTTTGGGGGTCTATTTTGGCAAATTCTATCTCTATAGAGTAGTTTGACTAAGGTTAGATGCGTTATTTGACTTTGTGAACTCCGATGATTCCAAAGTGCACTCTTTCTAACTCTTTGCTCTGATTGGAATGGCAAAACATAGTTCCTATGATATTATAAAGCTGCAATCATTTGATGTTACTGAATTTCATGGTTGGAAATTGCACGTTCAATTTGGCATGAAAGAACGTGAAATATTCTATACTGATTAAGGATTTTGCATCTACCATTGAAGATGTGGATGAATATCAATGGAACAAAGATGGAGATTTTTGTAGAGATTACTTGTTGACCTCTCTAAATCATCGTCTAGCTATGACTTATAGTAAGTATAAGACGGCGAAAGAGATATGGGATCACTTGAACGCTCAGTTCCAAAAACAAGAGGGTCTCTCTAAAACTCTTATAGCGGAGAAGTTCTTTGACTTTAAATTAAATATGAATTCGAATATTACTTCTCAGTTAATTAAACTTGAGAACATGAGGAACAAGCTGAAAGAGGATAACTCTAATATGTTTGATAATCTCTTTGTTGGTCTTGTGTTGAGTAAGCTACCTGCTGAATGGAGTTCTTTTAAGACTGAAATGCATAGATAGAAAGAACAGATTGGACTAGATGAATTAACTCCATTGCAATGGTGGTGAGGCAAAGGTGACTCATGTTGGAATTGCAAATTTGGTGCTTTCTTCAGGTAAATTACTAACTCTGAAACATGTATGTCCTTTTTAAGTATGAATGGTAGAGTAACTTTATCAATTAACTCATGTTATTTCGGTTGTACGTTCATGGTTAATGGTATATATATGTTGAGTTTAGATACCGATAACATAAATCATGTGAGCTCTACTTTGATTGATCCAAAGTTGCTACACAATAGACTTGGACATGTGAACTATATGAAAATGCAACATCTAGCTAAACCTCACAACATTCCATTGGATGCTTCTATTCAATTTGACAAATGTGAAGTGCATGCACAGGCTAAGATAACTAGAAATCCTTTTAAGTTGGTTACTAAAAACACACAACTTCTTAAGCTAATACATTCTGACCTTTGCGACTTTAGAAATTACGTTATTAGAGGTGGTCGAGAGTATTTAATAACATTCATAGACGATTTTTCTAGATATTGTCATGTTTATTTGTTGAAATCAAAAGATGATGCTTTTGAAAAGTTTAAGATTTTCGAGTCTAGAGTAGAAAATCAACTCAACTTGAAAATTAAGCGGTTTAGGAGTGATAGAGGAGGTGAATATACAATGACAGTGTTCAAGAAATTTTATACTTCAGAGGGGATAATACTTGAAACCACTGCTCCTTACTCACCCCAATCAAATGGTGTTGCCGAGCGGAAGAATAGAACGCTAACTGAAATGCTAAATTCCATGTTACTTATAGCTGGCATGCCTTCCTCCTATTGGGGAGAAGTAGTTCTAACTGCTAATCACATTTGGTTGTCGCACTCTAAGTTATTTATGACACCTTATGTGATATGGCATAAACGTCCTTGTAGATATGATACTCTTAAGACTTGGGGCTATGTTGCTTATGTTAGAATACAAGATCCTAAGAGATCTAAGGTAGGACCTAGAACAATTACTTGTGTATATCTAGGTAGTACAGAAGATAGTGCTGCAAATAAGTTTTTGGATCTATCTACTAACACAGTGATAGAATCTAGAGATGCAGAATTCTTCGAGAACAAGTTTCTCAAAGATCATGGCTTGAATGTTTCTAGATATACAAATATGATTTCAGAGTCTCATGTAGAATCTGAAGCAGGTCCTTCTGGCACTAATTCCATACAGCTGGCTATTGAACCAGTTCCGGTTAGAGTATTTACAAGAGAGAGTTCCCAAAAGTTTTGGTGAAAACTTTGTTACTTACCATCTAGAGGATGATCCATTATCCTATTAGGAAGACATGAGATCTAGGGAATCTCTACTTTGTGCAGAAGCTATATATAATGAAATGAGCTCTCTGCTACAGAACTACACGTGGCAGCTAGTCAATTTGTCAAAAGGGGTTGTAAGTGGGTATTGAAGAAGAAACTGAAAAGTGATGGATCAATAGCTAGATATAAAGCACGTTTAGTAGCTAAAGACTATAAACAGCAGAGTGGAATAGACTATTTTGATGTCTATTCACCTGTGTGTCATCTATCAACTATATGAATTCTTCTTGCTTTGGCATCTATTGAACACTTTGTAGTGCATCAAATGGATATAAAAACAGCTTTCCTAAATGGAGAGTTAAATGAAGAAATTTACATGGAACAACCGGAATGGTATGTCATGAAAGGTCTTGATGACAAAGTTTGCAAATTGAACAAATCCTTGTATGGTCTTAAACAAGCACCTGTGATGTGGCATCTTAAATTTGATGAAGTGGTAAAGAGTTATGATTTTCAATCAAGTTATTCAGATAAATGCCTTTACCATTGTTCTATGTCAAATAAGATAGTCATCATTTGCTTGTATGTTGATGACATGTTAATTCTTGGCCCCCGATCATTATGTAGTGAGTGACGTGAAAGCTACATTAGCTAAACAATTTGACATGAAAGATCTTGGTATTGCTAATACCATTCTTGGAATGAAAGTAAGCTTTGAAAGGCAAGTCATCTCTCTTAGCCAGACTCATTATATTGAGCAACTACTTTCTACCAGGAGATACAGTGAGTGTAAACCGAGTGAGACACCATGTGATTATAATAAATGACTGAGTCCCAATGGAGGGACCAGCGTGGACCAATTGAAGTACTTGAAACTGATTGGTAGTCTCATGTATGCTATGAGTTGCACTAGACCCGACATAGACTTTACAGTTGGCATGCTGAGTCGTTTCACTAGTAATCTTAGTAAAGAACATTGAGATGCCCTCAGTAGGCTGATGAGATATCTTAAAGGCACTAAAGATTATGCTCTATGTTACTCTGGTTTTCCTCCAACTGTGGATGGATATTCTGATGCCTCATGATGCTCAGAAATTGAAAATAATAAGTCCACAAGTGGATATGTATTTACTTTGGGTGGAGCTGCTATTACTTGAAAATTCAAAAGACAGACTTGTATTGCATTGTCGTCTATAGAATCAAAACTTTTTGCTTTAGCTTTAGTCGGCGAAGAGGTAGAGTGGATAAAGAATCTGATTATGGATATTCCTTTGACTCGGCTAAAGATTAATTCTTTAAGTTTGTTCTGCGATAATCAAGTAGCTGTCCAAATTGTCAAGAATGCTCTCTTTAAGTCAAAGAGAAGACATGTGAGACTGAGACATGCGTTGTTGAATTATCTGAGAGAACAATGAGTTATCACCTTGATCGATGTGAAATTGAAGGATAACTTGGCCGATGCTCTCACAAAAGGTCTGCCTAAAGATCGATTATTCAAAATAGTAAAGAAAATGGGATTAAAGACTGTGTAGATAAGTCTTAATTACCATTTACTTACCTTCTAATTGTGTGTTTTGAATTATCAAATCTTCTTTTGTTGGCCAAAATGATAAGCACAGTTTATGTGTTTCATCGATGTTCATAGTTGATGATGAATCTGAAAAGGGTGAGTTGTCTCATTTCAAACTTGATGAAGATGATTCAAAGGTTCTATCCGGGTAGATTGTGTCATTCCAAACTTGATGATACAAGCCAACTAGGTTGAACTATCTTTTTGGTTAAATGATCTCATTCCAAACTTGATGCTAGATTATTTGACTTTAAGGAATTAGTAATTGTGACATTCCAAATTGAAACATAGAAATAGTTATTTGCATAAGAAGCCTGTTGATCTTGTTTTTAATTGAAACATGATATTACGTGACTAGGTTATTGTAAGAGAGTTGACTATTGGTCATGTTCTTTCAAACTAGACAATGGTTATTCTCTTACAGATAAACTTAAGTTGATGGCTCTTTGTAAATTAAACTGTTTAGGCCTTGTTCATAATTTATGAAACTGGCTTGATGCTTATGAACATGATATTATGATGCTTTATGACATTAATATATGTTCTTTTCTGCCTGGTGTTATGTTGCTAAGTTCTTTTAGTAGAACTAGACACTTTTAGTAGATTATTCAAATGATTGAATTCATGATAATATGAAATTCATATTTGGCATTCTACAGTGAATGACAGAGATGGAGGAGCGCTTAATAAGCAGGATCTTGATCAGGATGACCTACTTGATAAATGAATATATATTGTTTAGAGCGTGAGGGGACTTGACAGTTCGTCTGCTATTTCCCATTTTGATGGAGTCCATTTACTTGAGACTTACATTTTGGTATCTCTATTTTGTGAACATTATTATGCATGTTTCTTATATTTGTAAGGCCTTGGTCTATTTTGATTGGCATACTTATACTTGACTGTTATACATATGTTGGTTGTGAACAGATTCATGATTAGGATGATTCACTTATTTAGATTACAAATGACGATTGAGTTTAATATTTTATTGCTAAAACTCTTTGACCAATCCGAGTTGATTGTCTTGGACTGAATGTGGATGATTCATATTTGCTTGAACATTACACTGACAACCGTTTTGGGTTGTGTTGTATGGTGAACATAGAAGGAGATTGTTGGATATATTGTTAACATAATTGTCGCGACCCGTCCGGAAGCGGACGCGGCTAATGGATTACCGATCGCGGGCCCTTTGATCGGCGCGGGCCCTCCCAGACCCATACCAAATCGCGGCGGGAGTATTTTTTGAGGATTCGACGATAGGAGTCGATCGCTTTCGACCTTCAGTGTGGTCGTGGTGGCATGTGCAACTTGTGCATGCATTTGGAGTCGCCACCGGTCTTTCTTGGAGGGTAGACCGGAAACCTTACTGACCGATTGGGAGAGATCGATCAGTTCTGCGGAACCAGAGATTTTGGGTTCGGGGATTTGGTTACGCTGGTGTCATTACCAACGCCCTTTCGGTACCTAACGCGAGTGATTTTCCTAGCTAAGAATTCATGCAGGCGCAATTTTGGGTGGGTAGATTTGATTCAGGGTTTCATGCAGATTGGGAGACTGTTCCTATCAATCACAATCCATTTTAATGAAAGCGCAATCAAGTGCATAAATAAATCTCATTGATGCACATCAATTCAAATCAATGGCTTCTTAGCATAGCCATAAAGGCTTAGGGAAGGTGTAATTTCGGACCGGGGTAAAATGGGAAGATTTGGAGGTGATTTAGCCCGAATGGCAAAATCGTCAATTTTTGGAAGACTTGGATACCGAATTACCCAAAATATTTCATGGCTAGTTGATTGTGGCCATTTCCCATTTTTGAGAATTTTTTGGAATTTCTTGATTTTTCTTCAATTTTTGGAAGACAATTCGCCCAAATGGCGAAATCGTCATTTTAAGAAGGGTCGGGGTTCAAAACACCCGGAATGAGTCTTGGCCAGTTGTTTGTGGCCATTTCCTATTTTCTGGGATTTTCCTGAATTTTTTAGAATTTTTTTGGAAGACGGTTTGCCAGAAGGGCAAAACCGTCATTTCGGAAAAGATCGGGGGTCGAAAGACCCGGAACAGGTCATGGCTAGTTGAATGTGGCCATTTCTTATTTTCTGGAATTTTTTAGAATTTTTCTGAATTTTTCGAATTTTTTTGAATTTTTTTATGATTTTCCATTTTTTATTGAATTTTTGATTTTTTTTATTATTTTTTATTTATTTTCTATAATTATCCGAAAATCCCCGGATCGGACGGCCATCGAGCCGGCTCCGACAAGGTAGATTTGCAGAATTTTTTTTTGTTCAAACCCGATTCCAATCATTCACAAAGCATTCAAATAAGGTCTAGAGACTTACCTGAACGTCATTTGGGGTCGGTGATCACGCGAAACCCTCCGCCGAGCTCCCGGTCCGAACCACGGCCGACGAGCCCCCAGGCCGTGTCTTTCGCCGCGGTTCCATGAAAAATAAGGCTCACCACGAGCGTCATCGTCGGTCGCCACATTGGAAGCATATACATCCACTCAAAGTAGATGATTAGCAAAGTTCAGACAATTTAAAAGATAAAACGAGCATATCCAATTAAACTCTGATCACCATGCTAATCTACTTATTAATGCATGCATTACAGACTAAACAATCCACCAAAATACTTAGGTGGCAAATATATACATAATCAAGCACATAAAGCCTAATTTGGGCAATACCAGTAAACGAAAGCATTTCCTATTTATTTCATTTTTTTAAAAAAAATATCTGAATTTTTTTATTCTTTTATACATTAACAATGCTTCCGTAATATCAGACCCCAACGTGCACTCACTTTTCCCATTCTTATCATCCACGTTTTTCTTTTCCTTTTTTTTTTAACTTTTATGTTATTTTACTATCTTTCCATTATTTTATTCTTTTCTTTTGGGTTGTCTTCTTCGTGAGTTCCTGTAAACTCCTCCCCAGACCTCAACATCATGAGCCATTGAGCCACACCCACAGGAGTTTCCCTCACCGGCCATCGTTCTGTCACGTCCATCACCGAAATGCCGTCGAATTATCGACACCGAGCTATCTTCGGCATGGACGGGTTATGAACGAGTCTCCAATCACTGAGGCCTTGCCATCCGACCCCGACGCGTCTAAACCTTGGATCAAAACCTCCAATCTCATCACTGAACCACCGATGATGGCATCGTGATCTTCAGTTTCATCTTTTCTTTTGTTGTCAAAGAGCCCTCTCTCGTGTCCCTCTATTCTCTCGCATGATTCAAACAGACGACCACGGGAACAGATGCCACAGAGATTAGAGGGACAAACTGATGCCCACATGTCAAGGGATCACCATTCCAAGGAAGCATGCAAGACATTTCCTTACCATTGATCGACATTCATCCATATCAGGAGTCAGGACAATTACGTAACGAAAATAGACAAAGAAGTAGACATGCATAGGTTGGCATTTCAACGTAGGGGAAGCAACCCCATTCGAGATTCAGATTCGCACTCAACGCAAAGGAGTCTACCAGTAAAGTTTATCGAAAACGGCTCGCTCTATACCTATATACGCATGAACCAGAGGAAACAAATCTCGACACCAAGTCCGACTGAGACATAGCAAAATAGAAGTTGAGGCTTACCTCAACCTTCGAGCATCATGGTCAACTCGGAACTATTGCCTGATTCTCATGACTGGCAATGGAGCTTATTCGGTAAAGCTGTAGGTCTGCCTGGCTTTTCGGCAAAGACACGAGGCTGGACAAAGGTTCGCCGGCCTGAGGACGATGTCCTCGATACAGTTTTGAGGGACAAACGACGAAATCCAGAACTGTCACGGATCCCTCTCATCCACAGTGGGCGTCCGGGCGGTAGCGAGCTCGGCGGAGGCTACGGGTGCGTAGGTCCAGGGCTGGGCTCGAGCTCACGAGGTGCGGCCTTGGCGGATCGGCATTGCTGGATGGCAACGGTTCGTTCGCGACTCGGGCTGGGACTGGTGGCGGTGGTTGGTGACGTAAGGCCGCCGTCGATGGGTCACGACGGCGGCCGGGCTTCCTCGCTGTCCAACTCTCTCTGGCCTCCTGCTCTCTCTCAATCAGTTTTTTTTTTAACGTCCGGAGGAGCCGCCCACTTCGTTGCCTCCCTCTTTCTTTTATTTCTCACAAACCACCCACCACACTCTCTTCTTTTTTTTTTCTTTTTAAATGGTTTTTGCTTTTCCCCTTTTTATTTCTTATTCCCTAATGGCTTGCCCTTTTTATTTATTTACTCCCCGTTGTCTCTCATTAGGTTTAAGAAACCCCACCAGCTCATTTCATCTTGCACCCCACGAGCTCTCCCTTTGTTTTCTCCTTTATCTCTTATTTTATTCTCCTTTTTTTTGCTTGGTTCTTCGTGGAACCCTTTTTTTTTCACAGATTCCTCCTCTCTCTTTTTTTTATAATCCCACTCTCTTTTGTCCCCTTCCAATTTCCTTTCTTTTTGCAAACAATGGCGCCGCTCTCTCCCTTTCGGTGATATTCCATTCCATTTGGCCTTTAGGGATCCAACTCTCCTTTTATTTTGGATTCAATCACTATTCTTCAGTGCACGAACTGTTCCATACCCATTTTTTTAATTAGGTTAAGCATTAGCAAAAACTAAAAGGGACGCTAGAATTGTACGTCAAGGCTCAAAATGAAAAACTTTCAAACTAAAAGACTCAAATGATTTTTTTATGCCCGATTCGGGTTTATGTTTGTGAAGGAACATAGTGACCCGAGCCGAATTTTTGAGATTTAAAGTTACACACTTGAAGAGGAAATTAAAACAAAATTATTGAACATTTTTGTGTATTTTTCTGACCACGAATGGTATTTTTCTGATTTTTTGGGTATTTTTAATAATTAAATAAATTCGAAAAATATTAAAAAATACCAAAAAATATTTTTTGCTCAAAATTGGTTCCTAAGGCTAAGCCAAGGCTCCCAAAGTTAATTTTGTGATTTTATGACCTTTTTTGATATTTTTAATTAATTTTAAAGAGTAAAAATACAATAATAAATGGTCAAAAATCAGGTGTCAACAGCTGCCCCTCTTTGAGAGGAATCTCGTCAGAGGTTTCTCTCAAAGATAAGATGGCACCTGATTCCTGGCCGACTCGACTGGGAAAATGAGAGAAGAAATGCTATGACATCGGATCCTTAAGGCTCTTGATAAAAACTCAAATCAATCCCCGGTTTGCTCTAACAATTTGAACATGGGCCGTAGTGAGAGAGGCTTACCTGAAGCTCACCTGTCGGATGATGCCGGTTGCGACAACTTTCAAGAAGATGCCTAGGACTCGTCACAGAAAATCCTAGGGAGATTAAGCTCTGACCTGTATGGTAGGTCATATCATTATGGGATTCCTAATTGGTAGGAACCTAAGGAAGGCGCATCCCCACGCTTTGGGATTTGCTAGAGATTTTAATCCGTATGGTGGATCAGACCTTCGTGTTGATCCTTAAGGCGGTATCTACCTCGTGTTGACCCTTAAGGCGGTATCTACCAATAAGTTGACCCTTGAGGCGGTTTCTACCTTGGTTTGACCCTTCAGGCGGTTTCTACCTTGGTTTGACCCTTCAGGCGGTTTCTACCATGAGTTGACCCTTCAGGCGGTTTCTACCTTTGATTTGACCCTTCAGGCGGTTTCTACCTTGTGTTGACCCTTCAGGCGGTATCTACCATGTGTTGACCCTTCAGGCGGTATCTACCTTGTGTTGACCCTTAAGGCGGTATCTACCAATAAGTTGACCCTTGAGGCGGTTTCTACCTTGGTTTGACCCTTCAGGCGGTTTCTACCATGAGTTGACCCTTCAGGCGGTTTCTACCTTTGATTTGACCCTTCGGGCGGTTTCTACCTTGTGTTGACCCTTCAGGCGGTATCTACCATGTGTTGACCCTTCAGGCGGTATCTACCTTTGTTTTGACCCTTCAGGCGGTTTCTACCATACATTGACCCTTCAGGCGGTTTCTACCATACATTGACCCTTCAGGCGGTTTCTACCATGGTTTGACCCTTCAGGCGGTTTCTACCTTTGGTTTGACCCTTCAGGCGGTATCTACCTTTGGTTTGACCCTTCAGGCGGTATCTACCTTCATTTGACCCTTCAGGCGGTTTCTACCTTTGGTTTGACCCTTCAGGCGGTATCTACCTTCATTTGACCCTTCAGGCGGTTTCTACCTTCATTTTAACCCAAGTGTCTTAGTCAGAGAAGACTGTTTCAGGGTTGTAACATTGGTAGGATTGGGGACCGAAAAAGGCTTATTTTTGGCCCAGAATTCGTGACGGGTTTGACATTGGTGATCATTGCTGATTTGCCACATGTCCTTTCTTTTCTGATTCTTTAGCCTTTGAGGCGCGCAACCTATCTTGCGGTGTGCACCAGCTCTTTAAAGAGCATCTCTTGTTGCATTCAGAGACCGACTCTCTCTATGTCTTTGTTCTGTGCTTAATAGCATTCGGGGAGCAGTCTTTTGGATTTGGCTCCTTTAGAGGTTTTTCTCTTTCCCCACGAGGCTTCATTGGAGGTCAATTTAACAATTTTCACGAGCATCGACCTTGCTTTTATCAGGCACTTTGCTTTTTCTTTTCTGATGCTGGGGATTTCTTTAATCCCTTGTCGCAAGTGAGATGCTTTGGCAATTGTGCTAGATATATGATTTGGCTCTTAGCACGCTTGAGTATTGACTTAGTAGCTTTTTCGTAAACCCTAGGTCTTGAACTCCCTCGTTTCTGAAGTGATCTGCCTTTATTTTGGAATTTGCAATGATCACCAACGGGTTTATGAAATGAATTTGCAGGCTCAACTTGGCTGTGCAAATGATAAACGTGTGTGGGATAGAGAAATGAACGCTTCTCGTCATCCTATGGCACTTGGATTACCATATAAACAACACACAAAGATTGATGTTAGTCCGAGCAAGAAAATTTCTAACCATTTCCTCCTGATGCTGCTGGACTTACTCCTGTTTTGCCCCGATGTGGGGTGGTTCTTGACAGGGTTGAGAATGAAAACCGCCGTTCAAATGGGTTATCAACGGTCACCTGTAGTGTTTGGGGGATATGAAACGAATGCCTCCGTCGTCCCAATCCAAGTAATTGCTGCGAATAATCCCTACTTCCGTAGGTCCAGATTTTGCTATCTGATCCGCTCCACTCCTCTCTCAAGTGTGTAGAGGACGTGTTTGGATTTAGGCTTTGCCTCTCGCCTTTGAGGAAGCGCCCTTTTGATTGTTTTGAACAATTTTTTATTGGAAAAATCTCTTTCATTTTCTCCAGAAATTTTACCCGTCAAAGGGGATTTTATGATGCCCCATGCATGTTCTTATTCATGTTCAGACAACCTCCTGTTTCAAAACATGAATGCTAATGAAATTTGAATTCTATGTCTTTTCTAGACACTAGATTCTGAAAGCTTTTCTTTTCTTCTCTATTTTTTATTCCACATCTTCAAGGGATTTGGGAGAGGGATACTTACCTGTCCGTCGCGGCTGGAGATCCCTGAAAATGCGGAAGAAACATGTTATTATTCGTTCATGAATTTTTCAAAAAATTAGAACGATACATCTTACCCTTGGTCATGTATTCCAACGGGTAATACATGGTATGTGAAAACCTGTTTCGCCTTGATGGCGATCCCCTCTATCTTGTGGCCTTGATCCCCCCATTTTGTTGGCGATGAATCATTCTCAAGGATTTTCCCCAGAGGAGATCCATTTGTGTTTTCGGACGCATTCCAGCTCCACTCTTCAGAGTTCCATCTCCTGGAATCCTGACTTCCGAGGCTAATGATTCTATTCGCCTCCCTGTTAGCGCGCTCTCTTCTTTTGAGGCTTTCGGCGCCAACAACTTCCTGTTAAATGAGTAAAAACTCGTGTTAGGCATGTGGTCTTCGAAGACCAAATTGGAACCATACAAGGTTACCGTTCACCCAAATTCGTATCTTGGGGTTTGATTCTGATGCGGACGACTCTGTTATTGCGTCCATTGACTTTGCCAGAGGAGAAACGTCATTCTTTGTCTGGCGCACAAATGATTCACTTGCCCCAGTTGGGTGTGATTGGTCGTAGCAATATGCCTTAGCACTTTCCTTGTTTGTTGGCAATTTTCAATTCAATTTTGACAACGTCCATGCACATTTGTCCCCAGCCACTGGATGCTTTGTCTGGGGTTGGCTGATTTAGTCGTAGGCAATTTGATCCTGCCGCATTGACGCATTCAGGCTATTTGACATCCGCGAGAATGGGTTTACTCGTGATTGGGTACTTCAACAACCTGCGCGATGAAAGGAGTGAAAGAGTCAATCACCGCGTAAGGAGCTTTAATTGAAACGATTACGGATTTACTATCCCGGCTCTAGTCACTTCGGGCATCCAGGAGGATGGAAATTCTTCAGTGGTCCCATTCATTTTTGTCATCACCTGTAAGAATGGAAAACCATATCAGCTTGTGAATAAATCAATTTAATTTGGAACGAATATACCCTTTTCTACTTCAAGAGAGCCGATCCAAATTAGGTTGCCCCAGCTGGGCGACGTCTGGTTTGTCATTTGAATGCATGAGCTTTTGGGTGCATTGTCTCTTTTATCACCTGAGATAAAAAAAAATGGAGAAAAATTTATCCCCAGATCTGATTAAAAATCAATTAGGAACGATACATCCTTTTACCAAACGAGTGGCTCTGCGGCCAAATGTATTTTACACTGAAGAGACGAATTCCACCATGCTCCACGGGTTTGGGGAATTTGCCCCTATTTTCGATAGAAATGAGCCTTATCGAGATGTATACAATACAAATAGATCCCTAATACAATCAATCTAAGAGACGAGATAGAGAGGACCCTGTCGCGACCCTCTCGAGGTTGTCGGGCTCTCGAGGGCTAATGGGCCGTCCAGTCTGGTCGGACGCGGGCCTCTCCCAAGGCCCATTACCCAAATCGCAACGGAGGTATGCGTAGTCGACCTTCAGTGTGGTCTAGTGACATGTGCTAAGTGTGCATGCCGAGGAGTCGCCACCAATCATTTTTTTGGAGGGTATGATTGGACCACCCTATTGAATAGTCGGGAGTTTCTATTCAATTCTGCGATAACCAGAGAACTGGGTTCGGGGACTTAGTTACGTCAACTGTCAGAGTTGACGCCCTTTCGGTACCTAAGTTGACTGAATTTTCTGACCAAAGATTTCATGCAGATGAGTGAGGTACGAGTTCTAAATCTAGGAGTTCATGCAGATAGGAATGACTATCATAGCAATCACAATCAATAATAAAGTGCACAAATCGATGAATTCAAGTGTACAAATAAATCACATGGCATTCCTAATAAGGCCATATTGGCCTAGAGAAGCATCAATCAGGCTTAGGAATGATTTAGACATGATTTTGCCCATCAGGGGCAAAATCGTAATTTTGAGACAATGGGGACAATTTGCCCAAAAAGGACAAAATCATCATTTCGGAATGAATCCGGAGTCAAAACAGGTTTGGTCACTCAATTGACCCATTTCCTATTTTTTTGGCAATTTTCGTGATTTTCGGGAATTTTAGAAACCGATTTACCATTCGAAGGGTAAAATCGTCATTTTCTAAAAATGGAAATGAAATGTGGAAATCTTAGACATAAGGTTTAACCACCCATCTGGCCCATCACCAAATTCTAAGCAATTTCCACAATTCATCAGAATATCAAAGACGATTCACCCTTTGAGGGGTGAAATCGCCATTTTGGATTAAATGGGAGAAAATCCCAAAAATGAAAACAAATCAATTTTTTGTCATTTTCAGCCTTGGACAATTTTTAGAATTTTTCTGCAATTTTTCTCAATTTTTTTGTTTTTCATTAATTTTTCCATTTTTTGGCATTTTTGATTTATTAATATTTTTTTATATTTTCAGAAAATATTTTAACAAAAAGCATGTCTTTGACAATAGATAACACTCAACCAGATAAATAAGCTAACCACTAGACTGAAACAAATACATACAAATCAAGTCTATAAATGCAATATTTTAGAAAAATAATCCTGATATACGGATCGGGTACGTAAAACATACCGGATTGGACACCGGCCTTCAATCGCCCAGCCCCAGCCTGCGACCATCCCCATGCCCGTTACCTGTCGATCGCCATTAGAATGTCGATAGTCAATTTCACAAATTAAGACTAAAAAATAAAAAAATTAAAAAAATTAAAAAATTGGACACTGTTCATGCACTGTTCATGCACTGTTCGGATTGGACACTGTTCATGCACACGTCCGACACGCTCCGACACGTTCGACACGCTCCGACACGTTCGACACGCTCCGACACGTTCGACACTCTCCGACACGTCCGGACACGCTATGACACGGCTCGACACTCTCCGACACGCCCGGACACTCTCCGACACGTTCGACACTCTCCGACACGCTCCGACACGTTCGACACTCTCCGACACGCTCCGACACGTTCGACACTCTCCGACACGTTCGACACTCTCCGACACGGCTCGACACTCTCCGACACGGCTCGACACTCTCCGACACGGCTCGACACGCTCCGACACGCTCCGACACGCCGACACGCTCCGACACGCCGACACATTCCGACACGCCGACACGCCGACACGCTCCGACACGCCGACACGCTCCGACAACGGGGTGGTGACCCGAGGCCGTTTCTGAGCTCCACCAGCGGCGCGTAGGCTCCACAAGCTCCGAGGGAGGAGGTAGGACTCCGGGGCAGTCACCGGAGGCAATGGCGGTGACGGATTTGGCCCGATCCGAAACAAACCCGAACCAAACTCCGAAACGGGTGGAGGTCGCGGGTCTTGAGTTGTTCACGGCGGCTTTGAGGTACGACGGCTAGCGACGACGGCGGAAGGATCGAAGGCGAAGGCAAATAATGCACGAAGGTGAGGATTCCTTTTTTTTTTTTTTTTTTTTTAAGAAGAAGAAGAAGACAAGAAGAAGAAGAAGAGCTCCTGAAGAAGAGGAAGGAGAAGAAGAAGATGAAGTCGCGGGGGGGAGAAGAAGCCAGCGACGGATGAGGGAAAAGGTGAGTGAATAATAATAAAAAAATAAAATAATAATAAAATAAAATATTAAAAGGTAAGAATAATAATAAAATAATCAAAAGAAAAGACAAAATGATTAGTTTCCTTTTCCTTTTGAATGATGATGTTTTCACTCCTTTTCCTTTTAATCATTACTAATATTTTTGCCAGATTCAATTTTATGGTGATCAGAAAACACCTAAAATCAAACCTGAATTTTACTATTTATGAGGTTAGAAAATAGATAAAATAAAAATAAAAATACCGACTATTTTTATATATCTTTGTGACCTCAAATATTATTTTTCTTGATTTTCTTTTTATTTTTATATTTTTCGAAAATAATAATAATAAAAAATACGAAAAATATGAAAAAATATTTTTTTTATCCAAAATGGTCCCTTTAGCTTGGCCAATGTTACCAAAGTTGATTTTGTAATTTTTCAGCTTTTTATGGATTTTCTGTGAATTTTTGAAAAATAAAGGAAACAAAAAGGTTGATCAAAATTTAGGTGTCAACAGCTGCCCCTCTTTGAGAGGAATCTCGTTAGAGGAATCTCTCAAAGATAAGGTGACACCTGAGTCCTGATCGACTCGACTTGGGAAACTAAAGGAAAAGGAGTCATGACATCCAATCTTCATGCTTGTCCATGTATGCTCTTTCTTGAAGGGGGAAACGTTCATTTGACATGAGAGAGTGAGATAGTAGAGAGACATACCTGCCACTTACCTGTTCGATGCTGCCGGTTGCGACGAATTTCAAGAGGATGCCTAGGACTCGTCATTCAGAATATCCTAGGGAGGTTAAGCTTTGACCTGTATGGTAGGTCATACCATTATGGGATTCCTAACGGCTAGGAATCTAAGGAAGGCGCATCCCACGCCCTGAGATTTGCCAAGGATTTTGATCCGTATGGTGGATCGGACATTTGTGTCGATGCTTATGGCGGTACTTACCAATGAGTTGACCCTTATGGCGGTTTCTACCATTGTTTGACCCTTCAGGCGGTATCTACCTTTGTTTTGACTCTTCAGGCGGTTTCTACCTTTGTTTGACCCTTCAAGCGGTATCTACCTTTGTTTTGACCCTTCAGGCGGTTTCTACCTTTGTTTGACCCTTCAGGCGGTATCTACCTTTGATTGACCCTTTAGGCGGTTTCTACCTTTGAGTTGACCCTTCAGGCGGTTTCTACCTTGATTTGACCCTTCAGGCGGTATCTACCTTGAGTTGACCCTTCAGGCGGTATCTACCTTTGTGTTGACCCTTCAGGCGGTTTCTACCTTGGTTTGACCCTTCAGGCGGTATCTACCTTGTGTTGATCCTTCAGGCGGTATCTACCTTTGTTTGCTTTGAAAAGGGGTCTCATGACGAGGGTTCTCCACGTCCGATGAGACTGCCTAAATTTTGAAAAGGGGTCTCATGACGAGGGTTCTCCACGTCCGATGAGACTGCCTAAATTTTGAAAAGGGGTCTCATGACGAGGGTTCTCCACGTCCGATGAGACTGTTTGATATTTTTGAAAAGGGGGTCTCATGACAAGAGTTCTCCACGTCCGATGAGACTGTTTGATATTTTGAAAAGGATTTTTTTTAAGGGTTTCTCTTCCCCAAGAAAATATTGGTAATCTTTGAGAAGACAGCAATTGTCCAATTGACAAAATTTTATGACTTAAGCTTTAGTCATGAGATGTGCATTTTGATGCTGGAGGTTATCCAAAACATTTTTGCAACGTGCAAATGTGATCACGAATCCCTTGCATGGAAAATCTGGATCCACAGTTTGAAAATTCCCAAAAAGAGTTTGCTCAAAACGTCAATTGGAATATTTCTCGACAAGGAGGCCATCTCACCTGTTTTGAGGTGATGATTTTTAGGGGATGCACTCAATTCCCTACTGACCTGTGCCTAGGTTTTAGGCTCATTCGCAGCGCATACATTTTGATCGGTCGGGAGGTCTTCCACGGGACCGTAATGTTGGGCTTGGATATTGGTTTTCAAGGGGGACCCGCTTTGGAGTCGGGGCCATCGAATGAAAATCTTCACCATCTGCTCCGGGTTTACAAGTCAAGAACCCTGCAAAATGAGAAAGAAAGAGTCTTGCTCGTACTTCTTCGAGCTAAGCTATATGTTAACCCAAGTGTCTTAGTCAGAGAAGACTGTTTCAGGGTTGTAACATTGGTAGGATTGGGGACCGAAAAAGGCTTGTTTTTGGCCCAGAAATCACGAAGGATTCGACATTGGTGATCATTGCAAATTTGTCACATGTCTTTTCCATTCTGCATCTTCCATTTTTGAGGTGTGCAACCGCTTTTGAGGTGTGCACAAATCCTTTAGAGAACGTCTCTTGTGGTATTAAGAGATTGACAATTCTGTCCGTGTTTTTGCACCACGGCTGACATCGTTTGGGGAGCAGTCTTCTTGATCTGACTCCTTTATGGATTTTCTCTCTTCCCAACTAGGCTTTATTGGGGATCAATCAAACAGTTTTCACGAGCATCGGCCTTGCTTTTACCAGGCACTTTGCTTTTTCTTGATGCTGGGGATTTTTTGTTGAAATCCCGCCTTTTCTTTTCCTTTGGAACTACGATGTTCAGAAAATTGTGCTAGATATACAACTTGAATCATAGCACACTTAAACGCCGATATGAGATTTTTCTATAAATCCCATCTCTTGATTTCTTCCGTTCTTGGAGTGATACAATTTCTATCTTGAAACATCCCATGATCACCAACAGGGGTTTATGAAATGAATTCGCAGGCTCAACTTGGCTGTGCAAAGGATATGGTGTGTGGGGTAGAGAATGAATGCTTCTCGTCATCCTATGGCACTTGGATTACCATATAAACAACACACAAAGATTAATGTTAGTCCGAGCAAGAAAATTTCTAACCATTTTCTCCTGATGCTGCTGGACTTACTTCCTTTTTGCCCCGGTGTGGGGTGGTTCTTGACAGGGTTAAGAATGAAAACCGCCGTTCAAGTGGGTTGTCAACGGTCACCTATAGTGTTTATGATATGAAACGAACGCCTCCGTCGTCCCAATCCATGTAATCGCTGCGAATGGTCCCTACCTCCGTAGGTCCAGATTTTACTATTTGATTCGCTCCACTCATCTCTCAAGTGTATGTAGGATGTGTTTGGATTTGAGCTTGCCTCTCTTTTGAGGAAACATCCTTTTGAGAGTTTTGAACAACTTTTGATTGGAAAAATCTCTTTCGTTTTCCCAAAAATTTTACCCGTCAAGGGGATTTTATGGTGCACAATGCGTGTTCAGACAACCTCATGTTTCAAAACATGAATGCCAATGAAGTTAGAATTCCATGTCTTTTCTAGACATCAGATTTTGAAAGCTTTTTCTTTTTCTCTCTGTGTTTTTTTTTTTGTTTAACATCTCCAATGGATTGGGGGAAAGGGATACCTACCTGTCCACCGTGGCTGGAGATCCCTGAAAATGTAAAAGAAGCATATCATTGTATGTTCACGAATTTTTTGAAAATCGAAACGATACATCCTACCCTCATGTACCCTAACAGGTAGTATGTGGGATGTAAAAACTTATTCGTCTCCAAGGCGATTCCCCTGTCAAGGATAAAAAATAAGTGTTAACTCATATTCCCAAATTCAAGACAAATTGGGACGATACAACTTTACGCTTGATTTTCATCCCATTCTGATGTTGCGTATTGATATGAACAACCTCTATCAAATCCGCCTATCCATGCTTGGAGTGTTTGTAACATCAATGGTTCATCTGCCCCCCAGCTGGGCAACGTTTGTTTAGCCATTTGAATGCATGGCCTTTTAGGGCCTTGTCTCTTTTTATCACCTGAGAGGAAGAAGAGAGGAAACATTATCCCCTGATCTGATTGAAGATCAACTAGGAACGATACGTCCTTTTACCAAACGGGTGGCTCCGCGGCCGAATGTATCTTGTATTGAAGGAATTGATTCCATTATGCTCTGCGGGTGATAATTATGGTTCATGGAACTTGCTCTACGGATTAAGTGATGAATCCACGGCCTTCGGCTTGAAGATGCTCAAAGGGTGATGTTGACACTCACGCGCAATTAGTTCTAGATATTAATGAAAGATGTTCCCGTGGGAACCTTACAGTGCGATCAACAACATATGCAATAGGAGTATTCAACCCCTTTTCTCGAAGCATTTTTCATCGAGTAGCCATGCCTTGCATCAGACGTTTGATCACCGGCCTCGCGTCACCACTGCGATGGTCCTCCGGCTCCAAATTGATCGAGCCAAAGATTGAACTCATCGCCAAGGAAATTGCTCGGGTCTTCGAGCCATTGATGTTCAAGTTGGGTATCAACGATTGTTGGGGGCAGATTTCTTTCATTGCCTTCGTTGTGAGGGATTGGAGTCTTTGAGCTGGAACCTTCATCATTGCCCTGTTGGGGTTGAGACATACATTCCCGAAGAGTATTGATCCAAGTGTCCAGCTCCTCATCAAGGAAATCACCTGTTCTTTCTAGCCCTTGGTGCCCAGATTGGGTGTCGTCAACTGCAGGCGAGGGATTCCTCTCTTTGCTCTCGCCGTGAGCAATTTGACCCCTCGAATTGGAATTTCCTCCGATGACCAACAGGTTCATATGTGCACTCTCTACCAATGCCAGATCCGCTTCAGGGACAGCATTAATGACTGATTCGCGCTCAAACTGAGGAATTTCTATGTGCTGGAACTGTGGCATATACTCCTGAGGAGTATTGAGATAGCTCGGCAGAGCATTCTGATTTGGGTTAGAGGAGTCGCTGACACGACTGCTAGTCCCGTCATTGCTGAAACACGGTTGGGTGCTCTTGGCTCTCCAATCATCATGGTTGTAACTCTGCCCAGCACTTGAGCTCCAACTGGCTTTATGATGGTTTAACGCTATCCTTCCATCCCTTAGCAATCTCCTATAGTACTTGAGGTGAGACTCAACGTTAATTCTAGAGAGCCCCGGCACATTCATAATCTCGAGTATGCGCAGTGGGCTAGCCGAATCAACTCCCAGTTCTCGAATTGCATCAACAAATTTGGTGTGAAGCTCATAGGTCCAGTAAAACCTTGTTCTCTTATCACCCAAAATATCGTCAATACTTCGGTAGCTATTCTCTACGGGATCTAGTCGTTTCAAAAGTTGTCCAGGGAGGGACTCACCGACTTTGGATTGGCTGGCTGGGACAGCGAGTTCGTCATTGAGAGAATTCCCCCTGTGATGATTCATATCCCATTTCTCAGAGGATGTTGGTGTTGATTCTATGGTGTTGACTTGCTCATGCAGATCTCCGGCGGTATCTGGCTGTGTCGGAAAATGCTGTGGAGAATACGGTAACAGCTGAGCGTTATTCGTCAACAGGGATGGTTCATCGAGGAACACCTCGCCGAGGACAATAGGATTACCACAATTAAGGCAGGTGGCCTTGGTCAGAGCTTCCTTATATCTCGCGCTTTCAGCTTGAAGCTTCTCATTCTCCTCCTTCAGGACCAGTAACTCATGGTCTGCGTATTGCTGTTTCACCCGGGTTCGTTTGTTGGCGAACCAAAACTTGACCTTCGAAAGCTCCAATCCTATTTTTCGGCTCAACTCCATTTTCTGTCGTTTGCTTGGAGTGGGGCATTCATTGAAGAAAGCTTCGAGCTCTCGGATTTGGCCTGGAGTGTGGCGTTGTAGTTGCTTCCTTTTCCGACTCCGGTCATCATTGTATACTCCTTCTTCGTAGCTGAAACCTAGAATTTCATCGCTGGAGGAGTCAGTCTCTATGGCCTTCGAGCAGGATTCAGCTCCAGGATCTTCAAAGTCTCCCAGCAGTTCGTGCTCAGAGCCACTCGTTTGGTAAAAGGACGTATCGTTCCTAATTGATTTTTAATCAGATCTGGAGATAAGTTTTTCTCCATTTTTTTTTTATCTCAGGTGATAAAAGAGACAATGCACCCAAAAGCTCATGCATTCAAATGACAAAACAGACGTCGCCCAACTGGGGCAAATGAACCGTAGGCGTTGCAAATACCTTCAAGCACGGATGGAGGAATTTGATAGATGTTGTTCATATCAATATGCAACATCAAAGCGGAATGCAAATCAAGTGTAAAAGGACGTATCGTTCCAAAATGATTATTTTCTTGATATGAGAATAATGCTTCCTTTCTTTTCCCTCTCAGATGATGATCAAAAGCAGAGGACGCAGGATGTAATACTTTCAAATAACAAACAGGGAACATCAAATACCTCAAACGGCGACTGTGATCGAGAGAATCACCAAACCGCCACATGACGAATCCCAAGAATATCAGGCTGTCTTGAGACAGATAAAATTGATCAAGGACTCTGACAATCGAGACGGATGATCAGAATCTGCAAAAAATCAATGGGAGCAGGTTCCCCCCCCCATTTACTTTGAGGAGCCAAACCGGGGGCAAACTCTCAAGATCCCCCATGAAAGCGCATCAAATCAGGGTCACCGAATCCAGAGATGACAAACAGCAAAACCATACCTAACTGGGGCAAGTGAATCATTTGTACGCCGAACGTTTCTCCTCTGGCAAAGTCAATGGACGCAATAACAGAGTCGTCCGCATCAGAATCAAACCCCAAGATACGAATTTGGGTGAACGGTAACCTTGTATCGTTCCAATTTGGTCTTCGAAGACCACATACCTAACATGAGTTTTTACTCATTTTGCAGGAAGTCGTTGGCGCTGAAAGCCCCAAATGAAAAGAACGCGCTAACATGGAGACGAATTGAATCAGTGGCCTTAGAAGTCAGGATTCCAAGAGATGGTCTTTGATCATAAGACCTAGGGGATGGTAAAAAAGTATCGCTTCCACACTTCATGCTTTGACATGCATTCTGATAAAAATTTCATTTTTCTTGAATAAAAGGAACTATGAAGAGTGGCGCTGGAATGCGTCCAAAATCACAAATGGGTCTCCTCTATGGCAAATCCTTGAGAAGGATTTATCGCCAACCAAACGGAGGAATCATGGCCACAATATAGATGGCCAATTTCTGCAAGCCGCGCGTTTGTGCTCAAATGGAGGCACAAAACAAGAATAAGGCTGTATCGTTCCAATTTTCCTTGAATTTTGGAACACAAACTGACGCCTAATTCCCATATTTGACAGGGGATCGCCATCAAGGCGAAACA
This sequence comes from Rhodomyrtus psidioides, assembly GCA_021437785.1. Taxonomy (NCBI): domain Eukaryota; kingdom Viridiplantae; phylum Streptophyta; class Magnoliopsida; order Myrtales; family Myrtaceae; genus Rhodomyrtus; species Rhodomyrtus psidioides. Next base: position 11,590,851 of record JAILYB010000007.1, on the reverse strand, counting down.
GATCTTCACATCCCATGTATTACCCGTTGGAATACATGACCAAGGGTAAATTGTATCGTTCTAATTTTTTGAAAAATTCGTGAACGTACAATAACATGTTTCTTCCGCATTTTCAGGGATCTCCAGCCGCGGGGGACAGGTAAGTATCCCTTTCCTCAATTCATTGAAAATGTTGAATAAAAAACTGAGAAGAAAAGAAAGGCTTTTAGAATCTGATAGAATTCTAACTTCATTAGCATTCATGTTTTGAAACAGGAGGTTGTCTAAACATGAATAAGAACATGCATTGTGCATCATAAAATCCCCTTTGACGGGTAAAACTTTTGGAGAAAATGAAAGAGATTTTTTCAATAAAAAAAAGTTGTTCAAAACTCTCAAAAGGACGTTTTCTCAAAAGACGAGAGGCAAAGCCTAGTCCAAACACGTCCTATACACACTTAAGAGAGAAGTGGAGCGAATCAGACAACAAAATCTGGACCTACGGAAGTAGGGACCATTCGCAGCGATTACATGGATTGGGACGACGGAGGCATTCGTTTCATATCCCCCAAACACTACAGGTGACCGTTGATAACCCATTTGAACGGCGATTTTCATTCTTAACCCTGTCAAGAACCACCCCACATCGGGGCAAAATGGAGGTGAGTCCAGCAGCATCAGGAGAAAATGGTTAGAAATTTTCTTGCTCGGACTAACATTAATCTTTGTGTGTCGTTTATATGGTAATCCAAGTGCCATAGGATGACGAGAAGCATTCATTTCTTTATCCCACACACCATATCTTTTGCACAGCCAAGTTGAGCCTGCAAATTCATTTCATAAACTCCTGTTGGTGATCACGGCATGTTTCAAGATGGAAACTGCATCACTCCAAGAACGGAAGAATCCAAGAGATGGGATTTATAGAAAGATTTCATATCGGCGTTCAAGTGTGCTACGATTCAAGTTGTGTATCTAGCACAATTTTCTGAACATCGTAGTTCCAAAGAAAAAGAAAAGGCGGGATTTCAACAAAAGATAAAAATCCCCGGCATCAAGAAAAAGCAAAGTGCCTGGTAAAAGCAAGGCCGATGCTCGTGCAAGCTGTTTGCTTGATCCCCAATGAAGCCTAGTTGGGAAGAGAGAAAGGCCCCTAAAGGAGTCAGATCAAAAGGTCGCTCCTCCAAATGACGTCAAGCGTGGAGGAAAGACGCAGATAGAATTGTCAATGCAGCCAGAGATTCTCCCTAAAGAATTGGTGCACACCTCAAAAGCGGTTGCACACCTCAAAATTTTTTTTTGAAGATGCAGAATGGAAAAGACAGGTGACAAGTTTGCAATGATCACCAATGTCAATCCCCTCATAAATTCTGGGCCAAAAACAAGCCTTTTTCGGTCCCCAATCCTACCAACATCATAATCCTGAAACAGTCTTCTCTGACTAAGACACTTGGGTTAACATATAGCTTAGCTCGAAGAAGTACGAGCAAAACTATTTCTTTTTCATTTTGCAGGGTTCTTGACTTGTAAACCCGAAGCAGATGGTGAAAAAAAAATTCATTCAATGGCCCTGACTCAAAAGTGAGTCCTCCTTGAGGATCAAAAACCAAGCCCAACATTACGGTCCCGCGGAAGACCTCTCGACCGATCAAAATGTATGCGCTACAAATGAGCCTAAAACCTAGGCACAGGTTAGTAGGGAATTGAGTGCATCCCCTATAAAAACCACTATCTCAAAACAGGTGAGAAGACCTCCTTGTCGAGAAATATTCCAATTGATGTTTTGAACAAACTCTCTTTGAAATTTTCAAACTATTGATCCAGAGTTTCCGTGCAAGGGATTTGTGATCACATTTACATGTTGCAAGAATGCTTTGGATAACCTCCAGCATCAAAATGCACATCTCACGATTAAAACTTAAGTCATACGGTTTTTGTCAAATGGACAGCCGTGGTCTTCCCAAAGATTACTAACGTTTTCTTGGTGAAGAAAAATCTTTCAGGCTCAAACTTCTACAGGATACCTGGAGAACCCAGCTCCCAGAATGTCGCCTCAACAGACCCAAGTGAAGTTTTGTCAAGATAAAATCTTTCACTGCTTCAAAATTGAATTCCCGGCAAATTTCGGGATCTTTCAAAGGAAGGGGTGAGGATAGAACCTTTTTTCAAAAGAAGTCAGCAAACTGTCTCAGCAGACGTGGAGAACCCTCGTCCTAGGACACCCTTTTCAAAATATCAAACAGTCCTAGCATGACGTGGAGAACCTTCGTCCTAGGACCCCTTTTCAAAAATATCAAACAGTCCTAGCATGACGTGGAGAACCCTCGTTCTAGGACCCCTTTTCAAAAATATCAAACAGTCTCATTGGACGTGGAGAACCCTCGTCATGAGACCCCTTTTCAAAAACCAGACAGTCTCATTGGACGTGGAGAACCCTCGTCATGAGACCCCTTTTCAAAGCAAAACAATGGTAGATACCGCCTGAAGGGTCAAACTCAAGGTAGAAACCGCCTGAAGGGTCAAAACAAAGGTAGAAACCGCCTAAAGGGTCAAATCAAAGGTAGATACCGCCTGAAGGGTCAAACTCAAGGTAGATACCGTCTGAAGGGTCAACACAAGGTAGATACCGCCTGAAGGGTCAACACAAGGTAGATACCGCCTGAAGGGTCAACTCAATGGTAGATACCGCCTGAAGGGTCAACTCAAGGTAGAAACCGCCTAAAGGGTCAAAACAAAGGTAGAAACTGCCTAAAGGGTCAAAAATATGGTAGAAACCGCCTGACGGGTCAACTCAAGGTGGAAACCGCCTAAAGGGTCAAACAAAGGTAGAAACCGCCTGAAGGGTCAAAACTATGGTAGATACCGCCTGAAGGGTCAACTCAAGGTAGAAACCGCCTGAAGGGTCAACACGAGGTAGAAACCGCCTGAAGGGTCAACTCAAGGTAGATACCGCCTGAAGGGTCAACACATGGTAGAAACCGCCTGAAGGGTCAATAAAAGGTAGATACCGCCTGAAGGGTCAACACATGGTAGAAACCGCCTGAAGGGTCAATCAAAGGTAGAAACCGCCTGAAGGGTCAACTCAAGGTAGAAACCGCCTGAAGGGTCAAACAATGGTAGAAACCGCCTGAAAGGTCAAATCAAGGTAGAAACCGCCTGAAGGGTCAAACCAAGGTAGAAACCGCATGAAGGGTCAACTTAAGGTAGAAACCGCCTGAAGGGTCAAATCAAGGTAGAAACCGCCTGAAGGGTCAACTTAAGGTAGAAACCGCCATAAGGGTCAGCACAAGGTAGATACCGCTTTAAGGATCAACACGAAGGTCTGATCCACCATACGGATTAAAATCTCTGGCAAATCCCAAAGCGTGGGGATGCGCCTTCCTTTGGTTCCTACCAGTTAGGAATCCCATCATGGTATGACCTACCATACAGGTCAGAGCTTAATCTCCCTAGGATATTCTGAATGACGAGTCCTAGGCATCTTCTTGAAAGTCTTCGCAACCGGCAGCATCCGACAGGTGAGCTTCAGGTAAGCCTCTCTTACTCCGGCCCATGTTCAAATTGTTAGAGCAAACCGGGGATTAATTCGAGCTTTATCAAGAGTCTTAAGGATCCGATGTCATAGCATTTCTTTTTCTTTTTCCCCGTTGAGTCGGTTAGGAATCAGGTGCCGTCTTGTCTTTGAAAGCAACCTCTGCGAGCTCACTCTCAAAGAGGGGCAGCTGTTGACACCTGATTTTTGACCATCTGTTATTGCGATTTTTATTTTTAAAATTAATTAAAAATATAAAAAAAGGTCATAAAATCACAAAATCAACTTTAGAAGCCTTGGCTTAGCCTTAGGAACCAATTTTGAACAAAAAATATTTTTTGGTTTTTTTTAATATTTTTTGAATTTATTTAATTATTAAAAATACCCGAAAAAATCAGAAAAATACCATTCTTGGTCAGAAAAATACAAAAAAATATTCAATAATTTTGTTTTAATTTCCTCTTCAAGTGTGTCACTTTAAATCTTAAAAATTCGGCTCGGGTCACTATGTTCCTTAACAAGCATAAACCCGAACCGAGCCCAAAAATTCCTTTTCAAGTCTTTTAATTTTCGATTTCCACTTTTTATAAGCTATGACATTGGATTTTAAAGTCTTGAAGTGCAATTAGGTCAATTGGCCCTCCAATTTGATCAATTTTAACCAAAAGGGCTTAATTGCATAAAAATCTTTCAATTTAGTCCCCGGTTTCACGAATCTTGAATTTCACACGGGCATACCCATTAAAATTCAACACCTGTACCCATAATTTTCATCATGCCCAATCCATTGGCGGCCTCAATTCAGGCTAATTTGGTCGTTTGGATGTATACGTATGCTCTACGTATTTATATGTCATACGTATTTATACGTTATACGTATTTTTACTGTTTGGTAACTTCTTTAACTCTTGTAATAATAATAATGGTTATTATTTTTAACACCTTTTTTAGTGCTTTTTTAAATAGCATTTTTGTATTGTGAGTGCTATTGTTAGTGCTATTTTTAAATAGCATTTTTGTATTATAAATTGTGAGTGCAATTGTTAGTGCTATTTTTAAATGACATTTATTTATCATAAATTGTGAGTGCTATTGTTAGTGCTATTTTTAAATGGCATTTATTTATCATAAATTGTGAGTGCTATTATTAGATAGAATTTATAATTGTTAGTGCTATTTTTAAATAGCATTTTTGTATTATAAATTGTGAGTGCTATTGTTAGTGCTATTTTTAAATAGCATTTTTGTATTATAAATTGTGAGTGCTATTGTTAGTGCTATTTTTAAATGTCATTTATTTGTGAGTGCTATTTTTAGAAAGTATTTATTATTTGTGAGTGCTATTTTATAATACAATTTATTGGAAGGAATTTTTTGCAATAAAAGGATGACAAGAGTTTTGAGGTTGGGGAGAGAGACATTTTGTAGAGTGTGCAAATTTTTGAGAGCTTAGAGAGAAGAACACAAACACTCTTTATATTCTCATAATCTTGAGTGAGCAAAATATACTAAGTTCGGAATATTGATTCCGCATATTGCTGGCACAATTGTTGTGGAGTTATTAGTCGTCTCCCCGTTCGTCAATTGGTGGTGCGTCCGAACTAGATCCCTAACACTTGTGGAGGCTGAGATCGAAGAACATCGAATCGACACCTCCGTTCAAGCACGCTACGAGAGGTAATCTATTTACTCCCTTTGAGGCTTTGTGATTTTTTTTTTCGATTGAAATGCACGAAGTACGCCTTTGGAGATACATGTATGGGTTGTTATTTATTTCCGCTACGTGTTACGTGGATCCCAATAGTGGTATCAGAGCCAATCCTTAGGTGTTTTCGTGCATTTAATTGATTTTTGCAATTTTTGCAATACTATGGCCAATATGTATTAACGAATTGTTCGTCTTACATGGCTAATGGAGGTTGATTATTTTAATCAACGTAGCAAAAATTGAGACTAAATCAATTTTGAATCGAAAATTTATGGCTATCTTATTTTACGTAAAAATTCTGAATATGATTCAACGTAGAATTTTTATTGTGCCTTCCTAAGTTTTAAATTGTGAATTTATTACTTACGTGGAAGGGTGGTGATCATGGAAAAATCCCTAATCAATGTTATTGATGTATATATGAATGTATGATGATTATTTATATATTTTGGATTGTAATTATTAAATGGAGGCTGCGTACTCCTTTTATTTTTCATGTAATCTTTATTTTTAGCATAGTCAATTGTTGATGTAAATGCTACGAGGATTACGTGGGGGAGCCTTTTAAGTCGGCGAGCTCTTTGGGGCCCAATTCTTGAAGAGTTCAAGAAACCAAGAAGAAGCGAAGAGCGGCTCTCCGTTATTAAAATATTAAAATGATTAAATGTGGTCTCATTGGCTCGAGACCCATTAAATCATAATTCCATGATCACCACGTAGGATAGATGTTTATGTGATTGACATCTATTTTTTTTTATTATGATTACGTGAGCATGTTAAACTGGTTAATGTGCAAAGTCAGACTTACCTCACCCAAAATTGCGCCTGCATGAAATCCTAGTTAGGAAAATCACTCGCGTTAGGTACCGAAAGGGCGTTGGTAATGACATCAACGTAACCAAGTCCCCGAACCAAAAATCTCTGGTTCCGCAGAATTGATCGATCTCTCCCATTCGGTCAATAAGGTTTCCGGTCTACCCTCCAAGAAAGACCGGTGGCGACTCCAAATGCATGCACAAGTTGCACATGCCACCATGACCACACTGAAGGTCGAAAGCGATCGACTCTTATCGTCGAACCCATTGAAAGAAAACTCCCGCCGCGATTTGGTATGGGCCTGGGAGGGCCCGCGCCGATCCAAAGCCCGCGATCCGCACTCCGGTGCGGTGCAAAGGCCCGCGATCGGCAATCCATTAGCCGCGTCCACTTTCGGACGGGTCGTGACAGGGATCATCACAACTGAGCATGACGATGTTCGTCGATAGCGTTGGTTTTAATATAGAATTAACTATAGTCATTAAAGAAAAATGTTCCCGTAGGAACTTTACAACGGATAAAATGAGTGATCTACTCGTGAACATGTTCTTCTTTCTATGGGTGTTCGTAGTGACCGACCCATCGTGCCCCGAGTCAGGTGCTAGATCATGGCTGTCCAAGCATGCCAGCTTCCCACTGATTGAACAAGGCATCGAGCCCCTCATCGAAGAAATCGTCTGTCGTGGGTTGACCAGCGGCAGGCAGAGCACCAGCCGACTGCTGCTCGAATGGAGGAGTGCGCACTCGCTGTACTTGTGACACGCGCTCTTGAGAAGTGTTGAAATGGCCTGGGAGGACATTCTGATCAGCTTTCAGTTTGCCGGTGGTCGGGTTGCTAGCTTGATTGATGCTTAGATTTGGCCGGGTATCTCTTGATGCCTGAGCATTACAATGGCGGTCGCCCCTAGCTTTTGAGCTCGAGACGGATTCCTCCCGGTTTAGCTCCGCTCGACGTTGTCTTAATAGCTTTCTGTAGGCAGCAAGGTGATTCCTGACCAGCTCCTTACTAAGCCCCGGTACATTCATGGCCTTAAATATGCGCGTCGGAGTTGCTGAGTCGATCCCCATTTGGTGAACCACATCTAGGAATTTGGAATGCAGTTCAGGGGGCCAAGCGAACCTCCTCTTATCGTGGCCCAAAATTGCATCGATGGCTTGACGACTGATTAACTCATCTCCAGCAGGACCCGACCCTATCGAAAATTGTTGTGCATGAGGCTGATATGCTTTGATCTGGTCGGCGGTAACATCCAGCTCCTTGAAACTGTAACTCCAATCAAAGCGATGCAAATCCCATCCCCCAGGAGGCATTTGTATCATCTTCGTATGATCATCCTGCTCATGCGTGACTCCGACAAAATCTGGTTGAGCAGGAGATGCCCCGAGGGAGTAGGGTGGTAAATGAACGTCTTCAATCATCGCGTGAGGCTTATCGGGGAATATCTTATCGAGGGCGACGAGGTTATCGCAATGAGGGCAAACGGTGATATTGAGAGCTTTTTCATACCTCATGTTTTCTGTTCGCAGCTTTTGGTTTTCTTCCTTTAAAATCTCGACCACCTGACGTTTGCGTTGAGCCCTCGATTTGGATCTCCTATTTTGAAACCAAAACTGGATCCTCGACTGATTAATCCCCAACTCCCGGCTCAATTCAATTCTCCACTTCTTTTTCATGTAATGGCTTTTACTGAAAAGGGTTTCCAGCATTTGGGTTTCCTCCTGAGAGTATTGGTGAGGACGTCTTCTTTTCCCGAGTTGAGCATTGTGGATGTCGTTGTCGTCGTCGCCGTGATCTTGATTTCCGTTGCCAGAAGTGTTGGGCTCCATGGTTTTGGCGTTAAACTTGATCTTGGAATCTTCGAGATCCCTCTGTGGTTCAATTTCTGAGATTTTTGAGTCAGTCGCCTCTAGCAGCTGACAGTAACCTCTTAAATATGTTGGATTGAGAAATGTTTGATTGGTTCTTGCCCACTCAGAGTTCTCCACTCTCTCCTGTATGCTCACTCCCTATAAAGTTTTCTTCGAGTGACTTTGCATGTTCAGGAGACGCTCTTCAAGCATCATTAGGCAAACGTTCCCCCTCAAGACCTTGAATTTCTCGCTTAGCTTTTCAACGTGATGGGACTGCCAAATCCTGTTAGGGCTCTCTTCGATAGTTGCGCTTACCTCCCACCTAACTCTAATAATGGTGATCCCGACAAATCTTTTACATCTTTTAATTGATGAGCCGAAAATCGCGGATCGAAACGAATCCATTGGTTCTCGTGAGGGGACCTCCTGCTTTACCCCCTAACTGGGCTCCACCAACATTATTACTGAGACCCTTCATCATCCTCGAGTTGCTATAAAATGAGGAATTAATGTATGGAAGGTTAACGTTCTCGCATAATCAGCCTCTTCCTTCTAATCTCTCTGTTAAACTCGTCTTATTCTCAAGCCAACCCAACGCAAATGGCCTCCTCTCCCGTACGCACTTTTTCAACTGATGTCTTGGCCCAGTGGGAAAAGCTTTATAACCTACTGGGTCGCGGTTACGCGCACATAACCGATCATTCTGCAACCGAGGATGCAATCTGTGTCCTGCTCGAGGACCTTGATACCACTTCTCTCGAAGGTACTACACTGGGGAGGGAATATAGAACTTTCCCGACTCTCTTTGCACACTCCTTAGAGGCCTATCGTGTTGCTAATCGGGAGATTCTGGTGGCTCGCGTCTTGCGGGCTCGTTATGAGGATCGATCTGATCATTTGGTGCTGACCAACTATCTGGTTGATAGTTACAAAAAGGCCGTCGAGTTTGCTAATGAGCGGGTCGCGACGTTGCTTCGCGAGAGGAGAAATCTGGTGGATCAATTGGCCATATCCCTGACCACCGGCGAGCATGACCGCCGCAACGTCCTGTTGAGGCTTCAGAGCGACTGGCAGGAAGAACGGCTCGACAAGATAACCGAGGACATAGCTCGCGGGAATGGACTGGTTCGGGACCTGGAAGTAGTCACCGAAGAACACGAGGCCAAGGTCGCCGAAGTTAAGGGAGAATGCAGAAGTCTTCTCCTCAGGCTTGCCGACCACAACATGCGGAGCTGGGAGTATGAGCAGAGCATTAATAACATGGAGGGTCAGTTGGGATCCTTTGTGTCGTTAATTAGGGCTCACTTTGGCTTTACTTTTCCACCCCGACTTGTATGACCTGCTTCTGAAAACCCTCCGCCGAGCAAAATAAATGAAAGTTCTCGTGTGTGTGTTTTAACTTCTGTATGGTTCATTTCTTCGAGCATCCAAACATCTTCAACTTGGGTGAGCCGAACCATAATATCAATAAGCCGAGCAAATACGTCCTGATTTTATAACTCGCTCATGATCAGATGGAAGAATAGTTGCAGATTTGTCCAAGAGAAGATTTCTCTATACTACTTGTTTTTCACCTGCAAATGAAAAGACCGAGTCAGAAGGAATAATCTGAAAAAGAAAGCATAGACCCCTTTCAATCTTATGCTTGCTCGTGATTAATAAGGACAAGAACTTTTACAAGGGTTTTAATCTTGCGCGAAAAGTTTTTATCAATATTCCTCGAAAGAAAGCATACTATTGAAAGGAATGTAATTCACAATAATCGCTTTTGATCAATTTCGAGAGGAACGAATTACTCAAAAGTGCGAGGCATAATAACGTGTTTTAAATTTAATTGAAGATACGGCATCCAAATCAAGGCCGTTTTGTTAAGAACGAGAGTAATTTGGACATCTATCTCGTCATTAAATTCAAAACAACGTCGATATTCTCGATCAATTATCGTGGATTACCAGCAACGTAAAACATGCACGAAACAATTCAAGTGTATAATTCCTTCTAGAGAAATTGAGATTGGACTACTCTATACGACCAAAAGGTCGTGTAAGACTTCCAATTTTAATTTCCTCTAAAGGAATTATAAACTTGACTTGGGAGTATTCAGATGATTAGAGAAAATGTCACTATCACATTCCCATGACCCGTCAAAAGAAATACAACCAAGTTCCATCTGAATGTATACACCAATAGATCCCTAATACAATCACTCTAAGGGGTGGGATAGAAAAAGCCTCGATAAAAATAAACCCTATACAAGAGGACTAGTAATGGAAAATGAAACAAAGGAATGTGATCCTAACGTTTAAGGATGCCCCAAGTTCGATCTGTGGCTTCCGGATCACTTGCCCCAACTCGTCATCTTCATTGGACGATATCTCAATAAGGTCCATAGTAGGCTCTTTTGTTGCTCACTCGGTGTTCGCCATGGGATATCATCCTCCTTGTCTTCTATCAAGGACGTTTGGGAAAAACACACACATCTATCCTTGAAATGGCATTTAATCTAATCACCAGAATGCAATGAATGAAATGCCTATATTTATATGAACTGTAATAGATTTGAGGGATAGAGAGTCTTACCAACCAAACTCGTCGACTTATGTGCGGTTTTAGGTGTACCAACCGCCCAAAGACATGCGCATGAAACAAGTGATGGTAAACTTCTAAAAATCAGAGGATTTGGCACCTAAGGTTAAGGTTCCCACCTCGAGTTCTGGAAAGAGCAGATTCCATTGCACAACTATCGTTGCATTGGGGCTCGATCCATATTTCGAAATGAGCGGAATTGAAAAGTGGATTACCCCGTGTTTTTCCTCACGGAGATTCCATTTTCAATCCCTTCTATTGTTTTCCTATAGGCGGCGCCTGGGGTTTTAGGCGCGGTTGTGTGTATTTTCGGTGTCGTGCTAAAGCGATAAACATGCATCTCATTTAGCAAACACCGCTTCAATATAAACATCCACACAATCATACATCCTAAACTCCTACCTGCATAAGACAGAGTTAACAAACACTTCACCCCTTATTTCTCCAATCTGCAAAAACATTTAACACCTCAAGGGTTAAAGTACGTACCTCACCTTGAAGAGTATCTGCATAAAACATGTTAGAAAAATCAATCAACTTTTTAATCGGCTCAAGTTCTCTAATTCCCCAGCGGAGTCGCCAGTCTGTCGCGACCCTCTCGAGGTTGTCGGGCTCTCGAGGGCTAATGGGCCGACCAGTCTGGTCGGACGCGGGCCTCTCCCAAGGCCCATTACCCAAATCGCAACGGAGGTATGCGTAGTCGACCTTCAGTGTGGTCTAGTGACATGTGCTAAGTGTGCATGCCGATGAGTCGCCACCAATCATTTTTTTGGAGGGTATGATTGGACCACCCTATTGAATAGTCGGGAGTTTCTATTCAATTCTGCGATAACCAGAGAACTGGGTTCGGGGACTTAGTTACGTCAACTGTCAGAGTTGACGCCCTTTCGGTACCTAAGTTGACTGAATTTTCTGACCAAAGATTTCATGCAGATGAGTGGGGTACGAGTTCTAAATCTAGGAGTTCATGCAGATAGGAATGACTATCATAGCAATCACAATCAATAATAAAGTGCACAAATCGATGAATTCAAGTGTACAAATAAATCACATGGCATTCCTAATAAGGCCATATTGGCCTAGAGAAGCATCAATCAGGCTTAGGAATGATTTAGACATGATTTTGCCCATCAGGGGCAAAATCGTAATTTTGAGACAAGGGGGACAATTTGCCCAAAAAGGACAAAATCATCATTTCGGAATGAATCCGGAGTCAAAACAGGTTTGGCCACTCAATTGACCCATTTCCTATTTTTTGGCAATTTTCGTGATTTTCGGGAATTTTAGAAACCGATTTACCATTCGAAGGGTAAAATCGTCATTTTCTAAAAATGGAAATGAAATGTGGAAATCTTAGACATAAGGTTTAACCACCCATCTGGCCCATCACCAAATTCTAAGCAATTTCCACAATTCATCAGAATATCAAAGACGATTCACCCTTTGAGGGGTGAAATCGCCATTTTGGATTAAATGGGAGAAAATCCCAAAAATGAAAACAAATCAATTTTTTGTCATTTTCAGCCTTGGACAATTTTTAGAATTTTTCTGCAATTTTTCTCAATTTTTTTGTTTTTCTTTAATTTTTCCATTTTTTTGGCATTTTTGATTTATTAATATTTTTTTATATTTTCAGAAAATATTTTAACAAAAAGCATGTCTTTGACAATAGATAACACTCAACCAGATAAATAAGCTAACCACTAGACTGAAACAAATACATACAAATCAAGTCTATAAATGCAATATTTTAGAAAAATAATCCTGATATACGGATCGGGTACGTAAAACATACCGGATTGGACACCGGCCTTCAATCGCCCAGCCCCAGCCTGCGACCATCCCCATGCCCGTTACCTGTCGATCGCCATTAGAATGTCGATAGTCAATTTCACAAATTAAGACTAAAAAATAAAAAAAAAATTAAAAAAATTAAAAAATTGGACACTGTTCATGCACTGTTCGGATTGGACACTGTTCATGCACACGTCCGACACGCTCCGACACGTTCGACACGCTCCGACACGTTCGACACGCTCCGACACGTTCGACACGCTCCGACACGTTCGACACTCTCCGACACGTCCGGACACGCTATGACACGGCTCGACACTCTCCGACACGCCCGGACACTCTCCGACACGTTCGACACTCTCCGACACGCTCCGACACGTTCGACACTCTCCGACACGCTCCGACACGTTCGACACGCTCCGACACGTTCGACACTCTCCGACACGGCTCGACACTCTTCGACACGGCTCGACACGCTCCGACACGCTCCGACATGTTCCGACACGCCGACACGTTCCGACACGCCGACACGCTCCGACACGCCGACACGCTCCGACACGCCGACACGTTCCGACACGCCGACACGCTCCGACACGCCGACACGCTCCGACGACGGGGTGGTGACCCGAGGCCGTTTCTGAGCTCCACCAGCGGCGCGTAGGCTCCACAAGCTCCGAGGGAGGTGGTAGGACTCCGGGGCAGTCACCGGAGGCGATGGCGGTGACGGATTTGGCCCGATCCGAAACAAACCCGAACCAAACTCCGAAACGGGTGGAGGTCGCGGGTCTTGAGTTGTTCACGGCGGCTTTGAGGTACGACGGCTAGCGACGACGGCGGAAGGATCGAAGGCGAAGGCAAATAATGCACGAAGGTGAGGATTCCTTTTTTTTTTTTTTTTAAGAAGAAGAAGAAGACAAGAAGAAGAAGAAGAGCTCCTGAAGAAGAGGAAGGAGAAGAAGAAGATGAAGTCGCGGGGGGGAGAAGAAGCCAGCGACGGATGAGGGAAAAGGTGAGTGAATAATAATAAAAAAATAAAATAATAATAAAATAAAATATTAAAAAGTAAGAATAATAATAAAATAATCAAAAGAAAAGACAAAATGATTAGTTTCCTTTTCCTTTTGAATGATGATGTTTTCACTCCTTTTCCTTTTAATCATTACTAATATTTTTGCCAGATTCAATTTTATGGTGATCAGAAAACACCTAAAATCAAACCTGAATTTTACTATTTATGAGGTTAGAAAATAGATAAAATAAAAATAAAAATACCGACTATTTTTATATATCTTTGTGACCTCAAATATTATTTTTCTTGATTTTCTTTTTATTTTTATATTTTTCGAAAATAATAATAATAAAAAATACGAAAAATATGAAAAAATATTTTTTTATCCAAAATGGTTCCTTTAGCTTGGCCAATGTTACCAAAGTTGATTTTGTAATTTTTCAGCTTTTTATGGATTTTCTGTGAATTTTTGAAAAATAAAGGAAACAAAAAGGTTGATCAAAATTTAGGTGTCAACAGCTGCCCCTCTTTGAGAGGAATCTCGTTAGAGGAATCTCTCAAAGATAAGGTGACACCTGAGTCCTGATCGACTCGACTTGGGAAACTAAAGGAAAAGGAGTCATGACATCCAATCTTCATGCTTGTCCATGTATGCTCTTTCTTGAAGGGGGAAACGTTCATTTGACATGAGAGAGTGAGATAGTAGAGAGACATACCTGCCACTTACTTGTTCGATGCTGCCGGTTGCGACGACTTTCAAGAGGATGCCTAGGACTCGTCATTCAGAATATCCTAGGGAGGTTAAGCTTTGACCTGTATGGTAGGTCATACCATTATGGGATTCCTAACGGCTAGGAATCTAAGGAAGGCGCATCCCACGCCCTGAGATTTGCCAAGGATTTTGATCCGTATGGTGGATCGGACATTTGTGTCGATGCTTATGGCGGTACTTACCAATGAGTTGACCCTTATGGCGGTTTCTACCATTGTTTGACCCTTTAGGCGGTATCTACCTTTGTTTTGACCCTTCAGGCGGTTTCTACCTTTGTTTGACCCTTCAGGCGGTATCTCCCTTTGTTTTGACCCTTCAGGCGGTTTCTACCTTTGTTTGACCCTTCAGGCGGTATCTACCTTTGATTGACCCTTTAGGCGGTTTCTACCTTTGAGTTGACCCTTCAGGCGGTTTCTACCTTGATTTGACCCTTCAGGCGGTATCTACCTTGAGTTGACCCTTCAGGCGGTATCTACCTTTGTGTTGACCCTTCAGGCGGTTTCTACCTTGGTTTGACCCTTCAGGCGGTATCTACCTTGTGTTGATCCTTCAGGCGGTATCTACCATATTTCGAAATGAGCGGAATTGAAAAGTGGATTACCCCGTGTTTTTCCTCACGGAGATTCCATTTTCAATCCCTTCTATTGTTTTCCTATAGACGGCGCCCGGGGTTTTAGGCGCGGTTGTGTGTATTTTCGGTGTCGTGCTAAAGCGATAAACATGCATCTTATTTAACAATCACCGCTTCAATATAAAACATACACACAATCATTCATTCCTACGCCAACCTGCATAAGACAATGTTAATCACAGACTACCCCCCTTATCACTCCAATCTGCAAAAACATATAACACCTATTATAAGTGGACTTACCTCACCTTCAAGAGCGCTTGCAGGGTTAGAAAAATCACTCAGCGTTTTAATTACGGCCTAAGTCCACTTGGGGTCTAGAACCATAGGTTCTAGAACACAGTGTCCCCAGTGGAGTCGCCAGCTGTCGCGACCCGTCCGGAAGCGGACGCGGCTAATGGATTACCGATCGCGGGCCCTTTGATCGGCGCGGGCCCTCCCAGACCCATACCAAATCGCGGCGGGAGTATTTTTTGAGGATTCGACGATAGGAGTCGATCGCTTTCGACCTTCAGTGTGGTCGTGGTGGCATGTGCAACTTGTGCATGCATTTGGAGTCGCCACCGGTCTTTCTTGGAGGGTAGACCGGAAACCTTACTGACCGATTGGGAGAGATCGATCAGTTCTGCGGAACCAGAGATTTTGGGTTCGGGGATTTGGTTACGCTGGTGTCATTACCAACGCCCTTTCGGTACCTAACGCGAGTGATTTTCCTAGCTAAGAATTCATGCAGGCGCAATTTTGGGTGGGTAGATTTGATTCAGGGTTTCATGCAGATTGGGAGACTGTTCCTATCAATCACAATCCATTTTAATGAAAGCGCAATCAAGTGCATAAATAAATCTCATTGATGCACATCAATTCAAATCAATGGCTTCCTAGCATAGCCATAAAGGCTTAGGGAAGGTGTAATTTCGGACCGGGGTAAAATGGGAAGATTTGGAGGTGATTTAGCCCGAATGGCAAAATCGTCAATTTTTGGAAGACTTGGATACCGAATTACCCAAAATATTTCATGGCTAGTTGATTGTGGCCATTTCCCATTTTTGAGAATTTTTTGGAATTTCTTGATTTTTCTTCAATTTTTGGAAGACAATTCGCCCAAATGGCGAAATCGTCATTTTAAGAAGGGTCGGGGTTCAAAACACCCGGAATGAGTCTTGGCCAGTTGTTTGTGGCCATTTCCTATTTTCTGGGATTTTCCTGAATTTTTTAGAATTTTTTTGGAAGACGGTTTGCCAGAAGGGCAAAACCATCATTTCGGAAAAGATCGGGGGTCGAAAGACCCGGAACAGGTCATGGCCAGTTGAATGTGGCCATTTCTTATTTTCTGGAATTTTTTAGAATTTTTCTGAATTTTTCGAATTTTTTTGAATTTTTTATGATTTTCCATTTTTATTGAATTATTGAATTTTTTATTATTTTTTATTTAATTTCTATAATTATCCGAAAATCCCCGGATCGGACGGCCATCGAGCCGGCTCCGGCAAGGTAGATTTGCAGAATTGTTTTTTGTTCAAACCCGATTCCAATCATTCACAAAGCATTCAAATAAGGTCTAGAGACTTACCTGAACGTCATTTGGGGTCGGTGATCACGCGAAACCCTCCGCCGAGCTCCCGGTCCGAACCACGGCCGACGAGCCCCCAGGCCGTGTCTTTCGCCGCGGTTCCATGGAAAATAAGGGTCACCACGAGCGTCATCGTCGGTTGCCACATTGGAAGCATATACATCCACTCAAAGTAGATGATTAGCAAAGTTCAGACAATTTAAAAGATAAAACGAGCATATCCAATTAAACTCTGATCACCATGCTAATCTACTTATTAATGCATGCATTACAGACTAAACAATCCACCAAAATACTTAGGTGGCAAATATATACATAATCAAGCACATAAAGCCTAATTTGGGCAATACCAGTAAACGAAAGCATTTCCTATTTATTTCATTTTTTTAAAAAAAATATCTGAATTTTTTTATTCTTTTATACATTAACAATGCTTCCGTAATATCAGACCCCCAACGTGCACTCACTTTTCCCATTCTTATCATCCACGTTTTTCTTTTCCTTTTTTTTTTAACTTTTATGTTATTTTACTATCTTTCCATTATTTTATTCTTTTCTTTTGGGTTGTCTTCTTCGTGAGTTCCTGTAAACTCCTCCCCAGACCTCAACATCATGAGCCATTGAGCCACACTCACAGGAGTTTCCCTCACCGGCCATCGTTCTGTCACGTCCATCACCGAAATGCCGTCGAATTATCGACACCGAGCTATCTTCGGCATGGACGGGTTATGAACGAGTCTCCAATCACTGAGGCCTTGCCATCCGACCCCGACGCGTCTAAACCTTGGATCAAAACCTCCAATCTCATCACTGAACCACCGATGATGGCATCGTGATCTTCAGTTTCATCTTTTCTTTTGTTGTCAAAGAGCCCTCTCTCGTGTCCCTCTATTCTCTCGCATGATTCAAACAGACGACCACGGGAACAGATGCCACAGAGATTAGAGGGACAAACTGATGCCCACATGTCAAGGGATCACCATTCCAAGGAAGCATGCAAGACATTTCCTTACCATTGATCGACATTCATCCATATCAGGAGTCAGGACAATTACGTAACGAAAATAGACAAAGAAGTAGACATGCATAGGTTGGCATTTCAACGTAGGGGAAGCAACCCCATTCGAGATTCAGATTCGCACTCAACGCAAAGGAGTCTACCAGTAAAGTTTATCGAAAACGGCTCGCTCTATACCTATATACGCATGAACCAGAGGAAACAAATCTCGACACCAAGTCCGACTGAGACATAGCAAAATAGAAGTTGAGGCTTACCTCAACCTTCGAGCATCATGGTCAACTCGGAACCATTGCCTGATTCTCATGACTGGCAATGGAGCTTATTCGGTAAAGCTGTAGGTCTGCCTGGCTTTTCGGCAAAGACACGAGGCTGGACAAAGGTTCGCCGGCCTGAGGACGATGTCCTCGATACAGTTTTGAGGGACAAACGACGAAATCCAGAACTGTCACGGATCCCTCTCATCCACAGTGGGCGTCCGGGCGGTAGCGAGCTCGGCGGAGGCTACGGGGTGCGTAGGTCCAGGGCTGGGCTCGAGCTCACGAGGTGCGGCCTTGGCGGATCGGCATTGCTGGATGGCAACGGTTCGCTCGCGACTCGGGCTGGGACTGGTGGCGGTGGTTGGTGATGTAAGGCCGCCGTCGATGGGTCACGACGGCGGCCGGGCTTCCTCGCTGTCCAACTCTCTCTGGCCTCCTGCTCTCTCTCAATCAGTTTTTTTTTTAACGTCCGGAGGAGCCGCCCACTTCGTTGCCTCCCTCTTTCTTTTATTTCTCACAAACCACCCACCACACTCTCTTCTTTTTTTTTTTCTTTTTAAATGGTTTTTGCTTTTCCCCTTTTTATTTCTTATTCCCTAATGGCTTGCCCTTTTTATTTATTTACTCCCCGTTGTCTCTCATTAGGTTTAAGAAACCCCACCAGCTCATTTCATCTTGCACCCCACGAGCTCTCCCTTTTTTTGTTTTCACCTTTATCTCTTATTTTATTCTCCTTTTTTTTGCTTGGTTCTTCGTGGAACCCTTTTTTTTTCACAGATTCCTCCTCTCTCTTTTTTTTATAATCCCACTCTCTTTTGTCCCCTTCCAATTTCCTTTCTTTTTGCAAACAATGGCGCCGCTCTCTCCCTTTCGGTGATATTCCATTCCATTTGGCCTTTAGGGATCCAACTCTCCTTTTATTTTGGATTCAATCACTATTCTTCAGTGCACGAACTGTTCCATACCCATTTTTTTAATTAGGTTAAGCATTAGCAACAACTAAAAGGGACGCTAGAATTGTACGTCAAGGCTCAAAATGAAAAACTTTCAAACTAAAAGACTCAAATGATTTTTTTATGCCCGATTCGGGTTTATGTTTGTGAAGGAACATAGTGACCCGAGCCGAATTTTTGAGATTTAAAGTTACACACTTGAAGAGGAAATTAAAACAAAATTATTGAACATTTTTGTGTATTTTTCTGACCACGAATGGTATTTTTCTGATTTTTTGGGTATTTTTAATAATTAAATAAATTCGAAAAATATTAAAAAATACCAAAAAATATTTTTTGCTCAAAATTGGTTCCTAAGGCTAAGCCAAGGCTCCCAAAGTTGATTTTGTGATTTTATGACCTTTTTTTGATATTTTTAATTAATTTTAAAGAGTAAAAATACAATAATAAATGGTCAAAAATCAGGTGTCAACAATAATCCATATAATATGCTCACATATAAGCACAATAAGGGAAAGTATGGTTATTTGAGTCCAAATGGGCTGGAGCCTAGTAGCTTGCATGTAACACTGTTGAGCGTTCTAAACTTGACGTCTCTTGGTGTAATACTTCAAACAGACAAAATCCTTTCTGCTCTCTCAAACCCTAACCTCCAATAATCAATACTATTCATTTTACTAGTTTCAACAAACTAGATTGGACAACAATGCGAGGAAAAAAAATAATACCTGGAGAGCTGATATGGAGAAAATAAGGTCACAAATGGACTCAACATGTCAAAATACCTAGGGAGTTGATTTGCGAACGCCAAGACCCGGTCCAAAAATGCCTAAACCGGTGAGGAAAGTGCCTCGGAACTGGTAGGACCGAATCGGTTAACGATCAACGGTCACAGCGGATAGAAAGTTGGCAAAGCATGGATCTCAGCCCCACAATGGCGTGAGGTGGCGTGTGCCAAGTGTGCGATGGAGCTCGGCAGCGCGGTTTCCGATGTTGGTTGGACTCATCATAGGAAGAAAAGGTGGACGAAAAATAGTGTCGGAACGACACTCACCACTCAAAAGCGCCGGCTGTCCAAAGGCGCATGACTCTTTCTCGCAATCACCGCAGTGTGGCGCCTGAGTGTGTGTACACTGTACAGTGGTGGGTGGCGGCGAAATTTTGAGATCTGGCAATTGTGAGGGCTGTGAGTCTGGCGGCAGTACTGCCTTGTTGAAACAAGCAAACGAAAAGAGTTGGCACCGGCCACTTCCACAAATAATAATGTCTTTGGTACCAAGTTGAGAATTGTGGGCGACAAAAAATTCTACACACCATAGCTAAATAAGAGCTACAGGCTTTGTTTGGCGTCTGAAAATTCCTTAATTTTTTTTTCCATTTTCTTTGTCAAAACGACAATGAGGGTCCGAGAAAGCACAGTTAGTAGCATTTCGAAAAGGGTTTCAAGCTAAATTTTACATTTAGGGCATAGATGGTGAAATACCTGAAATTAAGCTGAACGCACCTCATAATTTTTTTCCCCAATTTTTTCAGCTCCCTTTCGATACCCGGCACCGCACAAGCAAGCAACGAGGGTGGTCGTCAAGAGCGACAAAACAAACAATAATAAATTAAAAAAATGTTGTTGTCTTTGGGAGAATAGTTGTCGTGTTGAAATCGAATTTCAAAAGGGAAAAAAGAAATTCTCTTTTTTCGCTTGTCACAAAGTGACAACCACGCTTTGCTGGGCTTTTTGGGATTTTCCGTGCGTGAGTAGGACTTCTTCGACTTCTTTTTCTTCATCCCACGAGACAACTGTAATTATGTACTTTCCGTCCTTACACAGTACGGATTTTCATTGTCAAGAAGAACGAATCGTAGTAGATTTTTAATATATACATTTCGGGAAAAATAAAGAAAAAATAATTATTCGATTTGCATTCGTGCATTGAAGTCATGTTCTCATCATGAAATTGAGAATTGTATTCTCGAATACCCTTGCATGTCGAATGATTTACATGGTAACTGAAGCTAGCTGAGATTGCCGATTGAAATAGCATCATGCTGATGTCTCTGCACGGCCATGATGATGGGGACGTCGGACCTAGACGTGCAACCCAAGCCGTTAAAAATGAAGCGAGAGATTTCAATGCGTGTGCTCATCATTAATGAATAGCTCCCGAAGTTTTACAGCGACAAATTTGTTCTGGAAGGATGAGTGGGTTCTTCTAGCTGCATATTGTGCTTTGTTATTGCTCTCTGGCTTTGGTCATAAGTTGTTTGGAATTTGTTAGGCTTGGAAGATGTAACTCTGTAACTATTATAATGATATGAATGACATCTTTCTTTCGACAAGGAAATAAAAACACGTGAGAATGATTTGCATGTTGATTGAGCCTGATTGAAATGTTCATAGCATGCTGAATGTATATCTTGGTGATTAAAGTGGCTCAAATTATCAGGTCGACTGAATTGCCATGACAAATGATTTGATTAGCGTGCTGCTTTGAACAAACGCGTTGATTGATTGAATTCACATGCTTGGTCGGTTGAATTTTATGATTAGGCAATTTGTTGGTCGTAAAGTGGAAATCTATAAATAAAGCAAAAAAAGAAAAGGTTAACACCATAAAAAAAACTCAAACTGGTACATATGTGACAATTTTATCCCAAATTATTTTTTTGACTATGAAAAATTCTAAACTGGTGCATCTGTGATAAATTTACCCCAAATCGGTATAGCTGTGACAAATTTGCCCTCCGTTAGTTTTTCGTTAAATTTTACTGCCAACTTGCTGAGTTGAACGACACGTGGCAATTATCAGGTATACACATTACCTTATGTTTGCTATAGGTGTATCAGTTTGAATTTTTTTGTGATATTAACTCAATTTAACAAAAACTATTATAGGGTAAATTTGTCATATGTGTACCAATTTGAGATTTTTTATGGTAAAAAAAGTAATTCGAGGTAAATTTACTACAAATATACCAGTTTGGGATTTTTTGTGGTTAAAAAAATAATATGGGGTAAATTTGTCACATGTGTACCAGTTTGGGGTTTTTTGCGATATTAACAAAAAAAAAAAGAAATGAATTCCAAAACATTTAGTCCAACTAGAGAGATGCATTTCAATATTTACGAAACAAGAAATACAAACTAGAGCATGGAAACTAGTAAGGATTATATATATATATATATATTCATTTTATTTATTGAATCACAAGTTGGCCCCGCGTTTGATTTTCACCAATTCGACACGACCATGAGTCTTTCGTGGGTAAAATTTGTAGGCTGCGACTATTATCCATATGCAACGACCCAAGATCATCACGTATAGATACACCAATCACAAATTCATAGAGTTAAAGAATTGACGCACATTATAATGGAACAGTCGTTTTTGATGCGGAATTGCGACGATCCGATACTCAAGAGCTTCTACTCTATGCACTCCCTTTATCACTGACTTCAATGAGACAACCCCTCACTGTCGCTTCAGACAATTCCATATGCGAGGTTATGTGGACATCATGGTTTAGAAGATGTACTTGAGCTCTATTTATAGAGAATGAAACATATCCCCTCATTAAAGATTAGGTTTATCTCGGCCCATACTATCTAGCTCCATATTTGACTAGAATTAGGAAAATGTATATAACTTTCTTTATTAGACCAATTAATATTTACAATAACAATTAATAAAGTCCACACAGAATATTACAATATATTCTAACATTCTCCCACTTGGGCTAAATTAATTGAAGTTGTACTCTATATGCGCATCTTTATATTGATCTAGAGATATTTCCCAATAGTCAATCTGATCCCATAAAGTCTTAAGCACAGGACCATGCCAGTAACTGTCACAATCACAAATACTCTTAACTTTACTGATATGGACTTGATATGGTAGTATGGAAAACGGATAACATCTCAAATAATAGAGACACATTATATGTTATCCTCCTTGTCAGTCACCATTCTCTTACTTTATGTGTCATGAAATCGGATGTGTCACGAGAGAACATTTTTACGGTTCAAACGAACCAACATATGTCTTACCTTTATAGTTAACTATACTTAACGTGTAATAAGACATATGCTTTTGGCTAAAATAAATGCCCTAACCATTACTCAAGGTTTACACGATGCCTTGAAATTTTCAATTGATATATATATATATATATATATATATATATATATATATATATATATATATATATATATATATATATATATATATATTCAACTCCCCTTAATCATTAAAGCTTTATTGCATGCAATAGAGTTGATACATATCTAGATGTTACAAAATATAACAAACACAGATGTGAACTTTATTAGAGCAAACATCGAAAACAGCTCCCACTGAACAATAACATCTCATGATGCTACTTAGCCCATCAATTAATATGTCATATCAGCATCCGACGATGCTTTTAAGCTTGTGACATATCATTAAAATATGAAATGGCAAAGACCTTTAGTTAGTGAGTCTGCAGCCTTATCATTTGTGTAATAAACTCTACTGTAGTGTCACCATTACATCTGTTACCTTTATGGTCAGAAACTTGACCGACAAATGTTTATACCCCCGAGACTTTAGCTGCTGTTAATAAACAATACTACAGAGTTATAGTCACAATACAACTGTATGAGTCTATCTACAAAATTAAATTCGGTCAGCTCTTTAATGAGATTCTAGAGCCAAATAACCTGAATAGCAGCTGAAAAGCATACTACAAACTCCGTTTTCTTGATCGAGGATTACACAGATTTCTGTTTACTCTTTTCTGTAATGCTGCACTTTTCGTTAGACATATAAATATATGTAGTTGTAAACTTCATATCATCTTGACAACTAGTAAAGTCTGAATCCAAATTCCCTACTAGCTTTAGGTCCTGCATATAGCCTTTTGTCCTTTTTAAGTATCTTAAAACTTTCTTAGTAATCACCCAGTGAACGTGTCCTGGATTTAACCAATACATTACAAGAATGATCCATACGAATCTCAATGCCTAGGACAAAACACTCTTTATCAATATCAATCACGTAAAAAGTGCTTCGACAATATCTGCTTCATCTTATGCAATAATTCAAGAAAATTCCTTTCAAGCAATATATCGTCTGCATAGAACACAAGGAAAATAAATTCCTCCCACTGATGTTGTAGTATATATACTAATTTACTTTATTCTTGATAGACAGAATATAACAACAATACTATGAAACTTCAGGCAACAATTGTCTAAAAGATTATTTAAACCCATAAACAGACCTTTCAGTCAAGAATACCCATGAACATGATCAAACTTTATTCCATGACATTTATATGGGATTCCTCTTTCTTTGAGCACAAGTTTATCTGAATCATCTGCTGCAAAACCTTCGGGCTACATAATATAGACTTCCTCGAAGTATCCAATTAAGAAGAAGTTTCATATCTGTATGATAAAGCTCCTAACTCAATACCTTAATCACTCAAAAAAAAAACTTTATAAGAGACCGAATAAAAATTATTTTAAGTCAACTCATTCTTTATGAGTGAAATATTTCGCTACCAGTCTGTCTTTAAACTTATCAAATAAAACACTGATCAAAATATAATTTGATAGAGTAAACAAAAACTTTCATATAGAGTCCCTTTAAGTTTTACATACCCAATTGCAGCAGACGGACTTATGACCTTGAGGCATGCTAACAATCTTTTAAATATCGCATGTTTCATAGTCTGTATCTCGTCCACCATACACCCAATCTAATTATAATTAAAAACAAGAAATATCAACTGTATAAATTACTAGATCAATTATATAGTCGATTTTGTAGTCATGCTCTTCTGGATAGATTATACAGTATGACTTGATACGACCGATCGTCTCTGCCTGATAGATCTTTTAAGAGGAGCTACTTTAACCTTTATTCTGCGTTGGTGGTGTTTGATAAACTTCATCAGGAATTGTCTTAATAATAAGAACCTGAACCCCAACAGAATCAAACTGTAACTTAGAATACTCCATGATTATCTGTATAGGAAAAAAAAATGACACAATGGTTCCTACTACACCATTACCTTTAATAGTCTATGAGCAATTACCTTTATTCGGCTATATCAAGCCTCAGCAATTTAGTTATCTGTAATTCTACAATTCTTGTTCCTCTTTTGGGATGATAAATCAATACCCCTTTAGATGAACTAGGTAAGGCACAAAATAATACTGAGTGGTTCTGGAATTCAACTTATCCAATATTGTATTATGTAACTTTATTTTTGCATGAACACCTCAAACCTTAATATGGTTCAAACTAGATTAACGTCTAATCCATGACTTAAAAGAAGTCAATGAAATAGTTTTGGTAGAAACATAATGGTTTGTTTTTAAAACTTCACCCCATAGAAAATCATATAAGTTGGTTTTACAAATCATACTCTTCATTATATCCATAGGGTGTGATTTTTCCTTTCAGCCACACCTCTCCGTTCAGGACTGCTGGGCACAAAGCCACAATCCCAGAATCCTCTTAAGTATTTGGTAAATGACTCTCTAACCTATTCAGCATTGTCATGTCAACCGTGAAACTCACCACCTCAATCAAATCTAACATTTTTTTAACAACTTTTTCAGCTGTATAAGCGACGTATAATTTATTGGAGATAAACATAATCTGTACAATCCATTGGACATATAGCAGTACCCAACTTTATTTTAATTAAAATAAATATTAATTGTTTTATTTGAAATCTCAAAATAGTAACTACACATGTCCAAACTTAATACCGAAAATAAATTTCGTCTTTAAGGAGAGTACATAAAATATGTTTCTTAATGTCACATTAAAATTAGAATCCGAAATGACATTCTCATAAATTCAACGTCAGCTTTATAGTTGTTTCTATAGTGAGTTTGATTCATCCTGATTTGGTACCTTTTAGTTTATGAATTCCTATATGGTAAACGTAACATAATATGTCACACTGCAATCTAGCCATCACAAACTAGATGAGGCCTTAGATAAAATGAATTCATAAACCAATACCAAAGAATCATTACTTTATGCTCATACTTAGATAAACAAGTTTTTTTTTGTATTAGCTGCGATCTTTCTTTATGAGATCGTTCTTCTTTCGATGACCATCCTTTTCAAAGGATGCTTTTCATAGATACAAATCGTCAGAATGATCGATGGTTTACAACAATACTTTATGAGTATGACTTCAGAACTGCTTAATATGCAATTCCACCAACTTTAAGACGTGATCTTTAATCTTAATAGAACCATCACACATGATGTTGAGGAGTCATTGCAGACGTATACCACTCTCATTAATAGACGTGATTTAATTTAAAGCCCCCAAGGCTCCTTTATTTATTTAACAGTGCAGTTAACTAATAAAAACACTTTTCAAGTGTTCTTTAATGGATCACTTTATATCAAACAAGCGAATCCTATTGCTCTTTACCCAATAAGCACATAATGCTTTTGAAAGTTCTCACTAACGAAAGTGAGAACTACGGGGTCTTTCTTGACAAGAGCAATACAAATATTTGTCAGTCATGTGTAAATAGAAAATCCTCATTGTGAACATGTATGAATCTCAATTTTAACAGAGTTGCCATTCATAGAAACGGTGATTATAAAAACAATCAATGTCTATAATTAGCATAATGTGAAAATTTTACCTTGAGAGATATATACATCATCATATAATCACATTTGGGCAGAAAACATGACATGTAGTTGTATACTCCCTGCATTACAGCGGCCATGAGAATTTATTTTAATCTTCGTTAATCACCACCTTTGGGTGTATGGCGACACTTAGACTAATCAATCCTCAACCATATGCTGTACATGTAACCCTCTATGCAAGAATACGCAATTACATCCTTTGGGAGTATAACTACGCATTAAAACAGGAGACATCCCGATACTTTGTAAAATATTCTTTATTAAACTCAACTAAGCGTGCCGCTTTGGCGGTCACAACCCAACTGAATTTACCTAAAATTGAGATATAAATACCGTATGCATGTAATTTTAGAAATTAGGAGCAATCATCCGTAAAATTACACGCCTTGCTAATTTTCATCGATGCCTTAATAATTCATGTCAAATCATAAACATGAAGTTGATAAACTATGCTCCACATAACTGCATGTGGTACTTTCATGTAAGCTTGTACCTGTATTTCATGAACCCATATGTAAATACCATAAAATACTTAAAAAATACCCCAATTTATACATGTATTTGTAGTTCTATAGGTATTTTTCATCCATAAAAGTACCAAATATGTAAAATAAATATACCATCTTGTAGAGCATGAGCATAGAATACGTAAGTACTTGAAACTCGCCGATCGGAGCAGTCACACGCCCTCATGCGCGCCTTTTTCTCTCTTTGTATGATCCCCACGCGGTGACACGTGCATCGCACTTGTTCGGTCTCAACCGGTACTGAAAATCGGTCCGACTGGTTTATTCGATCCAACCGTCACCCCCTTAGCCAACCAGCGAACTAGGTCATGCGATCCGACCGAAATGGTCAACGACCGTCTCGATCGGATGGCTCGAGTCAATAGTCAACTAATCGAGTCGGGTTTACAAGTCGGATCGGGTCACCGAATCGAGTCGAGTCACCCGGGTTTGAGTGACGTCAGACGACGTCAGCCTGCACGTGCCGTGCACATGTGGGCCCAGGCTAGCTTGCATGGGGATGTTATGGTGTGTAGCCTCCACACGAATTTCATCATGGCCCCATTAGTCAATTCTCTGAAACCAAACACGTTCGTGCCATGCACAAGTAAAGGAAAAACTTTAATTGCACTTGGGCACAATATCATTCACCCGCTGTGACCGTAGCCACTCCTGATGCAGTTGCACGCGAATTTTACCGTCCAACGATTGATCTCAACCGTCTACCTCCAAATCTCGTCCAAACTTAAACCGTATAGGCAACATCTCAAATTCGATGCTTATTTACCTCATATCTTCTTCGGCAACGTCCCAAGAAATCGTGCTTGTGTGTATAATTAATAAGAGTAAAAATACCTTTGGGCAAAAGAGGGCACGTGTTTACACTATCTCGATCAGACGAAAAACAGTGTCCTTCGCAAATTCACACTTGCCCTTGTGTTTTATGCAGACTTTGACCAGACGAAGGAGTGAATTGAGAAAAAAGAGGACAGCGGCATCACACCACTTACACTGATTCTTTTTTTTTTTTTTTTTGCAGAAAAAGCAAAAAAAAAAAAAAAACTTTCTCTCAATACGGAGATGGAAAAAAGGTGAAAGCATTTCCCTTAACGGCTGCACAGCACTTCACGAAGAAGTACAATTAAAAACGCCGAAGGCGTTCCTGAATCCGAAAAAAATAAAATTTTCCAAATTAGCCAAAACGTGATTTCGAGATCTAAAACGTGTAAGCTCTGATACCACATGTAGGCTGCGATTATTATCCATATGCAGCGACCTAAGATCATCACGTTTAGATACACGAATCACAGATTCATAGAGTTAAAGAATTGACGCATCTTGTAGTGGAATAGTCGTTCTTGATGCCGAATAGCGGCGATCCGATACTCAAGAGCTTATCCTCTATGAACCCCCTTTATCACTGACTTCAATGAGACAACCCCTCATTATCGCTTCTGACAATTCTATATGTGAGGCTATGTTGACATTATGGTTTAGAGGAGGGGCTTGAGCTCTATTTATAGAGAATGAAACCTATCCCCTCATTAAAGATTAGGTTTATCTCGGCCCAAACTATCCAGCTCCATATCCGACTGGAATTACGAAACTGTATATATATATTTCTTTATTAGACCAATTAATATTTACAATAACTATTAATAAAGCCCACACAGAATATTACAATATATTCTAACCAAAATACAATAAAAAAATTTAAACTTATTACATTTGTGCCAATTCAGTATTAAACATTTTTATTCGACCAATTTAGTCATAAACTTTTGACGATTTGCCGATTAAATTCTTACAGTCAATTTTGACTGGAAATAGCTAACGTGGACGTCGATCGTCTTACGTGACATGACCAACGATGACATGGACTCACCGGCAGACTCGATCCTCGCCCAATTCTTCACAGTCGGCTGAACCTCGTTGGCACAATGAAAATAAAGCAAAATTGGCATGTAGGATGACAAACAAAAAATTGTCTACGTCAGCGTTGACCATACCACTTATGATAACAAACATCAACGTCAATGATTTCCGATCAAAATTGTCTCGAAGGACTCAATTGGTAAATTGTCAAAAGATTTATAATTAAATTTGTTAAGTTGAAAGGTTTATCTTGAAATTGGCATAAGTGCAATATGTGTTTTTTTAATTAATAATTTCCCCTTCTTTTTGTGGGATTTGTAGGAAAAACTCTAATATCATTCTGAGTTTTTTTTTTTGGTCGGAAATAACATTTCATTTCATACACTTACTTCGGATACAAGAGAGAAATATTGCAATTCTTGCAAACCAAAATATATCCCGGACAATTTCAAAAGAAAACAAGCCCTAGATAACAAGAGAAATCATCAGAACAAGATTATTAGTTTCATGCTGAAAGAGTACATCTATGATCTCTTCACAACATAATCGGCGGCCAATCACCGAATCCGTCTTTAGTAATGAGCATACACCGAGAACTTCATCTATTGCTATTGTTTTGCCTTTTGACGATAAACGCCTAGGTTTGATGTCCCCAACACCATTACCAAGCAAAGTAAAAAGATTAAACAACCATAGATTTGACACATGTGGGAGCGAAACCTTCACGAATTGATCTCCTTTGAAACTGGATTTGTTCATCAACAAAATCCGAGGAGAGCGAAACTCCGAAAACATAACTGCAGAAAACCTTGAAATCTAAACTAGATTTTTGCTTTATTATAAAATATATATCTAGAAGCCCGTTTGCATGTCTTTTCCGAATCCGTATGCATACCGCGTTCGATTCCCCCATGCATCTTCCTCGTTGCTTCCGAACGTCGCCATCTGTGATGACAAATCGAAAGAAATGTATATGTGGTGGACCATGGGAAGATATTTCCCATTATATTGTGCGCGGTGATAAATTTCAAACAGTATTTAGGGCAAGGATATCAATTTTTTTTTTTTTTTGGATTTTTTCATGCTTTCGCTGTTGATTGAAAGATTTGGTTTGATATCAGCTGGGACCAAGGGGGTTGAGTATTCTCAGAGGAACATTATTACAGCCCAATCAACTTTCCGCGTGTGGTTAGGTCTTTTCCGGCCTAGTTCCTCAAACGTTGCCAACTTCAGGTTCAATTCTCTAATTCAATCCGGTACTTTTGTTAATGTCAAGAGAAATCATATACTTCCGCTCTAATCTCAAACCTGCCCATGCATCCACAAATAGCCATTAGTTCTTCCAAAATAATCAACGTCAGGGCCAATAAGAGGTTCTTGATCTTGATAATCCTGAGAAAAATTAGCGGTAATTTTTGGACGCTTAGATAGATTTGAGACCAGAGCGAGAGTTAATGTATTGCACTATTTATAACCGTAATCAACAAATTTTCATTTGTCTTAATTATGCCATTAGTGAGCTCTAATGGCTTTGCTTGTAGACGCATGTTTTAGACACATGTTTTTGCAGATTGCTTTAGTTGTTAGTGATTTCAATCCAGATCCAAGTGACGACAGCAAGCCCTCGCCAGCCACGACCCTCGCTAGTCTATGGCAGAGGCTCGGACGCCCTAACCCAGTGGCCGGCGGCCTCCTGCTGGCCCTAACAAAAAAAAAAAGAAACAAAGAAAGAAAAGAAAAATATTAAAAAATAAATAAATAATAACTGAAATATTTTCAAAAGTTAAAATATTATTAAAACTTGCCACTTCAGCGTCGGCTGGCCAAAAAGATTGAATGGCACAAATATAAAAGGCTTAGAACTAAATTGACAATAAAAAGAATTAAGATTGAATTGACACAATTACAAGAGATTTAGGACTTTTTGGATAAATTTTTTGCCTTTCACGATGTCTTCCGTCTTCTTGATGAGCTAGGAGGAGGCGCAAACGTCTCAAACTCGCGGGGAATTCCTCTTTGTGAAATCTCACCAACCGGAGGTGTACTTGCTGCTGTCTAGGCTGAACAATATCTTCACCATCCACCATTTGATCCTCAATAACTCGGGCGTACATTCATTTTCAAAGGACGAGTACTTTGCGCAGACTCGCCGCCCCTTCGGAGAAACGACATCTAGCCTCGGAGAATACTTTCCATTCCAGACATATTTCTGCTTGGCTGCTTTTATGCAGGAAGCCATAGTCCTGAGGAAATTCAATAGAATCCCACCGTCTAAAAATTGGTTGTGTTCAAAGCATGAAGCAGTATCATTACCATAGACTTGGTCATCATCCTTCTACTCTCTGTTATCACTTATCACCTCCTCTTAACACGCTGCGACTGGCCAAGAAAATGGGCTTGCATGGGCACGCCCCGCTATTTGTTTGAGCCCAACGGATTTTCGGGCCGGCAATCGGCGGAGAGCTTAGCCCTAGCCCTAGCCTGGGCCCGGCCCAACCTGCCCGTTCACTTGTCTAAAGTGGTGCACCATTCGGGACTAGTTCCATGTCTTCCCAAGAACTTCTTCGGAATCTTCTGTGGCTTAAAAGGGAAAAATCAAGATATATATATATTTTGGTAAATAAAAAAAAATCAAGATATTTGATTGTGGTTATCTCACAAATTTTGATTTAGCTTTCAAATTATCAACAATTGAGATGAATTGAGTTTATTGTTGAACACGTATACTATATCAAGTTGAGCTCGAGCATTGGATTGAGACACCGAGGTTTTGTTTTGTTTTATTTTGTTTTTTTTTTTCGCACTGGCAGTACAATACCTAACCATCAACTTCAAGTTAAACACTAGTTCAAATCAATTCAATACCTTATCTTAGACACTTTAGTGCATTGACCCTCCTCGCAGGCCAGCAAATGTGACGCCAGTGGTCTTCCAAAACTTCACCAAGCCTCTAAAAACATGCACGAGTCCCGTGAGAGCTTGATTCTCTGAAAAATAAAATCACAATCAATCTTCAAGAGAGTTTCAGAAAAGGAATAACATAATAAAACTTTGCCGTCAAATCAACCAGTAATACTTATCAAATTAATCTTCATAATGATTGGTATTAAGTAAGAAATGGACAAAAAAGTGCTAAATTATACAATTCGTTTCCAATAGAACAAGAAAACATTTCTATAAGAGACTCCAAGCTATTAGGAAGCATATAATCTCCTACACCATGAAGTTTTTCTAAACATTTGCATTTGTTTAACTGTTTTTCGATTTCCCAAAAATAATAAGAAATCCGTCTAAAGTTGAATTCACGTTTGTGGATGGTTCAGACTCACCTCATATTACTTGAAAGAGGAGACGGAGCCACGGAAGGATCCGTTCCTAGCAATCATTTGACAATTTGGTGGTCGACACATCGATCAAACTCTCCAACGATCCGCACGCATATAGTTCTAAGCAGTTCAAGAACTCCATCGTCGAGCCCCTCAGACCCCTCAGACAATCCGTAGCTCATCGACCACCTGACGGATGGACAAGAAGTTGAGGTTCTTTAAGTTTGACAAACCACCAGGACTTGGCAAACCACCAAAAGATTGCAAGTGTTCCCACGATTCCGACGTACCGACAACTCGAATTCGCGTATCTTAGGGCAACTGTATAGCCTGAGACTCAGCAACTTACTGAAGACGCTCGATGCAAGGGTTAGGGAAGATTCATCAGAAGATTCCCAGGCCATGTCGACGTGCACTAACCTTCTGAAGGACTTGCCCGATCCGATACACAGTTCCTCCAACGATCCCAACACCCCGCCGACGTAGATCTCTTCTATTTTTGGGCAGAATTCAACTCCGACCTCTTTCAGCTTCCTCAGGTTGGATAGCATGAGTCGCTCGAATGACGCAGTGAAAGCGCCCTTAAATTCGGAAGCTGAACCCCATCGAGTTGAATCGCTTGCATTTGAGAGCCAGAGAGAACTAACCTTGACAAGTTCTCTAAGTTGGAGGAGAGTGACGCGGTTGAATGGAAATTATCAGGGGTTAGCTCTAGCAGAGAAGAGGGAAACCGCGCGAAGGTTTGCGGGTTCAATCCACACAAATGGAGTTGGTTTAGCCGAGAAAGGGCAGCCAACTCAGCAGGAGCAAGGACACGGAGGAGGCACTAGCTCAACTGTTCCAGTTTGGATAACCTCCCGATCCACCTTAAATCACCGGCATGGATTCCATTTCGTCCGTCAATTTCAGAGCCGTCATCTAGGTTTGGCTCAACCAAATTTGTCAAGTTTGAGAGGTTGGGGACAACCTGCAATGACGTAGATGACATCACTAGATGGGTTAAACTAGGTGGGAGTGTCGGCAACTCTCGAACTTCTTGACACCATCTTAAAACCAGTTTTTGTAGCCGTGGAAGCAAGCCAATTTCAGAATGAAGTTGACCTTTCACGTATAGAAATTCAAGTCTGATGTAGAACAATTAGCGTGTGATTATCTTGACAAATTGGATCGTCAGAAGCCGACGCGACTTTATCGGTAATTCGGATCTTGGGTCAAACGATCTCGGATCGCGCTCAAAATTGGTCGGTTGAAGCGAAACGGCCGTCTGATTCAAAGTCACTGCTTTGCTATGAGATACGATAGATTTTAGCATTTCAGAGTCGTTTAGACCACTTTTCCGACAGTTTTCTATTTTGTCAGATTTGAATTTTCCCATAATTTTGGAGATTTTGATTTGATTCCTTTTAGATTATATTAGATTTGAATTGATTAATGTTATCTTTAGTTATTCGCATTTCGTTTGGAGTCCTATCTATATATATGGACGTCCTCTATTTGTAATGGTCAGATTACCTTCAATTGAATTCAGAATTTCTGAGGAATTGCTTTCCTGTTATTGCTTACCCAGCGTCATTTTGGTATCAGAGCGAGGTTTCTCCTTGTGACGATGACAAAGAACGTGAATCAACAAACCTCCGTACCTGAGGGCGACGAGCCTGTTACACGTGAGGAATTTACCCAGTTCGTTGAGGAGAATCGGCAATTTGCCGAGGAAACTCGGAGGACTGTGTATGACCACCAACGGATGATGCAAGAATTACTTGCCACCATCCAACAGTTGTCTGCCAACCCTAACCCTAACCCTGGCGACCTTCTAGCCGAGTGAAATCCTGTCGCTCGTGATCCTGAAGTAGCTGTGGAGCAAAGGGCGAATCTTTGACAAAGACGACAAGGATATGTCGAGGATTCTGAAGCAGAAGGTGAAGACGAATTCATGGATGTCCCTGTTCGTGGGATTCGTCGATATAGGGACGTCCTGGACGAACTTGTTTGTGGGGGTTGATGACAAGGAGGATATCGACGAGAACCTGAGCAGTATCAACTAAAGGTCGATCTTCCTACTTTCAATGGTAATTTAAATATTGAAGATTTTTTGGATTGGCTGTGGGAGGTCGAAAAATTATTTGATGCCATGGAAATCGAAGAGGATTGAGAAGTTAAGCTTGTGGCGTATAAACTGAAGGGCGGTGCTTCGGCCTGGTGGGAACAGACACAAGTTTCTCGGCGCCGACAAGGGAAAGCCCCTATCCGAACTTGGAATCGCATGAAGAGTTGCTGAAGGATCAGTTTCTGCTTCCAGACTTTGAGCAAGTTTTGTTCCAGCAATTTCAGGCTTGCAAGCAGGGAAGTCGAATTGTTCAAGCTTACACGGAGGAGTTCCTTAGACTTTCGGTCCGCAATAACCTGGCCGAATATGAGGCATAATAAACCGCCGGGTATATCAACGGTATTCGCTTAAACATTCAAGATCGAGTTTCTTTGCATCGTTTGTACTCTATCGAAGATGCGCAAGAGATGGCCAGAAAGGTGGAATTACTGTTGGAGCGGAACAGCTATTCGAGTAGAGAGGGAAATTACGCTCCCCGAAGGCAATTGCACAAGAAAAATCTCTGGAGGCCGCGCGAGCCGTCTGGTCGGAAATTCAACAAACACAAATCGAAATTTGGGGAGTAACGTTGAAGCGCCCAAACCTACTGAATCCGCCACATCAAAGGCTCGTGAAGTTGCTCAGAATCCCTATGTAAAGCCCCATCCCGAAAAGTGTTTTAAATGTAATGAACCTGGACATCGTTCACTAGTCGAACCTGAAGATGAGCTTTATGATGAAGATTGGGGAGACGAAAAAGAGATAGCCGACGAAGAAGGGGAACGTGTTAATTGCGTGGTTAGACGGTTGTTGTTAACTCCACGGAAGGAGGATTCACAGCGGAATAACCTTTTTCCGCACCCGATGCACTATAAGTGGTAAGGTCTGCAACGTTATTATTGATAGTGGAAGTTGCGAGAATATTGTATCGCAGACACTTGTCGATCATCTCTAACTGAAGACTGAAGCTCACCCCTCGCCCTATAGGTTGGCTGGATTCGTAAGGGACCGGAATTAAAGGTAACTCAGATTTGTCGTTTGCCTATTTTTATTGGGAAAACGTACAAGGATACGATAATCTGTGATATTGTTGAGATGGATGCATGCCACGTCTTGTTGGGACGGCCATGGCAATATGATATTGATGTTACTCACCAAGCACGTAAGAACATTTACTCATTCGTATGGGGAAGGACAAATATGACCCTTCATCTCTTGGATGAAGCTGCTCGTGTTTCACAACTCTCTCAAAAGCAGGCTAAGGGTGGTGAGGCTAGTGTTCTACTTAATGTTCGTAAGAGGAGTGGTATGTACTTAATTGTTGATGATGGGTCTAAGCAAGAAACCATTGTGATTCCAAAAGCTTTGTAGCTCTTTATTGAAGGCTTTCTCTGGTATTATTACTGAAGACCTACCTGATGGACTACCACTATTGCGAGACATCCAGCATCAGATTGATTTCCTGCCTGGTGCTAGTCTACCTAATCTACCACATTACCGTATGACCCCGAAGGGGAATCAGATACTAAGAGAGAAGGTGGAAGAACTTCTAAGAAAAGGTTTTATATGAGAAAGCATGAGTCCTTGTGCCGTTCCTGCTCTGCTTACACCGAAGAAAGATGGCAGCATGCGAATGTGTGTGGATAGTCGAGCGATAAATAAAAATACTGTGAGGTATCACTTTCCTATTCCTCGTCTGGATGATATGCTTGATAGGTTGTCTAGATCAAAGGTCTTTTTGAAGATCGATTTGCGTAGTGGATACCATCAAATTCGCATGAGGCCTGGGACGAATGGAAGATATAGTTCAAAACCAGCGAAGGACTTTATGAGTGGTTAGTCATGCCCTTCGGACTTACCAATGCTCCTAGCACTTTTATGCGTTTGATGACGCAAGTCCTTAAGCCTTTTTTGAACAAGTTTGTGGTGGTTTATTTCGATGATATACTTATCTATATCCCAGATGGACAGCAACATGTAGAACACCTTCGAGATGTTTTGCAGGTTTTGGAGGAAAATCAACTTTATATCAACCTGCCTAAATGTAGTTTCATGACGAATCAATTACTATTTTTGGGATATATTATTAGTGCAGATAGGCTTCGAGTTGATGAGGCGAAGGTTGCTGCCATTCGAGAGTGGCCTACACCCAAGACTGTTGGGGAAGTATGGAGTTTTCATGGGCTGGCGACATTCTATCGCAAGTTCATTCGTAATTTCAATACTATATTAGCGCCCACAACAAAATGTTTAAAGAAGGGACAATTCAAGTGGGATGAGGGGGATGAGGAGGCCGAGGCGAGTTTTGCCTTGATAAAAGAGAAATTATCTACTGATCCTGTTCTTACTTTGCTAAATTTTGATAAATTGTTCGAACTAGATTGTGATGCTTCTGGAGTAGGAATTGGTGCAGTCTTATTGCAAGAAGGGAAACTAGTTGTTTATTTCAGTGAGAAGTTGAATAAAGCTCGACGACGATGGACTACCTATGAGCAGGAATTCTACACAGTAGTTCGAGCTGTTAAGCACGGCCAACCTTATCTTTATCAATATGAATTTGTATTGAATACTGATCACCAAGCGCTCAAATACATCAACGGCCAAAAACATTTAAATAAGATGCACGAGCGCTGGGTTCTTTCTTGGAGCAATTTAATTTTGTAGTCGACGTAAGGCTGGTCATCTGAATAAAGTGGCTGATGCTCTCAGCCGCCGAGCTGCTTTACTTGTTACCATGAAAAACGAAGTGGTAGGCTTTGAGATTTTAAGCGACATTTATACTGAATATGAAGATTTTTGAGACACTTGGGTGAAGTGTCAAGCTGCTGGTACTGAGGATGATATGATCATTAACGGTAATTTCTTATTTTATGGTAACAGGTTGTGCATTCTGCGTAGTTCTCTTCGTGAGAAATTCTTTCGGGAATTAAATGGTGGAAGCCTTGGAGGACATCTAGGGCATGATGAGTCCACCGCCTTGGTGGATGAGCGTTATTTTTTGCCACAATTGAAGCGGGATGTTGGGCGTTTTGTGCAGGAGTGTCCTATCTATCAAGTTGCAAAAGCGCATTCTCAGAATACTGTCCTTTATACACCATTGCCAATTTCAACTAGACCTTGGGTGGATATATCCATGGATTTTGTTCTAGGACTACCGCGGACACAATGAGGTATGGATTTTGTCTTTGTAGTGGTGGATAGATTTACGAGGATGCCACACTTTATACCCTGTAAGAAGACATCCGATGCTTCTCATGTTGCTGGTATATTCTTTTGCAAAGTTGTTCGTTTACATGGTGTCCCAAAGACGATTACCTCTGATAGGGATACTAAGTTCCTCAGTCACTTCTGGAGGACTCTGTGGAAATTGTTTGGTACTAATTTGCAGTATAGCAATTCTTTCCATCCTTAGACTGATGGGCAGACTGAAGTAGTTAATCGAACAATGGCGGACATTATTCGTTGCTTTTGTAGTGACACACCAAAATAGTGGGATCGATATCTAGCTCCAGCAAAATTTGCTTTCAACAATACAGTTAATCATTCCACAGGAAAATCACCCTTTGAAGTTATTTATGGTCGTGTACCTTAGCATACACTTGATCTGGTCCCCCTGCCTAAGATTCATAGTTATAGTGTGGCGGCAGAAAATTTGGCGACGAAAATTGCGAAAATTCAAATTGATGTTACACGCCAGCATGCTGAGTCCAATGCAAAGTATAAGGAGCATGCTGACAAACGGCGTCGTTCCAAGATTTTTGAAGTAGGCGATGAGGTGATGGTTTTCTTACGCAAGGAGCGATTTCCTGTGGGCACCTATAACAAGCTGAAGCATAAGAAGATTGGTCACTGCCGCATTTTGAAGAGGATCAATGACAATGCTTATGTTGTTGACCTTCTTGCTGATCTCAACATATCTCCAACATTTAACGTGGTGGACCTGTTCAAGTATCATTCTCCAAACATTCCTCTTTATGTTGATGCTAACTCGAGGGCGAGTTCTTTTGAATAAGGGGGAAATGATGTAGAACAATTAGCGTGTGATTATTTTGACAAATTAGATCATTAGAAGCCGGCGCGACTTTACCGGTAATTCGAATCTTGGGTCAAACGATCTCGAATCGTGCTCAAAATTGGTCGGTTGAAGTGAAACGACCGTCTGATTCAAAGTCACCGCTTTGCCGTGAGATACGATAGATTTTAGTATTTCGGAGTCGTTTAGACCACTTTTTCGACAGTTTTCTATTTTGTCAGATTTGAATTTTCCCATAATTTTTGAGATTTTGATTTGATTCCTTTTAGATTATATTAGATTTGAATTGATTAATGTTATCTTTAGTTATTCGCATTCCGTTTGGAGTCCTATTTATATATATGGATGTCCTCTCTTTATAATGGTCAGATTACCTTCAATTGAATTCAGAATTTCTGAGGAATTGCTTTCCTATTATCGCTTACCCTATGTCAAAATCTCAACTCCTCTAATGGTTTCCACTTGAATATGGAATCCAGGAGTTTCTTCATCTTGCCACACGACTCTAAAGAGAAGCGCTCCACATGCGGCAGGTCCTCGATTTCTTGGGGGCAAACTTTCGTGATAAGGACAATGGGAAATATTCAAGTCTATCAGGCACTATAACTTTCCAATAGAGTTGTCAATCTTCCTTAAATTGAAGCAATGATAAAAAAAGTTGGCTTCTCTAAAGTTGAGCATCCTGAGAAGTCTGGTGTTCTGCTTATGTGATTACAATGACCAAGAAGCCTCCTTTGAAAAGTGAATGCATTATCCAATGGAGGAATAGTTCAAATGTTGCTTTCAAGGACAACAGAAAAGAAATAAGCATATGACGCACCTTTATCAAGCTCCATAGTTTCTGATCGTCTATGAAGTCAATACTGGAGAATTCAAGAACGACTGCATTCTTTAAGCGCATATTGGTCGGTTTATACTTTTTTGAGAAGGATAACTCCAACAAATCCATCTTAATTTGGGAAAACAATCCATTAGGTGGCCAACAAAGATTCCTCCAATTAATCTGAGGAACCTCAGATTTTCAAACTTTCCAATCTCCTCACTTTTAATACGAACAAAAATATTATCTGTACTTATAGATCGAGTTCCATTGCTTGAACGTTCTTCATCTGCGAATCGGAGCAAGAAATGAGTTGTATTCAGCATTAAAGGTCATGGAGGAGAAGTATTAAAAGCAAGAAGAAAAACACAGAGAATCTCTCAGTCCTTTCATAAAAGGTTATACCTTCTTTTTCCTTATTGTATCTAGGACATCTTTCTGAATCCATAGCCTACTACGCTCTTCAGGATTCATCAGATTCTTGTCGAATACCTTCCGAGATCTCTGAGCTGATCGTGCATCCAAGATTTATTGTCATCTACAATCTCTATCAAGGACACGTTATTGAGGATCGCAATCCCACCATCTGGGAAAAGTTCACAGTCTCGCCACATATAATTTGCGTTTGTCTTTTACTCACCAATAAAAAAAAAATGCAATATCGAGAAAAATTTGTTGTTGGGAAAAACTCGATGCATGATAACTAATCTTCAACTTTTCAGAAACACCCTTTGGAGGTGCTTTGCTTAACTTGTCCAATGTTTCTGTCCATAGTTTTTCCGTTTTACCACACAACAATGAACCAATGACTTCAATAGTCAAAGGAAGTCTTCCGGTAGCAGATACAATTTCCTTTGAAATATCATAGAGATCATCCGAAGGAGTGCCCTTGTTAACAGCATGTGTGCTGAAGAGCTGAAGTGTATGTTCACTTCTCTTTACCTCCATTTCATAATAGAACATCTCGTACTATGGTCCAGTAATTCGCAAAACATCTTTTTTTTCTAGCAGTAATCAGTACTCTAGAGTCTAGACCCTGAACCCAAACCACCTTTTCCAATTAAATTCTCCACTTGTTTGCTTATCAACATCATCCAGTACAATGAGGACCTTCTTATTGCAAAGTATTTCTTCGGTCCGCTTCATTCTATAGTCAGTTTCATTAATGCTTCTTGTTCCTGTAGCATTTCCTATTCAGGAGAATAACTTATTTTGCAATTCAACTAAGCCTTCGGTTCTCGATGACTTTTCTCGAACATTTTCAAGGAAGCAGCAACACTTTTCATGGTGGGTATAAAGTTGATTGAACACGACCTTGGCGAGAGTCGTCTTACTGATAACCCCCATGCCGTGAATTTGAATGAGCGGCACACAACCAAAGTCGACGTCGTATCACTTGCTTATCGATTCCAATTAAATGTTCAGTAACAAACTTTTGCTTTATCTTCAACTTATCCACAGCCACCTCAACGACCGACTTGATTAGTTCGCCTTGGCTGTCATGAAGGAAAACCATTTCAATGGAGGAAAATTGCGAAAAAGGAAAAAAGGAAAAATCTAGTAATTAAATTTCATTCGTGATACAATTCCATCAGACTACGCAATAATGGGATAACTGTTGGGAAAAATAATGGATAACTTTCACTCTTTGACTAAACCTGTGAGAAATCGAATTGAGCATAACCAATGGAAAAATAGAAACTCAGAGAAAATATAACATTAGAATTTTTACGTGGAAAACTCCTTCAATACGAAGGATAAAAACCACGAGACCGATCACGGAGTCCACCCAAATCTCCACCATTAGTCGTTTAGGTACACAACCTCGCTGAATACAACGACAATAAAATCCCAAACTATAAGTAGAAATCAAGCAACAACATCACCTTAA
This sequence comes from Rhodomyrtus psidioides, assembly GCA_021437785.1. Lineage (NCBI taxonomy): Eukaryota > Viridiplantae > Streptophyta > Magnoliopsida > Myrtales > Myrtaceae > Rhodomyrtus > Rhodomyrtus psidioides. The sequence continues at coordinate 11,550,159 of JAILYB010000007.1, read as the reverse complement.
ACGAAAGAACCGAATGAAAACACCCCAAATTTGCAGTCTGAAAACGCCCACAAAAAGCTGCAGTAAAGGCTTTCAAATCATGATCCAACCGTACAGAATCAAGAACAACGAGTTTTGAAGCCGTCAACAAAATTTCAGTCCAATCAGACTACAAAAAGACCTCCGATCGTCGAGTTGATCGCCGTTGGACAGATTAGTTTTTTCTCCTGAAAAACTGCTACAATCCTACGTATATCTACTGCCCTTTTTTTCACGTTTTTGTGGCTATTGCTCTTTTCTTCTATTCTCTCTCTTGCGCGCGTGTGTTATAACCCTACAAAGGAGAAACTTAAACCATGGGCTAGACTGGCTTTTAAAAAAGCCCAACAAATCTTCCCCTCCAGCCTATTAAGGGAGATCCCGACACAAAGGACTCAACAGAAATTCATGCCGGCCTAACGCTGACAAAACTTATACTTCTCTCTAGTGAGCGCTTTTATCATCAAATCTGAAGCATTATCTTCTGTATGTACTTTCTCAAGTTTCAATCCTTTAGATTCCAAAGTTTCTCATTTCCAGTGATACATCACATCAATATGCTTTGACTTGGCATGAAAAGTAGAATTCTTTGCAAGATGTATAACACTTTGATTATCACAAAGTAAAACATACCTTTCTTGAGTGAAACCAAGTTCATGTGTGAACTCTTTTATCCAAAGCAATTCTTTGCATGCTTTGGTTGCTGCGATGAATTCTGCCACTGTCATTGAAAGGCAACACATTTCCGCAACCTTGACTGCCAAGCCACAGCTCCCCTCCTGAGAAAGTAATCAGATAACCTGAAGTAGATTTTCTTGTGTCAATATCCCCTGCCATGTCTGAATCAGTATATCCGACAAGAATCGGCTTATTACTCCCAAATGAAAGTCTCAAATTAGAAGTGCCTCGAAGATATCTTAGGATCCACTTCAATGAATTCAAATGCTCTCTACCTGAATTTGACATAAAACAGCTAACCACTCCAACTGCATGAGCTATATCTGGCCTTGTACAAACTATTGCATACATCAGACTACAACTGCATAAGCATAAGGAACTTTTTTCATCTCTTTCAGATCTTTCTCACTGGACAGACATTGTTTATGACTAAACTTAAAGTGTGTAGCAGGATGTGTACTTACCTCTTTAGTTTTATCCATCTTGAACCTTTGAAGTACTTTCTCTATGTACTTCTCTTGAGACAATCATAATTTCTTCGCTTGTCTGTCACGAGTGATCCTCATACCAAGAATTTGCTTAGCCGGCCCCAAGTCTTTCATCGAAAAAGACTTGCTCAAATCTTGCTTTAACTTATCAATTCTGGAAGCATTCTGACCAACTTTGAGCATGTCATCCACATAGAGCAATAAAATAATAAAGCCACCTTTAGAGAATTTATGTACAAATACACAATAATCAAAAGTAGTCGTTTATAGGATTGTTCCCCCATAAAGACTCGAATTTTCTATACCATTGCCTTGGCACCTACTTTAAGCCATATATTTTCAGTTTACAAGCATAATTTTCTTTACATTTTACCTGAAAATCCTCAGGCTGCTCCATGTAAATATCTTCCTCCAAATCACCATGAAGAAAAGCGATCTTCACGTCTATCTGCTCAACCTCGAGATCAAGACTAGCTGCTAGACTTAAAACAACTAGAATTGAAGACATTTTCACAACTGATGAGAAGATCTCATCATAGTCAACTCCATTTTTCTGATTGAAGCCTTTAACAACCAACCTGGCTTTATATTGAGGACGAGAAGTCGTCTCATCTTGCTTTAATCTATACACCCATCGGTTCTTCAAATCTCTTTTACCCTTAGGTAATGCCACCAACTCAAAAGTATGATTGTCATGCAATGACTTCATCTCATCATGCATTGCATCAAGCCATTCCTTCTTATTCTTGTCTTTTACTGTTTCTTCAAAAGTTTTAGGTTCACCTGCATCTGTCAAGAGAATATACTCACTATAAGAGTACCTAGTAGATGGGGTGCGGTATTTGGTAGACCTCCTCAAAGTAGTGGTTGGTGGAGCTAATGCTCAAGATGTCATCTAAATGCTGCTGATCACCCTAAGCCTGATGTTGAATCTGCTGATCATTTTGAGCTAGTGTCAACTAGCATATCAGAATCACGGGAATTCGTCTTCTTTATCTTCTCGATATCCCAAATGGCCTCGTTCTCAACGAATACCACATCTCGACTTCTGACAATTTTCTTGGCAATTGGATCATAAAGTCTATAGCCAAATTCATCAGAACCATAACCAAGAAAGATGCACTCTTTTGTCTTGACATCTAACTTGGACCTCTCATCCTTGGGAATATGAACATAAACTTTGCAGCCAAATACCTTTAGATGATCATATGAAATTTTCTTTCCAAACCAAGCTTTGTTTGAAACATCACCATCTAAGGCAGTAGAGGGAGATATGTTGATAACATGTACCACTGTACTCAAAGTCTCGCCCCAAAAGGATTTTAGCAATTTTGCATCTGAAATCAAACATCTGACTCTCTCAATCAATGTTCTGTTCATTCTTTCTGCTACACCATTTAACTGAGGTGTTTTAGAAGGCGTCTTCTGATGTCGAATCCCCTATTGCCTGCAGTATTCATCAAATGGTCCGATATACTCACCACCGTTGTCTGAACGAATACACTTCAACTTCTTTCAAGTTTGTCTTTCAACTGATACCCGAAACTGCTTGAATGCATCTAACACTTGATCCTTCGTCTTGAAGAAATAAACCCATAATTTTCTTGAATGGTCATCAATGAAGGTCACAAAGTATGTTGCGCCACCAAGTGTTAGTAGTTTTATTGGACCACAAACATCTGAATGCACTAGTTCTGGCAACTCTGATTTTCTCGAAGGAGGATGACTCTTGAAAGAAACTCTTCGTTGTTTTCCTGCTAAACAATGTACACACTTATCAAGTCTTGCACTCTTTACTCAAAAGAGTAAACCCTTTTTAGCTAACAAGCCAATTGAGAAAACTAAGCCTTTTGTGTCATAATGCAGTTGTATTTTCATTTTCCACAACATTACACATGTCCTTGGAAATCTTAGCCTGAAACAAATACAAGGAAGATTGTTTCATACCTCTAGCCACAACTAATGAGGCTTTGGTGAGTTTTCACTGTCCATTGTCAAAAGTACTACAAAATCCCGAATCATCAAGCTTTCCAGTTGAAATCAGATTCAGACGAATATCAGGAACATGTCTAACATCTTTCAGAATTAGTTTTGCTCCGGTACTAGTCTTCAAGCACACATCTCCTATGCCGACAACAGCAGCCAAACCGTCATTACCCATCCTTAAGGTGCCAAAATTTCCTGACCTGTAGGATGTAAAAAACACCTTCCTAGATGTAATATGAAGAGAAGTTCCATTATCAATAAACCAGTTTGAATCATCACAGGCAAAATTAACATTATCATCAAAGAATACAATAACAAGTTCATCAGTAGCAGTTGCCGCCCGATCATCACTACCATTATCTCTTCTCTCGTCATTTTCATTGCTATTTTTCTTCTCATTCATCTTCTCATTTTTCAGCTAGAAACAATTTTTCTTTATATGACCCATCTTACCGCAGTGATGACACTTAATAGTCTTCTTCCATGATCTTGACTTGTTTCGGCTCTTATATCTACCTTTCGGACCTCTACTCTAACTTCTACTCCTGTTTTAAACAACTAGAGTTTCAGAATGAGAGGAAGAATCATGCGTTTTTCTTCTCATCTCTTCATTCAGAACGCCGTTTTTTGCAAAATCCATGGTAACAATACCATCAGGTGCAACATTAATCAAAGACATACGAAAAGTCTCCCAAGATTCTGGTAAGGTACATAGCAGCCAAAGTCCCTGCACTTCATCATCAAATTTCATATTCATGGCAGAAAGTTGATCTATCACTCTCTGAAACTCATTCAAGTGATCTGATATAGATTGGCCATCTCTATAATGCAACACCATAAATTGTTTAATCAACCATATTTTGTTGTTGCCAGTCTTCCACGTATATAATGATTCCAGCTTATTCCACAAAGTTCTAGCATGTGATTCAAAACATTATCATTGACAAATTATCGAATAAATCCACACACAATTTTGTGCTCAAGATCCTAGTCGGCATTACTCATATTATCAGGTTTAGCATCAGCAAACACCAGTAAATGCACCGCTTCACATATAGTAGATCTTCCATTTTTCCTCTCCATACATGATAATTCTTTCCATTCAAACTAATCATCCTGCTCATATTCCATTCCATCGTTCAGTCAAAAATAATGCTCTGATACCACTATGTTAGGAAAAACAGCAGATAACTTTCCTTTTTTGACTAAACCTATGAGAAACCGAATCGAGCACAACCAATGGAAATATAGAAACTTAGAGAAAATATAACACCAGAATTTTTACGTGAAAAACTCCTTCAATACGAATGATAAAAACCACGAGACCGATCACGAAGTCCACCTTAATCTCCACTATTAATCGTTTAGGTACACAACCTCGCTGAATACAACGATAATGAAATCCCAAACTATAAGTGGAGATTAAGCAACAACATCACCTTAAACGAGAGAACCGAATGAAAAATACCCCAAATTTGCAGTCTGAAAATGCCCACAAAAAGCTGCAATAAAGACCTTCAAATTACGATCCAACCGTATAGAATCAAGAACAACGAGTCTTGAAGCCGCCGACAAAATTTTAGCCCAATCGGATTGCGGAAAAACCTCCGATCGTCGAGTTGATCGCCCCTGGACAGATCAATTTTTTCTTTCGAAAAACTGCTACAATCCCACGTATATCTATTGCCCTTTTTTCACGTTTTTGTGGCTGCTGCTCTTTTCTTCTATTCTCTCTCTCGCGCGCGTGTGTTATAACCCTACAAAGGAGAAACTTAAACCATGGGCTGGGCTGGCTTTTAAAAAAGCCCAACAATAACTAGTAGGACATCAACAATCAAGACGTGTCTTCTCGAAGTTCGTATTACATTTAAGGTTGTCTTAACTTATCGCTTTTGATCACTTACATATGTCATTTGATTTGTTGGGCAAACACATTCTTGATCACTTACATTTAATATGTTCCTTCTTTCTATGAATTATTTAACTTAGTATTTGCAAACATGAAAAAATAATAAGGGAAAAAGAAGGACCTTAGAATGCAGCCAGCTCAACCTTTGTATATCTTGGCTTCCTTCCTTTTTATTGTGTCAACCTCCTTCAAAGTCTCTTTGCAGGAATCTACTCGTTTAGTGCCCAGCTTCTTCTCGAGCTTCAAATTGAAAATGGCATTGCGATTCAATGGAGTCTTCATCTTAATATCGTCAGGTTTGATGTCGAAAAAAATAGGTACGATCTCTTTAATCCTGTTCGACTTGGAGGTATTCTCCACAATCTACGCGAGCTCACAGAGACACCATTAGCTTGAAGAGTAGGTTCGAGAGAAGATAGGGATGTAAATCTTAGAGGTGTCAGTCACTCTCCGAAGGGCTCCATCGATTCTTTCACCAACACGAAGCTCTTCCTCATCATGGAAGACGCAGATACTAGCATCGGCCACGCTATGGTAGAGGAAGTCGGTAAATCCACTACGAGTGTCGAATCCTTTAAAGGTAAAGAATACTTAATACTCGTTTCCCGGTGATGTTCCCGCCTCGGAGCTCCACATTTTAACTTTAGCTCTCCCTTTCTCTCTCTCGTGTGGGAACAAGATAGGCCTTTGCCCTTGTTTGACTGAAGGTTTCAACCACGAACATATAGCGCGAAGATATACTTAGCGGGATTACCAATGATTAGAGAAAAGCATATGAAATACTAATGCAAACTAATATAAGAGTTCGGTTGTAGAATAACAATAAAAGAAAGCGAGTATTTAGATGACTGTATTATATTTCAATAATTCATATCATTTTGTAAGTTAATGCTATGCAATACTATACAAAATCGCTTTTGCCAAATACCTCTCTCCACTTAGGGAATTCTAGGAAGACTTTTTGAAAAATAAAAAAAATAGAAAGGTGATTACTTGATAAGCGTGTTACATATACTAAACCATATCTGAATTATCTATTGTGATTGGACCACGATGGAATATACAAACATACCAAATCTTGCCGTCTAGACGCAGTTTGGTATGCGTAACACTTGCCCTATACTTTCTTCTCCTACATAAGGCAATGAGACAGAAAGGCGAGACAGAAAAGTTGGTCAAATTCCCTGTAACTTTGATCTCCTCCATTACTCCGTTGATGCCAGATTTGGATCACCTAACATTGAGGTTTCCGTGACATTTGTAACATTACTCAAATCAGGCCGTCCAAATGAAAATGGACGGCTCGATTTAAAAGAGGGTTGAGATTCAAAATTTTTAAATCCCAAAAAAATTCCGCCCAATTTTTTTTCCCTCCCCCTCAACAAATGACGTGGCCCATTCTTGACCGTCCATTTTCATTTGGACGGTCTGATTTGAGTAATGTTACGCATGTCACGGAAACCTCAATGTTAGGTGATCCAGATCCGATGATGCCTAGCTTTGGATTAGAAGGAACATGATAATATTCGACCACTAATCTTATAAGACACGCCCAGCCTCTGATACCAATTCAAAGATTGCTCAATGGCTAAGTTAAGTACAAAGAAAAAGAAATAGATGTGGATACTTTCTCATGTTTGGTTGCCACATTTGAAAAACCATGAATTTATCCTTTTTTTTCTATAAAAAATAGATTTTGCTTAATTAAGAAAATGAACTTGGAAAGAAATTGCACATTTCCAATGCTGCCCTCACTTTGAACTCAATTTAAACCAATGCGACACCAGGTGTCATCACAATTTTGCGAGAAGCATATTCTCTTTTATTGAAGATATCACTGCCTACTCTAGAATATTCAATAGTGTGACTCTTCATATTTTTGGCGGTTGTTGAAAGACTGTTCGGTTCCCAATGGTGTCTTTTCGGCGAGCGTGTTAAAGTGTCTTTATTGCTTTGTTGTTTTCAAGAGTCATCAATAGTTGTGTGTTTCGAGAGTCTTTTAGTATTCTGATGTGTAATTATGGCTATGTATCTAGACGTGTCCTTTCACATTCCTAGGGTATGTCAAGAGTCATGTTTGATGCCTATATAAAGGCGAGTCATGTAATCGTTTCTATAAGGTGAACAAGGCGAATAAAATAGTTTATCCATCTCCTCTCCTGAGAGCTTCCCCTATGAGTGTTATTGAGTAAGCCTTTCACCTTCGATTATCAGAGTTGCGCCTTTCTTTGATTTCAACAAGTGGTATCAGAGCACACCTCTGAAGTTTCTACCAATGGTATCAAAGCCCAGTTGTTTGGGACCATATCGGAGCACGGTTGTCAAGGACCGTGAATCAAGTCTTCCGGAGCGTGATTCATGAAGACGGTGGTCAGGGACCATTGCTCGTGTGCAAGCGGTCGAGAACCAGAGTACGTCGAAGTTCTGCCAGTGTATGGTCAATGACTGTGTTCGATTGGTCAGGGACCAAGGTGTCTTGGAGTAGTGCTGTGCATTATTTCTAGTCAGATGGTAGAGATTTCAAATTCGACGAATGGCATTGAGAAGCTCAACAGTTTCAATTATAATAATTGGAGTACTCATATGCAGTTTTACTTGCTGGATCAAGACTTGTGGGATATCGTTGGTGGTAGCAACACCATGGCACCCAGAGACGATGATCAGCAGAGGAGATGGAAGATCAAAGCGGGTAAGGCTCTTTATGCTCTTGCTGTAACTGTTAAAGATGACTTGTTACAGCACATTAAGAGCGCGCAGACTCCCAAGGAGGCGTGGGATAACTTGGCAGCGCTATTCGCGAGGTCGAATGATACCAAGTTGCAAAGGTTGGAGAACGAGCTGTTGTTGATGTCAAAGCAAAACATGATGGTGAGTCAGTATTTCTCCAAAATTAAGTCTTTTTGTAACGAAATTTCACAGCTGGATCCGAATAATGCCATATCAGAAATGAGATTGAGAATGATTATTACTCACGGGTTGAAGCCGGAGTATAACGGTATTGTTACGGCTACTCGTGGATAGGTAACTCAACCGATGTTGACCGATCTCGAGAATATCTTGGCCAACCAAGAGGCTTTAGATAATCAAATATCTAAAGTCACGATCAAGGGAAACGCGAGTGCCCTCTTCAGTGACAAGAGAGGGTTCAAGGGCCATAGGAGATTCGGTGCCGACAATAGAGATTGAAAATTGGAGAAAAACCATGTCGAAAGACAACAGCGACCAGCTCGTGGAGAATGGTAAAGGCGTCCAGGAGAGACGAGTCGCCAACTAGGGGGAGCTTGGCGAAATCGCAATGGCAATGACAAAAGACATAGAGGACGATGTTACGTCTACGACAAGGGAGGTCATTTTGCCAGAGAGTGTCGAGCTAGGAGAGTTGAAGGAAATGTTGCAGTATCATCGAAGAAGAACGATGGAGAAGAGGAATGGGATTTCCATGCGTCTATTGTCGATATGAGCGATTCGACGGCTTTAGTCACTATAAATTATAAGTCGATTAATTATGATGCTGATTGGATTGTTGATTCAAGATGTTCGAATCACGTGACTGGAGATCAAGGCAAGCTGTCGAACTTGCTTGATTATGCTGGTAGACGTGTTGTCATTACTGCAGACATTACGAGGTTGTCAATTTCTCAAATTGGTAAGACGGTGATAATGCCCCGATTCAATTCAGAGCAGGTTGAATTGAATAATTGTATCATGTGCCCGGAATGAAGAAGAATTTGTTGTATGTGTCCCAGCTCACAGACTCGGGTAATTTTGTGGTGTTCGATCCACCAGATGTTAAGGTGTTCCGAAGTGTGAAGGACACTAGTTGACCTATCATGGAGGGACGTCGACTGGAGTCCGTTTACGTGATGTCTGCTCAAACGACATAGGTAAACAAAACCCAAAGAAATGATATAGCTGACTTGTGGCATGCGCGACTTGGGCATGTAAGTTATCACAAGTTGAAAATTATGGTGCATAAGAATATGTTGAGGGGTCTTCCCCAGTTGGAAGTTCAAGAAGACGTGGTTTGTGCTGGGTGCCAATACGGAAAGGCACATTAGCTTCCTTATGAGGAATCGTCGTTTAAAGCTCGTAGACCTCTCGAGCTCATTCACTCTGATGTGTTTAGTCCAGTGAAGCAATCGTCTGTCAGCGGATTCAAGTACATGATCACTTTCATCAACGACTTCTCCAGGTATGTATGGGTTGATTTCATGAAGGATAGTGATGTAGGCAAGAAGATTTTTTGCCTTCGTACTGATAATGGAGGAGAATATACTTCATATGAGTTCACGAAGTATTTGCGTGAGTGCAAGATACGTCGACAATATACTTGTCCGTATACGCCGCAGCAGAACGGAGTTGCTGAAAGAAAGAATAGGCATTTGGCAGAGACATGCAGGAGCATGCTATATGCGAAGAATGTCCCACCGAAGTTTTGGGCGGAGTGTATGAAGACAACAACACACGTGATCAATAGATTACCGTAGGCAAGGCTTGGATTTATGTCACCATATGAAAAATTATGGAATCGCAAGCCTGTGGTAAGTCATTTCAGAGTTTTCGGATGTGTATGTTATGCTTTTGTGCCAGATCATCTTCGCAGCAAATTCGACAAGAAGGTCAGTCGCTGCATATTCGTTGGTTATGATGACCAGCGAAAAGGGTGGAAGTGTTGTGATCCTACCCTGCGGTATTTTTGGCATTTTAGTCAATAGTGCGACTATTGAATATTCTACCGTAATGGTAGAGCCGTTATGTTTTCGGAAGTGTTGTGATCCTACTCTAGAATATTTAATAGTGTGACTCTTCGTATTTTTGGCATTTTAGTCATTAAACATTGAGATATTATGAAGAAGTGGACAAGTGTCTTTATGTGGGTGGGTTAGTGCACTGTTATGCTTTGGTAGAGTCATAAGAGTCACACTATTAAATGTTCTACCATAATGGTAGAGCCGTTATGCTTCTGTAACGGCAATAGAGTCATAACAGTAGAATTGTTATGCTTTGGTAGAGTCATAACAGCATAGTCGGTACGCTTTAATTCTATAATGGCCATTAACTTGCCGTTGCTTTATTTAATTCAGCTGCTGTTACAAGCGGTTTGAGTTGAAAAAAAATTAAAACAGAAGGCAAAAACAGGCTTGTCACGAGGCCCACTTTTCGGTCCTGCATTTGTGTACGCAGGTCGTGCGCTCGCGCCCAAGTTTCAGCTTGTCGGGCCTCCATCGGGAATTGCACCCTATGCGCGTGTGCGCGAGGCATAACGCATGTGTTATGAAAGTTACCACTCTAAAGAAGTGTAACTCTATATAAAGCACTCACAAGCCTTCTTTCTTTCCAATGTGGGACTAGCATACTTTCGCTTCCCACTTCCAACTCAAGGGTGTTCTTTGAGAAACAATTTCTCATTCACTCACCCATCAAAATATATCATATTTTCCAATAATGTTCACTATTGGAACCCGCGTCACCCTCACCTTCATACAGAGCGACAATAGCCTCCTGATGATAGTTTTGAAAAAATCAGTGGCGATTTTTGAATGATGAGTTGACGGGGTAGATTTGGGACTAGATTGAAAGTTAGTGCTTTTCCTAGACCCAAAAAAAAAAAAAAGTTCACGACAGAATTGGGGTTGGTCTAATGTGAGAGGTTTCAAAAGAATTAGGCTGAGCATTATTATTACCCAATGTGCATTTTGACAGTATAAAAGAAATGTTAAACTATGCAGATTATTTCAATACCTTGAGACTATGAAATAAGGAGGTCACTAAATTTTTTATGCTTGGACGACGTCCTTTTAAAAAAATAAAATAAAATAGTGAATGGTTGTCATATATACAAAGGCACTTATACCGTTATACGGAATGCACAAAACTGTTCATGCTTTTTCCCTCAAGAAATTATGGTTAAAAAGACATTGTGAGCAATTCTTTGGAACTTGCGTGGTAGTTACTCCAATGTTGGCTCATAAATATGCCTCGGTGACTTTTCTATTGGGATGACTTGAAAATAATATATATATATATACACACACACACGCACACACTTGACACATCTATGATAAATTTTGACCACAAAAAATTTCAAATTAATACACCTATTGTAAAATTAGCATCCGTTTAGTTTTCGTTATATTTTATTATCAAATGGCAGAGTTAGATAAAACGTGACAATTGACGCATGTACAATTTGTGACTTTTACATTTCATTTGTCATTGGTGCACCCCTTTGAGATTTTTGTTAGTATTAATTCAATTTAACAAAAACTAATGGTGGATAAATTTGTCACGGTTGTATCAGTTTGAGATTTTTTATGGTCAAAAAATTAATTTGGGTAAATTTATCATGGATATACCCGCTTAGGATTATGGTGGTAAAAAATTAGTTTGATTTTTTTTTATCATAAGTGTATCAATTTAGAGTTTTTCATGGCATTGGAAGAAATTCTTCTGGAACATGCGTGATAGTTACTCCCAATGATGGCTCATGAATATGACTAGTGACTTTTCTTTTCCAAAAACGTTGGTTACACCTAATTATACACACACATATACATATATGATATTTTCAAGTCATCCTAAGTGAAAAAAAAAATTACTAGCAGAATTAGCCCGGTCAATATGAAATAAGATTGTAATAAAATCAGTAAAGAATATGATGGCCAAATTCTTTGTCAGTTAAGTCTGTCGCCAAATTTGACTGGACTCTTGATCCTTCTTTTGCTCTTGGACTTTGGAGGCTTCGAATCTGCCGCTGACGACAGTCTAATTTTTTTTTTTTTTTTTTGGACAAAACGACAGTCTGCTTGATGTTGGGGAAGAAAAGACCTTCCGCAGGCAGGCGATCGAAGACCCCGCAAATTGCGGACTACTTCGTTCCTCCTAAATAATGAACAGTAAAAAAAATCATTTGTTTAGTCGATAGACCCATATGTGGTGAGAAAAAATATCAAAAAAGTCTCAAACTTATTATATTAATGTCAATTCAATTCTAAACTTTTTTTAATGTCAATTTAGTCCTAAATCTTTTATATTTTTATTAATTAAATCTATCGGACTAATTTTGACCGAAAATTATTGACATGGACGCTGGTCGTCTCACATGCCACGGCCGACGCTGACGTGGATAATTTTTTTTTATAATTATATATATTTTTTCATTTTGCAGAGTTTTTATTTTTTTCTCTTTCTTTTCTGTACTTTTATTTTTTTTCCAAAAAAGTGTGAAAAAGAAGAAAAAAAGAAATAATTAAAAATATAAAAGAAAATAAAAGTATATTGAAAAATGTCCACATCAGCACCAGCCGTGTCACTTAGGACAATCGACGTCCACGTCAGCCAAAATTTGATCCGATAGACTCAATTGACATAAATGCAAAATATTTAAAACTGAATTGATACCAATGCAATATATTCAGGATTTTTCTTTTGATGCTTTTCCCATATGTGGTGTGAGGAGATTGGTTGTTACAATCTACTTGGGACTTCAAGAGCCAATTAAATTCGATTGCACCCATGTACGATAACAAAACAAAATATTTTTGTGCTAGCAACTGTAATAATACTAGGTACTATGCAGTTGACTGAGTTAAAAATGGCAACTATTGAAGATTGACGAGACCCTTTCCTCGCGCACCACGTTAGCAATAAGGAGCTGGTCAATCTTGCAGCACCACATACTTTTGGCTTTTCCATGTGACCGACATTGACTAGGAAATAGAATAGCTTGGCGGCCCACATATACATAAAACTTAATTCCCGGTTCTTCAAAACAAGCCCCACACCACATCAGCCATCCCAGCAACTTCCTATAAATGCAAATTTAAGATCTGTCTCTCAAGCAAAGAGAGAGAGAGAGAGAGAGAGAGAGAGAGAGAGAGAGAGCTAGAGCTCAAATTTAAGACCATTCTCTCGAGCAAGAGGGTACCTCTAGGCTCTAGTGACCAAACATGGAGGGAGAGATCAGCAACTTCGTCATGGTATGGACCTTGGTGGCGATATCGCTCACCTATTGCCACACCGTCGGCCAAACCGTCCCTGGTGGAACCAAGAGGCTCCTGGCCATTGCGCCGGTCATTGGCCTCTTCTTCATCCTCCCTCTGAGCCTCACCACAATCTCTCTCGGAGGCCTCACTTCATTCTTCATCGCTTGGCTCTGCAACCTCAAGCTCGTCCTCTTTGCCTATGACAAAGGCCCGTTGTCGTCAAGCCAATCTTGCCCGTTGGCGTACTTCATTGCCATCGCTTGCCTTCCCATCAAGATTCACGACCCAGTTGAGGGCACCAAAAAGGGAGAACACCCGCGATCGGAGATCAGCGAGAGCGGCCTCAAGTCGCTGACGAATTATGTCATCAAGATGTTGGTGATTGTTGCCTTTCTGCCCGTCTATGAGAGGAAGGATCTAGTTCATCCGGTGATGCTCCACGTGATGTATTGTGTGCACGTGTACGTTGCGTTGGAGGTGTCCCTGGCCGTGGTCGGAGCCATGGTCCGAGCACTTATCGGTGTCGGGATCGAGCCACAATTCGAAGAGCCGTACCTCTCGACCTCGCTACAGGACTTTTGGGGGAGGAGATGGAACATCATGGTCACGAATATACTCCGCCCTACCGTATATTTACCTGTCAGGTGCAATATTATTTCTCTTTTGTTTTTTCGCTTGGGATTTGTTGAATCCTCACACTTTATATATATATATATATACATACTTCCCTATCTTGGTATAAAAAAAAAAAAAAATTCTATGTCTGATCTGTTCTCTTCTTCCTTGTCCTATAACAGGTCCATTTCCAGCCGTGTGATTGGGAGGACGTGGGCTCCGCTTCCGGCATCATTCACATGCTTCCTAGTCTCGGGCCTCATGCATGAGCTGATTTTCTACTACATTGGACGGAAGGAGCCGACGTGGGTGGTCACCTCCTTCTTCGTCTTGCAGGGCATCTGCGTGGCCATCGAGATCGCCGCCAAGAAAGCGTTCGCCGGCAAATTCCGCCTCCCGAGAGCAGTTTCGGGACCGATGGCGGTCAGCTTCATCCTTGCGACGGCGCTGTGGCTGTTCCTACCGGCCCTATTGTGGTGCGACGCCGAGGACAAGGCACGCGGAGAGGCCATGGCGGTCGTTAACTTTGTGAAAGAGACTTGGAGTGTCGTGAGATTTAGCTCCATTATGATAGTGAGTAGGTGAATGTATTGATTGCAGACATAGAACTTACTTGCTAGATACTTGATGCGGTTAAAATAACTGCTTACTGGCATGCCTTCTATTTTTACTATTAAGAAATTTCGAGATTTGGAATCTATTCTTTAGCCTTTCTGACAACAAATAAAATATATTGCTATGAACCTCTATCAATTCTGAATTAAACTAAGGGTGTGTTTATTTGAGTGAAATTAATTTTGGGGAGTTGATTTTCCAAGCTTTCACCTGTTTCGTTAGTCGAAAATGATTTAGTCAATAAAAAACACTTTTCGCTAGGAAAATTAATGCATAAAATTAGGAAAGTGAATTTCTAAATCTAAAAGATGAAAAAAATTTCAAAATTGTTCATCTCGAATTTTTTAATTTTTAAAATTCATGCATAAAATTAGGAAAGTAAATTTCTGAATCTAAAAAGATGAAAACATGTTTCGAAATTGTTCATCTCAATTTTTTAATTTTAGGTTTTGTTTTTCCCTCCGCCGGTCTCCTAGCCTTGGTGACGATCGACGACTTGCCACATGAGGTCGAGCCTCGCCATATCTGACGAGCTCGCCAAAACCTGAGGTTTCGCTGATAGAATGGCGAGCTCGAGCTTATGTGGCCAGCCGCCGGCCATCCTCGAGGCTTGGCGATTGGCAAAGGAAGAAGAAGAAAGAAAAAGAAAAAAAAATAAAGATTAAATATATAAAATAATATAAAGATAAAGAGTTATTTAAATTTTGAATTTTTTTCCTCATATAAAGTGATGAGATTTTAAATCATTTTTCAATGGAGATCCAAAAACCAGAAAATATTTTTCAGTCACATATAAAAAAAAACCATTTTCCTGGAAGTTGATTTTTGGAAAAACTATTTTCCTTTTTCATGGAGTTCTCCCCCAAACAAACACATTAAGTCAAGTGAGGTTTCTTTAGAAAAGGACACTAGGGCTCCGTTTGTTTTATGGAAAAAAGATCCTGAAAAATATTTTCACCAATTTTTGGTGTGTGTGTGTGGGGGGGGGGGGGAATATGCGATCAAAGAAAATATTTTCTAGTCAATGAAAAATATCCCTCCAAATATGGGGAAAATAATTTCCTTTATCATTTTCCCATCATTCTTGTTAGGGCTCTCTCTCACACTCTTGCCCTCAATGCATTAGTCACCTGCAACTCTACCCTCGAGAAGATCAAGACCATCCCCTTGCCGGGGCATCTGGATCGCTTGCCTTACTTTTTTGTAAGGCAGGCGGATCCTCACCGCCCAAAAACATTTCCCCCTATAAAAAGGGGGAATGGGTGGTGGGGATCTCAAGGCTCAAGGCAGAGGAGCCGGATCCCTTGCCAGGGCCGATACTGCCTCTCCCCTACTCGGCGCCTCCCGACCACTACATAAGCCGCTGACGAAGAAAGCTGTAATAGCTTTCCCTTCATCCCTTGCTAAGCCAAGGTCCCAGGTCTCCGAGTGAGCTCGCGAGATTTTGTCCTCCCTCTCATCCTCGGCCTCTCGACTTTGCCTACAGCAAGATTGTGGAGCCCGGTCTCAAGTGTGCCTTCAAACTCTTCTCGCTCAACCTTGTCCACGTGGAGATCAATGACGGCGAGCACCACTGAAGGTTTGGGTTCGATTTTGAGGCTTTTGCAGGGCGCGTTAGGTGGGATCCGAGGGGCATCAAGCTCGCGTGCTTAGGTTTGCCAGATCTGGTGAGTCGACCGTGGACGAGCTCAAATCTAGCGAATCTTGAGGGCGGCCCCCAGCGAGTCTTGGGCGAACTAAATCCTCTCCTGTGGCCGGTGATCGGCCATGAACGAAGGAAAAGAAAATAAAAGCAATACAAAAAATACAATTAAAAAATTGAAATTTTTTAGTAATTTTTCTAAGATAAATCAATTTGGGTTTTCTATACCAAACTCCGGAATTTATTTTTTACTTGATTTTTAGATTTCCATCAGACACCGGAAAACATCGTAATTTTTCTGGAAAATGACTTGCCAAAAAATATTTTCCAAAAATGCCACATTTTTCACAAAACAAACGAAGGTTAGAAGTTTGGTTTAAAAAAACGAAGATTAGAAGTGTCATAACTTTCTTATGACGCTCATTTTAAAGTTAAAATTTTTGGCCAGATTACTGACTACTGAAATCAGAGAAAAAATGATCACTTAACTGCCTCTTATAATAAAACCTTAATTTTAATGTGACTTTTCTTATTAAACTCCATTTGTTTTGGGAAAAATATGAGATTTTTGAAAATATTTGTTGTGGGAATTCTCCTATATTTTGATTCTGACAAAACTATCAAAAGGGATTGTATAACGCTTTACGATGCAGAAAGAATGAGTAAGCTGCAGGTTGTATGGATCTAAATCTGTCATATGGACGAAGGATCAGATGGAAGTGCTTCTGACGAAGGGTCGGATGTAAGTGCTTCTGATGAAGGCTCAGATGGAAGAGCATCTGACGGGGGTCAGATGAAGTGCATCTGAGGACCTTCAGATGGAGCTGCTTCTGAGGGTCAGGTTCAAGATGACCTTCCATCATTTGACGATCTATATGCAATGACAGATGGACCTTATCAAATCTCCGAATTACCATTCCATGAACATTGATCTAATTCAGGAAATTCTTTATGAAGACGAAACTTGAATTGAGTCAGTTTCTGCATCTCCAAAACATGAAGTCCCACGTATGGCAAGTTTCCGATCAAGGCAAGATTCCTATGGAAAGTTTGTAATATTCGATTTCCCGGATGTCCCTTCTAATCAATTAAGGGACGTTCTACAATGTGATATTATCTTCTAAAGAATGTCCTTTCGGAAACCAACTCAGACTTATCACACTTATGGAAACTGGAGATTTAGTTGTATGGGCGACTAAATCAGAAGGGTTCAATATCTTCCTCAACGGTCTACATATCTTCTGGAGATACAGTCTCGTTCAATCACGATTGTTGGCGTCCAATCAAGGATTGAAGAGCGATCCATTGGCCGGGTATCCAACGGCTAGGTTGGAGGCAGGTGTCGCGACCCTTCCCCCCCACGAGGCGGGGCGGGGCTAATGGGCCGCCCGATCGCTGGCTTGATCGGACGCGGGCCTCTCCCAAGGTCCATTACCCAAATCGCAACGGCTGGATATACGTGATCGACCTTCGGTGCGGTCTAGTGACATGTGATGAGTGTACATGCCAAGGAGTCGCCACCAATCGTTTCGTGGAGGATACGATCGGAAACCCTATCGGATAGTTGGGAGTGATCTATTCGATTCTGCGGAAACCAGAGAAGTAGGTTCGGGGACATAGTTACGCCAACTGTCAAAGTTGACGCCCTTTCGGTATCTAAGCTGAATGGTTTATCTGATCCTAGGACATCGTACAGATGAGTGGGGTACAGATCCTAAATCTAGGAGTTCATGCAGATGGGAGATACTACCATATCAATCACAATCAATAAAAAAAAGGTGCGCAAATCGAGGATCCAGTACATGCGGATAAAACACATGAAATCAGCATGGTATCCCTAATGAGGCCCTATTGGCCTAGAGAAATATCAGTCAAGGCTTAGGAGTGATTTGGACATGATTCACCCATGAGGGGCAGAATCGTAATTTTGAATAATTCTGCGGAAAATTTACCCTGTAAAAGGATAAATCTGTCATTTTAGACGAATAGGGAAGTCAGAAGACAGGGGAAATATGATTGGCCATCAATCCAATCCATTTCCTATTTTTCGGGAATTTCCAGGATTTTTCTGGAATTTTCAAGTGATTTTACCCTTGGAGGGGTAAAGTCGTCATTTGGGCAAAGACGAGAACTGAAAATCTCAAATATTAGGGTTGGTCGTCCACCTGACCCAAACCCTAACTTTAAGCAATTTTCAGAACTCGATTGAGACAAGAAAGACAATTTTCCTATTGAAGGGCAAAATCGTCATTTTGAGAAAAGGTACGGGACTCGAAACCCAAACTTGAGAATTGGTCGTCTAATCGACCCAAATTCTTACCTTGGCATTATCGGCCTTATCTTGCATACACATCAGAGGCGACTTACCCCTAAGGGGTAATATCGTCAAGTCTCGAAAAATTGGATAAGAAACCCCAAAAATTACGGTTGACCAATTGTCTGTGGTCAATCCTCGATTTTTGGGGATTTCTAGAGTGTCTAGGATTTTCCCACAATTTTTCCACATTTTTTTTCTGGAATTTTTTGGAATTTTCTAGCATTTTTTGGATTTTCTAAGATTTTTCTGATTTTTTTTATTTTTTAAATCATTTCTGATTATTTTTATTTAAAAAAATATGATTCGGACCGGGTCGACCCGACCCACTCGGGTCGGAACCCGGCCTAGACCCGGACCCACGAAACCTTCGGCCAAAACGACACCGTATCATGCGTTTTTTATTTTCGGATTATCCGAATTTAATCGGACGGTTCCTGATACACCACGTAGATAATCTGTGCCCATTGGATCTGGTTACTAGAACCTACGGTCCAGATTGGACGAAGACTTGATCATAACCATCTGATCGGATTACTTAAACCTACGGCTACGATTAGAACCTAAGTCTTAATCTGAACCGTCCAATCCTACTAACCTGAACGACGTCGCCTCCCAACTAACCCATACGGCGTCGTTTCCATCATTTTTTTATTTCCGATTTAAAATCATTTTTGAATTATCCTAATTTTTAATCGGACGGCCACTATTTGTTGGACTCGATTAACCTAGACCATCCGATCTAAGCTGACTCGCCCTAACAGACTAACGATCGAGCTGACTCGACATCCACGTGGACCAATCACGTGTTGCCACCTAGACCCTTGACTCGTTGACCTGCCACGTATGCGTCGTCTTCAACCTCGCGACCACCTCTGAACGAACGGCCACGACTCTCCGGCAATGATCCAATGGTGGAACCTTAACGGAATCGAATGAGACCGGCGGCAATCGACTCGTCTATGCTTCGTACGCAACATATCGCAAGATTACACGATTTCATTCACAGGATCGAGCGCGAGCAAGCATGAACCAGTACGTACACATATACTCTAATCACTCGATTCATGGCGTATTAAACCAATTCATTAACAGGGAAGCATCATTCAATGTTCAGGAGACTTACCTCGAGCTCCGATCGAGCTCGCTCGGCCCAGATTTGGCTGGGTGAGAATGAACAGTATTCGGCAATGGAGGTTGAATTGGAAGACTCAATTCGATGTATTAAGACAAAATAGATGCAAGAAAGATATGCGACGATGGTCAGTGATGTTCGGGGAATAAAACGCCTACTCTAATTCGAACTATGATAATCGGAATCGAGTTCCGCCATTAAAGCACAGTGAGAAAGCTCGAAGGTTGAACTAACCTGTTTCGGAGCGATAGGCCGCGCGGCTAGTGGCGATCGCTTCTTGGCACTCTAAGCGAACCTCTGGCGGTCTTCTTCAGCTTCGGTTTGGCCGGAGACGGGCCCGACCAGCGCCTTACAGTCGAGCTCAAGTTCTCGACGACGGGGGGGTCGGAGAACGAGCTCTCTCTCGCGTTTTCTTTCTCTCTCTCGATTCAGTTTCGCCCTCTGCAACTGAATCCACCTCCCCCTTTAACAGAAAACGATCATGAGCTTATATAGCTCGTTGGATTTTTGGCGCCGAACGGTGGACTGTGTACCGGCCTCAATTGCACGTGTGATCATGTGCAATTAGGTCATAACGGCGTCGGGGAGGATGGGCATTCTGTCTAGTCCCGTTTGGTCCTCCGGCGAGCTCTATTTCAAGCGAATTTGGCGTGAATTTGGACAAATTTCATCCAAGTTCTATCGCCGTTGACTTTTGCAGGTGCCGCAGCCTTGACCAGCCGATTATTCTCCGTTCCGGCGACCATTGCTCGTGTTTTTGGTTCGAATCGACGGGTAATGATTCGAGGAACAAAACCCCTCTTCAAACTCTTCCAATCATGGTCGTTTTCACCTTCAATTTTGCCATTGAAATTGACCCTGACACTATTCATTCGTACGGTTCTTTGAGGAAGAAGAAGACACTGTTCTGGACCGGTTTGACCGGTTCAACTGGCGATCAGACCGGTCCGAGCCGGCCCCGACTTGCAATTTTTCAAATTAAATCCAAATTAACAGGAAATTTTTGCAATTGAACCTCATAATCGAATCTAGGGCATGAATTCTATCAAAAAATGTGATTTTGCCCAAAAGTTCATATCAATTTCAACAAAAACCCCAAATTTTCTTTTAATTGCAAATTGGGGAATTATGCAATTGAAGGTTCAAATGATCAAGTTGGGTCAAATTACCTATGCCAATCGATTCAAAATGGTGAAACCCATTGGGCAGTATGTTCAATTTGCAATGATAGCCCTTGAATTGAAAGTAATTTCAATTATGCTCAATTTCAAGGACTAAAAATGCAATTTTAGTATGTAATTTTGCCAAATTCGTGCAATTAAGCAATTGGCACAAATAATTGGGCTAAATTGAAATAGGGGATAATTAGATTGAATGTCAAGATCCTAGAAAATGCCAAAATTGCAAATTAAAAGACTCAATTGATATTTTTTTTCTCAAATTCAATAGTATGGGTTACAAAGGAACATCCACAATTGAATCTGATTTTGAACTTTTTGTGAGGTCAAAAATACAAGGGATTAAAAAATAAAAATATTGGCTATTTTTCCATATTTTTGTGACCTCAAATGCTATTTTTCTTGATTTGTTTAAGTATTTTCCTATTTTTCAAAAATACTAAAAAATATAAAAAATTGAAAAATTATTTTTTGGTCAAGAATGGTTCCTTGGGCTTGGTCAAGGCCACCAAAGTTGATTTTGTAATTTTCTGATTTTTTATGGATTTTTTGTGATATTTTCAAAAATAAAGCTGAAAAAGACTTGGTCGAAAATCAGGTGTCGACAACTGCCCCTCTTTGAGAGGAATCTTATGAGAGGTTTCTCTCAAAGACAGGTGATACCTGAATCTAGACTGACGTGACTGGGGAAAAGAAAAACGAATCTTGACATTCGATCTCCCTTGTCCCGCTGGTGAACGTTCTGCTTTTTATTCTTTGCTGTCGTGAGAGAGAAAGTAGAGGAACCCACCTGCTTTTTACCTGTTTGATAACCTGCCTGATGCTCATGCGGCATGCGCGGTGTATAGCGGGTTCAAGTGAATACCTAGGGACTCGTCTTTTGAGTATCCTAGGGCGGTTAAACTCTAGCCTGTATGGTAGGCCGTACCAGAATGGGATTCCTATACTTGACAGGAACCTGTGAATGACGCACCCAGTCTCTTAGGGATTGTCAGAAGTTTTGATCCGTATGGTGGATCAGACCATGAATAGGACTCCTTTCTACTAGGGACCTATGGATGACGCACCCAGTCTCTTAGGGATTGTCAGACATTTTGATCCGTCAGGGGGATCAGGCCGATAATAGGATTCCTTTCTGCTAGGGACCTATGGATGACGCACCCAGTCTCTTAGGGATTGTCAGACATTTTGATCCGTCAGGGGGATCAGGCCGAGAATAGGATTCCTCTCTGTTGGGAACCTATGGATGACGCACCCAGTCTCTTAGGAATTGTCAGACATCTTGATCTTATATTCTAAGGAATTAACTAGGATTTATACAAGTGAGGTATGCCTAACCTTGAGGCTTTACCATATGAGCTATTCTAGGTTTAGGGGTTACCTATAACCTCACAGAAAGCTGATTCTGAAAATTGTCCTTTCGACATGCAAGGCGTTATTCTGGGATTTGGGGATTCCAAGTATCCTGCAGAAAACTTAAACCTGCAAAAACTTTGATAATAAAGATTCTTTTGGGATCTAGGGGCTACCTGAGATCTCGCAGAAAGACTATCTTGAATGTTGTCATTTTGACATGGGAGGTGACATTCTGGGACCTGGGAGCTCTAGGCATCCTGTAAATTTGAAATCTCACAGAGGGATGATTTCGAAGATTGTCCTTTTTGACATTGAAGGTGACATTCTGGGATCTGGGGACTCCAGATATCCAAGAGAGGTTCTGTTTTTCTGAGATCTGGGCTTGCCAGGAATTCTACAGAAGTTTAGACATGTGAATCGTTTCTCACCCAGAGTGATACAAGCCATTTTAGGAGCCTAAGTCATCAAGAATCTTGCTGAAGCTTCCAATCTGAAAATTTTCTTACCAAAGGCACACCAATGGTCTTTAAATGATATCTAATGTCAAATTGGCAGCACTTTATGACTTATATCATAGTCATGAAAAAAAAATTCAATGAATGCATTACGATGCTGGAGGTTGTCCAAAACACCTTGCAACATACGAAAGTGATCAAAAATCCCTTGTGAGGAAAGTTTGGATCAAACAATCTGAAATTACCCACTTGAGTATGGTTAAAACGTTCATTGGAGTATTCTTATCAAAAAGGACTTCTCACCGTTTTGAGATAATGGTTTCTTACCAAGAATGCACTCGAATTTCCTATCAAACCTGCGCCTAGGGTTCAGGATCATTCGCAGTGAATACACCTCGATCGATCAGGAGGACTTCCAAGGGACCATAATGTTGGGCTTGGTCCATGGTTTTCAAAGGGGGACTTGCGCGCAAGTCAAGGCTTTCGAAGAGAAGTCTTCCATGTCTGCTCCAGGTTTACAAGTCAAATAACCTGCGAGATGAGAAAGAAATAATCTTGCTCGAACTTCTTCGAGCTAAGCTTAGACATTAAACCCTATGTCAATCCAAGTGCCTTAATAAAAAAAGGCTTTTCAGGGTTGTAACGTAGGTAGGATTGGGGACCCAAAAAAGGCTTGTTTTTGGCTCAGAATACGCGAAGGGTTTAACATTGATGATCATTGCGAGTTTGCCGTTGATCTTGTCCCTTCTGGTTCGAAGAGCGTCTTCAGTCTTTGAAGTGCATTGTCAGTCTTTGGAGAGCATTGTCAGTCTTCGAAGCGCACATTTATCTTTAGAGAATATCTCTTTCATGTTGAGACGGTGTCAACATCTTGTCTACACTTTCATCATCTGAATGTGACATGGTTTGGGAGCATCTTTCGCAGTCTAGCTCCCTTGGAATTTTCTTTTACAATCAGATCTCATTAGTGACCTATACAAAGGTATCATGCTATCTTTTGGCATTTTCAAGATTAAACACATGATTCACAAGTGTACAAGTATTTGGATGGGCATTGGCCTTGCTTTTACCAGGCACTTTGCTTTTTCTTGATGCCGAAGATTGAATTTTTCTCTCTTCTTTCTTTTTGAGATCTCATCTATTCTTTTCTTTTGGGGATCGGAATTTTCAAATGAATGTGCTAGATGTACAGCTTGAATCTCAGCACTCAAACATTAATCTATGAGTTTTTCACAAATCCTGTGTTTTGAACTTTTCCGCTCTTGAAGTGACGTCGCTTCTGTCTTGGGATACGCAATGATCACCAACGGGTTTGCGAAACGAACGTATAGGCTCAACTGGGCCGTGCAAAGGGTAAAAGTGTATAGGATAGAGAAACGAATGCTTTTCGTCATCTTAAGGCACTTGAATTACCATGGAAGTTAAAATGACAAGCAACACACGAAGATTGATGCAAGTCTGAGCAAGAGAACTTCTAACCATTTACCTCCTGATACGGCTGGACGTACCTCCAGTTTGCCCCACTGTGGGGTGGTTCTTGACAGGGGTAAAGAATGAAACCGCCGTTCAAAGGGTTATCAATGGTCACCTGTAGTGTTTATGATAGAGAAACGAATGCCTCCGTCGTCTCGATCCATGTAATCATTGCGAATAGTCCCTACTTCCGTAGGTCAAGGTCTCGTTGTCCTTACCACTCCACTCATCTCTCAAGTGTGTATAGGACGTGTTTGGGTCAGGCTTGCCTCTTGTCTGAGGAAACATCCTTTTGAACGGTTTAAACAACTTTTGTCGGAAAAGTTCATTTTGTTTTCTCCAAAACTTACCCTCCAAGGGGATTTATGATGCACAATGTATATTTCAACCATGTTTAGACAACCTCCAAGTTTAAACACGAGTGCCAATGCCATGACTGTGAGAATTTTGCTTTTTTATCGACATGATAATTGAATGCATGCTAGATTCCAAGAAGCCTTTCAAATTCTAGCAATAAAGATCCCGACGGTCTTAGAACCTAAGAGGCTGGGAAAGGAATACTTACCTGCCCAGCGCGGCTGGGGATTCCTGAAAAATATAAAAGGAATATGTCAGTGTATGCTCTCGAATTTCAGGAAATTAGAACGATACATCTTACCCTTGATCACGCACTCCAATGGAAGTTGATAGATTCATGAAAATCTGCATTTTTCTTAACAACACAAGATGGGTAGTTTGTTCTTAAAATTTCTTGAAATCCTCAGTATTTGGAGAAAAAGGGCGTGCACCTGACCACCGCGACAGTATGCCCTCTTGACCATGTATTCCAATTGATCGCGATCCTGTTTCCTTGGGTCCTGCAATATCGAACACATGCGAATGTATGTATGGATGCATGACATGCTCATGCCGAGACTATCATGAAGAGTAGGTTCAGTTCGGGGTAAGTCAAATGACCGAAATCTGATTTTATTTCAAGGGTAATATTTCTTCACAGCATCTGAATTTACAGGGTGCCCCAGTTCTTCTCCCTTGGTGTTTACAAGAATTAATGCTCCTCCCGAGAGGATCTTCTTGACAATGTAGGGGCATTCGTAATTCTGAGTGAATTTTCCCCATGGATGGGTAGTACTCGGCAAAACTTTCATAATTACCAAGTCATTTACTTCGAAGTTTCTGGTCTTGACCTTTCGATTGAACGCCCTGGCTACCCTTTTCTGGTAAGTTTGTCCATGGCAAATGGCTTTAAGACGTTTCTCGTCCATCAAATTCAGCTGTTCATATCTGTGCTTGAAATATTCTGACTCAGAGAGTTTATCTTCAGATAAGATTCTCAAAGAGGGAATTTTAACTTCCACTGGTAGAACTGCTTCTGTCCCATATACCAGACTATAGGGAGTTGCCCCTGTAGAAGTCCTGATCGACGTTCGATAAGCCATCAAGGCGAAGGGCAGCCTTTCGTGCCAATCTCTGTAGTTTTCTGTTGTTTTAGCCAAGATTCTCTTGATGTTTTTGTTGGCTGCTTCCACTGCCCCATTCATCTGTGGGTGGTAAGGAGATGAATTCAGATGTCGAATGCTAAAGTGATCCAGTAGATCATCGACAATCTTGTTGTTTAGGTTAGACCCGTTATCCGTGATGATCGCTTGAGGGGTACCATACCGGGATATGATGTCTCTTTTGATGAATCTTGCCACATTTCTAGCAGTGACATTCCTGTAAGAGCTGGCTTCTACCCATTTTGTGAAATAATCAATCGCTACCAAGATAAAGCGATGACCTTTTGAGGCCACAGGATTAATAGGCCCTATCATGTCTATGCCCCACATAGAGAAAGGTCAAACTTCAGACATTTGGTGTAGTTCGTTTGGGGGTGCATTGATCTTATCACCATATATTTGGCACTGGTGGCATGACCGGACGTGCTGACAGCAATCTGATTCGATGGTCATCCAATAATAGCCAAGGCGCATGATCTTCCTGGCGAGGAGGTGGCCGTTCATGTGAGGCCCACATATTCCTTCATGGATTTCTTTCAAGAGGATATTTGCTTCTTTGGCATCTACACATCTCAATAGAGTAGAATCGAAGGACCTTTTGTACAGAATTTGTCCATTGAGAAAGAGCTTGCTGGCCATCTTGGTTATGTATCTTCGGTCTCTCGGTTGGCATCCTTCAGGGAATTCACCTTTTGAGAGATAGTTCTTGATGTCGTAATACCATGGTTCCCCATCAAACTCTTCTTCGATTAACATGCAATAAGCTGGCCGTTCAACTATATTGATCCTTATGGGTTCTATATCCAACCCTCCAGTTGTTTGTAACATCGAGGCCAGGGTGGCTAACGTATCTGCAAATTGATTGTGAGATCTTGATAGGTACTCGAATGACACTTCTTCAAACTTAAGTATCAATTCTTCAAGGTATTCGTGATAAGGGATGAGCTTTGCGTCTTTCGTCTTCCACTCTCTCTGTGTCTGTAAGATGATGAGCATGGAATCTCCAAAAACTTGCAACCTAGGTATCTTCATGGAAATGGCCAATCGTAGGCCTAGAATGCACGCCTCATATTCCGAGATGTTGTTGGTGCACGGGAAAGTTATTTTTGCCGTCACAGGGTAATGTTAATCATCGGGAGATATCAGTACTGCCCCAGTGCCTGCCCCTGATAGATTAACAGCACCATCGAAGTACATGACCCACCTGTCTTCTGCTAAGTTGAGAATTTGACCTTCTGTGCTTGTTACTTTAGGAGACTCACCATTTGATGGGCTTTCTGTTAGCATGTCAGCTATAGCTCTTCCTTTAACTGACTTCTGTGGAGAACACTTGATGTCAAATTCAGACAGCATAACTTTCCATTTTTGCTAATTTCCCGATTAGAGCGGGTTTCTCCAGGAGATATTTGACAGGATCGTTCTCTGTTACGAGCTGAATGTGGTGGTGCAAGGTATATTGTCTCAGTCTGCGAAGTACCCATACCGCTGCTACACAGGCCCTTTCGACTGGTGCATATTTTGCTTCAGATGGCGTGAATTTCTTACTTAGGTAATAGATGGCTCTTTCTTTACCTTCTATCGGACTTGTTTGAGCGAGTAGGGCTCCCAAGGATTCATGCTGTATGGTCAGATACAAGGTCAAGGGGTGACCGGAAATTGGTGGCACAAGTACCGGCGGTGTGATCAGATAGTTCTTGATCGTTTGGAATGCCCTGCTGCATTCCGTATCCCATGTTACTTTCGCGCCTTTCTTAAGCAATTTGAAGATTGGCTTAGCCACATCAGACAGTTGATTGATAAATCTGGCAATATAGTTCAGTCTCCCCAGAAGGCTTCTCACTTCTTTTACTGTGGAGGGAGTTGACAGATTGTGAATAGCTTCGATTTTTGATGGATCAATCTCAATGCCCCTGTTACTGACTATGAACCCAAGAAGTTTCCCAGATTTTGCCCCAAACACACATTTGTTAGGGTTCAACCTCAACTTATATTTGCGCAAGCGTTCAAATAGTTTTCTTAACACCTGTATGTGATTCTGTCCTTTCTTGGATTTGGCGATCATGTCGTCGACGTATACTTCAATTTCTTTGTGGATCAAATCATGGAATAATGTGACCATTGCCTTCTGATAGGTAGCCCCGGCGTTTTTTAATCCAAAGGGCATGACTTTGTAGCAAAAGTACCCCCAGGGTGTGGTAAAAGCAGTCTTTGGTTTGTCTTCTTGTTTCATGAAGATTTGGTTATACCCCGAAAATCCATCCATAAACGAGAACAATTCATAACCTGCTGTGCTATCCACCAACACATCAATGTGAGGAAGTGGAAAATCATCTTTTGGGCTTGCTCTATTCAGATCTCGGTAATCTACGCAGATCCGAACTTTACCATCCTTCTTCATGACGGGGACTATATTTGCAATCCAGTCTGAATGTGGGATAGCTTCAATAAAGCCTACCCTAAGAAGCTTCATGACTTCTTCCTTGATTTTGTCCTCCAACTCAGCCTTCATCCGTCTGCTGCCTTGCTTGACAGGTTGGACACCGGGATCCGTAGGTAATGCATGTTCCACGATCTTAGGGTCTAGGCCTGGCGTATCAGCGTAGGACCATGCGAAAATGTCTTGATATTCTTTTAATAACTCTATGAACTTGAGCTTTTCATTTCGGGATAAATGCCCTCCGATCTTGACCTCTCTGATATTCACTGAGTCTCCTAGATTAACAATGATTGGTTCTTCCGAAGTGGGAGGTGTCGACTCCTCAAAGGCATTCCAATCTCTGCGGATAGACGCATAACCCTCATCTTCATCCTCTTCAATGTTATAGGAATGGTTACTGGAGAAGTCCAAATCTCGTAACAACCTGGTATGTATGTTTGAGATGATATGCCTGAAATGTCATGAGTATGGTTAGTTCGTATTTCATAAGAACGACATGCATGATCATGGGAAGCCTTTTCGAAAGAGTTTTCGAAATAGGTACAGGTATAAACAGGACTAATCCTCATGTCATCGGATATCTTGGCCCCAAGGAAATCTCTTTGGAAATCAGGAGTCATACGGCAAATCAGGCCTCAAGCTTCTGTGCAGAAGACTGGTATCATCATCGGGCTTATTCGTGGTTCCATATGTCCTTAACAAAATATGTATGGTTTTATTGCATGCAAGATGGGCCGCATTACAAGATGTGCTATTTGGACCAACGGCCGGAGATCCAAAGGCGTTTCCCTATACATACAATAAGGAAATAAAATGCAATAAGATGCAAAAAGTTCTAAATGCAGTATTTAAAGACAAGGGAAGAGTCTCGTTACTCAGAGGAAGTGGCTCCATCGTCCAACCACTCCATGATGACATTCACAGCGTCATCTTTGAGAAAAGGATTTGTCAGATCTGGTTTTATCGATGAAGTGACATCTTCTTCAGACAGCCATTTAGAGTTCTGGTCGAAGTGGGCATTCAAAGGTTTTTTGAACATTTGAGACCTGCCTTTCCAAGTTGGAGAACCAATGAATGAGTCATTCGGGCTGCTCTGGCCTCCTAGGCGTCCCAGGCTTCTGCCTCGGCCTCGGCCCGTTGTCTTTGGGCCAGATCCATCTATGTGATATTTCTGATACCCCAAGCCCATTCTATGTGGGTTAGCTTTTAACTGCAGTGGGGTATTTATACCCTGATTATGTTTGCCTAGGCCTTTTCCGGGGTTGAATCCGTATGCCAGCAGCATCTTAGCTGGTAGGAGACTGGCTTCTGAGATGTATGGGGTTCTTAGCCTTGTCCCTGCCGGGGTATGAACTGTTGCTACTAGTTCCAAGGAGTGATAACTCGCCTCTGTTTTCACTTCAGGTTCAACATAGGGTATGGCACTGCTCTGGTATGTCTGGAGGTCGACTTCTCCATGTACGGTAATCACCTTCCCATCTACTGCGAATCGTACTTTTTTATGTAAGCTTGAAGGGACAGCTCCTGCTGTATGGATCCAAGGCCTTCCCAGCAAGAACCCAAATGCACTGGGTAGATCCATCACTTGGAAATTTATGGAGAACTTTGTCGGGCCAATGGACACGTCAAGCTCAATCTCACCTACCACTGTCTTCCTCATCCCATCGAAAGCTCTCACAGCTGTTTTAGATGTTTTAACTATTTCTTCATTGATTCCCAACATCCTTAGGGTAGCCAAAGGGCAGATGTTGAAGGCTGATCCATTGTCGATCAATACGTGCGCCACTCTTTTTTCGTTACATTGTGCGGAAATATACAAGGCTTTGTTATGCCCTTTTCCTTCCATGGGGAAGTCCTCGTCAGAGAAGCTCAATTGGTCTTTTAAAAGGATCGTCCCCACAAAGTCCCCTAATTGTGCCTCATTAATTGTTTTAGGGACATGTACTTCATTAAGTATCCTCAACAGTGCGTTCTTATGTTTTTCAGAATTAATGAATAAATCCAATAGGGATATCTGAGCGGGTAACTTCCTCAGCTGTTCTATCACCTCAAACTCGCTGGTTTTGATGATCGATATGAGTTTTTCCGCGTCTTCCTTTGAGACCTCCTTATTTTTGGATTCGCCCTCCCTGGGGGCATAGAATCGTCCGGACCTCATTACCGCGTCTACCTGTGTGGTCCCATAGTCCCAATGGACTGTTTTAGGATTGTATTCTTCTGCTGGGGGACTTTTATAGTTACAGTTGCCATATGAGATATCTCCGGTTTAGTCGCGTCGTCCGTTTCTTCTTGCGGCAGTTGAATCACAACGGGCTTGACTAGGTGGTCTTTCATCCCGCTCATGCTATCAAGTTCTTCCAATCTGATTACCACTGTTGAAGCAACTTCGACCATCGATACGGTGTTGTCAAGTTCTTCTATGCCCTTCGAGGTCTCTGGTTGAGAGAGATCATCCATACCTCCCCATCCGTCCTGTATGATGTCTTCAATTTTCTGATAAAAGCTGGGAGGGGCTGAATATTTCACTTTGAAGTTGTATCCTCCAGAATCTTGACCAAGGTTGTCTATAATTTCGTCCTTCTCAAGTGCGTCGGCCATAAATTTGAGGTCTGCTAGGCTTCGTCTCTTGGCTTCCAGTTCGTCTTCTTCAGACTCTTCTTCCGATTGAGTGACTGGCCCAAGACTGTTTATCGGATTCTCGTGTGAGGTACCCCATGTATTACCCTGCTCAGTCTTGATCACGAAGTAGTTTCCTTCCAAAGATAAAGAAGCTTTGACTCCTTCGAACTCTTCATTGATGATATCGGACATTATCCCCAAACTTATCATCTTAGCGATGCATAGTTTCTTTTGGTCAGTCGAGATCGCTCCTACTTTTGGGCATGATGAAGCGGTTACTAGCAGGTCGATCAGCTTAAGCATATCTACCTTCAGCTTAAGGTAGTCTTCTCCCCCTTCAGAGAATATTGCCCCTACTGCTTGATGATCCGGTAGTGGATTTTCTTGTACATTCGGGGCTGCATTGTCAAATTTTAGAATCTGATTATCAATCAGGGCTTGCACTTTCAGCTTAAGGATATAACAGTTATCCACATTATGCCCTCTCTCGCCCATATGGTAGGTACAGGTCTGGCTCTCATCAAAGCCAGGATATCTTGCAGGGTTTGCCCTAGGCGGTTCTTTCGCTACCAGGTGTTGTTCTAGCAGCATCGGGAGCAGCTTGGATAAAGGCCTCAAGAGCTGGGAGAATTGCTTCTGAGGTTGCTTTCTTCTAGGCTCTTGCACTTTCGGTGCTAACCAGGATGATCCTCCTTTGGTCTGATTTGAATTGCCAAACGGCTTGGGCTTGTGGGGATCTGGTATAAACGCTATGTCCAGTCCGGCTTCTCTCTCCTTTCTCAAGGGATATTGCTAGGGGTGTCAACGGTACGGTTCGGCTCGGTTTTTTAGATAACCGAACCGAACCGAACTATTATGGTAAATAAATGAACTGAACCGAATCGCGTCCCGAATCAAGTATGTACCGAACCGAACGGAACCGAATTTCCGGTTCGGTACGGTTCGATTTTTTGGTTTTCAAATAGGCAACGACCACCAGGAGATCCCGTCATGCAAGCCATCGCCGGCCGCGCTACGGGCAAGGCCGAAGCCGAAGCCCTCCATCCATCGCCTCGCGACAAAGGAGTAGTTGGAGAGAGGGCGTGCATTGAGTGGCCAGAGCGCCCCGGTCTCGATGTCGTAGGTGACGGCATGAGCCCAGCAGTCGGGCGCCGTGGCCTTGGGCCTCAAGGGGCAGACCATGTTCTTGGCCAGCTGGATCTTGGACGGCTCGAGCACCGTCGAGTCGAAGATCAAGGCCTTGTTGTTCGGCAGCAACTGTACGTGGCCAAGCGGCATAAGGAATCTCCGGTGGTTACCGACGACGAAGCAAGCTTTTGGTGCCCAAAGGGCGGTGTTAGAACCTGAAGTGTAACCCGACGGTTCTGGTTGCGGCGAATTTCGTCTAGGTGAGCTGAACTCGTCTGCGTCGTACCCAGCGGCAAACGCCTACTGTTGTCCGCAAGGGATATGCTAAAAATATTCGGAACATTATTTTTTCGTGCGACCCGATTCGGGTCCTCTTGGTCATCTTTGAATTTGCCCCCATCTGAGCAATCACCTCGCCCATAAATAAGGAACCAACCCGGCACCAAACCCAAATAAGAAGATTCAACGTTCGCCCTCAGCATATCAAACCCGAGAGAGAGAGAGAGAGAGAGAGAGAGAGAGAGAGAGAGAGAGAGAGAGAGAGAGAGAGAGAGAGAGAGAGAGAGAGAGAGAGAGAACAAAGAAAAATGGTAGGAACCATCCACAAGATCGATCGAAGAGACCTTCCACATGGGACGAGGAGGCCACAAGCAGAACGAGCACTAAAAAGGATGAGCACAAGGAGGACAAGATCGAGGACCAGCTTCACAGGAGAGGACACAGTGCGAGACAAAGAAGGGAATCTATATTCTGATCGATGCGCACACGAGGAGGACGATGGAGTCAAGAGCGTATTCTTGGTGATCGAGGTGCAGGCGGTCTTGGTCACCACTGACCGAGCCAACAGAACTCATTTTGCCATTTCGGACCGCATGATTGCAACAACAAGACCAGAATACTAAAGATTAGACGCCGATCGATTTGATCGCCTCTTCGTTCATCCGAATATTCAGAAGAGTCTCTATCTATGAATGTCATCTTAAAAAAAAGCTTTCAATAATTACAATTTAAGCTCTTTCCCTTCTTACCCAATATAAAGAAAGACACAAAGCACTAAGCTCTTCATAAAAACTCAAGCCCATTAGAAAGCAATGCAGAGGAGAAAACAAGAACAAAAAAAAAGGGTAAAAAAGCAAACTTTGACGGCTATGGCTTGAAGCTTCGCAAGCATGAATTTGTTGACATCATCCTTTCTCGCACCCAGCGGCAAACGCCTACTGTTGTCCGCAAGGGATATGCTATATCGCGGCTCTGTCACGAGCTCCCATTCCCGTCGAATTCGCTCTCCTCCGTGTCATCACCGCTGTGGCTGCTGAGCAGGGCGAACCCGAAGCCAGGGTCCTGGTCGATGGCCGCCGTCGGCTCCCCATCATCGCCCGCGACCCCTCCGTCGTTGCCCATAGCCACGTCTCGAACGAGCTGGGACTCCCCGACCAGTTCTCCGAGTTGAAGAGGCAGTCGAAGAGGCCACCCCGGAGCAGGAGGAACTGCGAGTGGACGGAAGAGAGGACCAGCAGCAGTAGGAAGAGGCACAGGGCCTTGGGTGGGAGGAGGATTGCCATTGCTGAGGGAGGAGGAAGATTGGGAGGGGTGCGTCTGCAATGTTGGCTCGTTGGGCCGTGGCTTTTCAATGACGTCGTTCGTCTTTTTCCCGCATAAGAACAGAGCAGAACAGGACGGGTGGAAGCATGCCATATTTGGTTTTATTGAGTTCGGTTAACCGAATACCGAACCAAACGAACCGAAATATCCCGAACCGAAAAAATAAAATGATTTTTATTTCATTATCCAAACCGAAAACCGAACCGAACCGAAATACATGAAATTTTCAGTTCGATTCGGTTCGGTTAACGGTTCGGTTTGGTTTTTCGGTTTTATTTTGACACCTCTAGATACTGCTTCCTAGTAGGAGCTTCATGAGGCCTTCTTTCTATCAAGGCCCATTCTAGCCTTTCAGCAACCTTTATCAAGTGTGCAAATGTTTGACACCCAGAAGT
Organism: Rhodomyrtus psidioides; assembly: GCA_021437785.1. Taxonomy (NCBI): domain Eukaryota; kingdom Viridiplantae; phylum Streptophyta; class Magnoliopsida; order Myrtales; family Myrtaceae; genus Rhodomyrtus; species Rhodomyrtus psidioides. The sequence goes on along the minus strand of JAILYB010000007.1, from coordinate 11,516,632 downwards.
GTTCAGCTTGTCAAAGTACTCATAGGGGAGTGCTTTCAGGAATAAGTCGATTAGCTCCTCTTCTGGGATTGACGGCTTTACTTGGGTAGCCAAGGCTCGCCACCTCTGAGCATATGTCCTGATTGATTCGCCCCTCGCCTTTGAAGTTCGTAGAAGATCCTCCCTCGTTGGGGCTGTAGCCGTGTTGAATTTGTACTGCCTGAGGAAGTCTTCTGCTAGATCCTCCCATCCATCGTAATCTTCTAGATCTAGCTCAATGAACCATGCCATAGCGGCGCCAGCCAGACTCTCTTGGAATGTGTTCATTAGTAACGGGATATAATCTGAATAGTGCGCCATCTTGCGCAGGTAATACTTGAGGTGTGCTCGGGGACAACCTGTCCCATTGTATTTCCTTACAAACTCTGGCTCTTTATAATCAGGAGGAGTTTCTACTTTAGCGAAAGGAGATATCTTGTCGAAGCGGGCTAACTCGTAACCTTGACTGCTCAAGCACTCTTCGATTTTGGCCAGCTATTTAGCCTCTGCTTCAGTTTTCATGGTCTGCTTCCCCTTCTCCTCCTTCTCGAGGTTGATAACAACAGGCGAGGCTTTTGGTTGTGAACGGCTGTTTGGTTCATGGACATCCTCCTCTGTATGTTGGGTATCCCTTGTTACTTCTCTATCTGTTACATCAGGCACTGTAGAAGGGCCTGAGTTGTTCTGATTATGGGCGGTTGTCTGTTTAGCTTGGGTGGCCTCCAGCATGGCCTTAATGTCAGCCATCATAGTTGCCAGGGCAGTCATCTGAGACTCCAACATGCCCACGCGCGGAGTCAATTCTTGCTGCTCCATTCTTGTCTTGAGGCGAGTACGGAAACGATGTGTTGGCAGTTCCGTGATGAGAGTATACCTGTCCAAAAAGATTTCTAGTGAGTGCTTCTCTTATTTTGGCAAAAAGAAGCAGTTTTAACTCTTTCAGTTGCATGTTTCTTGTCAGTAGATGAGAAAAAGTGACTACCTTGTGAGCCTTAGCCTCACATAAGTAGTTCTTTTAGTCATTTCCTGATATGAATTCATGAAATTAAAAGAGGCGTAATTTCTGACGATAGTTTTTTATGCATTCGAAAGACATGCTTATATTCATGCTCATGTGTCCAAGATAGTATCTAATAGAAATGAGAATGTATGAGAAGATATCGCAGTGTTTGCTTATTTTACACTTGACAGAATAGCCTATTCAAGTCTAGGACATTTGAGGTCTAAGGTATCCTCATCATCCCAGTATGGATTCCCCTCTTCAGCCTGGGGCTCTTCGTCCTCTGAACACGACAGTGGTCCCATGTCTTCGGGTATGTACGGCTCTATTCTCGGTACGTGCGGCACGATGTATTCGGGTATGTAGGGCTCGACAAGGCTTCGTCGGGTCGCTTTGAAGCGTTGAATGTATTCTGCGGTGGCTCTATGAGTGTTTTCTTCTCGAGTCATGTCTTCTGGCCAACTTATTTCTTCGGCCTGAGAATTCTTCAAAGAGCGTATGATGGATGCCACCTTGGCTTCAAATTGTCTCTTCTCCTCCTCTGTGAGAGTCTTGCTCGGTACGTCAAAAGAAAAGGTATCGGGTTGTGGTGGAGAAGGGATCCCCTGTAGCCCCTCAAACTGTCGGATTATCCTCTTCGGATAGTATGCTATAGCGCCCGTGAATCCTAGCAAGGGGACTGGACCTTTGTCACCACAGGCCAATCTGACTTTGCCCAGCGTTGGTAACCTTAGCCGCCATCGGAGTTGTTCGGGCTTTAGAATTTTAAGGAAGTTCTTCCACTCTACAAAGTTGAACTTAGGAATACGCGTATGTGTTCTGACAAAGGTTTTAAGAGGATGTGCATCAGGGCTGATCTCAGTGAAACACATGCGGATGTGGAATTGTCTGATATGGGCTGTGAACCACAGATACAAAAGATCACTAGAGGCTCTAAAGATTCCCTTTTTATTTTTCCTGAAGCAATTTAGGGAAAGGAATGTCTCGGCAAGGAGGATGTTTGAGTAATCCCACCCACAACAGACTTGTCTAGCTATTACGGCCATGATAGGGTCAAAGGTGACAGATGAGATCGGGAATAGTACAAAGTTAAAGAATGCCAAGACAAAGGCTCTATCAGATTTGGTTCCTTTAGCAGCAGGGAGGCAGGAAAATTGGTCTATAAGGAAAGATAAGGAGACTCGTCCAGAATTGCTTTTTGCATCTGCTTTGACTTCATTTAGACCTGTGTCAAGGAACTCAGCCAACTGACTTAGGGGTTCAAATCCTATGAGGGGTTGGACGAGCGTAGGAGTGAACTCAACTCCGATGACGGCTCTGTATTCCTCGATAGTGGGAGTAATCTCTAGTCCTTCCATGAAAAATGTAGTGGTGGTAGGATCCCAATAGAGCGTCATGGCTTGGATAAAGGCAGGTGGACACTCAATCTTCAGCAGGTCTAACAGGTATCCTAGCCGTGATCCAGCATACTTTTGGCTAGCTTCGCCCATGCTGTCCCACCATGATTGGAGTTCGGCCCGGGGGATTTTGAATACTTGAATATCATTCTTTCCCATGAAGTCTAAAATATGCAAATGATTTTGAAAAGTCAATCGTCAAAAATTACTTCAAACGTATGAACGTGCAGATGTCATGAGATATGCATGAGCTAACTCGATTGCATAGTTCAATTGAAGAAATGGAAATTAGGACCCTTTTCAGGTCTTGAAAGCCTGACTCAAAGCCTAATTTGAATTTCAAGGAAGTGAATTATGCAATTTAATCAGGTTTGCTCAGTGACTAAGGGAAATAGTAACGTCACATTCCATTGGTCAATACATCAAAAGAACAAAGTGGAGTGAACTTTTATTACAATCAAGATGTTTTAATGGAAGAAAGGTAAAGAGAGATCTTTCAAACAAGAAAGTTATAAAAGACCGTTGGAATGTGAGGGTCTAAATCACTCTTTTCCTAGTGGTCTATCCAAATGATAGTTGGTCGGGAGTTTTCCTCTAATCAAGCATAAATGAGTCGTCTTCAGTGTTTTGGTCGAGAGGCTGTAGTTCCTCTGGCCATTCTCTGGTCCACGGTACGACGACTTCAGGAGCCTTCTCGGGTTTCGCCTTCTTGAGCGTGATACGCTTCGGTTTTGTCTTGGTAGCAGGGCGTCTTCTTTTTCCCCAGAAGGTGATCATGGGTACACTTTCTTTGGTCAGTAATTCGGTCTTCCGACGGGCGTATGCCTCCTTGGCTAACTGGTTGCGACGCTGCCTCTTCATCTCCAGATAGTCCTTAAACATCTCATCTGCTTGTCGCTTGAATCTGAGGTTATCGACATAGTAACGGGTTTGGCAATCTTCGGCGTATCCCAACTTACGTCCAGTCAGCTCCCGACCAAGCACGAATCTAGTGAAGTGTAGCCTTGTGTTTGGTCCAGGGCGAGTGACCTTCCTCAGGTATTCGAAGGTCACCAATTCTGTCGAGCTCTTAGGAAACAACGACATTCTAACCTATTACCATTGCTGTTTCAATTAGTCACTTGAGCGATTTGCATGACGTGAATGCATATGAATGTATGTAATGCATGAGTCATATTATGGAGCAGGGAATAGTAAAGTACGTCGGAAGTAAATGCCTTACCAACCATACTTGGGGGAATGTGGAATGTCCCCCTCTTAGCAATGGGCGGTTTTAGGTATACCAACCATCCATAGACATGCGCATGAGACAAGTGGGTATACTCTAAGAAATCAAAGAATCAGGTGAGGAACCTACGGCTCAGGCTCTCACGATCCACACGAGGCAGATTCCTCCCCAAGGGTACCTACCCAAGAGGGCTAGACATCGCCAATGCAGATGATGAGCGGGAATGAGTACGAAAGTCTCAAGTGCCACCAAACACAAGATCCTTTTCGCACCCTTTCCCTATCTAAGGTAACCTAGAGGTGGTTGCAGTCGGGGTTTGACCGCCAGTGTGTACAACGTGTCGTGATCATCACAATGCAAAGTCATGCACAACAGTTTGTATCAAAACACCGCTTCAGTATATGCATAAAAATAAACATACATTCCCAACTCCAACCTGCAGGAAAAAACGTCAACAATCACTCCACCCTTTATTCCTCCCATCTGCAAAAACATCTAACACAATAGTTAGCATACGCACCTCACCTTTGAGAGCATCTACGGAAAACAAGGTTAGATAAACCAGACAACTTTTTAATTGGCTCAAGTCCTCTGGAATTCGTAACCAGAGATTCTGGTTTAGAATAAGTCCCCAGCGGAGTCGCCAGTCTATCGCGACCCTTCCCCCCCACGAGGCGGGGAGGGGCTAATGGGCCGCCCGATCGCTGGCTTGATCGGACGCGGGCCTCTCCCAAGGTCCATTACCCAAATCGTTACAGCTGGATATACGTGATCGACCTTCGGTGCGGTCTAGTGACATGTGATGAGTGTACATGCCAAGGAGTCGCCACCAATCGTTTCGTGGAGGGTACGATCGGAAACCCTATCGAATAGTTGGGAGTGATCTATTCGATTCTGCGGAAACCAGAGAAGTAGGTTCGGGGACTTAGTTACGCCAACTGTCAAAGTTGACGCCCTTTCGGTACCTAAGCTGAATGGTTTATCTGATCCTAGGACTTCGTACAGATGAGTGGGGTACAGATCCTAAATCCAGGAGTTCATGCAGATGGGAGATACTACCCTATCAATCACAATCAATAAAAAAAAAGGTGCGCAAATCGAGGATCCAGTATATGCGGATAAAACACATGAAATCAGCATGGTATGCCTAATGAGGCCCTATTGGCCTAGAGAAATATCAGTCAAGGTTTAGGAGTATTTGTACATGATTCACCCATGAGGGGCAGAATCGTAATTTTGAATAGTTCGGGGGAAAATTTACCCTTTAAAAGGATAAATCTGTCATTTTAGACGAATTGGGAAGTCAGAAGACAGGGAAAATAGGATTGGCCATCAATCCAATCCATTTCCTATTTTTCGGGAATTTCCAGGATTTTTCTGGAATTTTCAAGTGATTTTACCCTTGGAGGGGTAAAGTCGTCATTTGGACAAAGACGAGAACTGAAAATCTCAAATATTAGGGTTGGTCGTCCACCTGACCCAAACCCTAACTTTAAGCAATTTTCAGAACTCGATTGAGACAAGAAAGACAATTTTCCTATTGAAGGGCAAAATCGTCATTTTGAGAAAAGGTACGGGACTCGAAACCCAAACTTGAGAATTGGTCGTCTGATCGACCCAAATTCTTACCTTGGCATTATCGGCCTTATCTTGCATACACAGCAGAGGCGACTTACCCCTAAGGGGTAATATCGTCAAGTCTCGAAAAATTGGATAAGAAACCCCCAAAATTAGGGTTAACCAATTGTCTTTGGTCAATCCTCGATTTTTGGGGATTTCTAGAGTGTCTAGGATTTTCCCACAATTTTTCTACATTTTGTTTTTGAATTTTCTGGAATTTCCTAGCATTTTTTTGGATTTTCTAAGATTTTTCTGATTTTTTTTTATTTTTTAAATCATTTCTGATTATTTTATTTAAAAAAATATGATTCGGACCGGGTCGACCCAACCCACTCGGGTCAGAACCCGACCTAGACCCGGACCCGCGAAACCTTCGACCAAAACGACACCGTATCACGCGTTTTTTATTTTCGGATTATCCGAATTTAATCGGACGGTTCCCGGTACACCACGTAGATAATCTGTGCCCATTGGATCTGGTTACTAGAACCTACGGTCCAGATTGGACGAAGACTTGATCATAACCATCTGATCGGATTACTTAAACCTACGGCTACGATTAGAACCTAAGTCTTAATCTGAACCGTCCAATCCTACTAACCTGAACGACGTCGCCTCCCAACTAACCCATACGGCGTCGTTTCCATCATTTTTTTTATTTCCGATTTAAAATCATTTTTGAATTATCCTAATTTTTAATCGGACGGCCACTATTTGTTGGACTCGATTAACCTAGACCATCCGATCTAAGCTGACTCGCCCTAACAGACTAACGGTCGAGCTGACTCGACATCCACGTGGACCAATCACATATTGCCACCTAGACCCTTGACTCGTTGACCTGCCACGTATGCGTCGTCTCCAACCTCCCGACCACCTCTGAACGAACGGCCACGACTCTCCGGCGATGATCCAACGGTGGAACCTTAACGGAATCGAATGAGACCGGCGGCAATCGACTCGTCTATGCTTCGTACGCAACATATCGCAAGATTACACGATTTCATTCACAGGATCGAGCGCGAGCAAGCATGAACCAGTACGTACACATATACTCTAATCACTCGATTCATGGCGTATTAAACCAATTCATTAACAGGGAAGCATCATTCAATGTTCAGGAGACTTACCTCGACCTCCGATTGAGCTCGCTCGGCCCAGATTTGGCTGGGTGAGAATGAACAGTAGTCGGCAATGGAGGTTGAATTGGATGACTCGATTCGATGTATTAAGACAAAATCGATGCAAGAAAGATATGCGACGATGGTCAGTGATGTTCGGGGGATAAAACGCCTACTCTAATTCGAACTATGATAATCGGAATCGAGTTCCTCCATTAAAGCACAAAGAGAAAGCTCGAAGGTTGAACTCACCTGTTTCGGAGCGATAGGCCGCGCGGCTAGTGGCGATCGCTTCTTGGCACTCTAAGCGAACCTCTGGTGGTCTTCGTCAGCTTCGGTTTGGCCGGAGACGGCCCGACCAGTGCCTTACAGTCGAGCTCAAGTTCTCGACGACGGGGGGTCGGAGAACGAGCTCTCTCTCGCATTTTCTTTCTCTTTCTCGATTCAGTTTCGCCCTCTGCAACTGAATCCACCTCCCCCTTTAACAGAAAACGATCATGAGCTTATATAGCTCATTGGATTTTTGGCGCCGAACGGTGGACTGTGTACCATCCTCAATTGCACGAGTGATCACGTGCAATTAGGTCAAAACGGCGTCGGGGAGGATGGGCATTCTGTCCAGTCCCGTTTGGTCCTCCGGCGAGCTCTATTTCAAGCGAATTTGGCGTGAATTTGGACAAATTTCATCTGAGTTCTGTCGTCGTTGACTTTTACAGGTGCCGCAGCCTTGACCAGCCGATTATTCTCCGTTCCGGCGACCATTGCTCGTGTTTTTGGTTCGAATCGACGGGTAATGATTCGAGGAACAAAACCCCTCTTCAAACTCTTCCAATCATGGTCGTTTTCACCCTCAATTTTGCCATTGAAATTGACCCTGACACTGTTCATTCGTACGGTTCTTTGAGGAAGAAGAAGACACTGTTCTGGACCGGTTCAACCGGCGGTCAGACCGGTCCGAGCCGGCCCCGACTTGCAATTTTTCAAATTAATTCCAAATTAATAGAAAATATTTGCAATTGAACCTCATAATCGAATCTAGGGCATGAATTCTATCAAAAAATGTGATTTTGCCCAAAAGTTCATATCAATTTCAACAAAAACCCCAAATTTTCTTTTAATTGCAAATTGGGGAATTATGCAATTGAAGGTTCAAATGATCAAATTGGGTGAAATTACCTGTGCCAATCGATTCAAAATGGTGAAACCCATTGGACAGTATGTTCAATTTGCAATGATAACCCTTGAATTGAAAGTAATTTCAATTATGCTCAATTTCAAGGACTAAAAATGCAATTTTAGTATGTAATTTTGCCAAATTCGTGCAATTGAGCAATTTACACAAACAATTGAGCTAAATTGAAATAGGGGATAATTAGATTGAATGTCAAGATCCTAGAAAATGCCAAAATTACAAATTAAAAGACTCAATTGATATTTGTTTCTCAAATTCAATAGTATGGGTTACAAAGGAACATCCACAATTGAATCTGATTTTGAACTTTTTGTGATGTCAAAAATACAAGGGATTAAAAATAAAAATATTGGCTATTTTTCCATATTTTTTTGACCTCAAATGCTATTTTTCTTGATTTTTTTGAGTATTTTCCTATTTTTCAAAAATACTAAAAAATATAAAACAAAATGTGAAAAATTATTTTTTGGTCAAGAATGGTTCCTTGGGCTTGGTCAAGGCCACCAAAGTTGATTTTGTAATTTTCTGATTTTTTATGAATTTTTTGTGATTTTTTCAAAAATAAAGCCGAAAAAGACTTGGTCGAAAATCAGGTGTCGACAGCAGGGAGTATAAAAGAAGAAGCATGATGGATTGAAGATGGAGAGCGAACAACGATCCAAAGTGCAAGCGAATACTGAGTGTTACCCAAAAGTATTCTGAACATTCAAAATTCATTCATTGTGAGAATTTGTGAGAGAGAAAAACCAAGTGGTTGAGTGTTTGTAATTTTCTTGATTCTTCATAGTGAAATCCAGCCGATCGGCTGTCATCGTGGGAGAGTGAACGTAGGCTTGATAAGCCGAACCAATATAAACATTGTGTGCATATTTCTCTTCCCTGATCTCTATCTCTGTAATTAGCTCATATTGCGTACTGTTCCCAGATCCTGAATTGAAATTATTTTTAAAATTCCGCAAGTAATTTCAATTAGGTCGTTGATTCACCTATTCACCCCTTCTAGGTGACACTGCTAGATCCAACAATTGGTATCAGAGCAGGTTGATCATGTTTACGAAGTGTTTATTGACTTCAAAGCTAACGATCTACTATGTCTAGCAATCACTCTTCAGGAACAAGCGATTCACACTTTGCCAACAAGCCTCCATATTTTGATGGGAATGACTACAATATGTGGAGCAACAAGATGAAATGGTTCTTCAAAGCCTATGATGATCTGATGTGAGATGTCGTTACGAATGGAGTAGTTCCCGTAACTGCTACAAATCCAACATCTGCTGATGGAGCAAATCCTGTCACAGCGATGACCGACGCTGAAAAGGCTAAAAGACGAGGCCTTGATTCTGAAGCTGTTAATGCTTTTTTTTTTGTGCCTTATCTACTCCTCTCTACAATCGCGTTTCAGAGGAAGAATCCTCTAAGGCAATATGGGATAGGCTTCATATTACCTTTCAAGGAACAAATCGTGTGAAAGAAACAAAGCTCAGTATTTTACTGAGTGATTATGAAGCATTTCAAATGAAATCTGATGAATCTATTGCAGATATGATCGAAAGGTTTCAGACTCTAGCAAGTGGACTTGCAAGACAAGACGCACCCATTGCCGAACCAATGCAAGTCAGGAAGATACTACGTGGACTCACAGATGATTGGAACTACATAAAACCATCGATTCAAGAATGCCAAACTATCAGACCATTTTCAGTGGATGAGCTAGTCGGGATATTACAATCTTATGAAACCGAACGAGCAAACAAGAAGGGAGAACAAAAAGGTAAAAAATCAATTGCTTTAAAAACTGAAGTTTCTCAATGTCTGTCTGATACAGATGATGAAGATGAGGATGATGAAGAACTAGCCCTCATGGCGAAAAAGTTTAGAAAAATGGCTCGGAAAGCCAAGAATATCAAAGGGAAGAAACCTTGGAAGAGAAATGATCTGAAAGTATCAAACAACGATTCTCAAGATAGCAAAGACGTGATTTGCTTTCACTGTAAGAAGGCAGGACATATCAAACCGAACTGTCCAATTTTGAAGAAGGACAAACTCAAGTACGAGAAGTACAAGAAGGCCTTAAAGGCAGATACTCTAAGTGATTCTAATGAAAGTGAAAATGATTATGCAAACATCTGTCTCATGGCTGAATCAGATTCAAGTTCAGATTCAGAAATGAGGTATGTTCATCTGAACTCCCTGATGAAGTTACTGAATATATTGATGAAATGTGTAGAAGTTATAAAGAAGCTCTTGAAAAAGTTTCTGCTTTGAAAAAGGAAAACTCGCTCTTAAAACAGCAAAACCTATCTCAAAAAGAAAAAAATTGATTTTCTACAACAAGAGTTTCACCAGTTGAAAGAAAATCATGATTTTGTTTCAAAAGAGAATGTTTCTCTAAAAGAAAAGATTTGTGATATCTCAAAAAGGTTTTCACAAAGCTCAGAAACTCTGAATAATATTATTTCAAAACAAATACCCTTCAATGACCGATCTGGGTTAGGTTTTAAAAAAGGGAGTAGTCTCAAAAATTCATTTATTAAAACTGAATTTTGAAAACCAACATTCTCTGATTACAGGCATCACTTTCACAAACATTTTACTAGATCTTATATTCGACAATCTTGTGTAAACTATGGTGATCCTAGTTATACTAAGGATTATTGGAAGAAAGTCTGGAGACCTGTTAAAAAGTCAAATCCTACTAACACAGAAGGACCCAAGAAAGCATGGGTACCAAAGAAACAGTGAGTTGTTCACTTCTTACAGGTACCAAAGAGAAGGAAGAGCAAGTGGTTTCTGGATAATGGATGTTCAAGTAACATAACTGAAAATCTAGATGTATTTATATCCTTTTCAGAATGTGATGGTAGAAGTGTGTCCTTTGGAGGAAAAAACAAGGGAAAGGTCATTGGAAAGGGAAATGTGAAGATTGAAAATCTGACGGTTAAAGATGTCTCTCTTGTCAAAGGATTGAACTACAACTTGATATCTGTAGGTCAACTCTGTGACTCTGGGTATAAAATTTGCTTCCAAGATCTAAAATGCACAGGGATGAGTAAGGACAAGAAGCAATCCTTCACGGGACGAAGGCATGGGAATATTTACCTTTTGGATATTGATTCTAATCGTGATAGTGCAAAATGTCTTATCTCTGTTAAGGATGAATCTGATCTTTGGCACAGAAAGTTAGGTCATGTTAGTGTAAAACATATCTTAAAACTTTCCAAGAAGGGACTTGTTCGAGGATTACCTCAAACGAAGTTTGAGAAAGGAGGACTATGTCATGCATGCACACTAAGCAAACAGGTAAGAAGTTCTTTTAAGTCTTTAAATCAAGTTTCCTCTAAGCAAAGCTTGCAGCTACTTCATATGGATATTTTTGGACCAAACAGAACCTTAAGTCTTGGAGGTAAGAAATATTGTCTTGTTATAGTTGATGATTTTTCTAGATTCACATGGGTTTTATTTCTAGCTCATAAAAGTGAGGCTTTTACATCCTTTTCAAAACTAGCAAAAAGGGTTCAAAATGAAAATGGTTACACCATTTCTAGTTTGAGAACGGATCATGGGGGAGAATTTGAAAATCAAAGTTTTTCAAATTTTTGCAATGACTTCGGGATTCAGCATAATTTCTTTGCACCTTATACTCCTCAACAAAATGGGGTACTAGAAAGGAAAAACAGATCCTTACAAGAAATGGCCAAAACTCTTTTGATTGAAAGTAAAATTGCATCTCATTTTTGGGCTGAGGCCGTTTCCACAGCCTGTTATATTTTAAATCGAATTTCTCTCAGACCTTTTATTAAGAAAACCCCCTATGAAATCTTCAAAGAAAGAAAGCCTGATATTGCATATTTTCATGTATTCGGTTGTAAATGCTTTATTCTAAAGAATGCTAATGACCGAATTGGAAAGTTTGATGAGAGATCAGATGAAGGAATTTTCTTGGGATACTCAACAACGAGCAAAGCCTATAGAGTCTACAACAAGAATACTCGTATTGTTGAAGAATCCGTGAACATCAAGTTCGATGAAAGCTATCAGAATGATGAACCTAAATCCAATCAAGTTCATATACTTCCTCAAGTCTCAGACTCACAGGAAGAATCAGGAGAAAAGCAAGACTCAGATGCGAATGTTGGTTCGGAGAATGTTCAGAAGGAAACTCTCTCAGTTGAAGAAAGACCAGAAGATGAACAGAATCAACCTACAACATCTTCAAGTGATTGCTTCGACAAAAACTGGAAACACAAGTCAAGTCATCCAAAGGAACTTATCATAGGAAGCATAAGTGATGGCATAAAGATAAGATCTAAGTTCAAGCAAGCAATGAGCAACATAGCATTGGTATCTGAATTGAAGCCAACAAGGATTGAAGATGCATTAGCAGATGAGAACTGGATAAATGCAATGCATGAAGAGCTACATCAGTTCAAGGTCAACAATGTTTGGGAACTAGTCAACCGATCCAAAAATCGTCCAGTAATTGGATCAAAATGGGTATTCAGAAACAAACTAGATGACAAAGGAAAAGTTGTAAGAAACAAAGCAAGACTCGTAGCAAAAGGCTATTCTCAAGAAGAAGGAATAGACTACGATGAGACCTATGAACCAGTTGCCAGGTTAGAAGCCATAAGGCTACTCCTTGCTTATGGTTGTTACAATGATTTCAAACTTTTTCAGATGGACGTGAAAAGTGCTTTCCTAAATGGCTACATCAAAGAAGAGGTCTATGTTGAACAACCCCCCGGATTCGAAGAGCCTAGAGGAAAAGATTTGGTATATATATTAAAAAAGGCTTTATATGGTTTAAAACAAGCACCTCGTGCTTGGTATGAAAGGTTGAGTAACTTTCTACTCAACACAACTTCACAAAAGGTAATGTAGACACTACCATTTTTATTCAAAGACAATGTAAGGATATTCTTCTAGTTCAAATCTATGTTGATGATATTATATTTGGTTCTTCTAATGAGCTTCTCTGCAAGAAATTTTCTAAAGTGATGCATGATGAATTCGAGATGAGTATGAAGGGAGAATTACGATTCTTTCTTGGTCTTCAAATTCATCAATCTCAGAAAGGAACTTTCATATATCAAGAAAAGTATGCACTGGAAATAGTGAAGAAGTTTGGTCTAGAGAACGGCAAGAAGACAGAAACTCCCATGTCTCACTCCTCCAAATTAGACAAAGATGAAGATGGAAAGGAAGTTGATCCCAAACTATATCGAAGTATGATTGGATCACTACTCTATCTCACAGCTTCAAGACCAGACATCTTATATAGCGTCTGTTTGTGCGCAAGATTTCAGTCAAGCCTAAGGGAATCACATCTTTCAGCCGTCAAAAGAATAATTAAATACATTGGGACTTATCCCAACTATGGTTTGTGGTATTCTAAATCTTCTGATTTTATACTAAAGGGTTATTCAGATGCAGATCTTGCAGGTTGCAAAATTGATAGGAAAAGTACATCTGGAACTTGTCAGCTCATGGGAAACATGCTTGTCTCATGGTATTCCAAGAAACAAAGTACAGTGGCACTCAGTACAGCTGAAGTAGAATACGTGTCACTCAGAAGTTGTTGTGCCCAGATTCTTTGGCTAAAACAGCAACTCAAAGATTATGGTGTTGAAGATACAAATGTGGAAATCAAATGTGACAACACAAGTGCCATAAATCTTACAAAGAATCCCATACTTCACTCAAGACCAAAGCACATTGAGATCAAACATCACTTCATACGTGATCATGTTCAGAACGGTGATGTTAACATTCAATACATTGATACAAAAAATCAACTTGCAGATATTTTCACTAAACCTTTAGATAAGAAAACTTTTAATTTTATTAGAAATGAATTAGCCATCATTAACCCTCTTTCTTAAGTATATTTTAGAACATGGAGACTCAGAAGGTACGTCAGAAGGAACGCCAGAAGGAGGCCAGAAGGAACGTCAGAAGGAAACTCAGAAAGAGACCTAGAAGGAACGCTAGAAGGAGCGTCAGAAGGTATGTCAGAAGGAACGCTAGAAGGAGAGTCAGAAGGAGCGTCAGAAGGAACATCAGAAGGAGCGTCAGAAGAAACGCTAAAAGACGCGTAAGAAGAAATTCATATCTTTTTTGAAAGTTCATAAATCAAGGTCATTTAACTCCTAAAATTACCTTTAAGGTAAGTTCCTTATATGAATATATATATATATATATATATATATATGCAAATATTTGATTGACAGTGACTAATTGATTTATTAAAGGAATGCTTTTATTTCTTTTTAAATTGATTTTGTTTCCAAAAATAACCGCCTCTTTTATAAAACACCGAACCGTCACCTCTGTTCTCTCACTTTCAAATCTTTCTCAAATCGAAACCCTAAACCGTATTCAAGATCTCTCGCTCTCGATTTCTTCCTCAAAATAATACTCTCTCTTCCAAAGTTTCAAACTTTCTACGTCTCAATGGCTCCGAAATCAGCCTCTGACTCGAAGAAGACTCCTCAGATGAAGAGAAAGTTTTTCGCCTCAACAGCAAGCACTGCCGAACCTACGGAAACTAAAATTAACGAACAGCACGAGGCATTCCGTTTGGCAAAAGGTTTGTATTTATATGTTTTTGAGGGAAAAGAAGCCATGACACATTCTATTAAGCCAATGTACGATAGTATTAAGGCAGCAGGGGATTTTGGCAATGAACTTAGAAAATTGCTGAATGTTCACCAGTTTGATAGTGAAGGTGAACTGCTAGAGTTTCTTAGTTTGCCTGGAAAGATCGTTGAACCAATTGCTGTTCAAAAACCTGAATCTGCCTCTAGAAAGAGAAAGGAGAAAGTGGCAGAGCCTAGTTCGAAGTCAAGAAAACCTTCTCCTATAAGGCCTGGTAGTACTAAGGCAAATGTCGAAGATGATGATGATATTCTGTTCAATGACTTTGTGAAGAATATTGGGTTTAATTTGGATAAAAATTTTCCTGATCCTATGTTCCAGAATCATGCTCACAAAGATAAGTTTGAGTCCTTGAAACAGAGAGGTGTTATACCTCACAGGGTGTTTGAACTAAAGTACTTTGATAGGAACGACATCTATCTGAGGAAGCATCTTTAAAAGGTCATAATAGAGCAATTCATAACACATAGGGGTTACACCTTTCCTGATCTGGTAGCCTACTTTTACTCGAATCTTCAGTTTGTCAACTTCAACTCCTTGATTTTTACTATGCAAAGAATGCAATATGTACTGCATGTTGATGATTTGGCATCCATTATGGGAACTAGAAAAAGGGCCTTCACACCTTTGGATGTTACTGGAGAAGAAACTTTTTGCTTCATAACTGGCAAATCAAGCTTCTCAAGGGAATCGAAGTCGCATATTGCCTACAGTGACTTTCCCTTGAAACACACCATGATGCACAAGGTAATCATTGAATGTATCAGACCCAAGGCAGCTTCTAAGACAAACATCTCGAAGTACGAGGCAAAACTGTTATGGGGCATCTTGCAGGGAAAGAAAATTTCTTTTGCCCACACAGTTCTACTTCACAAGTACAGATCAGTTCTCAAGCCAAATGGACAACTACCTTACGCTGGTCTGATCTACAGAATAATAGATCATTTCAAGATCGGGGGTTTGAGCGCTCTTGTCAAACAACAAATCCCCCTGATGATTGTTGATGAAACTATGGTGACCAAGATGGGATACAAGATGACTCCTACTGGATGGAGGACTAAGAATAATGAACCAGTCATTGTGGATTTCGAGGATGAATCAAAGCAGAAATCTCCAAAAATGAGAAAGGTTGTGGCTGTAAAGTGACAACAAGAAGACAGCTTAGATGATGAGCACTCAAAGGAAAGTGAAGAAGGAGCAAGGAAGTCTGATTCTGAAGCTACTCAATCTCAAGGTGCCTCAGATGAAGAACGTGAGACTGAGGATCAAGGTGCTGATAGCATTGACGAAGGAGGAGATGAAATTGAAACACAACCAAAAGAGAAAGTTGTGTACACTTGTGATCTGACTGAGGACGAATTCCTCACTATGTGGACTGAGGAAGATGCTGCCAGAAATGAGAATGAAATAGAGTATGATCATACTCTTGTCAATTTTAATCATGAGCAGTTGTTAGCACAAGTCCTAACTTAGTTGGTGTCAGAAGAACATGAAGCATAGCCAGATGACATTGAGGCTTATTATGTACCCTCCACCAGAATCACAATTCACAGAGCTTCTCCAAACTTGGTTTCAGCAATTGCACGAGAGGACCAACTCTCAAGTGCCCAATCCATACCAATGGACATAGATGAGGGAATACAATCTGTGCCTAGTCCAAAAGCTAAAGGAAAAAGGGCTATAACTCAGGGGGAGCCTTTACCTGCCACCTCTGATGTATTTCTGACAGAAGTCCTTGCCTCTCAAGCTTTTCCTAAAGCTCAGACTGAGGGGGAGAAAAGGATTGGCACTTGAACTCATGCACAATCCTCTCCAGTTCAATAGATTGATATTCAGAAGCAAATGGAGAACCTTCAACAACTCCTTATCCAGAATCTAGCTGCAATGGAAACCATGTTAGCACAGAAACTGCAGCACTTTGAAAAAAAAATTGATGGGAAATTGGCGGGTATGCAAGTCAGGTGAACAATCTGGAAAAGTCCATTGATTTATATGGAAGAATGTTTTGTGCTGAGGTTGCACATATGCCTACATACACGTTGGTCAGGACTGACTGAACAGCTTCAGAACTGCCGTCAACTCAAGCTGTAAGGGGCCATGCTCAGAGAATGGGAAGTAGATATGAAGGACCTTCCCCAGTGGAGGCTGATGCAGAGCCTGAAGATATTCATTCCTCTTCTAAAATGCCTCCATCTTCTTCTTAATTTTTAAGCAAAACAATGTTTGCCACAATTTTTTTTGTCACTATTTGTTTTCCATTGATTTGCTTAAATTTTTTAGTTTTATACATTCTTTTTGCTGTTGACAAAAAGGGGGAGAACAACAGGATTATTTTGTGCAATATATTCTGTTCATGTTTGCCTACAGGGGGAGAACAGCTTAATTATGTGCAGAATATCTATACTCTGATTATTCTCTGATCATACATGTATACTCTGATCATGTTTGCTTACAGGATTATTTTTAGTGCATGATTTCTTATTGTGATTACCTGCAGGAGCATATCAAGTGATTAATTACTGTTTTTGATTATTCACATATGTATGTTTATATTGTCTCATTTTGTTTTTAGTTTTGTCACCATAAAAGGGAGAGATGGTTGTGGAAATTCTCCTATATTTTGATTTTGACAAAACTATCAAAAGAGATTGTATAACGCTTTACGATGCAGAAAGAATGAGTAAGTTGCAGGTTGTGTGGATCTAAATCTGTCATATAGACGAAGGATCAGATGGAAGTGCTTCTGACGAAGGGTTAGTGGAAGAGCTTCTGACGGGGTCAGATGAAGTGCATCTGAGGACCTTCAGATGGAGCTGCTTCTGAGGGTCATGTTCAAGATGACCTTCTATCATTTGACGATCTATATACAATGACAGATAGACCTTATCAAATCTCCGAATTACCATTCCATGAACACTGATCTAATTCAGGAAATTCTTTATGAAGATGAAACTTGAATTGAGTCAGTTTATGCATCTCCAAAACATGAGACCCACGTATGGCAGGTTTCCGATCAAGGCAAGATTCCTATGGAAAGTTTGTGATATTCGATTGCCCGGATGTCCCTTCTAATCAATTAAGGGACTTTCTACAATGGAATATTATCTTCTAAAGAATGTCCTTTCGGAAACCAACTCAGACTTACCACACTTATGGAAACTGGAGATTTAGTTGTATGGACGACTGAATCAGAAGAGTTCAATATCTTCCTCAACGGTCTACATATCTTCTGGAGATACAGTCTCGTTCAATCACGACTGATGGCATCCAATCAAGGATTGAAGAGCGATCCCTTGGCCGGGTATCCAACGGCTAGGTTGGAGGCAGGGAGTATAAAAGAAGAAGCATGATGGATTGAAGATGGAGAGCGAACAACGATTCAAAGTGCAAGCGTATACTGAGTGTTACCCAAAAGTATTCTGAACATTCAAAATTCATTCATTGTGAGAATCTGTGAGAGAGAAAAACCAAGTGGTTGAGTGTTTGTAATTCTCTTGATTCTTCATAGTGAAATCCAGCCGATCGGCTGTCATCGTGAGAGAGTGGACGTAGGCTTGATAAGCCGAACCACTATAAACATTGCGTGCATATTTCTCTTTCCTGATTTCTATCTTTGTGATTAGCTCATATTGCGTATTGTTCCCAGATCCTGAATTGAAATTATTTTAAAATTCCGCAAATAATTTTAATTAGGTCGTGGATTCACCTATTCACCCCCCTCTAGGTGACATTGCTAGATCCAACAATATTTTCTAGAAGGTTATTTTTACGAAAAAGACAATGTTTTTCGGTGTTTGGTTAAACTATGAAAAAGACTAGGAAAATATTTTCCATCGTTTGGTATGAAAAATCGAATTTTATTTCCCTGGACTCCTTTTAATAAATTTTTATTTTTATTTTTTCTCTTTTCTTTTAATTTTTTTTTTCCTTTCTGATATCGGTCGGTTGTGGCCACGACGACAGCTAGCAATCGGCCGCAAGCGATCTCGAGGCTTGGCCGATCTCGGCAATCTCGGGCTTGCTCGAGGCTGGCGGGCTCTCTCCCTCCCCCTCGACATTGTGTTGCGCCTGCGACCGCGAGCAAGAGGGAGGAGATGAAGTGCGTCCACTTAACGAATGGAGAGAGACGAGACGAGGAGGATGGCTTCGTCTCCAAGGCTTCCAAGGTGTCGTGGGCTCGATCCTTTAGTTTCGTCTCCAGCACTGCCAACACTAGGCGGTTCGAGTTCAACTCCGATTCCTAGGATTTCGAGGATTCTGTTGCCTTCTACGAGCTGTTGACCTAGCGTTGTGCCAACAATATGTGCGTCTTCTCCTTGGTAGGCCTCAAATAGACCACCAGAGGGTTCAACAGAGCTCTCATGATTGGCGAGGGAGGGTTCGGCTGTGTATTGAGGCGTCATCGTGGAGCTCGCCTGGATCTAGCATGCTCAGGGCTCACGGGCCTTGGGCGAGCTTGAGATCACCAGGACCGGCTGAGCCTCGAGCTCATGGGCCCGCTTCGTGTGCGATCGTTGGGTTGCCAGCATCACTGAGGACTGCAGCCGGCGAAGAAAGGAGGAAACAGTGGCAGGCGGGGGAGAGAGGAAGGAGGAGGAAGAAGGAGAAAAGAAACAAAAGGAAATCAAAAGAAAAAAGTAATATTTTTTAAAAAAAATAAAAAAATAAAAGAGAAAAAAATAAAATTTTGAATTTTAAGCAAATAAACATATAAATAAATAAATAATAAAGCAAAAAAAATAATTATGAATGGCGCTTTTTTCACTCATTATGGCTAAAACACTCCCTAACATGTTGTTTTGTCAATATTGACATTTGTGGGTCCCACCTTTTTAAAACATTTTTCATTTGCTTTTCTTCTTTCCTTTTTTTTTTTATGACAATTTCCTTCTTATCAATTCTTTTCATGTTCTCTCTTTCTGAAACACCCCTCTCATGTCAACAATAGATAAATTATTGATAACCGAATTTGACAAAAAAAAAATCCTGTCACTAGTACAAAAGAAAACGCCCATCACCTACACAGGCAATTGACATAGTCGAAGCCCAAATTTGTAGAAACCTCTTCCTTACCAAAGTTGTCCTCTTCCATATTCACTTCTTTAATTCAAAACCATTGTAAATGAAAAAAACCCATCTCATATCTCTTCACTCTTCACCCTCATCCCATCCCTTTTGCTCTTTGTAGTTTGTTTTTCCATTTTGCGTCAAACACTTTGATTAATAAAGACAAGAAAAACACCCATTGAAGATTCAAATCCAAGAGCTAAACCACTCACCCAAATCGTCATCAGGCTCATCAGCAATGTCTACTTCTTCGGCTTCATCTTCTTGGTCCTTATCATCACCTTCATCGCCGATATGCCATCACCTACCCGCCTCTAGATCCATCACTGGAATTCGCTCATATTCTCATTAAGTTGTTTATGCAAACCAAGAATGCTGTATTCAAGAACGACAATCATCTAGATGGGCGAGGATTTGGCCTTCCTCACCGTCGCGATCTCTCCTTCTTCTGTGCCGATCTAGGTTGCCAGGCCACCATTGCAGGCAATTGAGAGGACTGAAGAGGTTATTGCAAACTAAACCCTCATGTCCAAGCCCTTATGCAATGAGGAAGCTCTGTTGTCTGTTAATTGTTCAAATCTCGGTGCTAAGATCTTCGTTAAGAAGTTCAATGCAATAGCCTTTAGATCAATTGTGTTCTTGTGTATCAAACTCTGGTGAAAGATTCAAAAACCAATGAGTGTGAAGTGGCACAGACGACAAGTGACAAAGGCAGACCACAAAGGATAGTGTTTTTTTTTTTTATAGAACTACTAAGGCTCGAACCATGATCGGATTAAAGGGGACGGGGAAAAGTTAAAAAAAAAAAGAAAAGAAGGAAAATCGGACCCACAACAAAAGACAGAAGGAAAAAAACATGACACCATAACCAAACAAAAAGGATTCATGAAAAAAGATAGGATGCATAGGAGTTAATATTGTCAAAATACCTTAATTGGGAGTGTTTTAGCTGTGGTGGGGGTGGAAAAAGCACAACCCATAATTATAAATAAAGCAAATGTGAAAGAGATAAGAAAGGAAAAAATGGGAAAAATGTTTTAAGTGGAAAAAAATTTCCTTACTTTTGAAGGGTTTTTTTCATGGGTGGAAAGTTTTCCTAAATTAGTTTATTTTCAACAAATCAAATATCGAAAAATCTGAAAAACGTTTTCGAGGAAGTTTTCTGCGAAACAGACTTGGCCCTTCTCGACAAAACGACGCTGTTCGTAAACAAAGAAGTTCATCTCTCTCTCTCTCTCTCTTTTTCCTTCACAAACCAGGGAAGTATGTTCACGTTCTGTATAGACATTCAGTGAAGAAGGATCACAGTAGATCTATGACAGCATATCTTAAAGATTGGAAAAAAGCCAGCTCTTTCTTCAAACAGATAAAACCAAAACCATAGCACTAATCTGGTGTTTATTTTGTCAAACAAACCGACAATCACATTCAAGACCAACTCGGGTCTTCTTCACATCCATATCAAGGTGAGTTCCAACCCCAAAACATGCAAGATCCATTTCACAATCAACATGAGCAAAACCATGTTTATCCAGCATGGCCTTATCGAAGGTGATTAAGCCCCTTAAACACAAGTCTCCTTTTTCTTTCCTTATTTTGAGTAAATCTCATTTCTCTAATGTATTCCAACTTTTAATTCCCCGTTCTTCCACTAAAAACTGGCGAATTTTTGCTCTTTAACACGACTTATTAAAAAAGGGAATTAAAGATCGACATCGCATATTGCAGTGAAGTTTGAATCACCACCTTCAGTACGACTTTTTTCCCTACCTTGGACACCAAATTCTATTTCCAACCTGCAAGTTTTATGTTCAATCTAGCAAGTAGCAAGGATCCAGTAAGCATTTGTTTATTTCATGCTCCCCAATCCGAGCATATTTCCAAGTACTTTCCCCTTTTTTCAATTTTCGGAACACTCAATTCATGGGCCATGTTTTGTCTTAATCTCTCAGGGCAATCCGAGCCGAAGAAGATTCCTTATTCATATTAATAAGTTCACCTATATAGCATAGCAATATTGGTTTAACACAGCAATTACATTTCGACATTCATTGACTTTTTCATCAAAAAAGAAGTAGATAAAATCATCAGCAAACAATAAATGAGTTGATCTTACTAGTATGAAGCTGAAAAAAATAAATTAAAAATTAAATAAAAAAGAGATCACATCAAACGTGAAGGGGCAGAACAACCTTAAACCCCTCTAAAACTTTTTTTCTTCGCAGTTGCTTTGCTCCTAATGGCCTTTTTGCTTCAAACTTGAATATATTGTTATGGCCTCATCAACTTCCTAATTTACACGTAACTTATGTGCACGTCTCCTGTCGAAGGCCTTACCAAAATGTTTTTCCATGGTTTGCGTGATGAACTCCATGCGGCTTGGTAAATGTTTTTCTTTTTGTTTTGTTCCATGACGTTTACTGTAGGAGGCATCATTTTTGTTTTGTTTTTGTTTTGGTCGGACATTTCCGTACCTTTTGAAAGGGCAGTTCTTAGGGAAACAAAAACAAAAACAAACACAAAAAAAAATTCAAGCCTCTTACCTTTTGTGTGGACACGATAGAATGGATGAGATAAGGAAAGATGGAGAAGAACAGGGAGAAGAATTGGGATTTTCTCTTGTTCAGGAAAGCAATTGAAAGTTGGGTGGAAAATGGTAGGGCGCAATTAATTTTGGTTCTCTCGTTCCCCCTCCTCCTCCTCCTCATCCAACCTCAGTACGGCGGCACCGCTGTTAGTCATTATGCTCCGCCAGAATCCGATGTTGTCCGATGCACTCGCTACAGCCATGTCCGGCGGCATCGCTCTCGCGGTTCTCCAGTTGTTTGAAGAAACAGCTAAGCGAGGCCTCTTTGACCAGGTTCGGATAGGATTTCTCCCTACTTTCTTTGCTTGATCTATGATTTTCCTGTCGGCTAGGGAAAAATTTTGGGTGGCCCGGTGCATTGTAGCCTGGCCAATCAGGAGGGGACATGTGTCCCCTCCAAGTGACATGTGAGAGGAGAGAAGAGAGAGGAGAGATAGACTCATGAGAGAAAGAGGGGACACATGTCCCCTCTTGATTGGGTTGGGTGCATTGCACCCGGCCCACCTAATATCTTCTCGTCGGCTAGAGTGTCAACGAAGCAGTTCGATTTGACTCTTCACTGATGCCCCCATCCGATTCGAACATGAATGATTTGTCTTATAGTGAGAGGAAGAGAGAGAACACATCCCTTTTTATCATTCCAAATCTTGTAATCCTAAAAAAAAAAAAAAAAAAACAGTCCAAATTCAAAAACTTATAAACTTGATGCTGCTGAATCCCTCCGTCAACACGATCTAAATTGATTAAGAAAAAATGCTGACATCATTTTTTAATATTTTATTTTTGTTACGTGATGTTGACGTGATCCAAATCTGATTTTTAATATAATTTTTATCTAAATTAATTCATAAAAAATAAAAGAACAATGCAAAAACAAGAGCGACCGCCAACCCTTTCGATAGGGGTAGCCACTGGCCAGGCAGAGGCGGGCTCGTTTCTTCCCACATAGCCCTGCAACAGGGAAGGAATCATACCTACGCAAAGTCTTAAACTCTTCCATGGCATTTCTCCACATCTGAGCACTTATGTGGCTACTTTAATTTTCATCTTCTGGTTCTTTTCCCAGTTGCTTTTATCCATTTTAGTGAATGAAAAGAGCCATGGAGTTTCAAACGATAGGGAAGGAATGAACCATCTTCATCAACTTGATTGACATTTCCTATTTGAAGACTCTCGTACATTGCCCATTTGCTGCCTTTCAATACCTAAAACGCTTGGATTCGATTGATGCGGAGAAGGCTGTGAAGTAGCTTTGGATGACGGGTTTGGTTGCACTCCTGGTGGAGAATCCCGTGCAGCGCAAAATATGTCATAACCTTACTTTGGAACTTTTTCATTGATTTTACTTTCTGAGAGGTGCTTTGGGAGTCAAATATTTGTGTATGCAGGATAGCGTATTTCTGTGGTTGAAAAATACTGTTCTATTATCAACATAAAATTCTGTTCTAGTTGGTCAAGAGAATGTTTGAAGTGCTTTTAGTTTGCACAATTTTGAATCCTACAATCACTTGCAACTTTTCAATCACATAATGATAAATCTATCTGCTCCTCCATTATACATGGAAGCCAAGCAGTACCTTTAGCTCATGTGACAAAATTATTTAGACGCGTTTCTGGATGAACTTTTGGTTTGGCGTATCTCCTGCTTCTATTGATGTACTTTGTCAGACTCGAACTATTATATCTCACTTTCCAGCCAACCATCTTTTGTTGGGTTGTTTAGAGAGATAGAGATGAGAACCTGGGCTTCGGTCAATGATGATATGCGCAGGGCAGTAGCTAAGAATAGGTGGAACTCATTGTTGTAGTACTTTTTAAAACTGTACAAAGCTGGCTTGGACTTGATTCCCAACTAAGTTCAGTGGATTTTCCTTTGAAATGGTAGCAATCTATGATTGTTTGCTACAAAATTTGTATTGTCGCCACAGGTGATGGAGCATTAGTAACATGAGACTGGTAAGAGTGGAGGCGAGATGGCAATTTGAAAATCACGGGTCAGAGAATAGTGCGTATAGAGTTAGAGTTAAAGGAAGATTAGTTGCCTGATTACTTGATTAAGAGAGAGATGGCTGCTGGAAAATTGATTTGAGTTTTACTGTCCTTTTTCATGTCAAGCCGATGGGTGCTTTTGGTGCTCCTCAACGGTCAGGGTCAATTTCAAATTATCTTTAGCCGTGGCTTTTGCGTCTTAATAATGGTTGCAACTTTAAGCAACATTTAGTAATTGAAGTCGCAATTGTGCAATTGGTTTCTGCAACCTTTACTCGATATATGATAAAAATGTTTGTGAGTCGTATTTGTACACTACATGGCCACCCTGTAGCATGTAAACATGTCACTTTTTTTGTGGATTCTCTCAATTTAAAACCTAGAAGCAAGAAGTGGAAAATAGAGAGAGCAGCTTCCGATTTTTATTCTGCTTGCTTTTACTTGGATTTTGTTGGCTTTTGGTGCGAAATACTAGTACGTTGATGGAGAAGCCAGTAGGCTGAAAAAGAAGTCATTTTTTATTTTCACTTTTATCTTTGTGGATTTAAGCATATGAATTGAAGAGAGACTCACAAAGGCCATTCCTGCAGTATTTTGTTGTGCGGGTGATCTGGCTACTTACGGGTTCTTTCCATCACATTGAGAAGGACATTCTTGACCTGTGGCTATGTGAGTGCCAAGTCAAATCTGGAGGGTTGAATTCCTGCCGGGAGAAATTTCCTGATGCAGGCACTAGAACTAATGTTTAAGCTATTGCACGTGAATATTCTTGTCGAGTCTGTACTCATCTTTTGCATTGTCAACGGTCTACCACTCCTCTTGATTTTGATTGACATAGTTCACTGTATTGGCCAGGAAAAGCTCATCAAATTCATCTTGGACTGTCGGGGTTTTATTTGAATGTCCATCCTAGAATGCATATAGAACTGGAAATCTTTCAAGATATAGAGTTCCTGTCTTATGTTTTGATTTTCAGAGAACTCTTTTGAACTGTTGGCTTTGTGATTTCAGGACACTGAAAATGGTGGATTATCTGATAGACCATATATGCTGTAGATGTATACCATACGTGGCAAGTAATTAATAGTTAGATCTTGGCATGAACCTTTGCAACTCTCAATGCGATACCAAGTATGTTAGAAGCTCCATTATCTGCAGTTGAACTCGATGCTCTTGTTAAGGAAGAAGATTAGGTAGTCTTAATTGGTCAAGAATGCAAATATTAGTGTCATTTCATTTGTTTTATCCCTCTTCCTTTACTTTTCCTTTTTCCCTTCTACGTTCTTCTGTTCTTTTGTTGGGTAGGGTTTGTTTCATGCCTCTCGATATACTTTCCTCCACTAGAGTTATCTCTGGGCATATTGCTAGTGAAATGTATTTTCTGCTTGGTGGGTGTCTTCAGGTCTTTCGTTTCTCCAGGAGTTAAAGCCATAGATCCAGCGTATGCCTTGCAAGTCCATGTAGTTCAGAGGATTTTATTTGGCAGACGTTCAACCTGACAGTCTGGACTGTGAACAAAAACATTAAAATGTCATGATATTTCAAGTCCATTAGCTTCTACTTAGTGGGACGCAGGGAGAAGAGCAGATCTATAGGTGGGAGACGGTGAGGGAGCAGAGAAAAGATGCAAATTCTGCAGTAAAATGGCAAGTTTTTGGATTAATTATGATCAGTTCCGAGATTTTTCTCATAAAAACAAACGCGATTTCTTACATTATGCCAGATATTTCATGGATTTTCTCTGGTTTTGGAGCTTGAACATGCCTCAAATGCAGGAAGCATGCGTCTCCACTCTCCAGTAGGAGACTAATATCTGTTTATCCATCGGTTGAATGTCTATTAGAGCTGCGTAGAAGATTCAAGGCGTCTGATTTTGGCTGCTCGAGCCTGACAATAGTCCCTCATGGGCCTAGAGGTGTGCAACCGGATTGGGTTGACCCGAAACCCGGATCGGCTCATCCCAAAAATAGGGTCGGGAACCGGTTTCCCCTAAAACCGATCCAGGTACCGGTTCTAAATTTTTAGAACCGGTTTAAACCAGTTCGGTTTCCGGTTCTAGGTGTAGGCCCACCTGAACCGGTTTTTAGAACTGGTTTTTAGTTGCTATTAAAAAAAAGAAATCCTAGGTCCCGACTCCCTAGTGCGTCGTTGCCCTTGTTGTTCATGCTCATTGCTCACGGCCCTCGGCTCCTCACATTCTCTTATTTAATTTTTATTTATTGGATTGTTACTTTCGGTGGATTGTAATTTTTATTGCTCATTTTATCGATACTCATATTATATGATTGAATGCGAAATTTTTGTCCCCTGAATATTGAATATCCTTAATAGATAATCAAATACGTGATTTGATCGTGAAACTCTATTAATAGAGTGGATATTAATATTCTAAATGTCTCTAATCAATTATCATTGTGCATGGGGACGCCAATGGTGTTTGAGACTAGTATGTGAGTTAACTGATCACCAAATTTCACGGGTCATGAATATAGAGATATAAAGTTGATCACATGGAATCCATGTTGGAAAACATTGTATTAGATAGACCTGCTATGAGAATACTATAGGATTATTATATGATGTCATCAGTATTTCTCATCACAGCTATAGAGTATAGTCTTTTGACCTGAATCTGCCATGGTTTCCTAGACGTGGATTGGAATGCTTTAGCATCACCAAACGTCATCCGTAACTGGTGATTATAAAGGTAATGGTTGTGCATGTCATGAATCGTGCTGAGGGATGTGAGTAGATAAGATGGGATTTGTCCCTCTCATATAACGAGAGCATGATATCCTGGCCTCCCGTAGAGTTGAGGTTGTGAATGCATAGCCATCCTCAAGTGAGTTGAGGAGTCAATTACTTGGTTTGACAGTCTAGTTGCGGTATCGGAAAAATGAGTTTGAGCTATATAAGGATGACACTTGTCCTGCCTTATGCTTAACTCGGATATCAAGTGACAAAAAGATTTTGTTTGTGTGATTGGTTCTAGTGCAAGTGTGAGATTGTTAGTGGTCTGCCCAAGGAACCAATCAAGGTTGATACTCTAACATTAGTTGTGGATTAGGTTGTGTTGGAAAATCGACATTCACTACACTTAAGTAGTCATAATGTCTTGCTAGAGACTGCTTATGACTTGTGAGCCAAAAGAGTTTTGAGCACACTGCTAATGTTTAGTGAATCTATAGGATCGCACATAATAACAAACTGAGTTTATATTTTCTCTATGCCTTAATCTATTTAAGAAGTAGATTTAAGTTTATTCTCCTGATGTAAATATCTATGCGAATAAAAGGGTTATACGAAATGATCGTGCGCATTATGGGATAATGATTAAATGCACGATTGAAGGTGGATGGGGCCGCAAAATCGTCCCTCCCAAGCCGCATATATATATATATATATAAAGAATAGGGGGTTACGTGTGGAAAACCCTAGAGACGTTTCAGATATTAAAAGGCCGCAATTCGAAGGAGAAAAACACAGAGAATCGTTCTCTACTCGAAGATGTTTGAGAGAGTCTCGAAGATCAAAGGCAACGAAGTAAGAGGAATTCCAAGATCTGTAAGCTAGCAATTGGATCGTTGGAAATTTCAGTTCGTGTGTGTGTGGATATCGGTAGACTGGCAACGTTTGAGGCGATAATCCAAACACAACCGATCATCAACTTATCTCCGATTTGATAAAGATACGTATTAAATTCCTATTTCGATTTCGATATACGCATGGATCCTGTCTAGGGTTTCGGTTTATAAATATATTCCGCTGCGTTTTAGCAATCCTCTAAACCCAACACATGCTTCATAATGGAATTCATGATACATGTTGAGATAAGTAGCGCTTGTGTTTTGTAGGGTTAAATTGCTGGTGGGGCGGTGCACAGAAGACACAACTGACCGAGAATGTACTGGACTTGAGCAACTTCAGCGACAGCAGAGGAAATGGCAGTGGCAACAACCCAATATTCAGTCTTAGTGGAAGAGCGAGCCACCGATCGTTGTTTGCGGGACTTATAGGAGATAAGATTACCACTGATGTAAGACTAGATCAGCTATGATGAGATGATGAAGCCTGCTTCACACTTGGCTATCCTTTGTTACATGCATGAATTGCGCAAGTTCGCCGACAGCGAATCCGACATCGAGGCGGAATCATAAAGAGATAATGAAGAGCACCGATGGCTCTACGATACATATTCGTCATCAGCGAAGGGAGAGCCATCATCAATTCGTGAAGTAGAGGATGTTGCAAGAAGTGAGATGTTGCAAGGGAGAGCCATCATCAATCTTGCCAGCATACGACCGAGTGAAAAAAGAAAGGAATAAAAAAAAGAAAAAAAAGAAAAAAAAATAAATGAAAATATTCAAAAAAGATTTAAATGTTGTCAAAAATTATTTATCACGTAGGACAGTTCAGTAGGAATGAATTGACAAAATATGAAAAGATTTAGGACTGAATTGACAAAAGTATAAGAGATTTAGGACTTTTTATGACAAATTCCTCCTAAAGCGGCAATTACTATGTTAACCAGCACGGAATCAATGTGGATATATACAAGAAAGAAAACCCAAGCATCCTTGTTGCAATAGATAAATAGAGATGCATTACATTTTGATTGAATAAACCAAAGATCCACGGGAAAATATCTAAGAGAAGGGCAGACGATTCGGATCCATACGATGCTCGGATGCTTGTTTAAGAGCATAAATAGACTTTTCAGATCGCAAATAGACTTCCACTAATTCATTCTCTGGCAGTTCAAAATTTGGCAATTCAATTGGCCAAATCAGGTACCTCAGAATATTTTATGTTTTGTTATTTGATTTGGTTGATCGTATATCCTAATTGAATATTCTGCACATCTTTTGATATTGTGGATTGATCTTGCTTAAAATAAAAATATCTTTTAATTTGGAGATCATCTGAGAATATTTTCAAAATATCATAAGATAACTTCATAATTTGAAAGATGTAAGGCAAGATTGCCTTACAATCTTGGCAATCCCCTATGATTTTCAAAATTAACGTGGTCTGATGGTTAATTTGTTTAGTATGTCTACTTTTGCATCTTGGTTGATATTATGTGTTCCGTTTATTTTTATAAAGTTTGAACATTAGTAAATAATATTGCCCATAACACATGCTCGCTAATTTTGTCTAATTCCTCATGTATTAAAGACAGCGTCAGACTTTGATCTGGAAGTATGTTGTACCCGCACGAGTGAAAGGAGACTACGAATCAAATTGAGCTCAAAGCACTACCGGGTGTGAAAGAATATGCAGTATTGCAAAAGCTAATGGGTTCAACCCGAGCTTTTACTAGAAGCCGAAAATTCAACAAGGGACAAAAGCAAGTATGAAATTGGTTAAGGGACAAAAGCAGCGACACAACCATAGCAGCAAAACCAGACATGACAAAAGCTCATGCTCGTGATGGCATTCCTTGGTCGTCTTTTGTAAATTTAATAGAGAATTTGTGTTCTCATCAGACAATTTTGAACAAGCTGAGATGTTCAACAGTACTTCATCTACTACAAATACATTATAGTTACGTACCAATCCCTATGTGAGCTATCTGCATTATGCCTACCATAACCGTCCCCAAAGGTCATCCAACAGAATCATCTCGTTTCATTTCTTCCTCCAAGATTGGATCCAATCCAGCAACTGCAACACGGAAAGACACCACAAACGAGAGCATCTTGATGGAACGGCCCGTATTTTCCAAGGACCAGTCAGAAGCTCACTCTCCAACTGACAAAAGCAACAAAACAAAGTTAAACATACACGATTTAGCATGTATAAACGATCAAATATTAAACCTAACCGACACATGCAACGTGGAATGACTTCTCTCTGATGGTTCACTATACCACATGCAAGAAGCACTTTCAACAGAATGAGATCGATCTAACACGGTAAATCTTACCTTTTCAAGCCCAAGTAATGATCGTTCCAAGAAAAGTATCTTGATCTTGAGTGGCATTTTATCACACAGGGCAACCTGTGGTGGTCATAGAGCAAAGTCAAGCTAGAGAACAAAGAAGTGGCATGTACAGGACAAATGATACTAATAATACGTCTTTCCCACGACTTACTTCCTTTTCCATTTAATTCATGTCTCCTGCCAATGCCAAATATTCTACGATGTACTCGCTTGATTAAAAGTTTAAGATTACTTTATATATATAATAAGTAGTAGTAATCGTAAATATATTACCAATTGGGTTTTTTTTTTTTTTTTCTAAACAGAGCCTGAATACTTCCTTTTATTGTTCCAATCTTAAATTATTCTATAGACTTTTCTAACTGATAATAAAAATTTGAACACCCTTAACGACAAATAATAAATAAAATAGGAAAAAAAAAGGATCCACACCCAAGTGAATGGAATTTAAAGAGCGCGAACTAAACCGATAAATAATCTTTGAATATCTGAAGGGTTAAAAAACCGCAATTCCAAATTGCGGCTAATAAGGGTAATCCACATAGAAGTCAAATATGGTAATCATCTATGAAGATTCACAATGTCCACAAAAGTCCGTCAACTACTGAAAATGCAGCAACATAAGTGGGTTGAATTAGCTTTTGGATTCTTAGCCATCCCCTAGCGTAGAAAATCGACATGGTTGGCCTTCAGAATGAAGTGTCTTTGCTTTTCAAATGGATATTGTGCTGCATTTCCATGGACATAACGTTGATTTCTGAATATCAATCGTTGAAGCCAAACACACACTATGGCCATCACTTAGAACAACAACAGAATACCTTACAGAAGGAAGGGAAAAGAGGCAATACTTGTAGTGCGAAATGACACATCATAGCTTGGACGCCATACTTCATTGTTTCTTCATATGCTACATGAAACCAACGTCCGAGATAGACCTCAAGCTTACTAGCAATCTAATAAATAACATAAGTGAGATCCAGAAGGATCTATGTGAGTTAAACTGACATTTGGATTCTTAGGCCTCCTCCAGCGTAGGAAATCAACATGGTGGGCCTTCAGAATGAAGTGGTTATGCTCTGCTGTTCAAAAGGATATTGTGCTGTGTTTCCTTGGAAGTAAATGCATGGACAATGAATTGCACCCTAATTATTACATGTAAGCATCTCTCACTACAGCCATTGCTCAGAAAAGCAACAGAACACCGTAGAAAAGAAGGGAAAAGAAGGCAATAAGAGAAATAATCTTGCCACCATACTTCACTATTTCTTCCATGGCTACATGATACACCTCTGGGGGACATACCTCAAGCTTATTAAGAACCTAATAAATGACAGAAAGGACACATTTTGAGTAAAGTTAAAAGAGATGCAAAATAATATAGCAAACATAAAAGTCGGTCTAAACCAGACACCTCACAAGTTATAGCGACCAGAACTGGAAGCAGATTGCAGAAAAACATGCCTTTAATCATGACGTGTCATAGAAAGGATAGCGGTTGGGTTGGATCCACTATTAGAAACCCACCCGCAGCTGGGGATAAAATGAAATTGATCCTTTGGATTTGTATCAAATGATGATCAAAAGAGCATTTAATGTACACTAATAGTCAAATTCATTTCCATGACAAAAATTTACCACAAAATATATGTCAAGCAACTCTTCTCCTTGAGTATAATGCTCGAGTGCTTCGTCAGAAGGAAAACCGGCAAGATGTTAGAGAATCTATGGATAAAAAGGTAAGAAATTGTGAAGGAACTTCTGAGTGTCACCAAACTTGCTGCTTGGGGGAGGAACATGATAAACATTCAAAAAAGACACACCTTCCGATTCTGCTTCAGCCGTTCAATCGATCCGAGATCACACGGCAATACCTTCACAGCTGCCTCCTGCACTCAAACAGAAACCCAAGGTTCGTTCTCAAGCATAAATCAATGCACAAACCAAGCAAACCCGTCATTTAGCACGAATAAAACCCTCAATTACCTTTGCTCCCTCGCCGTCGCCGCGATTCTCCCTCCGGTCATCGGAGCTCTCTCTGAGACTCTCCACGTTGAGATTCGGAACCTCGAGGTGGGTATTGGGCTCGGCCTCTGGCGCACGAGGGTAGTAAGCGGCAGAGGAGGGCCCAGTCGCGAGGAAGCTGGTGGAGAGGCTTTGGCTGGTAAAACGAAAGTGAGACGCGGGTGGGAAGTTCTGGCAGTAGAAGAAGAGAGGCGGGAGTGGAGAGAGCGAGGTGAGTGGGCGAGCCAGGTGATTCACGAACCGGGTTAAATTTAGGTGAAGGCGTGCGAAAGGCTGTCAATTTCTGGATAATTTCTTGCTTGATCTTCCATCCATGGAAAGCTTTTCGCAACATTGCGTGCGTTTTATTGATAAATTAGCAAAGTAGAAGAAGAAGAAGAAGAAGATAGGAGCAGATTCTTACACAGAGAGAAGGAGGAGGAGGAGGGAGGGGGAGGGTGGGTGAGGCCCTGAGGGGAGAGAGAACAGAGGAGCTCCAAAAGAGAAAGCCCAAGATCGGCAGGTCATATAGTGAGAGCAAGAGAGAGAACACCGCCCTTTTTATCCTTCCAAATCTGGTAATCCTAAAATTTACAAAAAAGAAAAATGCAGTCCAAATTCAAAAACTTGTAAACTATCCAAACCTGACTTTTAATATAATTTTTATCTAAATTAATTCATAAAAAAATAAAAGAACAATGCAACAACAAGAGCGACCGCCAACCCTTTCGATAGGGGTAGCCACTGGCCAGGCAGAGATGGGCGGTTCTTGCGCTCTGAAAAGTTGAGGCTTTTGTGTGGAAGGACATGAAAAGATGGATTACATAATCATTTCATTGACTCATCGCTAATTCGCTATGAGGAAGGATCGGCACACGAAGCAATGACGCTCCTTGGGATGTTATTCCTGTAGAAAGAAATGTGTTAATCGAAGTTGGCCAATAGAAATGGGTCAAGATCAGTTCTATGTGACCGAGTAAAGGAAAATGTTTGAAACATACTTTTCTAGGGTATGCGACGCAAGCGTAACGATTTAGGGTGCGCTTTGGTTCAATTTCCCAAGAGATTTTGGGGAGAATTTGAGGTATTTGGTAAGTTTTTTTTAAAGGGGTTTATACTTTATGCCGAATGCTTGGGAAGCAGGGATAGGTGGCGAGCGGCGCCTTTTTGGCTTCGCGAAGAACGACGTCCTTTCGATTTTTAAGCGAAATAAAAAAATAAAATAAAACATTAAAAAATCTAAAAAATCCCAAAAAAATTGAAAAAAAAAAGTGAAAACATCCTTTTAAGCCTAATTAGTATTTTCAGGCACCTGTTTGGCGATGGCAGTCGAACAATATCCACTTGCGGTCTTGATTTTTGTACACCCGATCCTGTTTCGGGTTTGATGTTTTGGAATTGTAACTAAATATTGAATGGTTTGCATGTTTCTATTCCAGTAATTAAAAGGCCTCTTTGATTAAGCTTTTGGGGAATGTTCTCGGAAAAATGAAAATACCTTTGGGCTAAAGAGGATTTTCCAAATGTAAATGGTGTTTGGTAAAGCATATTTTAAAAATATATTGAAAAGCAACTTTGACGTAAATGCCATTTGGTAAAAAATACCCTTTATAAATAATCTTTCAAATAAAAATTATTTTTATTTTTAAATTATTTTATATTTAATTAATTTGTTTATTTATTTATTTATATCTTTTTTCCCTCCTTTCTTTGTTAATTTCTTCTCAGCCGCAAGCCATAGGCCAGGCTTGGCCTCGCCCCGGACCTCAAACGAGACTGAGCCTCGCTAGCTCGAGGCCGAGCCCAGTTGAGCCAGATTCGACGAGGCCAAGTGGGCTGTATGCAATATGAATAGTGATGAGTCAGCAGTAGAAGCTACAAAATCAATAGAGATGAGAAAAGTACTGAGACCTTGATGACAGGCATGGGGTGCTTGTTTCAAGCCATAGAGAGAGCGTTTCAGGCGGCAGACATGATGAGGATGGTTAGGATCAACGAAACCTGGTGGTTGATCCATGAATATTTCTTCTGTGCGAACCGTGACATGTTTCACTACCGGACTGAAGGTTTCATTACAGTTGAGTCCCTACTGTTGATGAAAGCCCTTAGCGACCAATCTGGCCTTGTATCGTTCAAAAGAGCCATCTGCACGAAGCTTGACTCGAAAGACCCATTTGCAGCCAATGGGCTTACAATGCCGAGAAGATGGTACGAGCTCCCATGTTTGATTTTTCAGTAATGCGGTGTACTCTTCGGCCGTAGCTGCTCGCCAATTCGGGTCTTTTACCGCCTCACTACAACAAGATGGTGGGGATGGAACTGCTACCGAAGTGGCGAGTGCATAGGTGTGATCCTTTTGCATATGTCGACGAGGAACGGTGCCATCTTGAAGTCTGATCACCATGGGGTGGGCGGATGGCGTCGGTTGTGGTGATGGATCACTAGCCTATTGGTTTGGGATCTATGGGATGGTTTCAGTGGCAGGAGATGGCACTTCTTGTTGCATTTAGAGAGATATTGAGCAAGGGGTGATGGGATTGCTGTGTACAAGTGTCGACATGTAGGATGCATCAGTTCTCTGCTCCTGCATATGTGAATTATCAGGTTGTAACAGCGTCAATGGGGAAACTGTTGACACCTAATTTTGGATCAGCCTTTTTCTAGTTATTTCATAGAAAATTCATAAACAATTCATAAAAAAATTGCAAAATCAACTTTGGTGGCCTTGGCCAAGCCTAAGGAACTATTTTTGACAAAAAAAAATAATTTTTTGCATTTTTTAATATTTTTGAAAATTAGGAAAATACTTGAAAATTCAAGAAAAATAGCATTTGAGGTCACAAAAATATGAAAAAATAGTCAATATTTTTCTTTTAAATCCCTTGTCTTTTTGACCTCATAAAAAGTCCAAAATTAGATTCAATTTTACGTGTTCCTTTGTAACACATATGATTGAATTTGGTAAAAAAATGTCAATTGAGTCTTTTAATTTGTAATTTTGGCATTTTTTAGGACCTTGACATTCAATATAATCATGCCTTATTGCAATTTAACCCAATTGTTCGCACAGAATGTTTAATTGCATAAATTGGGCAAAATTGTATACTAAATTGCATTTTAGTCCTTGAAATTGGGCATAATTGAAATTACTTTCAATTCAAGGACTACCATTACAAATTGAAATCACTACCCAATGCTTTTCACCATTCCGAATTGATTGGCATGGGTAATTTGGTCCAATTTAATCATTTGAGCCCTCAATTGCACAATTCCCCGATTTGCAATTAAAGGAAAATTTAGGGTTTTCATAGAAATTGGTATGAACTTTTGGGCAAAACCATATTTTTAGATAAAATGCATGCCCTAAATTCGATTCTGAGGTCCAATTGCAAAAATTCCCCATCAATTTAAGTTTAATTTGAAAAATTGCAAGTCGGAACCGGTTAGACCGCCCGGTCAGACCGGTTGAACCGGTCTTCTACAGTGTCATCGTCTTCCTCAAGACTCCCGCGCGAATGGACAGTTCTCAGGCAAATTTTGATCGAGAAATCGACTAGACAATTGGCCATAATCGGGAGAGGTTAGGTGGACGTCTTGTTCCTCACCTCAAGACCTTTCGATCAAGACCAGCCTCAAGACAAATAGCCGGCGGACGAGCTCCGGCGAGGTCAGTCAAACCTGCAAATCTACAAAAGTTAACAAAAGCAAACTTAGAGCAAATTCGCGTTAAATTCGAGCTAAATGACACTCGACGGAAGGCTTGACGGACTTGGACAGATACCCAACAGATTCCGTCACCGTCCGATGACCAAATGGCGCATGGGAGGCACGTGACAGGGGGAGAAGGGAGTTCCCCACTCGGCACCAAAATTCGAAACAGGTATAAAGGCTAATGGACCTTCAAGAACGGGGAAGTTAGTTGATTCAGTTAGAGGAGAGTGAGCAGAATCGAAAAAGAGAGAGAACGAACGAGAGAGAGAGCTCGCCCTCCATCGCCATTGTCTAGGGCAGAGCTCGAATCTGCAGAGCATCGGTCAAGCCTTTCCAGGCCAGACCAAAGCTTCAAGAGACCGTCAGGAGGCCGCCCATACGGAGAGGAAGCGATCGCCGTCGACCGCGCGAGCCGAAACCACAAAATCAGGTGAGTCTGGTATTCAAGCTTTCGCATTGTGCTTTAATGGCGGAACTCGATTCCGACCTTGATTCTTTAAGTTAGGGTAGGCGTTTTACTCCTCACACATCCCTAACCATCATTGCATCTTCATTTTGCATCGACTTCGCTCGAATACCTCGAATCGAGTCTTCAAAATTAGCCTCCATAACCGATCTCTGTTCAAAGTCGCCCAGCCAAATCTGGGCCGAGCGAGCTCAATCGGAGCTCGAGGTAAGTCTTTTGAACATTGAATGATGCTTCTGTGTTGATGAATTAGCCTAAAATGCCATGAATCGCATGATTAGAGTAGCTATGTACGTACTGGTTCGAGCTTCCCCGCGCTCGATCCTACGGGTGAAGTCATGCGATTTTACGATATGTTGTATACAAACCTAAGACGAGTCGATTGCCGCCGGTCTCGCTCGATTCCTTCAAGATTCCACCGTTGGATCATCGCCGGAGGGTCATGACCGTCCATTCAGAGGCAGCCGCGAGGTTGAAGGCAAAGCTGACGTGGCGGGTCAGCGTTCCTAGGTGGCAGTAGGCCATTGGTCCACGTGTTAGTCCAGTCAGCACGGCCGTTGGGGTCTGTTATTCGAATAAACAGATCAAACGGCTAAGGTAAATCGAGTCTAAATTCTAGCGGCCGTCCGATCAGTAATTAGGTTTATTTGAAAATATTTTAAAATCAGAAAATCAAAACGGTTTGAAACGGTGCCGTTTAGGTTAGTGGTAGTGTGGCGTTGTTTAGGTTAGTGAGGGTGGACGGTCCAGATCGAGTCTTGCGTTCTAATCCTGGCCGTAGGTTTTAGTAGGTTGGTTGGGCGGTCCGGATCGAGTCTCCGTTCAATCTAGGCCGTAGGTTTTAGTAATCTGATCCGGCGGCCGTGGATTAGCCACACGGTTCAATAGGAACCGTCGGATCAAGTCTGGATAATCCGAAAATAAAAAAGCTGGTACGATGTCGTTTTGGGCGCGGGTCGCATGGATCCGGGTCTGGGCCGGGTTGACCCGGTCCGAAGCATTTTTTTAAATAAAAAATTCAAAAAATGATTTTAAAAAATAAAAAAAAAAATCATCAAATTTCTAGAAAATCCTAAAAAATGCTAGAAAATCCCAAAAAAATGTAGGAAAATTGTGGAAAATCCTAGATATTGCAGAAATCACTAAAAATTGAGGATTGACCACAGACAACTGGTCAATCCTATTTTTGAGGTTTCTTATCTGTTCTTCCGAGAATTGACGGCATTACCCTTTATGGGTAAGTCGCCTCTGCTGTATATGCGAGATAAGGCCGACAATGCCAAGGTAAGAATTAGGGTCGATTAGGCGACCAATTCTTAGGCTTGGGTTTTTGAACCCCGTTCCTTTTCTCAAAATGACGATTTTGCCCCTCAATGGGAAAATCATCTTTCTTATTCCAATCGAGTCCTGATAATGGCTTAAAATTAGGGTTTGGGTCAGGTGGGTGACCAACCCTAATATTTGAGATTTTCAGCTCTCATCTTTGTCCAAAATGATGATTTTTACCATTCCAAGTGTAAAATCACTTTTAAATTCCAGAAAAATTCTGAAAATTCCCGAAAAATAGGAAATGAAAGGATTTTATTGTCGATCCCATTTCCACCATCTTTTGATCACATATTTCATCTGAAATGAAGATTTTTCCCTTCTGAGGCAAATTGTCCCCAAATTTCCCAAAATTACGATTATGCCCTCATGTCAAAATCATTCCTAAACCTTGATTGATATTTCTCTAGGCTAATAGGGCCTCATTAGGGATGACATGCTGCTTTCATGTGTTTTATCCCTATGTTTTGGATCCTTGATTTGCGCATTTATTTTCGATGATTGTGAGTGATAGGGTAGCCATTCCTATCTGCATGAAATCCTAGATTTAGGATCCGTACCCCACTCGTCTGCATGAAATCTTAGAACTAGATAAATCATTCAACTTAGGTGCCGAAAGGGCGTCAACTCTGGCAGTTGGCGTAACAAAGTCACCAATCCCACTTCTTTGATTTTCGCAGAATCGAATTGACCGCTCCCAACTATTCGATAGGGTTTCCGATCGTACCCTCCATGAAACGATTGGTGGCGACTCCTTGGCATGTACACATATCACATGTCACCAGACCGCACCGAAGGTCGACCACGTATATCCAGCCGTTGCGATTTGGTTAATGGACCTTGGAAGAGGTCTGCGTCCGATCAGGCGACATCGGACGGCCCATTAGCCCACGAGAGCCCGACAGCGCTCGAGAGGGTCGCGACAGACTGGCGCCTCCTCTGGGGATCTGTTCTAAACTAGAATCTCTGGTTTCGC
This sequence comes from Rhodomyrtus psidioides, assembly GCA_021437785.1. Classification (NCBI taxonomy): domain Eukaryota; kingdom Viridiplantae; phylum Streptophyta; class Magnoliopsida; order Myrtales; family Myrtaceae; genus Rhodomyrtus; species Rhodomyrtus psidioides. The sequence goes on along the minus strand of JAILYB010000007.1, from coordinate 11,478,323 downwards.
AGATTAGAGAACTTGAGCCGATTAAAAAGTTGTTTGGTTTATCTGACCTTGTTTTCTGCAGATGCTCTCGAAGGTGAGGTACGTACGCTAACCGTTGTGTTGGATATTTTTGTAGATTGGAGAAATAAGGGGTGTAGTGATTGCTGACATTTTTCCCGCATGTTGGAGTTGGAGATGTATGTTTATCTTACGCACATATTGAAGCGGTGTTTGATATAAACTGCTGTGCATGACTTGTATTGTGATGATCACGACACATCGCACACACTGGCGGTCAAACCCCGACTGCAACCACCTCTAGGTTACCTTAGATAGGGAACGGATGCGAAATGATCTCGTGTTTGATGGCACTTGATACTTTCGTGTCCGTTCCTCTCACAATCCAAATTGGCGATATCTAGCTCTCTTGGGTGGGTACCCTTGGGGAGGAGTCTGCCTCATTTGGATCGTGGGAGCCTGAGTCGTAGGTTCCTCACCTGATTTTTAATTTTTAGAGTATACCCACTTATCTCATGCGCATGTCTATGGATTGTTGGTATACCTAAAACCGCTCGTTGTTACAGGGGAACATTTCACATTCCCCGAGTTTGGTTGGTAAGGCATTTATTTTCAATGTACATTACTATTCCTTGTTCCATAGTATGACTCATGCATTACATGCATCCACATGCATTTGCATGCATTGTGAAAATCACTCAAGTGACTAATAGAAATAACAATGATAAGGGGGTAGGATGTCGCTGTTCCCTAGAAGTTCAACAGAGTTGGTAACCTTCGAATGCCTAAGGAAAGTCACTCGCCCTAGACCGAACATAAGGTTGCACTTTACTAGATTTGTACATGGCCGAGAGCTAACTGGACCAAGTTGGGATACGCCGAAGATTGCCAAACCCGCTACTATGTCGATAACCTCAGGTTTAAGCGATAAGCAGACGAAATGTTCAAGGATTATCTGGAAATGAAGAGACAACATCGCAACCGCTTAGCTAGGGACGCGTATGCTCGTCGAAAGGCTGAACGGCAAACTAAGGAAGATATACCCATGATCACCCTTTGGGGGAAAAAGGAGACGCCTTGTGATCAAGACAAGGCCGAAGCACATTGTGCTAAAAAAGACGAAACGCGAGAAGGCTCCAGAAGTCATTATACCGTGGACCAGAGAATGGCCAGAGGAGTTGAGATGCCTCAATCAATTCACTGAAAACGACCCCTTACACTCAACTGGGGGATGGTTCTCGACTGACTATCATTGTAAAGAAGAGTAGACTTTTGGGAAATGGTGGTTTAGATCCTCACATTTCATAGGTCTTTTTATGGCTTTCTTGTTTGTAGAGTCTCTCTTTACCTTTCTTTCGTTAAAGGTCCTGGTTGTAATAAGGGATTCATTCCGCTCTACTCCCATTTGATGTATTGACCAATGGAATGTGACGTTGTTGTTTCCTTTATTCACTAGAGTGAACCTGACTAAATTACGTAATTCACTTTCCTGAAATTCAAATTAGACTTTAAGTCAGGTCTTCAATACCTGAAAAAGGTTCTAATTTCCATTTCTTCGATTGAACTATGCAATTAAGTTAGCCCATGCATGTTTCATGGCATTTGCATAGTCACATGTTTAAAGTAATTTTTGACGATTGACTTTTCAAAATCATTTGCATATTTTAGACTTGATGGGAAAGAATGATATTCAAGTGTTAAAGCTTCCCGGACCGAGCTCCTATCATGGTGGGATAGCATGGGCGAAGCCAGCTAGAAATACGCCAAATCACGACTGGGGTATCTATTGGACCTACTGAAGATTGAGTGCCCACCTGCCTTTATTCAAGCCATGGCGTTATATTGGGATCCTACCACCGCTACATTATGCATGGAAGGGCTGAAAGTTACCCCTACTCTTGAAGAATACAGCGCCGCCATCGGAGTTGAGTTTACTCACTTACTAGTTCAACCTCCCATAGGATTCGAGCCCTTGAGTCAACTAGCTGAATTCCTTGACACGAGCTTCAACGAAGTCAAAGCAGATGCCAAAAGTAATTCTGGACGAATTTCACTATCCTTCCTCCTAGATCGATTCCCCAACCCCCCTGCCGCTAAAGGGACTAAATCTAGTAGAGCCTTTGTCTTGGCCGTCTTTAGCTTTATGCTATTCCCGATCTCGTCTGTCACCTTCGACCCTATTATGGCTGTAATAGTCAGACAAGTTTGTTGTGGGTGTGATTACTCGAACATTATCCTTGCTGAAACCTTCATTTCCCTAAATTGTTTCAAGAAAAACAAGAAGGGAATCTTTAGAGCCTCTAGTGATCTTTTGTACCTATGGTTCACATCTCATATCAGACAATTCCATATCCGCATGGGTTTCACTAAGATTAGCTCCGATGCCCATCCTCTTAAAACCTTTGTCAGAACCCATACGCGTATTCCTAAGTTCAGCTTCGTAGAATGGAAGAACTTTCTTGGAACTCTGAAACCGGAACAACTCCGATGGCGGCTTAGATTGCCAACACTAGGCAAAGTCAGGCCCGCATGTAATGGCAAAGACCCGGTCCCTTTGCTTGGATTCACGGGCGCTACTGCATATTATCCGAAGAGGGTTATCCGGCAATTTGGGGCATTACAGGAAATCCCTTCTCCACCGCGGTCTAGTATCTTCTCATTTGACGTACCAAAAGAGACCCTTACAGGAGAAAAGAAGAAATAGATTGAAGCTAAGGTGGAATTTATTATACACTCTTTGAAAAACTCTCAAGCTGAAGATATAAGATGGCCAGAAAACATGACTCGCATGGAGAACATTCACAGGGCTACCACAAAATACATTCAATACTTTGAGGCGGTCAGACGCAGCCTTGTCGAGCCTTATGTACCCGGATACATCGTACCGTACGTGCATGGAATAGAGCCGTACATACCCGAAGATATGGGATCGCCGTCATATTTAGAAGATGAAGAGTCCCAGACTGAAGAGATGGATCCATGTTGGGAGGATGAGGACACCTTAGACCTCAAGCGTCCTAGACTTGAATAGGCTATTCTGTCAAGTGTAAAATAAGCAAATACTATGATGCCTTTTCATGCATACTCACTTGTACTGAATATTACTTTGAACGCATATGCATGAGTGTAGACATGTTTTACAAATGCATAAAAAATTATCGTCAAATATTACACTTCTTTTAATTTCATGAATTCTTTTTGGAGAATGATTAAAAGAACTGCTCACATGAGACTAAGGCTCACAAGGTAGTCATTTTTCTCATTCACTAATAGAAAACATGCAATTAGAAGAATTAAGTACTTCCTTTTGTCAATACTGAAGAAATACTCACTGGAATTGCTTTTGAAATCAGGTACACTCTCACCACGAAATTACCAACACATCATTTTCGCACTCGGCTTAAGACGAGAATGGAACAACAGGAGTTGACCCCGCGAGTAGGCATGCTGGAGACTCAGATGACTGCTATGGCGACTATGATGGCTGATATTAAGGCAATGCTGGAAGCTTCCCACGCCAGACAGACAGTGGCTCCTAACCAGAACAACTCAAGTTTATCATCCGCGCTCGATATGACTGATAAAGAGACAACAGAAGATGCCCAACGTACAGAGGAAGATGTCCGTATGCCGAACGTCCAGACACAGCAAAAGACACCCCATGTTGTCATCAACCTTGAGAAAGATGAAAAGGGGAAGCAGATCGTGAAAACTGAAGCAGATGCTAAGAGAATAGCCAAGATCGAGGAATGTTTAAGTAGCCAGGGTTATGAGTTGGCCCGTTTCAATAAGATATCTCTTTTTGCCAAGATAGAGATCCCTCTTGACTACAAGGAACCAGATTTCGTGAGGAAGTATAATGGGACAGGCTGTCCCTGTGCTCACCTCAAATATTACCTGCGCAAGATGGCACAATATTCAGACTATGTTCCACTACTAATGAACACGTTCCAAGAAAGCCTGGCTGGCGCCGCTTTGGCTTGGTTCATCGAACTGGACCTAGATGACTATGATGGGTGGTAAGATCTTGCAGAGGACTTCCTCAGGCAGTATAAGTTCAATATGGCTACAGCCCCGACAAGAGAAGACCTCCTACGAACCTCAAAAGCAAGGGGTGAATTGATCAGAACATATGCCTAGAGGTGGCGAGTTTTGGCGACCCAAGTAAAATCGTCAATCCTAGAAGAGGAGCTGGTTGACTTGTTCCTGAAAGCACTCCCCTACGAATACTTCGACAGATTGAACACCTCAGGATGTCAAACCTTTACACATTTGATAAAGGTGGTCGAAAGGCTCGAGTGGGCCTTAAGAGAAAGGAGGCCGCATGAAACCTCTACTAGAAAATAATATCCCCTGAAAAATGAGAGAGAGGCTTGGCTCGACATAGCCTTCATACTAGACCCCCATATGCCTAAGGTATTTAACAATTCTAATCAGACCAAGGGAGGATCGTCGTGGTCTGCACCAAAAGGGCAAGAGCCTAGAAAGAGGTAACCCCAAAAGCAGTTCTCTCAGCTCCCGAGACCTTTATCCAAGTTGCTCCCAATGGTGCTAGAACAACACTTAGTGGCGGAGGAAACACCTAGGGTAAATCCTGTTAAATATCCTGATTTTGATGAAAGCCAGACATGTGTCTACCACATGGGCGAAAGAGGACACAACGTCGATAATTGCTATATCTTTAAGCTGAAGGTACAAACTTTGATTGACAGTCATATTCTGAAGTTTGATAACATGGCTCCGAATGTACAAGAAAACTCGCTCCCTAACCACCAAGCGGTAGGGGCAATATTCACTGACGAGGAGGAGAACCACCTTAAGCTGAAGGTAGACATACCTAAACTGACTAACATTCTGGCGATCGCTTCACTATACCCGAAAGAAGGGGAGGTCTCTGCTGACATAAAGAAATTGTGTATCACTAAGATGATGAGCTTGGGGATAATATCAAAAGTCACCAATGAAAGATTCGAGGGAGTTGAGGCCTCTCTAAGCTTAGAAGGAAGCCACTTTGCGATTAAAACAGAGCAGGGAAGCGCGTGGAGTATCCCGCATGAGAGTCTGGTAGGCGATCTCAAGCCGATCGTCTAGCCGGAAGAAGAAATCGATGAGGACGAACTGGAAGCTAAGAGGCGAAGTTTAGCAGATCGTAGATTCATGGCTAACGCACTAGAAATGAGAGAAATCATAGACAACCTGGGTGAAGATTCTGGAGGATATAACTTTAAGGTGAAATATTTCGCTCATCCTAGTTTCTATCAAAGAATGGAGGATATCATACCAGACGGATGGGGAGGTATGGATGATCCCGTCCAATCGGAAATCCCGAAGGAGGTGGAAAGACCTTTTACGAAAGGGTTTGAATCGTCGATTGACCAGATGATAGATACCAAGCTTAACACAGAGCAGTATGTCGAAATAGAGAGATCATAAGATCAGCGACAAGACTCAGTTAAACTATTCAAGGGAGTGAGAGAGTACCCGAGATTTGCGATATCAGCAAAGCTAAGAAACGACGACCAGCATCGTCAACTGGAAAACGAAATTTTCTCAAAGGACTTCGACGACACTGTGTCGATGATTGAAGCCGCTACGACTATGGTGATCAAACTGGAAGAGCTTGACAGCTTGAGTGAGGTAGAAGATTGTCTGATCAAACCTGTTATGATTCGACTACCAAGAGAAGAAGCGGACGATACAGCTGAACCAGAGGCATCTTGCCCGACGACGATAACCATAAAAGTCCCTCCGGTAGAAGAGTACGATCCTAAGGCAGTCCACTGGGACTATGGGACGGAGGAAGTAGATGCGGTAATAAGGTCTGGACGATTCTACGCCCCTAGGGAAAGTGAGTCCGAAAAGAAGGAAGTCTCGAAGAAAGACACAGAAAAGCTCATGTCCATTATTAAAACCAATGAGTTTGAAGTGATAGAGCAGTTAAGGAAGATGCCAGCCCAAATATCTCTATTGGATTTGTTCATCAATTCAGAGAAGCACAAAAATGCACTGCTGAAGATACTGAATGAGGTACATGTCCCTGAAACAATTAATGATGTGCAGTTAGGAGACTTTGTAGGGGCAATTCTTCTAAAAGATCAATTGAGCTTCTCAGATGAAGACTTCCCTTTGGAAGGGAGAGGACACAACAAGCCCTTATACATTACTGCACAGTACAATGGAAAAAGAATAGCACGCGTACTGATTAACAACGGATCCGCTTTCAACATATACCCTTTAGCTACCTTGAGGAGTTTAGGCATCAAAGAAGAGATGGTTAAAGCCTCCAAAACAGCGGTGAGAGCTTTTGATGGGATGAAGAAGATTGTGGTAGGTGAGATTGAGCTCGACGTACTCATCGGCCCAACAAAATTCTCTATAAACTTCCAAGTAATGGATTTGCCTAATGCATTCGGATTCCTGTTGGGAAGACCTTAGATTCTTGTAGCGGGAGCCGTACCTTCAAGCCTACATCAGAAGGTACGATTTGTAGTAGATGGGAAGGTAATTACCGTGCATGGAGAAGTTGACCTCCAAACATATCAGAGCAGCGCCATTCCCTACATCGAACCCGAAATTAGGGTGGAAGCAAGCTATCATTCCCTGGAGTTGGTGGCAGCAGTACACACTCCCGTGGGGGCAAGATTGAGAACTCCATATATTTCTGAAACCAACCTTTTACCAGCAAAGATGCTACTGGCATATGGATATAACCCTGGAGAAGGTTTGGACAAACATGGCCAGGGAATGAATACCCCTCTACAGTTGAAATCTAACCAGCATAGGATGTGCTTGGGGTATCAAAAAAGCCGCATGGGCGAGTCTGCCCCTAAAACAACAGGCCGAGGCCGAGGCAAGAGCTCGGGACGCCATGGAAGCCATAAAAACCAAAGAGATTCATTCATTGGTTCTCCAGCTTGGAAAGACAAATCCAAGATGTTCAACGGCCCTTTGAACGAGTACTTCAGCAAGAACTCTAGGTGGTTGGCAGAAGAAGATATAACTCCAACAGCAGAACCAGATCTGGCGAACCATTTCCTAGGAGATAACTTCGTGAATGTCATCATAGAGTGGCTGGATGATGAAACCACTACTTTTGAGTAAAGAAATATCTTCCATACTCTAGATACTGCATTCAAATTTCATGCATTTCGTCGCACTTTCAATTTTCGTTGTTTGAAATAAACGTAGGAAAATGCTTTTGGATCTTCGGCCGTTGGTTCAAACAGCATAGCTTGTAATGCGGCCCATTTTGCATTCAATAAAATCACACAAGTTTTGTTAAGGACATATGGAACCACAAATCAGCCCGATGATGATACTAGTCTTCCACGCAGAACTTGAGGCCTAATTTTCCATATGATTCCTAATTTCTAAAGGATTTTTGAGGGACGAGGATGTCCTATGATATGAGGACTAGTTCCATTTATACCTGCACTTATTTTGAAATCTCTTTTGAAAATATTTTACATACCCATGCATGACATTTCTATATGGAATATAGACTAACCATGCTTATGACATTTCAGGCATATCATCTCAAACATACATACCAGGTTGTTATGCGATTCAAATCACCGCATTGACTGTTCCTACAATATTGAAGAAGAGGATGAGGGTTATGCGTCTATCCGCAGAGAATGGAGTGCCTTCGAGGAGTCAATGCCTCATACTTCAGAAGAACCGGTTGTTATTAACTTGGGCGACACTATGAATATCAAGAAAATCAAGATCGGTGGACATTTATCCCGAGATGAAAGGCTCAGGTTTACAGAATTACTGAGGGAGTATCAAGATGTCTTCGCATGGTCTTACGCTGACATGCCAGGTTTGGATCCCAAAATTGTGGAACATGCATTACCCACAGATTCCAGTGTAAAACCTATCAGGCAAGGCAGCAGACGAATGAAAGCCGAGTTAGAAAATTAAAGAATATGTGATCAAGCTTCTCAGGGTGGGCTTTATTGAATCTATCCCATACTCGGACTGGATTGCGAACATAGTCCCCGTCATGAAGAAGGACGGCAGAGTTCGGATCTGGGTAGATTACCGAGATTTGAATAGAGCAAGTCCGAAAGATGATTTCCCATTACCTCACATTGACGTACTGGTAGATAGTACCGTAGGGTACGAACTATTCTCATTCATGGATGGATTCTCCGGATATAACCAGATCCTCTTGAAGAAGAAGGACAAACCGAAGACTGCATTTACCACCCCCTAGGGAAACTTTTGCTACAAGGTTATGCCCTTCGGACTGAAGAACGCCGGGGCCACCTACCAAAAGGCTATGATCACATTATTCCACGACATGATCCATAAAGAAATCGAAGTATATGTCGATGACATGATCGCCAAGTCCAGGAAGGGACAAGATCGCATTCAGGTGTTAAGAAAACTATTTGAGTGACTGCGCAAATACAAGTTGAGGTTGAACCCTAACAAGTGTGTGTTTGGTGCAAAATCTAGGAAACTTCTCGGATTCATGGTCAGTAACAGGGGCATTGAGATTGATCCTTAAAAAATTCAAGCTATCCATGATCTAGCAACTCCATCCACAGTAAAAGAAGTAAGAAGCCTTCTGGGGAGACTGAACTATATTGCCAGATTCATCAATCAGTTATCAGATGTAGCTAAATCAATCTTCAAACTACTCAAGAAGGGCGCAAAAGTGACATGGGATACAGAATGCAGCCATGCATTCCAAAAGATTAAGAACTATCGAGCCACTCCACCAATGCTTGTGCCACCCATTCCAGATCACCTCTTGACCTTATATTTGACTATACAGCAGGAATCTTTGGGAGCCTTACTTGCCCAAACAAGCCCGATGGATGGTAAGGAAAGAGCCATCTATTACTTGAGCAAGAAATTCACCTCGTCTGAAGAAAAATACATACATGTTGAAAGGGCTTGCGTAGCAACTGTATGGGTACTTCGCAGGTTAAGACAGTATACCCTACATCACCATATTCAGCTGGTAACAGAAAATGACCCTGTCAAGTACCTCCTGGAGAAGCCCGCTCTGATTGGGAAGTTAGCAAAATGGCAGGTGATGTTATCTGAATTTGACATCAGGTGCTCTCCACAAAAATTAATAAAAGGGAGAGCCATAGCTGATATGTTGGCAGAGAACTCACAAAATTGCGAGTCTTCTAGAAAAACGAAGACAGAAGATCAAGTTTTGAACCTGGCAGAGGATAAGTGGGTCATGTATTTCGATGGTGCTGTTAACCTATCAAGAGCCGGCACTGGGGTAGTATTGATATCCCCTGACGATCAACATTATCCTGTTGCGGCAAAGATGACTTTCCCTTGCACTAACAATATCTCAGAATACAAGGCGTGTATTCTAAGCTTGTGTTTAACCGTTTCCATGGGAATACCTAGGCTGCAAGTTTGTGGAGATTCCATGCTCATTAGTTTACAGACACAGGGAAAGTGGAAAACAAAGGACGCAAAACTCATCCCTTATTATGAATATCTTGAAGAGTTGACACTTAAGTTCGAAGATGTGTCATTTGAATACCTACCAAGATCTCATAACCAATTTGCAGTTGCACTAGCCACACTGGCCTCGATGCTGTAAATGACTGGAGGGATAGAAATAGAACCACTAAGGATCGGCATAGTCGAAAAATCGGCCTATTGTATGATGATAGAAGAAGAATTCGACGGAGAGCCATGATACTATGACATCAAGAATTATCTCTTAAAGGGGGAGTTTCCGGAAGGATGTCAGGCGGGAGACCGGAGATACATAACTAGGATGGCCAGCAAGTTCTTCCTTAGTGGACAAGTTCTGTACAAAAGGTCATTTGACTCCACTCTGTTAAGGTGCGTAGATGCTAAAGAAGCAAATGTTCTCATGAAGGAGATCTATGAAGGTATATGTGGGCCCCATATGAACGGCCACCTCATCGCCAAGAAAATCATGCGGCTCGGATATTATTGGATGACCATCGAATCAGACTGCTGCGAGCATATCCGGTCATGCCACCAGTGCCAAAAAGACGGCGATAAGATTAATGCGCCCCCGAATGAATTGCATCAAATGTCCGAAGCCTGGCTTTTTTCTATATGGTGGATAGACATGATAGGATCCATCAATCCAACGGCTTCAAATGGTCATCGCTTCATCCTGGTGGCGATCGATTACTTCACAAAGTGGACAGGGGCCAATTCTTACAAGAATGTCATCGCAAGAAGTGTGGCAAGGTTTATTAAGAGAGACATAATCTCTCGATATGGTACCCCTCAAGCGATCATTACAGATAATGGGTCCAACCTGAACAACAAGATTGTTGATAATCTGCTGGACCGCTTTGGTATTCGACATCTTAATTCTTCCCATTACCGCCCACAGATGAATGTGGCAGTGGAGGCGGCTAACAAGAATATCAAAAAGATCATGGTTAAGACTGCAGAGAATTATAGGATTGGCATGAAAGGCCACCATTTGCCTTAATGGCATATCGAACTTCGATCAGGACTTCTATAGGGGCAACTCCTTACGTTTTGGTATACGGCATGGAAGCGGTCCTCCCTATAGAAGTTAAGATTCCCTCTTTAAGAATCTTATCAGATGGTCAACTTTCCGAGACAGAATACTCCAAATACAGATATGAACAGCTGAATCTGATAGACGAGAAGCGTCTTAGAGCGATCTGTCATGGTCAAGGCTACCAGAAAAGGGTGGCTAAGTCATTTAATCGAAAGGTTAGAGCCAGGAATTTTGAGGTGAACGACCTGGTGGTAAAGAAGACTCTGCCAAATGCTGTCCACCCGGGAGGCAAGTTTACCCCAAATTACGAAGGCCTCTATATTGTGAAGAAGATTCTCACGGGAGGAGCGTTGATTCTTGTAAATTCTGAAGGAGAAGAATTGGGGCACCTTGTAAATTCAAATGCTGTGAAGAAGTATTATCCTTGAAATGAAATCAGATATTGGTTATGTGGCTTGTCCCGAAATGATCCGAATCGCCATAACAGCCATTACATGAGGACATCATGCATTCATGCATACACTAGCATGTGTTCGGTTTTGCAGGATCCTAAGAAGCAGACTCAAAATCGGATTCATCCAAATGGAACCCTAGACGGAAGAGTCCTCAACATCAAGAACCAGGTGATATGTATCTGTTCCATCAAGGGTTAAACCATCTTTCACTCACAAGAATGTCTATTCTATCCTACATGCAGGAATGTCTGATGAAGACGGAAGGCAACAATGGAGAAACATAGTAAAGTCTCTCACTTCCTGTAAGATGAAAAAAGCAAGAGAATGAACATTCACATGCTCGAACTTAGGAATAAATATTATTTTTGAAAAAATGAATCCCTGACATTTGCTGCACGCTTGTCAGAACCGGAGATTGTCCAAGCACGATCCGAGTATACATGATGCATCTTTGAAATCTCCTGTGGAGTAAAATGTCTGGAGAAAAACAAAGTGATTTTTCCAAAAACATAGCTTGCTTAGACTATCTAACAAGGATGTTCCTCCAGATGAAAGGCAAACCTAACCCAAACATGTTCTACATACACTCGAGAGATGAGAGAAGTGTGAGAATAGGAAAGCCTGGATCCGAGGATATAAGGGCCCTTCGCATCGATTACATGGATTGAGATGACAGAGGCATTCATTTCTCTATCCCAAACACTGCAGGTGGCCATTGATAACCCTTTGGACGACGGTTACATTCTTTACCCTTGTTAAGAGCCACCCCACATTGGGGCCAACTGGAAGTAAGTCCAGCAGTATCATGAGGTAAATGGTTAGAAATGCTCTTGCTCAGACTTGCACTAATCTTCGTGTGTTGCTTGTCATTTTAACTTCTATGGTGATTCAAGTGCTTTAAGATGACGAAAATCATTCGTTTCTCTATCCTATACACTTTTACCCTTTGTACAGCCCAGTTGAGCCTATACGTTCGTTTTACAAACCTGTTGGTGATCATTGCATATCCCCAAGAGCGGAAGCGACGTCACTTCAAGAGTGGAAGAGTTCAAAAGAATAGGAATGATGAAAAAAAATTCATGGGTTAATGTTTGAGTGCTGATATTCAAGTTGTACATCTAGCACACTTATTGGAAAATCTTAATTCCCAAAAGAAAGGAGAAGGTGAGATTTCAACAAAAGATAAAAGAAAAAAAAAAGAGAAGAGAAAAATCCAATCCTGAGCATCAAGAAAAAGCAAAATGCTTGGTAAAAGTAAGGCCAATACCCATCCAAATATTTGTACACTGGTGAATCATGTGGTTGATCTTGTAAATGCCAAAAGATACCATGATACCTTTATATAGGTCACTAGTGAGATCTGGTTGTAAAAGAAAATCCCATAGGAGATAAACTATGAAAGATACTCCCAGATTATGTCACATTCAGATGTTGACGCCGCACTAACACAAGAGAGAGGTTCTCCAAAGACTACCAATGCACTTCAAAGACTGAAGACGCTCTTTGAACCGCAAGGGGCCAGATCAGCAGCAAACCTGCAGTGATCACCAATGATAAACCCTTCACAAACTCTGAGCTAAAAACAAACTTTTTTTTTGTCCCCAATCCTACCTGCGTTACAACCCTGGGAAGTCTTTTCTGATTAAAGCATTTGGGTCAGCGTAGAGTTTAATGCTTAAGCTTAGCTCGAAGAAGTTCGAGTAAGATTATTTCTTTCTCATCTTTGTAGGGTTCTTAACTTGTAAACCCGGAGCAGATGAAGAAAATTTGTCATTCAAAAGACATGACTTAGAGAGTGAGTCCCCCTTTTGAAAACCATGTCCAAGCCCAACATTACGGTCCCGTAAAGACCTCTCGATTGATCTGAATATATGCGCTGCGAACGGCCCCGAAAACCTAAGTACATGGTATTATGAAATTCGAGTACTCTTGTTATGAAAAGACCAAGTCAGAAAAATTGGTAAGAAGCCCTTTCTGACAGAAATATTCCAATAGAATGCTCGAAAGCAAGCTGTGGTTGGAAACTTCAAATTGTTCGATCCAAGGATTTTCCTCACAAGGATTCTTGATCATTCTCGCATGCTTAAAGATGTTTTGGATAACCTCCAGCATCCTAAGTCATTTTGCATAATTGCATAGGTTAAAATGAACGTTTACCTGCATTATGATCATCATTACCTCGAGAGGACTAATACCTTTGCAAATGAGGAATGAACTCTTAAGTCTAAAGCTTCTATGAGACCCATGACAGCCCCAGGTCCAAGAAATAGACTTTACTCCATAATGACAATCTTTGGAATCATCTTTATGTGAGATTTCAGTTTTTATAGGTTTGAGCTTTTTACAGGATGCCTGGATTTCCCAGATCCCAGAATGTCACCTCCAATGTCGAAAGGACAATCTTCGGAATCATCTCTCTATGAGATTTCAGTTTTATAGGCTTGAGCTTTCTGCAGGATGCCTAGAGTCCCAGATCCCATAATGTCACCTCCAATGTCGAAAGGACAATCTTTGGAATCATCTCTCTGGGAGATTTCAGTTTTATAGGTTTGAGCTTTTCTACAGGATGCTTGGAGTCCCCAGATCCCAGAATGTCACCTCAAATATCAAAAGGACAATCTTCGGAATCATCTCTTTGTGAGATTTCAGTTTTATAGGTTTGAGCTTTCTGCAGGATGCCTGGAGTTCCCAAATCCCAGAATGTCACCTCCAATGTCGAAAGGACAATATTCAAGATCGTCTTTCTGCGAGATTTCAGGTAACCCCTAAATCCCAGAAAAATCTTATCGAAGTTTTTGCAGGTTTGAGTTTTCTGCAAGATACTTGGAGTCCCCAAATCCCAGAAGAACGCCTTGCACGTCAAAATGATAATTTTTAGAACCAGCTGTCTGTAAGGTTCTAGGTAATCCCTAAAACCAGAATAGCTCATTTGGTAAACCTAAGAGTTATGTATACCTCACTTGTATAAACCCTAGTTGATTCCTCAGAGTGTAGGATTAGCTTAGTGTTCGACAATCCCTACATAACGGGTGCGTCATCCATAGGTTCCTAGTAGAAAGAAGTCCTATTCACGGCCTGATCCCCCTGACGGATCAAAGTGTTCGACAATCCCACGTCATCCATAGGTTGCTAGCAGAAAGGAGTCCTATTCACGGCCTGATCCCCCTGACGGATCAAAATGTTCGACAATCCCTACAGAACGTGTGCGTCATCCATAGGCTCCCAGCAGAAAGGAGTCCTATTCACGGCATGATCCCCCTGACATATCAAAATGTTCGACAATCCCTACAGAACGGGTGCGTCATCCATAGGTTCCAAGCAGAGAGGAGTCCTATTCATGGTTTGATCCACCATACGGATTAAAACTTCTGACAATCCCTAAAAGAATGGGTGTGTCATTCATAGGTTCCTGTCAAATATATGAATCCCACTCTGGTTTGGCCTACCATACAGGCTAGAGTTTAATCGCCATAGGATGCTCAAGAGGCGAGCCCCTAGGTATCCACTTGAACCCGCTATACACCACGCATGCCGTACGAGCATCAGGTAGGTAAGTAACAGGTGAGCATCTCTATCACGCCTCTCTCCCTCTCACATTGGCAAAGATAGGGCAAAACATTTACCAGCGGGACGAGAAAGATTAGAAGTCAAGATTCATTTTTCTATTTCCCAGTAGAGTCGATCTAGACTAAGGTGTCACATGTTGTTGACACCTGATTTTTGACCATCCGTTATTATAGTTTTTATTTCTAAAATTAATTAAAAATAGCAAAAAATGTCAAAAATTGCAAAATCAACTTTGGGAGCCTTAGCCTAGCCTTAGGAACCAATTTTGAACAAAAAATACTTTTTGAATTTTTTAATATTTTTTGGAATTTATTTAATTATAAAAATACCCAAAAAATCAGGAAAAATACCATTCGTGGTCAGAAAATTACACAAAAATATTCAGAAATTTTATTTTAATTTCCTCTTTAATATTTTCACTTTTTACCAGGGAAATTTGGCTCGGTTCATGGGGTTCCTTCACAAACCTAATCCCGAACCGGGCCTAAAAAATCCTTTTCGAGTCTTTTAATTTTCAATTCTCGGTTTTTATAAGCTATGACATTGGATTCTAGAGTATTGAAATGCAATTGGGTCAATTGGCCCTCCAATTTGATCAATTTTAACTAAAAGGGCTTAATTGCATAAAAATCTTTCAATTTAGTCCCCGGTTTTACAATTTGTGAAATTAAATTTCACACGGGCACACCCATTAAAATCAAACACCTCTACCCTATAGTTTTCATCATGCTTAATCCATTGGTGGGCTCAATTTTGAATAATTCGATCGTTTGGACCTTCGATTTGGTGGAATTCATTTTCGGATCCTAGGGACAATTTGGGGTTTTCATAAAATTTCAATCAATTGATTCACGAAAATACCCATATTTGATAGAAAACGTGTCAAGGAATCCGATTTTGCCATCAATTTCATGAAAAGAGGTCAATTTGGGGCCCGATTTGGGCGATTTGGCCGAACTGGGCCGGTCGGGTCCGGCCCGGCCCGATTCGGTCCGACCGGGTCTGCAACTCAGTTGCAGACCCATGCCGCGCACCGAACAGAGGAAAACAGGGGGGGAGTGGGCAGCGGCGTTTTTAAAAGAAAAAAAGGACTATGCGCATGGGGGACCATGGCAGACGTCGGGGGTCGGACTTTGGCAGAGGTGTGGGCACGGAAAGCACGCCGGTCGGCCACCGGAATGGAAGGGGAAGCTCGGTTTAAGGGGAGTTCGGTTGAGGGGAAAGAAGATTTTTGGAGAGAGCAAAAACAAAAGATCACAGAACCATTGCCGAGCTTCAACAAACGATACTAGTCGTCACTGAAGCCTTGGTGGCCGTCGACAACCTTTGACAGGTCAATACTCTCCCCCGGTCTTCGTTTTTTTTTATGACCGCCGGGCGCTCGACGAAATGCCCGAATGGGCTTTGCATTTTTCGGGTCTCGGTCGGGACTCCCCGAGTCCTATTTGCCGCGCATTTTGTTCCTAAACTCCTCTAACACCATCCCTCCGCTCGACTTACCCGTCCTTTTGCATCGAAACCACGCCGGAGGTGGTGGCCGGAGCTCCACATGCTCGGACCGAGCCGAGAACTTCCACCGGCGAAACCAGTGGTGGCCGAGGCCGAGGCGACCCCAGGTAAGGTTATAAACCTTGCTTAAATGCTGTTTGAGGTTGTGGAACTAAGCTTTGAACGTAGAAAAGCTCCGGCGAAATTTTCGTCGGAACCGGATTAGGGGAGGTGCGGTTCACCGGTTCCTAGCATGTTCATGGTCATCGTTTGTATTGTACGTTAATGTTTAGGCGTTAAGGAGTCGAATGGTGTTTAAATGGTGAGAAAATGCCAAGTTTTGTGTTCGGTTTGTATTTTCCGGCGAGGAATCCGGCAGGCTTGCCGGAATTTGTACTGTTCCGGCGTCTTCTCCGGCGACAGTGGCCCGGTCAACCGGTCAACGGCTGACGTGGCATGCCACGTCGGCAGCCACGTCAGCGTGGGGGCCGCGGTCTGAAAATTAAACCGCCCAGATCGGACGGCCGTGGCTTCGCCACGTGTCGCGATCTGGGCTTTTGTAAAATAAAATAAAAAAAAGGATTTTCAGAAATTAATAAATGATTTTTGAAAATATTAAAATATTTTGATCCGACGGTTGTTATCGCGCCAAGTGGCACTCTGAGGAGCGTCCGATTTGACCGAAGATCGGACGCGCCAGAGGAGGCCACGTGGCGCGTCCTGGACCGTCGGATCAGGGGAATTTTCAGATAATTAAATAAAATAGATAAAAAATCAAAAACATCGTTAAAAAATAAGAAAAAATCGAAAAAATCGAAACGGTGTCGTTTTAGGCCGGTTTCGACCCCTAGGGTCGGGCCGGGCGCCCAGGAGGCGCGGGCCGGGTCTGACCCGGCCCGGAAAATATTTTTAAATATTTTAAAAAAAATTCAGAAAATAATATAATAATCAAAAAATCAATAAAAAATTGAAAAATCATAAAATATTCAAAAAAAATTCGAAAAATTCAGAAAAATTCTAAAAAATTCCAGAAAATAGGAAATGGCCACATTCAACTGGCCATGACCTGTTCCGGGTCATTTGACCCCCGATCTTTCCAAAAATGACGATTTTGCCCTTCCGGCAAACCGTCTTCCAAAAAAATTCTAAAAAAATCCAGGAAAATCCCAAAAAATAGGAAATGGCCACAAACAACTGGCCAAGGCTCATCCCAGGTGTTTTGAACCCCGAACCTTCTTGAAAATGACGATTTCGCCCTTTGGGCGAATTGTCTTCCAAAAATTGAAGAAAAATCAAGAAATTCCAGAAAATTCTCAAAAATGGGAAATGGCCACAATCAACTGGCCATGGAATATTTTGGGTAATTAGGTATCCAAACCTTCCAAAAAATGACGATTTTTCCCTTCGGGCTAATTGTCCCCGAATCTTCCCATTTTACCCCTTGCCCTAAATCACATCTTTCCTGAGCCCTTATGGCTATACTAGGAGGCCAATGATTGAAATTGATGTGTATTGACATGACTTATTTATGCACTTGACTTGCGCTTTTATTATATTGACTGTGATTTGATAGGACTAGTCTTTCAATCTGCATGAAACCCTGACTCATACCTATCTCACCCAAAATCGCGCCTGCATGAACTCTTAGTTAAGAAAATCACTCGCGTTAGGTACCGAAAGGGCGTTGGTAATGACACCGACGTAACCAAGTCCCCGAACCCAAAATCTCTGGTTCCGCAGAACTGATCGATCTCTCCCAATCGGTCAGTAAGGTTTCCGGTCTACCCTCCAAGAAAGACCGGTGGCGACTCCAAATGCATGCACGAGTTGCACATGCCACCACGACCACACTAAGGTCGAAAGCGATCGACTTTTATCGTCGAATCCCTCAAAAGATATACCTCCGCCGCGATTTGGTATGGGCCTGGGAGGGCCCGCGCCGATCTAAGGCCCGCGATCCACATTTCAGAGTGGGGGCCCGCGATCGGTAATCCATTATCCGCGTCCGATTTCGGACGGGTCGCGACAGCTGGCGACTCCGCTGGGGAATTTGTTCTAGAACACTTGGTTCTGGACCTCAAGTGGACTTAGGCCGTAATTAAAACGTTGAGTGATTTTTCTAACCCTGCAGGCGCTCTTGAAGGTAAGGTAAGTCCGCTCACGATAGGTGTTATATGTTTTTGCAGATTGGAGTGATAAGGGGTGTAGTCTGTGATTAACATTGTCTTATGCAGGATGGGCGTAGGAATGTATGTTATATGGATGATTTTGAAGCGCTGATTGATATATAAATTGTTACGCATGATTCACTGCATACTTGAGGATCACGACACTTTGCACAAAGCGCCCAAACCCAGGCCGCGAAATCACCCTTTTCAGGTAGCCATAGATCAGGGATCGATATGCAACGCTCTAGCGTGGATTGCGCTGGGGTCGACCATATTCGATCCCACTCACTATCCAAGTTGAGAATTTTATCCATTTGTTGTGGATTGCACTTATGGACGAATTTATCGACTCGGATAGAGGGAGGCCTTTAGGTTCCTCACCTAAGCCATTTTGATTTCTAGAGTCAAGCCTCACTTGTCTCATGCGCATGTATATGGATGGTTGGTATACCCAAAACCAAAATCATTGGGTACCTCTCATGGCGAGATCCCGCCATTTCTATTTAAATTCACTTGCTGTCTTTTATTTCTTGCGTAGCATGCTGCACTCATCAAGTTTGGATGGTTGAGTCTAATTCCATTTTACAGTACGTGTAAAATAGAGATGGTTTCCCCAAATCGGCCCAAGGTCCTGGAGGTATTCCAGTACGAGCGACGCATCGTCCGACACGAAGCCACCGAGACATTCAATGGGTTCCACTCCTTTCGTTTCATCCAAGGAAGGGCGCTTACGGGACGCAACCTTATCCGAGGAACGAATTGTTTTTACACCAAGTCCGCGGAACAACTCGAGCGCGCACACAAGTTCGAACTTGACAGGGAAAAGATGTGGAATATCTATCTGAAGCTGAGGGACGTGTTTAGCAGGATAGGAGCGATACCAGCGCCCCCTCCAGATGTTATCGAGATTTTGTCAGACGGAGAAGAGTCTACTGGAGGACATGCGTCGCCTACCCGCCCTGTGGTCTTTCCACCCGATGAGGAAGAGGGCCCGATCTAGGCAGGACAGCAGGGGCACCCGACATCATCTGACGATCCGATTTTGGGGGATCACCTTAGGTTCTTTAGGGTTGCTTTTCGGCTATGTCTTCGAAAGTTAGTCGGTCTTTTGAGTCTGTAAAGGGCATCCGCCTGTGGATCTCCCTCCTATCCCTTGCGCTTTAATTCCTAAGTCATAGGCGTCCTAAACACCGGAATGCGACATTGGAATTCCACCCAACCATTCAGACTTCCCTGGTCCGATCGTATGTCGCTGCCATTTGAAATCTTAGTTAGAACTCGTGTCTGGTTTGTTCGACACCAGTGCGAAGATCTAATTCTCATTTCATGATTACATGTGACATGTGATTGAATCAGTTCACGCCATGCATAAGCATATCATCTACATGGCATCATTATTTTCGTCCATTTCATCATACCCTCTGATGGGGTTAGCGCTGGAACCCCAATTTGGAATTCCTTTTATCCAAACGGGGAGCCCAACCTTCATCACGTCTAGGGTAAATAATGATTTGAACGAATCTGATGCCTGAGTAATCCATGGATAATTAATCACATTCTCATATTCTAGACTTGATGGGGAGAGGTGACATCCAAATCATCCCGGTCCCGCATAAGGAGCTACAAATGTGGTGGGGGCGCCTCAACGAGACCAACCAGACTTACGTCAAGCAAAGACTGGGGCACCTCGTAGATCTTGTCAAAATCAGATATCAACCAGCACTCATACAAGCGTTGGCACGATACTGGGATCCAACTACGCTGACGTTTAACTTCGAGGGCTTAGAGATCACACCCACACTGGAGGAGTACACAGCCGTCATCGGAGTCAAATTCCAAGAACAATCAGCTCGTCCTCCTTTAGGCCTTAACCCGTCCAAACTGCTATCCAAATTCCTTCGTCTCAAGACCATCGAGATTGAAAAGATTCTCAAATCTAACTCCGGTAGATTCCCATTCTCATTCCTATTTGACAACTACTCGAATCTGCCTATTGACACCGGCCATAAGTCGGGAATGATCTTCATCCTAGCGTTCTTTGGGTTCGTACTGTTCCCTACATCCAGAACCACATTCAATCCTTCCATCGTCCACATAGTCTACCAGGCATGCGACCGTTTAGACTACTCGCATATGATCCTCGCAGAGACTTTCCTATCCCTGAATCGCTACCAAGCTGCTCTAGACCATTCCCAGTCCTCTCGGAAGACTATCTTTCAAGCCTCAAATGGTCTCCTCTTCATGTGGATCACCTCTCACCTTAAAATGCTCAATCTTCATGTGGGCTGCACCCGAATCGACGAGGATATCCATCCTATCCAGTCCTTCCTCAAATGTCAATCGCTCATTTCCAATCGTTCTTTCATTGGCTGGTACAATCTCCTAAAAAGGCTAGAACCCGGACAACTCCGATGGCGGCTGAGGCGGCCCAAAATGTGCAAGGCACGCATCACTACCGAGGGTGGGAGACCGATCCCACTCTTAGGATTCACAGGGGCCGTATCATATCATCCGATTAGAGTTGTCAGACAATTTGGCATGCTGCAGGAAATCCCTCCCCAAGTTCTCCCTGACAAATTCGCCTTCGATGTTCCCCAAGGAACGATTACCGAGAAAACCAAGGCGCGCCTCCAAACCATGATCGATGACATAGAACAAGTACTGAAGGACTCCCCGCCCCAAGACGTGGAGTGGCCGGATCAGCTGGACCCTGAAATGGACTTACATCGGGCCTCCGAAGAGTACATCCGAGCCTTCAAGAGGATTCGACCGACGCCGGTTGAACCGTACGTCCCCGAGTACATTGTCCCATACCAGCCAGGAGTGGAGCCATACATACCGGAGGACGTCGGGCCGTCAGTTTATCAGGAAGTCGAAGTGGTCCACAGCCAGGGATTTTATGACGCCGAGGGGTGATGAAGGAGCAATCCTTCCCATCAAGCCTAGGATGTTGAAATGTCGTTATCGCATTCTCATCAAGCTCTTCTAAGAGCCCTTTTATTTGTAATGAACATTTTGGCTTATGCATTAAAACATCCTTTGAAAACTCCAATCTTGATTGTCGTGGATTACTCGTTGCCCAAATGGCATGGTGATTGTTGTTCATGAACATGTTACCAAGGAATCACACACCCTGTGACTGCTTTTCCATCAACGTAAATCTAATTTGTGGTCTTTCGGACAGGTAGTCTCTAATCACGGAACCCAGAAGAGCTCATATTAGAACTCGTCGTCGAGTCAGAATGGAGCAAGAGGAGTTGGGGTCCCGAGTGGATAACTTGGAAGGCCAAATGACGTCAATGGCCGCTATGCTGGCCGAAATGAAAGCCATGATGGTAGCTGCACAAGAGAGGAACGCCGTACCGGTACCGGACCTTAACCAAGCTGCGCGTCCTTCGGCATCCGTTGCTTCAGATGCGACGCAAATTCCAGAGGAAAACATGACCGAAAAGGTTAACCAAGTGCCAATGGCTGACGCACCACCGAAGGTTGCACCCGTGATCATTAGCCTAGAGGGAGATAAAAAGGAGAAACCCGTCGGCAAGACTGAAGAAGGTGCAAGGAGGCTAGCAAAAATTGAAGAGTGCCTGAGCAGCCAAGGATATGAGTTGGCCAGGTTCGATAAGATGTCGCGATTCGCGAAGATAGAAGCGCCACCAGATTACAAAGAACCCGACTTCATCAGGAAATATAATGGGACAGGCTGTCCCCGAGCTCACCTGAAATATTACCTACGCAAAATGGCGCACTACTCTGACTACGTCCCCTTGCTGATGAATACGTTTCAAGAAAGCTTGTCGGGAGTGGCACTAGCTTGGTTTATTGAAGTAGATTTGGAAGACTATGACGGTTGGGAGGACCTGGCGGAAGATTTTTTACGCCAATATAAGTTCAACACCGCTGCGGCACCTTCTAGAGAGGATTTGCTAAGGACTATGAAAGGGAAGAGTGAGACAATTCGCACCTACGCTCAAAGGTGGCGTGCCATAGCCACACAAGTCAAACCGTCTATTCCGGAAGACGAGCTGGTTGACCTATTCTTGAAGGCACTACCCTATGAGTATTTCGACAAGTTGAACACGTCGGGCTGTCAGACATTCACGCATCTGATCAAAGTTGCTGAAAGATTGGAGTGGGCGGTGAGAGAGAGAAAGGCGCCAGAGATAGTGACAAGGCGTCAGTATCCGGCTCGGAAGGAGAGGGAAGCCGGGATCGACGTGGCCTTTGTACCGAATCCGCCTAGGCCCAAACAGTTCTCCAATTCAAGCCCAGCCCAAGGAGGCTCATCGTGGTCGGCACAGAAGCAATTTGAGCCAAAGAAGAAATTACCCCCCAAGCAGTTCACACCCTTGCCTAGATCATTATCAAAGTTGCTGCCCATGTTGCTAGAGGAGCGCCTGGTCGCTAAAGAGCCCCCGAGGCCAAATCCGGTGAAGTTTAATGGTTATGACGAGAGTCAGTCATGTGTCTATCACATGGGAGAGAAGGGCCACAACGTGGATAACTGCTTTATTCTGAAGTGCAAGGTGCAAGCTCTCATCGATAGTCGTATTCTCAAATTCGACAAAATGGAGCCGAACGTACAGCAGAACCCACTCCCGGATCATCAAGTTGTAGGGGTGATCTTTGAGGACGAAGAAGAGAATCACCTTGGATTTGGAACGGGTACGGGCAAGTATCGCGTGGCTCTGACAGTCATTCCAACCGGCCGGAGCAAAGGAGATATCTTAAAGGGGAATGGGATACTGTATCTAACGAAGCCATTGAGTATGAAAGTGATTGGCAAACCCGAACATAAAAGGTATCCCAAAAAGGGATATCTCAAAGGAGGCACGTATGCCGACGCGAAAAATGCCGGGGCTCTCTGGGACAGGTCACTGGCCAAGGGTTCGCAGGGTGAATCATTGAGGAGGTTTAATTCAAAGGAGCTCAACGGTCTAGTTGGAATGGTGGGAAGTACTAAGCCTCTCATCATCAACCTAAATAGAATTGACAATTGGAAGGGAGATGGTGACTACCCGCCTAAGCCAGTTGTAATCCGCCTCGCTGACGATGAAGCTGATGATGAATCGAGTGTGGAAATTAGAAGGATGTCACCGGTAATAATAAAACTTCCCCCTGTAGACGACTACAACCCTAAGGAAGCCCATTGGGATTATGGGACAGATAAGATCAGCGCCGTGACGCGATCGGGAAGATTCTACGCACCACGAGAGGGTGAGTCAGAGAAAAGAGAAGTGTCTAAAGAAGACGCCGAGAAACTATTGTCTATCGTTAGAACCAGCGAGTTCGAGGTCATAGAGCAGTTGCGGAAGATGCCAGCTCAGATCTCCCTACTAGATCTGTTCTTAAATTCTGAAAAGCACAAGGACGCACTTATGAAAGTCCTGAACGAGGTGCACGTGCCCGAATCCATTAATGAGGTGCAATTGGAAAATTTCGTAGGTGCTATCTTACTGAAGGATCAGATAAGTTTCTCCGACGAGGATTTCCCGATGGAAGGACGGGCGCATAATAAGGCGCTGTATATAACAGTGAAATGCCACGGCAAGCAAGTATCTCATGTATTGGTTGATAATGGCTCGGCTTTTAACATCTGCCCTTTGGCCACTTTGAGGAGTCTGGGCGTGAATGAAGAACTGATCAGAACCTCTAAAGCCAGTATTAGAGCCTTTGACGGAACGAGGAAGACCGTGGTCGGGGAAATCGAACTGGATGTTTTCATAGGCCCAACCAGCTTCTCCATCGGATTTCAGGTGATGGATTTACCAAGTGCCTTCGGATTCCTTCTCGGGAGACCGTGGATCCATATAGCTGGA
Source organism: Rhodomyrtus psidioides (assembly GCA_021437785.1). Taxonomy (NCBI): domain Eukaryota; kingdom Viridiplantae; phylum Streptophyta; class Magnoliopsida; order Myrtales; family Myrtaceae; genus Rhodomyrtus; species Rhodomyrtus psidioides. The sequence goes on along the minus strand of JAILYB010000007.1, from coordinate 11,454,328 downwards.
GCTGTACCGTCCAGTCTACATCAGAAGGTCCGCTTTGTAGTTAACAACAAAGTAATCACTGTGCACGGTGAAGTGGATCTCGTGACATACAAGAATAGTGCTGTTCCGCATGTGGAACCGGACGGGAAAGAAGAGGCGAGTTTCCATTCCCTTGATCTGGTGGCAGCCGTCCACATGCCCGTAGGGACCAAGCTAAGAGTCCCTGCCCTCTCTCAGTATGACCTTCTGCCAGGAAAGATGCTGTTATCCTATGGATTCGCTCCAGGAGGCGGTTTAGGTAAACATAACCAGGGAATCCGAGCACCTTTAAAGCTGAACTCGAACGAAGGCAGGGCTGGCTTAGGATATGTTGGCGAGCGAAATTGGCGCCGTACTGGAGGTAGAGGCTCTGGCCGAAACAGAGGTGAGAATCAAAGAAGCAACGGACGCAGAGGAGGACGAAACGGTTCGTTCATTGGCTCAAGTGTTTGGAAAGGCAAAGCTAAGGCGTTTGGCAACGAGCTTGAGCAGTATTTCTCCAAGGCTTCCAAGTGGCTGGCAGACGAAGTTGCGCTGGACGAGATCGATCCTGATCTGGAGAATCCTTTCCTGGAGGACACTGTGAATGTCATCATTGACTGGCTCGGTGCAAACAATGACGTCACTGAGTAAAGAGACCTCTCTTTCACTTTCAGCATTTCGTTTTATTGCTTGTGTTGCATTTCAATTCAGTCTAGTCATTTCCCTTTCTACTTCCGGTGTGAGCGGATAATGCCTCTTAGATCTCCGACCGTGGGTCCAATTGGCACGCTTTGTAACACGGTCCATTTTGCAAAACATCTCGGGTTTTATTAAGGGCACATAGGGTAACAGATCGGCCCTATGATGATCGCCTCCTTGGTTTGAGGCTTGAGGCCCGATTTACCTTATGTCCCCTGATTTTCAAGTGAGTTTCAGAGATCAATAGTATCGGGGGATACGAGGATTGGTCCCGTCTTTCGGCATTCCTCATTTTATTTAAAAAAAAAAAGAAAAAAGAAAAAAAAGCAAAACAAAAAAAAAGGATTTTTCCTGAGTTTCGTTCGTACGAATTGGATGAACTAACCATTCTCATGACATTTCAGGCATATCATCTCCAACATGCATACCAGGTTATTAGACGACTCGGATCATCAGGAAGATTCTTCTTGTGATATTGAAGATGTTGAAGATGAGGGTCAGAGGGCCATCCAGAGAGAGTGCATTGCTTTCGAAGAATCCATGCCTCCCACCACTGAGGAACCGTTGACCGTTAACTTGGGAGACTCGGAAGATGTCAAAGAAGTAAAGATCGGTGGACACCTATCTCAAACGGAGGCGGCCAGAATCACCAAATTGCTGAGAGAATATCAGGATATCTTCGCGTGGTCATACGCAGACATGCCAGGCCTGGATCCTAGTATCGTAGAGCATGCACTGCCCATCAATCCCGGTTTCAAGCCCGTAAAACAGGGAAGCAGAAGGATGAAATCAGAGCTGTCTGATAGAATCAAAGAAGAAGTGATGAAACTTTTAAGGGTGGGCTTTATTGAGGCAATTCCGTATTCTGATTGGATCGCCAACATCGTCCCGGTGATGAAAAAGGATGGAAGGATCCGTATTTGCGTAGACTATCGGGACCTGAACAAGGCAAGCCCGAAGGATGACTTCCCGCTTCCCCACATAGACGTCTTAGTAGACAGTACAGCGGGATATGAACTGTTCTCGTTCATGGATGGATTCTCTGGTTACAATCAGATACTCATGAAGAAGGAAGATCAGGCTAAAACCGCGTTCACAACCCCATGGGGAAATTTCTGTTACAAAGTCATGCCTTTTGGGTTGAGGAATGCCGGGGCAACGTACCAAAAGGCCATGGTAACCTTGTTCCACGATATGATCCACAAGGAAATCGAAGTATATGTCGACGACATGATCGCCAAATCCAGACCAGGACAAGACCATGTTCAGGTATTAAAGAAGTTGTTTGAGCGTTTGCGGAAGTATAGACTGAGGCTGAACCCTAATAAGTGCATATTTGGGGCAAAGTCTGGAAAGCTACTGGGATTCATAGTCAGTCATAGAGGCATCGAACTTGATCCTTCTAAAATCCAAGCTATAAATGACATAGCAACCCCGTCGACGGTGAAAGAAATTAGGAGCCTTTTAGGGCGATTGAACTATATTGCCAGGTTTATATGCCAACTAACTGACACAGCTAGGCCATTCTTCCGGCTTTTAAAGAAGGGCGCCAAGGTAACTTGGGATGCGGAATGTCATCAGGCACTACAGAGGATTAAGGAATACTTGACCTCCCCGCCGATTCTAGTACCCCCGACTCCGGGACATCCGTTGACTCTGTACTTGACTGTTCATCAAGAGTCGCTGGGAGCTCTACTGGCACAGACCAGTCCGGGAGATGGCAAGGAAAGGGCCATATACTATCTGAGTAAAAAGTTCACCTCGTCCGAGATGAATTACTCCCCCGTGGAAAGAACGTGCGCTGCAGCAGTCTGGGTGCTTCGCAGGTTGAGACAATACACCCTACACCATCACATACAGTTGGTGACCGAGAGCGATCCGATCAAATACCTGCTAGAGAAGCCGACTCTAATCGGAAAGTTGGCTAAATGGCAGGTTATGTTATCCGAGTTTGACATAAAAAGTTCATCCCAAAAGTCTGTTAAGGGAAGAGCTATCGCGGATATGCTGGCAGAAGACCCCCATGCAGGGGCAGCCCCGAAGGCAGCTCAAATCAAAGGCCAAGTCTTGATGCTATCAGAAGGCAAGTGGGTCATGTATTTCGATGGCGCGGTCAACCTATCAGGGGCCGGCACTAGGGCGGTACTGGTATCCCCAGAAGGACAACATTATCCCGTCGCTGCCAACTTGATATTTCCATGCACCAATAATATATCGGAATACGAGGCATGTATTCTCGGCTTGCAACTAGCCGCCTCCATGAAGGTGCGAAGATTACAAGTCTATGGGGATTCCATGCTCATCATTCTCCAAACTCAAGGAGAGTGGAAGACAAGAGACTCCAAGCTTATTCCTTATCATGAGTGGCTGAAGGAGCTAGCTCTAGGGTTCGAGGAAATCACTTTTGAATATCTGCCAAGGACGCAAAACCATTTCGCGGACGCTTTGGCCACGTTATCCTCTATGTTGCAAGTAGCAGGCGGGCTTAACATCGAGCCCCTGAGAATAGACGTGATTAGGCAACCGGCCCATTGTATGGCGATCGAGGAGGAATTTGACGGTGAACCGTGGTACCATGACGTTAGAAACTATCTCTTAAAAGGAACGTTTCCCGAAGGAAGTCGAGGGGTTGATAAGAGATACATAGTTAAGATGGCCACCAAGTTCTTTTTGAGCGGTCAGACCTTGTACAAAAGGTCATTCGATTCAATTTTGTTGAGATGCGTAGACGCTAAGGAGGCAAACTTGCTCATGAAAGAAATACACGATGGAGTATGCGGTCCACATATGAACGGCCATCTCCTTGCAAGGAAGATCATGCGACTTGGTTACTTTTGGATGACCATGGAGTCGGACTGCAATCAACATGTCAGATCTTGTCATCAATGTCAGGTGTACGGAGACCGGATCAATGCGCCTCCGAACGAACTCCATCAAATGTCAGAAGCTTGGCCATTCTCCATGTGGGGGATAGACATGATCGGGCCAATAAACCCTGCCGCCTCCAATGGTCATCGCTTCATCTTAGTAGCGATCGATTACTTCTCCAAGTGGATTGAGGCCAGTTCATACACAAACGTCTCTGCAAAGAACGTAGCAAGATTCATTAAGAGGGACATAATCTCTCGATATGGGTCTCCTCAAGCGATCATCACAGACAATGGGTCTAATTTGAATAACAAGGCGGTCGATGACCTGCTGAATGACTTCAATATCCGACATCTCAACTCATCCCCCTATCGCCCGCAAATGAACGGAGCAGTGGAAGCGGCGAACAAGAACATCAAGAAAATTCTGGCAAAGACTGCCGAGAATTACAGAGATTGGCATGAGAGGTTACCCTATGCATTAATGGCATATCGGACGTCGATTCGGACTTCAACTGGGGCAACTCCCTACTCCCTCGTTTACGGCATGGAGGCGGTCCTGCCTGTGGAAATGGAAATTCCATCATTGCGAATCCTATCGGAGGTCAAGCTTTCTGAGGCTGAGTGGGTACGACACAGATATGAACAGCTCAGTTTCATTGATGAGAGGCGCCTGAGGGCGATCTGCCACGGCCAAAATTACCAGAAAAGGGTGGCCAAGTCGTTCAACCGGAAGGTCAAGCCCAGGCATTTTGAAGTCGAAGACCTCGTGGTGAAGAAGACACTGCCAAACGGAGCTCATCCTGGGGGCAAGTTCACTCCGAACTACGAGGGCCCGTATGTTGTAAAAAAGGTCCTGATAGGAGGAGCCTTGATACTTGTGAATTCAGACGGGAAAGAACTGGGATACCCCGTAAACGCCGATGCGGTCAAGAAGTACTATCCTTGAAATAGAATCAGAAGCCGATTTGACTATCTTCTTAATGATCTGAGTCGCTATAGGACCACGGCACGCATTTCATGCATTCCATACATACATGCGCATCTTTCACATTCGCAGGATTGATGAGAGATTCAAGGACCAGACCCTTGACGAGGATACGTGGAAATAGGAGCTGCGACTACAATGAGCCGAGGTCATCGTCAAATTTACAGGAAGAAGGGACTACCGTAACTCGTTTGAGTTCAGAAGTCTCTAGGACCCTGTAAAACCCCCAAGGTTCGTATTCGAAATGTCTAGCCTTAACAAAAATGAGTAAAAGAGTGATAATGAGCATTTTCAGCAAGAGGTTTTCAAATCATTCGAAAGGAGATTTTCTCCAACCAAGAAAAGTTGTTCAAAACTTGCAAAAGGACGTTTTCTCAAAAGACGAGAGGCAAAGCCTAGTCCAAACACGTCCTATACACACCTGAGGTGAGTAGGGCGGATCAGATAGCAAAATCTGGACCTACGTGAGTAGGGATTATTCGCAACAATTACATAGATTGGGATGACGGAGGCATTCGTTTCATATCCCCAAACACTACAGGTGACCATTGACAACCCCTTTGAACGGCGGTTTTCATTCTCAACCCTGTCGAGAACCACCCCACATTGGGGCAAAATGGAGGCGAGTCCAGCAGCATCAGGAGAAAATGGTTAGAAATTTTCTTGCTCGGACTAACATCAATCTTTGTGTGTTGTTTATATGGTAATCCAAGTGCCATAGGATGACGAGAAGTATTCATTTCTCTATCCCACACACCATACCCTTTGCACAGCCAAGTTGGGCCTGCCAAATTATTTCATAAACCCGTTGGTGATCGTTGCACATTCCAAGACGAATGCATCATCACTTCAGAAACGGAGGAGTGCGAGACTTAGGGATTACAAAGAAATTCCTAGGCTAATGCTTAAAGCGTGTTTAGACATTTGGTCACATGTCTAATACGACCTCTCAAAGATGAGAAAAAGCGGGATTTCAAAAGAAAAATGAAAAGGAAAAGATGATGAGAAAAATCCCCAGCATCAAGAAAAAGCAAAGTGCCTAGTAAAAGCAAGGCCGATGCCTGGGTGAACAATTTGTATCAATCCCACCAGTGAAACCAGTTTAGAAACAGGAGAAGAAAAATTCAGAAGGAGTCAGATTCCAAAAACTACTCCTCAAACGGTATCAAGCGCGGAGCAAAGACGCAGATAGAGTTGGTAGTCTCTTAATGCAGCCAGGGGCATTTTCTCAGAAATTTGTGCACACCTCAAAAGCGGTTGCACACCTCAAAAATTGAAGATGCAGAATGAAAAAGATAGGTGACAAGTTTGCAATGATCACCAACGTCAATCCCCTCATGAATTCTGGGCCAAAAACAAGCCTTTTTTCGGTCCCCAATCCTACCAAAGTTACAACCCTGAAACAGTCTTCTCTGACTAAGATACTTGGGTTAACATATTTCTTAGCTCGAAGAGGTACGAGCAAGACTATTTCTTTCTCATTTTGCAGGGTTCTCGACTTGTAGACCTGGAGCAAATGGTGAAGACTTTCATTCAATGGCCTCGACTCCCAAAGCGGGTCCCCCTTGAAAACCAGTATCCAAGCCCAACATTACGGTCCCGTGGAAGACCTCCCGACCGATCAAAATGTATGCGCTGCGAATGAGCCTAAAACCTAGCACAGGTATAAAAATCATTACCTCAAAACAGGTGAGAAGACCTCCTCGTCGAGAAATATTCCCATTGATGTTTTGAACAAACTCCTTTTCGAATTTTCAAACCGTTGATCCAGATTTTCCATGCAAGGAATTTGTGATCACATTTGCATGTTGCAAGAATGCTTTGGATAACCTCCAGCATCAAAATGCACATTTCACGATTAAAACTTAAATCATACAGTTTTTGTCAAATGGACAGCCGTGGTCTTCCCAAAGATTACTAACGTTTTCTTGGTGAAGAAGAATCTTTCAGGCTCAAACTTTTGCAGGATCCTTGGAAACCCCAAATCCCCAAAAGAACCTATGCCCAGCGAAAGGTGGTGCTTATATCTGATATCTCTGCAGGATTTTGGTAACCCCAGATCCCAGATGGATATTTTACTCCATGAAGTGGAGTGCACAGGCTTAAGCTTTTACAGGATTTCATGGAGAACCCATGATCCCGGAAGGATGCCTTGCTCTGTCAAGAAGAGCTCGTAGGGTCATGTTTTGCAGGATTCCTGGAGAACCCGGGTCCCAAACTGATACCTTCTTAATGAGAAATTGCAGGTCTCAGCTTTCTGCAGGATAATTGGAGTCTCCAGATCCCAGAAAGGTACCTCGCATGTCGAAAGGACAATTCGGCCTTCTGCGAGATTTCAGGTAACCCCTAAATCCCAGAATAGCCTTAAGGTGAACCTAAAGTTAGGTAAATCTTCCAAAAGAGACCTTAATGGGTCGTCTGTAGGCAAAGCCTTTTAGTAGGCAAACCTTCTTCAAGACCGATCTACAGAACGATCGAGTCTTCGACTAGTCCCAACAAGACGGGATATGTCATTCCATAGGCGGAGCCTTTTAGTAGGCAAACCTTTTCCAAGACCGATCTACAGAACGATCGAGTCTTCGACTAGTCCCGACAAGAAGGGATATGTCAATCTTTAGGCAAAGCCTTTTAGTAGGCAAACCTTTTCCAAGACCGATCTACAGAACGATCGAGTCTTCGACTAGTCCCGACAAGAAGGGATATGTCAATCTTTAGGCAAAGCCTTTTAGTAGGCAAACCTTTTCCAGGACCGATCTACAGAGCGATCGAGTCCCCGACAAACCCTACAGAACGGGCGCGTCATCCTTAGATTCCTATCAGTCTGGAGTCTCACAAAGGTAGAAACCGCCATAAGGGTCAACTTGATGGTAGAAACCGCCATAAGGGTCAACCAGCGGTAGAAACCGTCATAAGGGTCAACTCCATGGTAGAAACCGCCATAAGGGTCGATTGAATGGTAGAAACCGCCATAAAGGTCAACTAATGGTATGACCTACCATACAGGTCAGAGCTTAATCTCCCTAGGATATTCTGAACCAGTCCTAGGTATCTTCTTGAAAGTCATCGCAACCAGCAGCATCTGACAGGTGAGCTTCGGGTAAGCCTCTCTCACTCCGGCCCATGTTCGAATTGCAAGAGTAAACCGGTGATTAATTTGAGCATTCATCAAAAGACTTGAAGGTCCGATGTCATAGCATTTCTTTCCCCCAGTCGAGTCGGTCAAGATCCAGGTGTCATTTTGTCTTTGAAAGCAACCTCTGACGAGCTCACTCTCAAAGAGGGGCAGCTGTTGACACCTGATTTTTGACCATCCGTTATTATAGTTTTTATTTCTAAAATTAATTAAAAATAGCAAAAAATGTCAAAAAATTGCAAAATCAACTTTGGGAGCCTTAGCCTAGCCTTAGGAACCAATTTTGAACAAAAAATATTTTTTGAATTTTTTAATATTTTTTGGAATTTATTTAATTATAAAAATACCCAAAAAATCAGGAAAAATACCATTCGTGGTCAGAAAATTACACAAAAATATTCAGAAATTTTATTTTAATTTCCTCTTTAATATTTTCACTTTTTACCAGGGAAATTTGGCTCGGTTCATGGGGTTCCTTCACAAACCTAATCCCGAACCGGGCCTAAAAAATCCTTTTCGAGTCTTTTAATTTTCAATTCTCGGTTTTTATAAGCTATGACATTGGATTCTAGAGTATTGAAATGCAATTGGGTCAATTGGCCCTCCAATTTGATCAATTTTAACTAAAAGGGCTTAATTGCATAAAAATCTTTCAATTTAGTCCCCGGTTTTACAATTTGTGAAATTAAATTTCACACGGGCACACCCATTAAAATCAAACACCTCTACCCTATAGTTTTCATCATGCTTAATCCATTGATGGGCTCAATTTTGAATAATTCGATCGTTTGGACCTTCGATTTGGTGGAATTCATTTTCGGATCCTAGGGACAATTTGGGGTTTTCATAAAATTTCAATCAATTGATTCACGAAAATACCCATATTTGATAGAAAACGTGTCAAGGAATCCGATTTTGCCATCAATTTCATGAAAAGAGGTCAATTTGGGGCCCGATTTGGGCGATTTGGCCGAACTGGGCCGGTCGGGTCCGGCCCGGCCCGACCCGGTCCGACCGGGTCTGCAACTCAGTTGCAGACCCATGCCGCGCACCGAACAGAGGAAAACAGGGGGGGAGTGGGCAGCGGCGTTTTTAAAAGAAAAAAAGGACTATGCGCATGGGGGACCATGGCAGACGTCGGGGGTCGGACTTTGGCAGAGGTGTGGGCACGGAAAGCACGCCGGTCGGCCACCGGAATGGAAGGGGAAGCTCGGTTTAAGGGGAGTTCGGTTGAGGGGAAAGAAGATTTTTGGAGAGAGCAAAAACAAAAGATCACAGAACCATTGCCGAGCTTCAACAAACGATACTAGTCGTCACTGAAGCCTTGGTGGCCGTCGACAACCTTTGACAGGTCAATACTCTCCCCCGGTCTTCGTTTTTTTTTATGACCGCCGGGCGCTCGACGAAATGCCCGAATGGGCTTTGCATTTTTCGGGTCTCGGTCGGGACTCCCCGAGTCCTATTTGCCGCGCATTTTGTTCCTAAACTCCTCTAACACCATCCCTCCGCTCGACTTACCCGTCCTTTTGCATCGAAACCACGCCGGAGGTGGTGGCCGGAGCTCCACATGCTCGGACCGAGCCGAGAGCTTCCACCGGCGAAACCAGTGGTGGCCGAGGCCGAGGCGACCCCAGGTAAGGTTATAAACCTTGCTTAAATGCTGTTTGAGGTTGTGGAACTAAGCTTTGAACGTAGAAAAGCTCCGGCGAAATTTTCGTCGGAACCGGATTAGGGGAGGTCCGGTTCGCCGGTTCCTAGCATGTTCATGGTCATCGTTTGTATTGTACGTTAATGTTTAGGCGTTAAGGAGTCGAATGGTGTTTAAATGGTGAGAAAATGCCAAGTTTTGTGTTCGGTTTGTATTTTCCGGCGAGGAATCCGGCAGGCTTGCCGGAATTTGTACTGTTCCGGCGTCTTCTCCGGCGACAGTGGCCCGGTCAACCGGTCAACGGCTGACGTGGCATGCCACGTCGGCAGCCACGTCAGCGTGGGGGCCGCGGTCTGAAAATTAAACCGCCCAGATCGGACGGCCGTGGCTTCGCCACGTGTCGCGATCTGGGCTTTTGTAAAATAAAATAAAAAAAAGGATTTTCAGAAATTAATAAATGATTTTTGAAAATATTAAAATATTTTGATCCGACGGTTGTTATCGCGCCAAGTGGCACTCTGAGGAGCGTCCGATTTGACCAAAGATCGGACGCGCCAGAGGAGGCCACGTGGCGCGTCCTGGACCGTCGGATCAGGGGAATTTTCAGATAATTAAATAAAATAGATAAAAAATCAAAAACATCGTTAAAAAATAAGAAAAAATCGAAAAAATCGAAACGGTGTCGTTTTAGGCCGGTTTCGACCCCTAGGGTCGGGCCGGGCGCCCAGGAGGCGCGGGCCGGGTCTGACCCGGCCCGGAAAATATTTTTAAATATTTTTAAAAAAAATTCAGAAAATAATATAATAATCAAAAAATCAATAAAAAATTGAAAAATCATAAAATATTCAAACAAAATTCGAAAAATTCAGAAAAATTCTAAAAAATTCCAGAAAATAGGAAATGGCCACATTCAACTGGCCATGACCTGTTCCGGGTCATTTGACCCCCGATCTTTCCAAAAATGACGATTTTGCCCTTCCGGCAAACCGTCTTCCAAAAAAATTCTAAAAAAATCCAGGAAAATCCCAAAAAATAGGAAATGGCCACAAACAACTGGCCAAGGCTCATCCCAGGTGTTTTGAACCCCGAACCTTCTTGAAAATGACGATTTCGCCCTTTGGGCGAATTGTCTTCCAAAAATTGAAGAAAAATCAAGAAATTCCAGAAAATTCTCAAAAATGGGAAATGGCCACAATCAACTGGCCATGGAATATTTTGGGTAATTAGGTATCCAAACCTTCCAAAAAATGACGATTTTGCCCTTCGGGCTAATTGTCCCCGAATCTTCCCATTTTACCCCTAGCCCTAAATCACATCTTTCCTGAGCCCTTATGGCTATACTAGGAGGCCAATGATTGAAATTGATGTGTATTGACATGACTTATTTATGCACTTGACTTGCGCTTTTATTATATTGACTGTGATTTGATAGGACTAGTCTTTCAATCTGCATGAAACCCTGACTCATACCTATCTCACCCAAAATCGCGCCTGCATGAACTCTTAGTTAAGAAAATCACTCGCGTTAGGTACCGAAAGGGCGTTGGTAATGACACCGACGTAACCAAGTCCCCGAACCCAAAATCTCTGGTTCCGCAGAACTGATCGATCTCTCCTAATCGGTCAGTAAGGTTTCCGGTCTACCCTCCAAGAAAGACCGGTGGCGACTCCAAATGCATGCACGAGTTGCACATGCCACCACGACCACACTAAGGTCGAAAGCGATCGACTTTTATCGTCGAATCCCTCAAAAGATATACCTCCGCCGCGATTTGGTATGGGCCTGGGAGGGCCCGCGCCGATCTAAGGCCCGCGATCCACATTTCAGAGTGGGGGCCCGCGATCGGTAATCCATTATCCGCGTCCGATTTCGGACGGGTCGCGACACATGTCTTTGAGAGAAACCTCTTGCGAGATTCCTCTCAAAGAGGGGCAGCTGTTGACACCTAATTTTGGATCAGTCTTTTTCTAGTTATTTCTTAGAAAATTCATAAAAACTTCATAAAAAGTCAAAAAAAATTATAAAATTAACTTTGGTGGCCTTGGCCAAGCCTAAGGAACCATTTTGACAAAAAAAATAATTTTTCATATTTTTCGTATTTTTTAATATTTTTGGAAATTAGGAAAATACTTGAAAATTCAAGAAAAAAAGCATTTGAGGTAACAAAAATATGGACAAATAGTCAATATTTTTATTTTAAATCCCTTGTCTTTTTGACCTCACAAAATGTCAAAAATCAGATTCAATTGTACGTGTGCCTTTGTAACACATATGATTGAATTTGGTAAAAAAATGTCAATTGAGTCTTTCAATTTGAAATTTTGGTATTTTTTAGGATCTTGACATTCAATCTAATTGTCCCTTATTGTAATTTAACCCAATTGTCCACACATAATGTTTAAATGCATAAATTAGGCAAAATTGTATACTAAATTGCATTTTAGTCCTTGAAATTGGGCATAATTCAAATTACTTTCAATTCAAGGACTACCATTACAAATTGAAATCACTACCCAATGCTTTTCACAATTCCGAATCGATTGGCATGGGTAATTTGGTCCCATTTAATCATTTGAGCCCTCAATTGCACAATTCCCCGATTTGCAATTAAAGGAAAATTTAGGGTTTTCATAGAAATTGGTATGAACTTTTGGGTAAAACCATATTTTTAGATAAAATTCATGCCCTAAATTCTATTATGAGGTCCAATTGCAAAAATTCCCCATCAATTTAGGTTTAATTTGAAAATTGCAAGTTGGAACCGGTTCAGACCGGTCAGACCGCCCGGTCAGACCGGTTGAACCGTTTTGCTACAGTGTCATCGTCTTCCTCAGGACTCTCGCGCGAATGGACAGTTCTCAGGTGAATTTTGATCGAGCAATCGACTAGACAATCGGCCATAATCGGGAGAGGTTAGGTGGGCGCCTTATTCCTCACCTCAAGACCTTTCGATCAAGACCAGCCTCAAGACAAATAGCCGGCGGACGAGCTCCGGCGAGGTCAGTCAAACCTGCAAATCTACAAAAGTCAACAAAAGCAAACTCAGAGCAAATTCGCGTTAAATTCGAACCAAATGACACTCGTCGGAAGGCTTGACGTACTTGGACAGATACCCAACAGATTCCGTCACCGTCCGATGACCAAATGGCGCATGGGAGGCACGTGACAGGGGGAGAAGGGAGTTCCCCGCTCGGCACCAAAATTCGAAACAGGTATAAAGGCTAATGGACCTTCAAGAACGAGAAACTTAGTTGATTCAGTTAGAGGAGAGTGAACAGAATCGAAAAAGAGAGAGGACGAACGAGAGAGAGCTCGCCCTCCATCGCCATTATCGAGGGCAGAGCTCGAATCTGCAGAGCGTCGGTCAGGCCTTTCCAGGCTAGACCAAAGCTTCAAGAGACTGTTAGGAGGCCACCCATACGGGGAGGAAGCGATCGCCGTCGACCGCGCGAGCCGAAACCACGAAATTAGGTGAGTCTGGTCTTCAAGCTTTCGCACTGTGCTTTAATGGTGGAACTCGATTCCAACCTTGATTCTTTGAGTTAGGGTAGGCGTTTTACTCCTCACACATCCCTAACCATCATTGCATCTTCATTTTGCATCGACTTCACTCGAATACCTCGAATCGAGTCTTCAAAATTAGCCTCCATAGCCGATCACTGTTCAAAGTCGCCCAGGCAAATCTGGGCCGAGCGAGCACAATCGGAGTTCGAGGTAAGTCTTCTGAACATTGAGTGATGCTTCTGTGTTGATGAATTAGCCTAAAATGCCATGAATCGCATTATTAGAATAGCTATGTACGTACTGGTTCGAGCTTCCCCGCGCTCGATCCTGTGGGTGAAGTCACGCGATTTTACGATATGTTGTATACGAACCCGAGACGAGTCGATTGCCGCAGGTCTCGCTCGATTCCTTCAAGATTCCACCGTTGGATCATCGCCGGAGGGTCGTTGTTGACACCAGATTTTTTCACCATCTGTTATTGTGATTTTTATTTTAAATTAATTAAAAATATAAAAAAAAGTCATAAAATTGAAAAAAACAACTTTGGAAGCCTTGGCTTAACATCAGGAACCAATTTTGAAAAAAAAGTATTTTCATATTTTTTAATATTTTTCGAATTTATTTAATTATAAAAATACCCAAAAAATCAGAAAAATACCATTCGTGGTCAGAAAAATACAAAAAATATTCAGTAATTTTCTTTATTTTCCCTCTTTAAGCTTGTTACTTTAAATCTTGAAAATTCGGCTTAGGTCACTATGTTCCTTAACAAATGTAAACCCGAACCGAGCCTAAAAAAATCCTTTTCGAGTCTTCTAATTTTCAATTCTCACTTTTAATAAGCTATGACATTTAGTTATAAAGGCTTGAAGTGAAATTAGGTCAATTTGCCCTCCAATTTGATCAATTTTAACCAAAAGGGCTTAATTGCACAATTATCTTTCAATTTAGTCCCCGGTTTCATAAATCTTGAAATCAAATTTCACACGGGCATACCCATTGAAATCAAACACCTCTACCCCATATTTTTCATCATGAAGAATCCATTGGTGGCCTCAATTCATGCTAATTTGGTCGTTTGGACCTTCGATTAGGCGAAATTCATTTTCGGATCCTTGGGACAATTTGGGGTTTTCATTAAATTTCAAGCAATTGATTCACGAAATACCCATATTTGATGGAAAACATGTCAAGGAGTCCGATTTTGGCATCAATTTGATGAAAATAGGTCAATTAGGGGTTAATTGGGCAAGTAAGTCGAACTAGGCCGGTCGGGTCAGACCCGACCCTACCCGGTCCGATCGGGTCAGACCTGACCCGACCCGGTCCGATCGGGTCTGGAACTATGTTGCAGACCCACAGCGCCGAAAGCAGGGGAGAAACAGGGAGCGACAAACCGAAGTGGGCGGCCATTTTTTTAGAAAGGAAGGAACAACAAATCATGGGAGACAATGGTAAGTGGTGAGGGGGCGTGCTTTTGAGGGAAAAAGGTGTCACAGCAAATGCCGGTTGGCCATGAAAATGGAGGGTGACCGAGGAAAAGAAGGGGAGAGTTCGTGCGAGTTGGAGCGAAACCAGAGCGCGAAGGAGCTTCCCCAGACCTTCAGCAACACTCATCGACCACCACTGGAACCGTCGCCGCCGCCGCCGAGCCCGGATTAGGTCGGTTTCCTCACCCAAGCTCTGTTTCTTAAATGTATGCCAAGTGTTCGACAAAATGCATGAATGAACTACTTAAACCATGGCTCTCGGCCGAGCCATCCCGAGCTCTATTTGTGCAAAACTCGCCTTTAAGCTTCATTAGAACTTGTTCTAAGCCCGGCTTGATGTTTATTTTGCATTAAAACACGACAAAAAAAAAAACTCGGCCCGGAGCTTCGCCGGCCAAGATTCGGACCGAGAGCTCGAAGGGAGGAGCACGGCGGGTAGCAAGCTCGAAACGAGCTCAGGTGAGCTTCTAAACCTTGTAGGGATGCCATGTGAACGATCGAAACAAGCTTTGAACGAGAAAATTTTTTCTGCAAATTCTCGCCGGCGCCGGGACTGTGGAGGTCCGCTTCGGCCCCTTTTTTGATGTAAGTGTCGTCGTGTTTTGCCTGTATGTTGATGTAGAGGATGAGAGGAGTCGAAGGCCGCAAAAATCATTGAAAAATATGAAGTTTTAAGCTCGGTACGTGTTTTCCGACGACGATTCCGGCGACTTCGCCGGAATAATCACTGTTCCGGCGAAGCGCCGGTCATCTTCTCCGGCGGTCCGGTCAACGGTCAACGTGCTGACGTGGCGTGCCACGTCAGCAGCCACGTCAGCGTGGTGGGACTGAGCCGAGAGTTTTTAAATAAAAGGAATGGACGGTCCCGATCCGACACATGTCGCGATCGTGAAATTTTTGAAAAATAAAAAATATTTTCTGAATTAATAAATGATTTTCAGATAATAAATTAAAAATCGATCCGACGGGTGAGATTGTGCCAAGTGGCACTCTGTGGGAAGTCTGATCTAGGGCTAGATCGGACGCGCCACGGGAGGCCACGTGGCGCATTCTGGACCATCCAATGGGTAGATTTTCGGATAAATCAGAAAATAATAATAAAAAAAGAAAAAAAATGTGAAAATTCAATAAAAAATCATAAAAAATTTCAAAAAAATTCGAAATATTCTGAAAAATTCTAAAAAAAAAAATCAGAAAATAGGAAATGGCCACATTTAACTGGCCATGACCTGTTCCGGGTCTTTTGACCCCCGATCTTTCTTGAAATGACGGTTTTGCCCTTCCGACAAACTGTCCTAAAAAAAAAATTCGCAAAAATTCCAGAAAATCCCAAAAAATAGAAAATGGCCACAAACAACTGGCCAAGACTCATTTTCGGGTGTCTTGACCCCGATTCCTTTGAAAAATGATGATTTCGTCCTTTGGGCGAATCGTCTCCCAAAAATTGAGGAAAAATCAAGAAATTCCAAAAAATTCTCAAAAATGGGAAATGGCCACAATCAACTGGCCATTGAATATTTTGGGTAATTCGGTATCCAAAACTTCCAAAAAATGACAAATTTTCCCTTCGGGCTAATCGTCCCTAAGCCTTCCCATTTTTACCCCTGGCCCTAAATCACACCTTCCCTAAGCCCTTATGGCTATTCTAGGAAGCCCTTGATTTGAATTGATGTGCATCGATGTGGTTTATTTATGCACTTGATTGCACTTTCATTAAATTGATTATGATTGATAGGACTAGTCTTCCAATCTGTATGAAACCATGAATCAGACTTACCTCATCCAAAATTGCGCCCACTTGAGATATTAATCCGGAAAATCACTCGCGTTAGGTACCGAAAGGGCGTTGGTAATGATACCGACTTAACCAAGTCCTCGAACCCAAAATATCTAGTTCCGCAGAACTGATCGATCTCTCCCAATCGGTTAGTAAGGTTTCCGGTCTACCCTCCAAGAAAGACCGGTGACGACTCTAAATGCATGCACAAGTTGCACATGCCACCACGACCACACCGAAGGTCGATTACGCATACCTCCGTTGTGATTTGGGTAATGGGCGTTGGGAGAGGCCCGCGTCCGATCAGACGGGACGGCCCATTAGCCCTCGAGAGCCGCAGGCAAACCTCAAGAGGGTCGCGACAGCTGGCGACTCCACTGGGGACATTGTTCTAGAACCAATGATTCTAGACCTTAAGTGGGCTTAGGCTGTAATTAAAACGCTGAGTGATTTTTTTTTCTAACCATGTAGGCACTCTTGAAGATGAGGTAAGTCCGCTTACGATAGGTGTTATATGTTTTTGCAGATCGGAGTGATAATGTGGTAGTCTGTGATTAACATTATCTTATGCAGGTTGGGTGTAGGAATGTATGTTGCGTGGATGATTTTGAAGCGTTGATTGATAAACTGTTGTGCATGACTTACATTGTGATGATCACGACACATTGACACACACAACCACGCCTAAAACCCTGGGCGCCCCTTGTAGGAAAACGATAGAAGGAATTGAAAATGGAATCTCCGTGAGGAAAAACATGAGGTGATCCACTTTTCAATTCCACCCACTGCGAACTATGGATCGGGTCCAATGCAACGATAGTTGTGCAATGGAATCAGCCTTTTCTAGAACTCGAGGTGGTAACTTTGGCCTTAGGTTCCAAACCCTATTTTGATTTTTAGAGTCACCTCACTTGTCTCATGCGCATGTATTTGGACGGTTGGTACACCTAAAACCATACATAAGTCTACGAGCTTGGTTGGTAAGATTCTCTATCCCTCAAACCTATTACAGTTCATGCAAGTATGAGCATTCATTCATTGCATAATTCCGGTGATTGGATTAAATGTCATTTCGAGGATAGATATGTGTTTTTTTTCCCAATGTTTTTGATGGAAGACGAAGACGGTGTCATCCCATTATGAGCGCCGAGTGGATAAGAAGAGCCTGCTGTGGATATCATTGAGGTATCACCTAACGAAGATGGCGATTTGGGATAGGTGATCCTGAAGTCACGTCTCAAAGATCGAAACTTGGGCATCTTTAAATATTAGGATCTCATTCCTTTGTTTTATTTTTCCATTTCAGTCCTCTTGTATAGGATTTTATTTTGCGGAGTTTCTCTTTATTTCATCCCTTAGATTGGTTGTATTGAGGATCTATTTGTGTTTTGTTGTATTTCATTGGAATGTGATAGTGGCATTTTTTCTAATCACTCGAATACCCCCAAATCAATTTTATAATTCCTTTGGAGGAAATTAAAATTGGAAGCCTTACATGACCTTTTGGCCGTATAGGGCAGTCCGACTCCAATTTCGCCAGAAGGAATTATACATTTGAATTGGTCCATGCATGTTGTGCGTCATTAGTAATCCACGATAATTGATCGAGAGTATCTATGTTTTTCAAATTTAATGGAAAGATAGATATCCAAATTACCCTCGTTCTTAACAAACGGCTTTAATTTGGGTACCGCATCTTCAGTTGAATTTAAAACACGTTACACTTTTGAGCAATTCATTTTCTTGGAATTGATCAAAAACGATTATCGTGAATTACATTCCATTCAATAGTATGCTTTCCTTTGAAGAATACTGATAAAAACTTTTCGCACAAGATTAAAACCCTTGTAAAAGTTTTTATCCTTACTAATCATGAGCAAGCATAAAATTGAAAGGGGTTTATGCTTTCTTTTTCAAATTCTTCCTTCTAATTCTGTCTTTTCATTTGCAGGTGAAAAATAGGTAGATCTTTTCTTGGACAAATCTGAGACTACTTTCCATCCGATCATAAGCGAGTTAGAAAAACAAGGCATATTTACTCGACTTATTGATTCAGCTCGCCCAAGTTGAGAGTATTCGGATGTTCGAAAGAATGAACCGTACGAAAGTAAAAGCACACACACGGGAGCTTTCATTCATTTTTTGCTCAATCGAAGGAGTTCAAAAGCAGATCATACAGTTCATCGAGGTGGAAACGTGAAACCGAAATGGGTCCTAATGAGCGTCACGAAGGAGCTCAATTGGCCCTCCATATTGTTGATTCTCTTGCTACACTCACCGCTCCGTATATCAAGATCCGCGAGCTGGAGAAGAAGGCGCTTGCACTCATTCTTAAGATCAGCAACCTTGGCCCTGTGATCTTCAGCAGCAAGTTCCAGGTCCCGGACCAATTCCCTCTCATGGGATACATCCGCTGTAACGGTATCGAGCCGTTCTTCCAGCCACTCGCTCTGAAACTTCAACATGATGTTACGATGATCGTGTTCATAGGTGGTCAGGCACAAGGCCAAGCGCTCCACCAAATTTCCCTGTTCACGAAGCATCGTTGAGACTCGCTCGTTGGAAGTTTCCATAACCTTATTGTGGCTGTCAGCTACGAAGTTAGTCAACGCCAGGCAGTCACAGCGATCTTCGTAGCGGGCTCGCAAGATACGAGCCACGAGAACTTCCCGATGAGCAACGCGGTGAGCCTCTAGAAAGTTTGTAAAGAGGGCTGGGAAGGTTTTATACTCCTTTTCCAACTCAGTACCCTCGATGGAAGTAGTGTCTGTGGCCGCGAATAGAACGCGGATCTCAGCCTCGGTCTCCAGATGATCGGCTATATAAGCATAGCCCCGACCCAAGAGATTATAGAGTTTTTCCCATCGGGCCGGGACCGCGATTGAAAAAACGCAAGCATGGGAGGAGTCAGAGGAAGAAGCAGAAGATGAAGCCATTTCTCGTTGGAAAGATGGAGAGGAAGACGAGTGCAATGGAATGAATGAAAGTGAGAGCTGGTCAAAGGAGAGCACTAACCTTCTCTGCATTAACTCCTCGTTTCATAGTAGCTCGAAGATGAAGAAAGATCTCAGCAATAATGCTCGTGGAGCCGGGTGAATTGAATAAAGTAGAGTTAACTCTTTTCGTGAACCATCGAATCCCTCTCGATCCGTGATTTCAAGCCTGACAAATTTTAAAAAAATGTGGTAAAAGATTCGTCGGTCTCGCCATTATTAAAGCTGGGAGGGAGGCAGACACAACTATCGAAGAAATCGTGAAAGGGTTGGGCGGTCCCATCCTTTTGAAAAGCTGAGTGGGAGGTAAGCACAGTTCCGCCGTTTGAAACAGAATGGGAAATAGGCGTAGCTATCGAGGAAAGAAAATTGACACGAGGGTCCCTTCCGGGTTGAAAAGAGAAACGACAAAGCGGAAAATTCGAAATATCAATAGGGAACGCTCGTTTGATGCTCGAAGAGCGTCTCCTAAAACATACGAACCACTCAAGAGAAAGTTCAGAGAGAGTGAACATTCGAGAAAGACTGCAAAACCCTGAGTAAGCAAAGATCGAGCAACCTCTTCTTAATCCAGTATGTTTACTAGTCATAGTCATTTGTTGGAGATGACCGGCCCAAATGTCCTAGATAATGTACAATTGGGAGACCTCGGAGTTTTTGGGCTCGATCCAGGTACCGAAACCATACAACCCAACCCTGCCGGCAACAAGGTTCAGGATTATGGCAACGACGACAACAGTGGCAGCGGCGACGACAACAGCAGCAACGACGGTGATAACAGTGAGGTCCAACCTCAGGAAAGAAGACGTCGCCAGCCCTACACTGAGAAGGAAATTCAGGTGCTCGAAGCTACCTTCAGTAACTGCCGTTACCTGGACATGAAACAAAGAAAAAAATTAGCCCGGAAGTTGGGAATAGCACCTTCAAAGATCAAGAACTGGTTTCAAAACAGGCGGGCCAGGTTGGCGATTCGGGGCAAATGTCAAGAGTTCGAAACTTTAAAAGAAGAACATGCCAAGCTTCAAGCAGAAAACATGCGGTATAAGGAACTCCTCGTCACTACCGCTTGCCCTAATTGCGGTGGTCCTATCGATGTTCGCGGAATGTTCCGTGATAAGCTTTCTATGAGGATCGCAAATGCTCGTCCACCACCCCACTCCATCGGATTACCTTCTGAAGGATGGGATGTGTGTAGCTACACTTCCCCTAATGATGGGCGTACTCTCACCGCAGACCAGTTTAAAGCCAACCAGCTTCCCCTACAACAACCTCTAGCACGACCGGGTCCTGCCGGGAGTAGATCAAAGAATGATCGCCAAATCATCGACGCTATTCTGAGTCGCCAAAAGAGGAAGTTCATGTGGTCCCCAGAACATCATCACAAATTCCTCGACGCGGTTCACCAAATAGGGAATGACTTAGTGTGCGCAACGCGCATATTGGAAGTCATGAATGAACCGGGACTCACTAGAAGTGTAGTCGCGAACCACCTTAATGGTTACCGAAGGATGCTAAGACAGCGTCATGCCGCGCTGAGCCTAGAAAAGCCCGATGTTGACACCTGATTTTTGACCAAGTCTTTTTCAGTTTTATTTATTTATTTATTTTTTGAAAAATCACAAAAAAAATTCATAAAAAGTCAAAAAATTACAAAATCGACTTTGGTGGCGTTGGCCAAGCCCAAGGAACCATTCTTGACAAAAAAATAATTTTTCACATTTTTCATATTTTTTTAGTATTTTTAGAAAATAGGAAAATACTAGAAAAATCAACAAAAATAGAATTTGAGGTCACAAAAATACAGGAAAATAGTTAATATTTTTCTTTTAAATACCTTGTCATTTTGACCTCATCATGAGTCGAAATTCAAGTTTAATTTTGTGTGTTTCTTTGTAACACACAGGGTTAAATTTGTCAAAAAATATGTTTTGAGTCTTTTTATTTGCAAACTTTTGCATTTTCCAAGTGTTGACATTCAACTTGATTGCCCGACATTTCAATTGGGTTCAATTGTGTGCCAATTTGATCAATTTTGGCTTTAGGGACCTAATTGCACAAAAAAATCTTTTCATTTTAGTCCCTATAATGCCAATTCTGAAATTAAACTTTTTTGAGGGACACCCATTGAACCCCAAAGTTTCCCCCCTATAGTATTCGATCCCCTAAATCTAACGGTCAGTCCAATTGAGGTCGATTCGCCCATTAGGGCCCTCAATTTGACAAAAATCAAATTCGGATCCTGCCTTAAATTTGGGGCTTTCGCACAAATTAAAACCAATTTAACCATAGTTTACCTATTTCAGATGGAATTTGTGTCACAGAGTCCGATTTCAGGATCAATTTGGTGATTCAAGCTCATTTTGGCATTGAAATTTGGAAAATATCGGACTGGGTCAACTGAATCGGGTTGACCCGAATCAGTCAACCCGGTCAGCCACGCAGAGGGATCCGCTCCGCCTGTTCGCCCAAAAACAAAGAGAAAAGAACGAATGAAGAGGCGATGATCAGTGGGCGAAGAAAATGGGTGAAGCAGGGGAAGTCAGTTAGCAAAAAGAAAACGAGTTAGTTAGAGGAAATCAGTTGGAGGAGGGGCGTTCGCCAAACGGACGCGAGCAAGGACCAAGAACGTCCAACAAAAAGAGGAGTCTGTTCGCGCGAGGGTAGAGAAGGAGAGAGACGCAGAGAGAGAGAGAGAGAGAGAGAGAGAGAGAGAGAGAGAGAGAGAAAGTGCTCGCAGAGAGAGGGAGCGGGCAAAGATAGAGTGAAAAGGAGGGAGAGGGGACGCGAGAGGAGGAGCCCGTGACAGAGAGAGAAAGAGGAAGAGAGATACAGAGCGAGAGAGAGCGCGCGCGTGGCCATTGGAGCTTGGAACCCGAGCAGTTCAAGCTCGGATTCCCTGCGATTTAGACGACGACAACTGACGTCATCGCTCACACTAGCTTCGTCTCAGCCCGGAGAAGGCATCAGACCAAGCCATACTCAAAGACGCTTTTGAAACAGGTGAGGAACATTTTCGAGCTTGACCTCGGCCTCTAATGGCGATTCATGATTTAGTTGACCATTGCGTGTGTTTTCGGTCTTAACTCGTTCCTTGAACTCTACTGATCTTCGCTTCATTTCATTTTCATTTGTTCGACGCATAAAACCACTGAGTCAACCCCGACTTTGACCAACCGGCCATGAATGCTATAACTCGTTCTAGGTTGAACCGAGCCCTCGTGATGGCCAGGTAAGTCTCCTCAACCCACGGTGATGCTTCCTGATTGATTCTTTTAGCTAGATAACGCTAGATATTGCTAGGACGAATAGCCGCCGGAGCCTAACTTCGGCCGGAAGTAGCATGTAGATGAAATGATGATCTGCTGTGTAGAGGCTTGGATATGTGATAGATGAGATCTGTACGAGTCGAATGGCGGAAGTTTCATGCAATTTCGTGGTCTGAGCGAGGAGAAAACGGCCTCCGACGAGGCGCCGGCGAAACAGAGCCGGCGCCGGTCGTCTTCCCCGGCAGCTCTGTTGACCAGTCAACGAAAGTTGACTGGTCAACGCCTACGTGGCGCTGACGTGGCGCCCACGTGGCAGCCACGTCAGCCGTTCGGTTGCAACGGAAAAAACAAACTTGATCCAACGGTGGATAGTGTGCCACGTGTTGAGATCTCGCAATTTTCGGAAATAAAAATTACTTTCAGATAAATTGATCGGACGGTCGTGGTTCGATTAGGATTTTCAATCTGGACCGTCAGTTGCCAGCCCTAGATCAGGCCGTCAATCAATCACCACGTGGTACAATCTGGGCCCTTGGTTTATATTAGGCGGGAATTAAAGATTTTGAACAGGAAAATTAAAGCGACGCCGTTTTGGGGGGCGCGGGTCGCGCGGGCCGGATCCGTGTTGGGCCGGTTGCTCGTGGGCCGTAGGCCGGGTCACCCGACCCGGCCCGAATAACATTTTTTTTAAATAAAAAAAAATCAGAAAATGATTTTAAAATAAAAAAAATCAGAAAAATTTCAGAAAATCCAAAAAATGCTAGAAAATGCCAGAAAATTCCAAAAAAATATGAAAAAATCCTAGACACTCCAGAAATCCCCAAAAATCGAGGGTTGACCACAGACAACTGGTCAACCCTATTTTTGGGGTTCCTTATCCAATTTTTCGAAACTTAACGACATTACCCTTTAGGGGTAAGTCGCCTCTTGTGTGCATGCTAGATAAGGCCGATAATGCCAAGGTGAGAATTAGGGTCGATTAGACGACCAATTCTTAGGTTTGGGTTTTCGAGTCCCGCCTCTTTTCTCAAAATGACGATTTTGCCATTTAGTGGGGAAATTGTCTTTCTTGTCTCAATCGAGTTCTGAAAATTGCTTGAAGTCAGTGTTTGGGTCAGGTGGACGACTAACCCTAATGTTTGAGATTTTCAGTTCTCAACTTTGTCCAAAATGACGATTTTACCCCTCCAAGGGTAAAATCCCTTTTAAATTCCAGAAAAATCCTGGAAATTCCCGAAAAATAGGAAATGGATTGGATTGATGGCCAATCCTATTTCCTTGGTCTTTTGACTCCCCAATTCATCTAAAAATGACAGATTTACCCTTTTAATGGTAAAATTTCCCCGAATCATTCAAAATTACGATTCTGCCCCTCATGGGCGAATCATGTCCAAATCACTCCTAAGCCTTGATTGATAATTCTCTAGGCTAATAGGGCCTTATTAGGGATGCCATGCTGATTTCATGTGTTTTATCCGCATGTACTGGATCCTTGATTTGCGCACTTATTTCTATTGATTGTGATTGATATGATAGTAATTCCCATCTGCATGAACTCCTAAACTTAGGATCTGTACCCCACTCGTCTGTATGAAATCCTAGGATCAGATAAACCATTCAGCTTAGGTACCGAAAGGGCGTCAACTTTGACAGTTGGCGTAACTAAGTCCCCGAATCCACTTCTCTGGTTTCCGCAGAATCGAATAGATCACTCCCAACTATTCGATAGGGTTTTCCGATCGTACCCTCCACGAAACGATTGGTGGCGACTCCTTGGCATGTACACTCATCACATGTCACTAGACCACACTGAAGGTCGACCACGTATATCCAGCAGTTGCGATTTGGGTAATGGACCTTGGGAGAGGCCCGCGTCCGATCCAACCAGCGATCGGGCGGCCCATTAGCCCGCTCCCGGATCCGAGCCTCCGGGAGAGGGTCGCGACAGACTGGCGACTCCACTGGGGACATTCTAAAAAACCAGAATCTCTGGTTTCGAATTCTAGAGGACTTGAGCCCATTAAAAAATTGTTTGGTTTATCTGACATTATTTTCTGCAGATGCTCTCGAAGGTGAGGTACGTATGCTAACCATTGTGTTAGATGTTTTTGCAGATTGGAGAAATAAGGGGTGGCGTGATTGTTGACATCTTTTCTGCAGGTTGGAGTTGGGAATGTATGTTTACTTTATGCATTTACTGAAGCGGTGTTTGATACAAACTGCTGTGCATGACTTTGCATTGTGATGATCACGACACATCGCACACACTGGCGGTCAAACCCCGACTGCAACCACCCTTAGGTTACCTTAGATAGGGAAAGGATGCGAAAAGGATCTTGTGTTTGATGGCACTTGAGACTTTCGTATTCGTTCCCGCCTACCATCTGCATTGGCGATATCTAGCCCTCTTGGGGAGGTACCCTTGGGGAGGAATCTGCCTCATGTGGATCGTGGGTGCTTGAGCCGTAGGTTCCTCACCTGATTTTCGATTTTCTTCAGAGTATACCCACTTGTCTCATACGCATGTCCATGGATGGTTGGTATACCTAAAACCACCCATCGATACAGGGGGCATTTCACATCCCCCAAAGTGTGGTTGGTAAGATATTTATTTCTAAATGTTTTTTATTTCTTGCTCCATGATATTACTCATACATTGCATACATCCATATGCATTTGTATCATGAAGATTTCTCAAGTGACTAATGGAAACAACAATGATTATGGGGTAGGATGTCGCTGTTCCCTAAGAGCTCGACGGAGTTGGTGACCTTCGAGTACTTGAGAAAAGTTACTCGCCCCGGACCAAACACGAGGCTACACTTTACTAGATTCGTGTATGGTCGGGAACTGACTGGGCGTAAGCTGGGGTATGCTGAGGACTGTCAAACCCGCTACTATGCTGATAACCTCAGATTCAAGCGACAAGCAGACGAAATGATGAAGGATTATCTGGAGATGAAGAGACAACGTCGCAACCAGCTGGCTAGGGAAGCGTACGCTCGCAGGAAGGCTGAATTGCTGGCCAAAGGGAACATACCCATGATTACTTCTTGGGGTAGGAAGAGACGCCCTGCGATCAAGACCAAGCCAAGGCGCATCACACTCAAAAAAGTGGAACCCGAGAAGGCTCCCGAAGTCATCGTACCCTGGACTAGAAAGTGGCCGGAGGAACTACAACCTCTCGACCAAACCACTGAAGATAACTCCCCTACCCTAGATTAAAGGAGAATTCCTGACCGACTGTCATTTGGGTAGACTTCTAAAGGAAGAGTGATCTAGACCCTCACGTTCCATTGTCTTTTATGGCTTTCTTGTTTGAAAAACATTTCTTTACCGTTCTTCTATTAGACATCTTGACTGTAATAAGAGTACATCCCACTTTGCTCCTTTGATGTGTTGACCAATGGAAAGTGACATTGCTGTTCCCTTTAGTCACTGAGTAAACCTGACTAAATTGCATAATTCACTTCCCTGAAATGCAAATTAGGCTTTGAGTCAGGCTTTCAAGACCTGAAAAAGGGTCCTAATCTCCATTTCTTCAAATTGAACTATGCAATCAAGTTAGCTCATGCATGCTTCATGACATCTGCATATTCATACATTTAAAGTAATTTCTGGTGATTGACCTTTTAAAATCATTTGCATATTTTAGACTTGATGGGAAAGAATGATATTCAAGTGTTCAAGATCCCCCGAGCTGAACTCCAATCATGGTGGGATGGCATGGGCGAAGCCAGCCAGAAGTATGCGGAGTCACGACTAGGATACCTACTGGACCTACTGAAGATTGAGTGCCCACCTGCCTTTATTCAAGCCATGGCGCTCTACTGGGATCCTACCACCGCTACATTTTGCATGGAAGGATTAGAGATCACTCCCACTATCGAGGAATACAGCGCTGTCATCGGAGTTGAATTCACCCCTACGCTCGTCCGACCCCCTATAGGACTTGAACCCCTAAGTCAGGTAGCTGAATTCCTTGACACAAACCTAAATGAAGTCAAAGTAGATGCGAAAAGCAATTCTGGGAGAATTTCCCTATCCTTCCTTATAGACCGATTTTCCCGCCTTCCTGCTTCTAAAGGAAGTAAATCTGGTAGAGCTTTTATCTTGGCATTCTTTAGCTTTGTGCTATTCCCAATCTCAACTGTCACCTTCGACCCTATCATGGCTATAGTAGCTAGGCAAGTCTGTTGTGGGTGGGATTACTCAAACATCCTCCTTGCCGAAACCTTCCTTTCCCTAAATCGTTTCAAGAAAAGCAAAAAGGGAATCTTTAGAGCTTCTAGTGATCTGCTGTATCTGTGGTTCACATCCCATATCAGACAATTCCACATCCGCATGGGTTTCACTGAAATCAGCCCCAATGCACATCCTCTTAAAACATTTGCTAGGACCCATACACGTGTTCCTAAGTTCAACTTTGTAGAATGGAAGAACTTCCTCAAAGTACTAAAACCTGAGCAACTCCGATGGCGGCTAAGGTTGCCGACGCTGAGCAAAGCCAGATTGACCTGCGATGACGGAAGCACAGTCCCCTTGCTAGGATTCACGGGCGCAACTGCATACTATCCAAGGAGGGTGATTCGACAGTTTGGAGCACTTCAGGAGATCCCTTCTTCACCGCGACCTGGTGTCTTTTCCTTTGACTTACCAAACCAGACCCTCACGGAGGAGGAGAAGAAACAATTTGAAGCCAAGGTGGCATCCATCATACACTCCTTGAAGAATTCCCAGGCTGAAGAAATAAGTTGGCCAGAAGACATGACTCGAGAAGAAAACACTCATAGAGCCACCACATAATACATTCAACATTTCAAAGCGATCCGACGAAGCCTTGTCGAGCCCTACATACCTGAATACATCGTGCCGTACGTACCTGGAATAGAGCCCTATATACCCGAAGACATGGGACCACTGTCATGTTCAGAAGACGAGGAGCCCCAAGCTGAAGAGGGGAATCTATACTAGGATGATGAGGATACCTTAGGCTTCAAACGTCCTAGACTTGAATAGACTATTCTGTCAAGTGTAAAATAAGCAAGCATTGTGATGCCTTCTCATACATTCTCATTTCTGTGGAATGCTATCTTGGACACATGAGTATGAATGTGAACATGTTTTGCAAATGCATAAAAAACTATCGTCAGAAATTACGCTTCTTTTAATTCCATGAGTTCTTGTCGGGAAATGATTAAAAGAACTACTTACATGAGGCTAAGGCTCACAAAGTAGCCCTTTTTCTCATCTACTGACAAGAAGCATGCAACTAAAAGAATTAGCTGCTTCTTTTTGCTAAATAATGCGAAGCACTCACAGAGATCTTTTTAAACAGGTACACTATCATCACGGAATTGCCAACGCATCGTTTCCGTACCCGCCTAAAGACGAGAATGGAACAGCAGGAATTGACTCCGCGCGTAGGCATGTTGGAATCTCAGATGACTGCCCTGGCAACTATGATGGCTGACATTAAGGCCATGCTGGAGACCAACCAAGCTAGACAGACAACCGCCCACAATCAGAACAACTCAGGCCCTTCCATGATACCTGATGTAACAGATAAAGAAGCAACCAGGGATATCCAACATACAGAGGAAAACGTTCATGAACCAAATAGTCGGGCACAACAAAAAGCCTCGCCTGTTGTCATCAACCTTGAAAAAGAGGAGAAGGGAAAACAAACTGTGAAGACAGAGGCAGAGGCTAAGAGATTGGCCAAGATCGAAGAATGCCTGAGCAGTCAAGGCTATGAGCTGGCCCGCTTCGACAAAATATCTCCTTTTGCTAAAATAGAGACTCCTCCTGACTATAGGGAGCCAGAGTTCGTGAGAAAATACAACGGGACAGGCTGTCCCCGTGCCCACCTCAAGTACTACCTGCGCAAGGTGGCGCACTACTCGGATTACATTCCGTTGTTAATGAACACATTCCAAGAGAGTTTGGCTGGCGCCGCTCTGGCTTGGTTTATTGAGCTAGACTTAGAGGATTATGACGGATGAGAGGACCTTGCAGAAGACTTCCTCAGGCAGTACAAATTTAACACGGCTACAGCCCCAACAAGAGAAGACCTCCTACGAACTTCAAAAGCGAGGGGCGAATCGATCAGGACATATGCTCAGAGGTGGAGAGCCTTGGCTACCCAAGTAAAGCCTTCAATTCCAGAAGAGGAGCTGATCGACTTATTCCTAAAAGCACTCCCCTACGAGTACTTTGACAGACTGAACACTTCTGGATGTCAGACATTCGCACACCTGATTAAGGTTGCTGAGAGGCTGGAATGGGCCTTGAAAGAAAGAAGGCCTCAGGAAGCTCCTACTAGGAAGCAATATCCTTTGAGAAAGGAAAGAGAAGCCGGACTGGACATAGCATTTATACCAGATCCCCACAAGTTAAAGCCATTTGGCAATTCTAATCAGGCCAAAGGCGGATCATCCTGGTCAGCGCCAAAGGTACAAGAGCCTAGAAGAAAGCAACCCCAGAGACAATTCTCTCAGCTCCCGAGACCTTTATCCAAGCTACTCCCGATGCTGCTGGAGCAACACTTGGTGGCAAAGGAACCACCTAGGGCAAACCCCGCAAGATATCCTGGCTTTGATGAGAGCCAGACCTGTGCCTACCATATGGGCGAAAGAGGGCATAATGTGGATAACTGCTATGTCCTGAAGCTGAAAGTGCAAGCCCTAATTGATAGTCAGATTTTGAAATTTGACAATGCAGCCCCAAATGTGCAAGAAAATCCGTTGCCAGACCACCAAACAGTAGGGGCAATATTCACTGAAGAAGAAGAAGACTACCTTAAACTGAAGATAGATGTGCCTAAGCTGGACACCCTGCTAACAATCGCTTCATCATACCCAAAAGAAGGGGAGATATCAACCGACCAAAAGAAGTTGTGCATCGACAGGATGAAGAGCTTGGGGATAGTGTCCGATATTACTGATGAAGAATTTGAAAGGATTGAAGCATTTCTATCTTTGAAAGGAAACCACTTCTTGATCACAGTTGAGCATAGTAGCACCTGTGGTACCTCACATGAGAACTTGGAAAGCAGCCTAGGGCCAGCTACTCAGTCAGAGGAAGAATTTGAAGAAGACGAAATAGAAGCCAGAAGGAGAAGTCTAGCAGACCTCAAATTTATGGTTGACGCACTTGAGAAGAGCGAAATTATAGACAACCTAGGTCAAGATTCTGGAGGATACAATTTCAAGGTGAAATATTCGGCCCCTACCAGCTTTTATCAGAAGATTGAAGACATCATACCGGACGGATGGGGAGGTATGGATGATCTCTCCCAACCAGAAACCTCAAACAGTATGGAAGAACTCGACAACGCCATATTGATGATCGAAGTAGCCACGGCCGTGGTGATCAGATTGGATGAGTTGGATAGCCTGGGCAAGGTAGAAGATTGCCCAGTGAGGCCTGTCGTAATTCAATTGCCTCAGGACGAAGAAAGCGACACGTCAGGACCAGAGATACCTCATCAGACAACTGTAACGATAAAAGTCCCCCCAGTAGAAGAGTATGATCCCAAAGCTGTTCATTGGGACTATGGGACCACACAAGTAGATGCAATAATGAGGTCTGGAAGATTTTATGCCCCCAGAGAGGGTGAATCCGAAAAAAGAGATGTCTCAAAGGAAGATGCCGAAAAGCTCGTATCGATCATCAAAACCAGTGAGTTTGAAGTGATAGAGCAGCTGAGGAAGATGCCCGCTCAGATATCCCTGTTAGACCTATTCATCAATTCAGAAAAGCACAAGAACGCACTATTGAAGGTACTCAATGAAGTACATGTCCCTGAAACAATTAATGAGGTCCAACTAGGGGACTTTGTAGGGGCAATTCTCTTAAAAGACCAGTTGAGCTTCTCTGACGAGGACTTCCCCATGGAAGGAAGGGGGCACAACAAAGCTTTATACATCTCTGCCCAATGTAACGGCAAAAGAGTGGCACACGTATTGATCGATAATGGATCAGCCTTTAACATCTGTCCTTTGGCTACCATAAGGAGGCTGGGAATCAAGGAAGAGATGATCAAGACATCCAAGACAGCTGTAAGAGCATTCGACGGCATGAGGAAGACTGTAGAGGGAGAGATCGAGCTTGACGTATTCATCGGCCCGACAAAGTTCTCTATAAACTTTCAAGTAATGGATCTACCCAGTGCATTTGGATTCCTGCTAGGAAGACCTTGGATCCATACAGCAGGAGCTGTCCCTTCGAGCCTGCACCAAAAAGTACGTTTCGTTGTAGATGGGAAGGTGATTACCGTACATGGGGAAGTCGACCTCCAGGCATACCAGAGCAGTGCCATTCCCTATATTGAGCCTGAAGAGAAAACTGAAGCGAGCTATCACTCCCTAGAGTTGGTAGCAACAGTTCATACCCCAGTAGGGTCGAAGTTGAGAACTCCTTACATCTCAGAAGCCAATCTTCTACCAGCTAAGATGCTGCTGGCATACGGGTTCAATCCTGAAAAAGACCTAGGCAAACATAATCAGGGTATAAATGCCCCGCTACAATTGAAGGCTAATCCACATAAAATGGGCTTGGGGTATCAGAAGTATCCCATGATTGATTCTGTCCCGAAAGCAACAGGCCGAGGCCGAGGCAAAAGCCTGGGACGCCGTGGAGGCGAAAACAGCCCGAATAGCTCATTCATCGGTTCTCCAACCTGGAAGGGAAGGTCTCGAATGTTCAAGAATCCCTTAAATACCTACTTCGACCAGAACTCCAAATGGTTATCTGAAGAGGGTATCACTTCGCCGATGGAACCAGATCTGACAAATCCTTTTCTCGAAGATGACTCTGTGAATGTCATCATGGAGTGGTTGGACAGTGAAGCCACTTCTTCTGAGTAAATAGACTCTTCCTTCATCTTTAAATACTGTGTTTAGAACTTTCTGCATTTCACTGTATTTTCTTTCCTTATTGAACGCATAAGAAAACGCCTTTGGATCTCCGGCCGTTGGTCCAAATAGCACATCTTGTAACGCGGCCCATTTCGCATTCAATAAAACTACGCATGTTTTGTTAAGGGCATATGGAACCACGAATCAGCCCGATGATGATAATGGTCTTCCATATAGAAGCTTGAGGCCTGATTTGCCATATGATTCCTAATCTTCAAAAGATTTTCAAGGGGCCGGGATATCCAATGACATGAGGATTAGTCCCATCTGTACCTACATCTATTTCGAAAAAACTGGGTGCGTCATCCGTAGGTTCCTAGTAGAAAGGAATCCTATTCTCGGCCTGATCCCCCTGAAGGATCAAAATATTCGACAATCCCTAAGAGACTGGGTGCGTCATCCATAGGTTCCTAGCAGAAAGGAATCCTATTCTCGGCCTGATCCCCCTGACGGATCAAAATGTTCGACAATCCCTAAGAGACTGGGTGCGTCATCCATAGGTTCCTAGTAGAAAGGAGTCATATTTATGGTCTGATCCACCATACGGATCAAAATCCCTGACAATCCCTAAGAGACTGGGTGTGTCATCCATAGGTTCCTAGCAGAAAAGGAGTCCTACTCATGGTCTGATCCACCATACGGATCAAGACCCTGACAATCCCTAAGAGACTGGGTGCGTCATCCATAGGTTCCTAGCAGAAAGGAGTCCTACTCATGATCTGATCCACCATACGGATCAAAACCCCGACAATCCCTAAGAGACTGGGTGCGTTATTCACAGGTTCCTCTCAAGTATAGGAATCCCATTCTGGTACAGTCTACCATACATGCTAGAGTTTAACCGCCCTAAGATACTCAAAAGACGAGTCCCTATGTATTCACTTGAACTCACTATACACCACGCATGCCGCACGAGCATCAGGCAGGTGACCAACAAGTAAATAGCAGGTGGGTCTCTCTACTTTCTCTCTCACATCAGCAAAAGAATGAAGAGCAGAGCGTTCACCAGTGAGGCAAGTAAGATTGAGTGTCAAGATTCATTTTTCTTTTCCCCAGTCGAGTCGGTCTAGATTCAGGCGTCACTTGTCTTTGAGAGAAACCTCTCACAAGATTCCTCTCAAAGAGGGGCAGCTGTTGACACCTGATTTTTGACCAAGTCTTTTTCAGTTTTATTTTTTTATTTTTATTTTTTTTTGAAAAATCACAAAAAAAATTCATAAAAAGTCAAAAAATTGCAAAATCGACTTTGGTGCCCTTGGCCAAGCCCAAGGAACCATTCTTGACAAAAAAATAATTTTTCACATTTTTCATATTTTTTTAGTATTTTTAGAAAATAGGAAAATACTAGAAAAATCAACAAAAATAGAATTTGAGGTCACAAAAATACAGGAAAATAGTTAATATTTTTCTTTTAAATACCTTGTCATTTTGACCTCATCATGAGTCGAAATTCAAGTTTAATTTTGTGTGTTTCTTTGTAACACACAGGGTTAAATTTGTCAAAAAATATGTTTTGAGTCTTTTTATTTGCAAACTTTTGCATTTTCCAAGTGTTGACATTCAACTTGATTGCCCGACATTTCAATTGGGTTCAATTGTGTGCCAATTTGATCAATTTTGGCTTTAGGGACCTAATTGCACAAAAAAATCTTTTCATTTTAGTCCCTATAATGCCAATTCTGAAATTAAACTTTTTTGAGGGACACCCATTGAACCCCAAAGTTTCCCCCCTATAGTATTCGATCCCCTAAATCTAACGGTCAGTCCAATTGAGGTCGATTCGCCCATTAGGGCCCTCAATTTGACAAAAATCAAATTCGGATCCTGCCTTAAATTTGGGGCTTTCGCACAAATTAAAACCAATTTAACCATAGTTTACCTATTTCAGATGGAATTTGTGTCACAGAGTCCGATTTCAGGATCAATTTGGTGATTCAAGCTCATTTTGGC
Source organism: Rhodomyrtus psidioides (assembly GCA_021437785.1). Taxonomy (NCBI): domain Eukaryota; kingdom Viridiplantae; phylum Streptophyta; class Magnoliopsida; order Myrtales; family Myrtaceae; genus Rhodomyrtus; species Rhodomyrtus psidioides. The sequence goes on along the minus strand of JAILYB010000007.1, from coordinate 11,421,091 downwards.
ATTGAAATTTGGAAAATATCGGACTGGGTCAACTGAATCGGGTTGACCCGAATCAGTCAACCCGGTCAGCCACGCAGAGGGATCCGCTCCGCCTGTTCGCCCAAAAACAAAGAGAAAAGAACGAATGAAGAGGCGATGATCAGTGGGCGAAGAAAATGGGTGAAGCAGGGGAAGTCAGTTAGCAAAAAGAAAACGAGTTAGTTAGAGGAAATCAGTTGGAGGAGGGGCGTTCGCCAAACGGACGCGAGCAAGGACCAAGAACGTCCAACAAAAAGAGGAGTCTGTTCGCGCGAGGGTAGAGAAGGAGAGAGACGCAGAGAGAGAGAGAGAGAGAGAGAGAAAGTGCTCGCAGAGAGAGGGAGCGGGCAAAGATAGAGTGAAAAGGAGGGAGAGGGGACGCGAGAGGAGGAGCCCGTGACAGAGAGAGAAAGAGGAAGAGAGATACAGAGCGAGAGAGAGCGCGCGCGTGGCCATTGGAGCTTGGAACCCGAGCAGTTCAAGCTCGGATTCCCTGCGATTTAGACGACGACAACTGACGTCATCGCTCACACTAGCTTCGTCTCAGCCCGGAGAAGGCATCAGACCAAGCCATACTCAAAGACGCTTTTGAAACAGGTGAGGAACATTTTCGAGCTTGACCTCGGCCTCTAATGGCGATTCATGATTTAGTTGACCATTGCGTGTGTTTTCGGTCTTAACTCGTTCCTTGAACTCTACTGATCTTCGCTTCATTTCATTTTCATTTGTTCGACGCATAAAACCACTGAGTCAACCCCGACTTTGACCAACCGGCCATGAATGCTATAACTCGTTCTAGGTTGAACCGAGCCCTCGTGATGGCCAGGTAAGTCTCCTCAACCCACGGTGATGCTTCCTGATTGATTCTTTTAGCTAGATAACGCTAGATATTGCTAGGACGAATAGCCGCCGGAGCCTAACTTCGGCCGGAAGTAGCATGTAGATGAAATGATGATCTGCTGTGTAGAGGCTTGGATATGTGATAGATGAGATCTGTACGAGTCGAATGGCAGAAGTTTCATGCAATTTCGTGGTCTGAGCGAGGAGAAAACGGCCTCCGACGAGGCGCCGGCGAAACAGAGCCGGCGCCGGTCGTCTTCCCCGGCAGCTCTGTTGACCAGTCAACTTCGTTGACTGGTCAACGCCTACGTGGCGCTGACGTGGCGCCCACGTGGCAGCCACGTCAGCCGTTCGGTTGCAACGGAAAAAACAAACTTGATCCAACGGTGGATAGTGTGCCACGTGTTGAGATCTCGCAATTTTCGGAAATAAAAATTACTTTCAGATAAATTGATCGGACGGTCGTGGTTCGATTAGGATTTTCAATCTGGACCGTCAGTTGCCAGCCCTAGATCAGGCCGTCAATCAATCACCACGTGGTACAATCTGGGCCTTTGGTTTATATTAGGCGGGAATTAAAGATTTTGAACAGGAAAATTAAAGCGACGCCGTTTTGGGGGGCGCGGGTCGCGCGGGCCGGATCCGGGTTGGGCCGGTTGCTCGTGGGCCGTGGGCCGGGTCACCCGACCCGGCCCGAATAACATTTTTTTTAAATAAAAAAAAATCAGAAAATGATTTTAAAATAAAAAAAATCAGAAAAATTTCAGAAAATCCAAAAAATGCTAGAAAATGCCAGAAAATTCCAAAAAAATATGAAAAAATCCTAGACACTCCAGAAATCCCCAAAAATCGAGGGTTGACCACAGACAACTGGTCAACCCTATTTTTGGGGTTCCTTATCCAATTTTCCGAAACTTAACGACATTACCCTTTAGGGGTAAGTCGCCTCTTGTGTGCATGCTAGATAAGGCCGATAATGCCAAGGTGAGAATTAGGGTCGATTAGACGACCAATTCTTAGGTTTGGGTTTTCGAGTCCCGCCTCTTTTCTCAAAATGACGATTTTGCCCTTTAGTGGGGAAATTGTCTTTCTTGTCTCAATCGAGTTCTGAAAATTGCTTGAAGTCAGTGTTTGGGTCAGGTGGACGACTAACCCTAATGTTTGAGATTTTCAGTTCTCAACTTTGTCCAAAATGACGATTTTACCCCTCCAAGGGTAAAATCCCTTTTAAATTCCAGAAAAATCCTGGAAATTCCCGAAAAATAGGAAATGGATTGGATTGATGGCCAATCCTATTTCCTTGGTCTTTTGACTCCCCAATTCATCTAAAAATGACAGATTTACCCTTTTAATGGTAAAATTTCCCCGAATCATTCAAAATTACGATTCTGCCCCTCATGGGCGAATCATGTCCAAATCACTCCTAAGCCTTGATTGATAATTCTCTAGGCTAATAGGGCCTTATTAGGGATGCCATGCTGATTTCATGTGTTTTATCCGCATGTACTGGATCCTTGATTTGCGCACTTATTTCTATTGATTGTGATTGATATGATAGTAATTCCCATCTGCATGAACTCCTAAACTTAGGATCTGTACCCCACTCGTCTGTATGAAATCCTAGGATCAGATAAACCATTCAGCTTAGGTACCGAAAGGGCGTCAACTTTGACAGTTGGCGTAACTAAGTCCCCGAACCCACTTCTCTGGTTTCCGCAGAATCGAATAGATCACTCCCAACTATTCGATAGGGTTTTCCGATCGTACCCTCCACGAAACGATTGGTGGCGACTCCTTGGCATGTACACTCATCACATGTCACTAGACCACACTGAAGGTCGACCACGTATATCCAGCAGTTGCGATTTGGGTAATGGACCTTGGGAGAGGCCCGCGTCCGATCCAACCAGCGATCGGGCGGCCCATTAGCCCGCTCCCGGATCCGAGCCTCCGGGAGAGGGTCGCGACACCCGACTCGAGCTTGAACATTAGGTGCGGCCACAAACACAACGGCCATGCATCAGGAAAGGCCCTGCCGAATCTCGACACCAACCAAGCCAATAGCTCTACCACCGATTGTCGGGGAATTGGTCAAGATAGCCCTATGAGTCATCTTAATGTTCCTCAAGAATACGTGCCACAGGTGCAACAAATGTACACTTCTCTGTTCGAGCAGCAGCCATCCACCGGCACTCTTCCTGTTGCTGATCAGCCCACGACGTCTAATGTTCAGGAGTTTGCCAAACTAGGGCATATGATTTCGGGTAATCCAATGGAGGAATACATAGAATATTTTTGCTCCCTTGATCCCTAAGTGAGATGGGCCTTTGGTAGGGAAACGGTCGACCCTCTTCTTTTCTTCTCAAACAAGGACGGAGGTCACAGTTCGAAGAATCCATCAGGAGGTGCTGCTCAACCGGTACATCAGTGGTTCGAAGGATCAGACGATGAGGGATTCGATACTTTTTTTAATAGGAGGCTAGCAAACCTTCGCGGCCATGATCTGAGGTCGACAATCGCGCACCTGAGCCGAGACGTGATGGGTTGGTGATTGAACATACCCAGAGAAAGAGGGGCATGTACACGAGATGAACTTATTTCTTATCTGCACATTGTAAAGTTTCAATCGGAGCTTTTCTTTTCTTCTTTAATGCCTAGAGTTGATTTTACACAATACTGCCTGCTAGCATCATCATGTTTAGATACGGCAGTCTCTTGTCATAATAGGTTCGAGGTAAATCGACCTAACGCACAAAGGCAAAAGTTACAGCATAAGTTACGAACATAACGTGAATGGGCTCGAAAGTGGAAAGATCGTCAGCTGCCTCAAACACTATGATTGCCAAACCAAGGGCAATATTAAATCTTACGAAAGATAAGGGAACATGTACATGCACTCTCATTTATTTCACTCAACAGGAGACTTTACAAACAGATTACTGAGGAGGAACCGTAAATCCAAAATGAGTTCTAATGAGCGTCACAAATGAGCTCAACTGATTCTCCATGTTATCTATGCTCTGCCTACAACCAGCGCTTCGAGAATCAAAATCTGCGAGTTTGAAGAAAAGGAGACGACATTTCTCCTTAAGCTCATTCACCTCGGTCTCATGGTACCCTGATTCATGCTCCAAACCCTGGGCCAGCGCTCTCCCGCGGGCTATATCCATTGTCAGATCGTCAAGCCTTTCCTCCAACCATGCGCATTGGAGCATCAGCATGAAATTGTGCTGGTCTTGCTCGAAGACGTTTTGACAGAGAGCCAGACGCTCCACCAAGTTGTCCCTCTCACGGACTAGTAATAAGACCTGGGCGTCGGCGTATTCAACGGCCCTCTTATGGTTTTCAGCCACCAAGGCGGCCAACACCAGGGAATCAGCCCTGTCTTGATAGCGAGCTCGCACGATGCTAGCCAAAGTGACCTCCCGGCTGGCGACATGGTAAGCCTCTAGAAAATTGGTGAAAAGAGTCGGGAAGATCGTAAACTCCCTTCGTAATTTCGTACCCTCGATACAGGCAGTGTCTAAGGCCGGAATCATAGTACGGATTTCAGTTTCAGCTTCAGGTTGATTATTTATGTAACCATAACCTCTACCCAAGAGGTGATAAAATCTCTCCCACTGGGTCGAAGCTTCGGCTAAGGCAGCAGGTACAAGGGAGGAAGCCATCTGCGATTGAACGGAAGAGAAGAGAATGAATGATGGGGGAGTGTTTGAGAGGTTAGACCGAAATGTTAATCTTCTCAATATCAACCTCTCGCCCTATAGCGCTCGAACGAGGAAGGGAAAGTTATAATAATTTTTTATGCACAGCTAGGCTAATCAAGTCTCATTAATGCATCCTTGGTGAGTCACGGATCCACCTCTGTCCCGTGATCTCGGGCTTAACAAAAAAATAATGGAGCCTAAAGGCCGGTGGACCTATTACTTTGGAGACCGAGCTAGGGGAACATGCGTAAAGCTCGATAAAGCAAAAGTCGACGCGGGAGATCTTCAGGCTCCACTCAAGTAGGAAAGAGTAAGAAAGGACGGGGGGAATCACGAAGTCTCGAAAGGAACGCTCGTCAGACACTCGTTATTCGGTATCTAAAGGGCGTTTCTTGGGACACGCCTAATCTCTAAAAATTGCAGAGAGGGTGAACATCTGAGAAAGGGTGGAGAAAATTGAGCGAACGAAGACCAGGAAAGGACATTTCGATCCAAAATGTTCAAGGGATACCGTCATTTGTTGGAAACGCCCGACCTAAATGTCTCCGAACTTGAACTGCTAGAGGAATTTGAAGACCTTGGAAACGAATTCGTCACGAAGGATATGAAAATCGACTCTGCCAGCTAGGAGACCCAAGCCCTCAGCGACCAAAATGCCAGCGACAATGATCAGCGCCAAAAAAGGAAGCATCGCCAATGCCACACTACACGCCAAATCCGAGAGCTTAACGCTCTTTTCAAGGAATACCCATTTCCAAACGAGCAGCAGAGAGCTGAACTAAGCCAGAAGGTGGGCTTGGAACCTTTTAAGGTTAAGTTTTGGTTTCGCAACAAACGAACACGGTTGATGGAACAATTCAGACATCGCGAGGTGGAGATTCTAAAGGAGAAGATTGAACAGCTTCGAGTAGAAAATGCGAGATATAAAAAAACTCTGAGCACCGCTGCTTGCCTTAACTGCAGCAACCCTGTCCAAATCGGTGAAGCGTTCCCTGAGGAGCTATGTCTGGGGATTTACAATGCTCACCTGTCACATTTCCCTCAGCAATACCTTCTGACACAATCGAGTACCACCCAAGATTTACCAGAGCAGGTCGACACTACAAAATCAATATCGATGCCTGTTGGGGGATGGAGTGTGCATCATGACGAGTGGCGTCTCCCCAACGATGGACTCGCCATCACGACTAGTCAACCCAAAACTAACCAACTCTCCCTAAAACAACTTTCAACACGGCTAGATCTCGAAGATAGCGGCCTCTAGGTTGCCAATACGGCTCGGGGTAAGAAGAAAAGGAAGCTTCGTTGGACCAATGAACTTCATCAGAGATTTATCGATGCAGTTCGGTAGTTAGGATTCAGCTCAGCCCGCCCACAGCAAGTCCTCGAGATCATGAACGTACAAGGGGTTGCTAAGAGTAGTGTAAGGAGTCACCTAAAATACTATAGAAGATTGCTGAGGGAAGGCTTGGCAACTTCAGACCCAGATGGAGCCGGCTTGAGCCAAAACGCTAGATATGGCCATGACTACGATACTTTTCGGGAATACGTATCACAACTCCAGCAAATAGAGCCTCCCCAATTTGAACACCAACCTATTGGTAATGCTATTCCTACAACGGATCTTGCATTGACAGAGGGTGCACATACAACTGTGCAGAATATCAACGGAAGTTCCAGTTCGTGGAATCAAGTTGCTCATGGCGAAAACATTGGAAAAAATCCTCCTCCAACGATCAATTCTGGCCGACTCGAACATCAAAGGCTCGAAGAAGCCGACGATTTCCTTGATGAAGACCTTTCCTTTTGGATCGATCAGCTGAACAACCCCCTGAGCTGTCTCAATACCCCTCGGGAATATGAACCACAGTCTCAACAGGGCAACAAGGGAGGTTCCAGCTCGAGGAATCAGATCGTTCAAGGAGAAATTGATGAGAGAAATTCATCGCCAGTGGTCGGTGATACTCGACTTGAGCATCAATGGTTCGGAGATTCGAGTGATTTCCTTGGGGAGGAACTCAATTTCTGGCTCGATCATCCTGAAGCTGGCGGACTCTTGCAATGGTGATACAAAGCCGACGATTATGTGTTTAATTCAAGGCGCGATTGTTAAAAAAAAATGCTCAGGGAAAAGAGGTTGAATACCCTGAATGAATGTATTGGTAACATCATGGTAAAATTCCCATGGGAGCATTTCTCATTTACGCTTGAAACTAATTGTGCGAGGATCAGCCTTACCTTTTGAGCATCTTCAAGCTCAGGCGCGTCATTTCCTTATTTAATTAGGGGCAAACCGTCCCTACTCCCGAAAAACATATCGAGATCAAAGACATCGGATGCATCGTTTAATCCATGGGGGCGATCTCCCCAAGCGATGATTATCGTTCACAGAGCATAATGGAATCCATCCCTTCAACGCGAGACGCATTTGGCCGCGGAGCCACCCATTTGGTAAAAAGAACGTATCGTTCCTAAATGATTTTCAATCAGATACGGGAATAATGTTTCATCTCTTCTCTTATCAGGTGATAAACATAGAGAGGGCACCTAAGAAACCGTCCATTCGAATGACAAAACAAATGTTGCTCCAAACGGGGACGATGAACTGTGGATGTTGCAAACACCTTCAAGCATGGATGAGGGGGTTGTACAGATATTGTTTATATCAGTAGGCAGCGTCAAGATGGAACGCAAATCAAGGGTGAAGTAGCATCGTCCCAATTTATCTTAAATTTGGGGAATATGGGTTGACACTTATTATTTATCCTTGACAAGGGGCTCGCCATCAGGGCGAACAGGTTCCCACAACCACGGTACACTCATTGGAGCGCATGACCAAGGGTAAAATGTGTCGTTTCGATTCTTGCAATATTGGCGAACATATAATGACATGTGTCTTTTATATCTCTAGGGATCTCCAGCCACGACGGACAGGTAAGTATCCATTTTTCCTAATTCGTTGGAAATTGAAAAATGTCAAAACTCTTTCAATCATCATGTCTAAAAGAGGCATTGAATTTTCAAAATCGACATTCATATTTTGAATTAGGAAGTTATCTAAACATGAATAAAGCATGCAAGGTGCGTTATGAAATCCCCTTGAGGGGTAAATTTTGGAGAAAATAATGAAATTTTCCCAACAAGATGTTGTTCAAAACATTCAAAAGGGCATTTTTTTTCAAAAGACGAGAGGCGAAGCTTAATCCAAACACGTCCTACACACACTTGAGAGATGAGTGGAGTGGACAGATAACGAAATCTGGGTCTACGGAGGTAGGGATCATTTGCGGCGATTACATGGGTTGGGACGACAGAGGCATTCGTTTCATATCCCCAAACACTACAGGTGACCGTTGATAACCCATTTGAACGGCGATTTTCATTCTTAACCCTGTCAAGAACCACCCCACACCTGGGTAAAAAGGAAGTAAGTCTAGCAGCATCAGGAGAAAATGGTTAGAAATTTTCTTGCTCGGACTAACATCAATCTTTGTGTGTTGTTTATATGGTAATCCAAGTGCCATAGGATGACGGGAAGCATTCATTTCTCTATCCCACACACGTTTACCCTTTGCACAGCCAAGTTGAGCCTGCAAATTCATTTCATGAACCCGTTGGTGATCGTTGTACATTCCAAGACGGATGCAGAACCACTTCAAAAATGGAAGAATTCAAGACTTAGGAATTACAAATAAATTCCTAGGCTGATATTTAAAGCATGTTTAAACTTTCGGTCATATGTCTAATGTGATCCCCTGAGGATGAAAAAAAGTGGGATTCCAAAATGAACGAGAAAAATCCCTAGCATCAGGAAAAAGAAAAGTGCCTGGTAAAAGCAAGGTCGATGCTCGCATAAGCTGTTTGATTGATCCCCAGTAAAGCCTGGTCGGGAAAAGAGAAAATCCCTAAAGGAGTAGGATAAAAAATGCTGCTCCCCAAATGGCGTCAAGCGCGGAGCAAAGATATAGAGAGAATTATCGATCTCTGAATGCAACAAGAGACGCTCTCTGAAGAGCTGGTGCACACATCAAAAACTAAAGGTGCAGAAAAGAAAGGACAGGTGGCAAATCAGCAATGATCACCAATGTCAAACCCTTCACGAATTCTGGGCCAAAAATAAGCTTTTTTCGGTCCCCAAACCTACCAATGTTACAACCCCGAAACAGTCTTCTCTGACTAAGATACTTGGGTTAACATATAGCTTAGCTCGAAGAGGTACGAACAATACTATTTATTTCTCATTTTACAAGGTTCTTGACTTGTAAACCCGGAGCAGATGATGAAAACTTTCATTCAATGGCTTCGACTCCAAAGCGGGTCCCCCTTGGAAACCGAAGTCCAAGCCTAGCATTAGGGTCCCGTGGAAGACCTCCCGACCGATCGAAATGTATGCGCTGCGAATGATCCTAAAACCTAGGCACATGTTAGTAGGAAGTTGAGCGCATTCTTTACAAAAGACCATTATCTCAAAGCAGGTGAGAAGACCTCCTTGTCGAGAAATATTCCAATTGATGTTTTGACCAAATACTTTTGGAATTTTCAAATTGTTTGATCCAGATTTTCCGTACAAGGAATTTGTGATCACATTTGCATGTTGCAAGAATGCTTTGGATAACCTCCAGCATCAAAATGCACGTTTCATGACTAAAACTTAAGTCATGAATTTTGTCAGTTAGACAACTGTTGTCTCCCCTAAGATTACTAACATTTTCTTGGTGAAGAAAAATCTTTCAGGTTTAAACTTTTGCAGGATCTCTGGAGACCCCAAATCCCAAAAGAACCTATGCCCCGTGAAAGGGAGCACTTACATTTGATATCTTTGCAGGATCCCTGGAGAACCCAGGTCCCAAACTGATACCCTTTAATGAAAAGTTTGTAGGTTTCAGCTTTCTGCAGGATAATTGGAGTCCCCAAATCCCAGAAAGGTACCTCGCATGTCGAAAGGACAGTTCAGCCTTCTGCGAGATTTCAGGTAACCCCTAAATCCCAGAATAGCCTTCAGGTGAACCTAAAGTTAGGTAAGCTTTCCAAAAGAGACCTCAATGAGTCTTTTGTAGGTAAAGCCTTTTAGTAGGTAAACCTTTTCCAAGACCGATCTACAGAACGATCAAGTCTCTGACTAGTCCCAACTAGACAGGATATATCAGCCTTGGATTCCTATCAGTTTGGAGTCACACATGGTAGATATTGCCTGAAGGGTCAAAATGAAGGTAGAAACCGCCTGAAAGGTCAACATGAAGGTAGATACCGCCTGAAGGGTCAACTCAAGGTAGATACCGCCTGAAGGGTCAAACAAAAGGTAGATACCGCCTGAAGGGTCAACATGAAGGTAGATACCGTCTGAAGGGTCAAACTTAAGGTAGAAACCGCCTGAAGGGTCAAATCATGGTAGATACCGCCTGAAGGGTCAAATCAATGTAGAAACCGCCTGAAGGGTCAAACCATGGTAGATACCGCCTGAAGGGTCAAGTCAAGGTAGAAACCGCCTGAAGGGTCAAACCAAGGTAGATACAGCCGGAAGGGTCAACTCAAGGTAGAAACCGCCTGAAGGGTCAGCATGATGGTAGATACCGCCATAAGGATCAACACAAAGGTCCGATCCACCATACGGATCAAAATCCTTGGCAAATCCCAAAGCGTGGGATGCGCCTTCCTTAGGTTCCTACCAGTTACGAATCCCATAATGGTATGACCTACCATACAGGTCAGAGCTTAATCTCCCTAGGATGGCGATTCCTAGGTACCTTTTTGAAATTCATCGCAGCGTGAATCCCCACAAGACGGGATTTGTCGTTTCATAGAATCCCTTTTGCTAGGAGTTTTATTATGGATCGACCTTCCATACGGGTCAAAACCTAAATCTCCCTAGGATATCCTGATGAGTCCTAGGTATCTTCTTGAAAGTCGTCGCAACCGGAAGCATCCGACAGGCGAGCTTCAGGTAAGCCTCTCTCACTCCGGCCCATGTTCAAATTGTTAGAGTAAATCGGGGATTAATTTGAGCTTTTATCGAAAGTCTTAAGGATCCGATGTCATAGCATTTTTTCTCCTTTTCCCAGTAGAGTCGGTTGGGAATCAGGTGCCATCTTGTTTTGAAAGCAACCTCTGCGAGCTCACTCTCAAAGAGGGGCAGCTGTTGACACCTAATTTTTTCACCATCTGTTATTGTGATTTTTATTTTAAATTAATTAAAAATATAAAAAAAAAGTCATAAAATTGAAAAAAAAAATAACTTTGAAAGCCTTGGCCTAACATCAGGAACCAATTTTGAACAAAAAATATTTTCGTATTTTTTTTAATATTTTTCTAATTTAATTAATTATAAAAATACCCAAAAAATCAGAACAATACCATTCGTGGTCAGAAAAATACAAAAAATATTCATTAATTTTCTTTATTTTCCCTCTTCAAGCTTGTCACTTTAAATCTTGAAAATTCGGCTGAGGTCACTATGTTCCTTAACAAACGTAAACCCGAACCGAGCCTAAAAAAATCCTTTTCGAGTCTTCTAATTTTCAATTCTCACTTTTAATAAGCTATGACATTTAGTTATAAAGGCTTGAAGTGTAATTAGGTCAATTTGCCCTCCAATTTGATCAATTTTAACCAAAAGGGCTTAATTGCACAATTTTCTTTCAATTTAGTCCCCGGTTTCATAAATCTTGAAATTAAATTTCACACGGGCATACCCATTGAAATCAAACACCTCTACCCCATATTTTTCATCATGAAGAATCCATTGGTGGCCTCAATTCAGGCTAATTTGGTCGTTTGGACCTTCGATTAGGCGAAATTCATTTTCGGATCCTTGGGACAATTTGGGGTTTTCATTAAATTTCAAGCAATTGATTCATGAAAATGCCCATATTCCATGGAAAACATGTCAATGAGTCCGATTTTGGCATCAATTTGATGAAAATAGGTCAATTAGGGGGTTAATTGGGCAAGTAAGTCGAACCGGGCCAGTCGGGTCAGACCCGACCCGACCCGGTCCGATTGGGTCTGCAACTATGTTGCAGACCCACAGCGCCGAAAGCAGGGGAGAAACGGGGAGCGACAAACCGAAGTGGGCGGCCATTTTTTTAGAAAGGAAGGAACAACAAATCATGGAAGACAATGGTAAGTGGTGAGGGGGCGTGCTTTTGAGGGAAAAGGGGTCACGGCAAAGGCCGGTCGGCCATGAAAATGGAGGGTGACCGAGGAAAAGAGGGGAAGAGTTCGTGCGAGTTGGAGCAAACCCAGAGCGCGAAGGAGCTTCCCCAGACCTTCAGCAACACTCATCGACCACTACTAGAACCGTTGCCACCGTCGACGAGTCCGGATTAGGTCGGTTTCCTCACCCAAGCTCTGTTTCTTAAATGCATGCCAAGTGTTCGACAAAATGCATGAATGAACTACTTAAACCATGGCTCTCGGCCGAGCCATCCCCGAGCTCTATTTGTGCGAAACTTGCCTTTAAGCTTCATTAGAACTTGTTCTAAGCCCGGCTTGATGTTTATTTTGCATTAAAACACGATAAAAAAAAAACTCGGCCCGGAGCTTTGCCGGCCAAGATTCGGACCGAGAGCTCGAAGGGAGGAGCACGGCGGGCGGCAAGCTTGAAACGAGCTCAGGTGAGCTTCTAAACCTTGTAGGGATGCCATGTGAACGATCGAAACAAGCTTTGAACGAGAAATTTTTTTCTGCAAATTCTCGCCAGCGCCGGGACTATGGAGGTCCAGTTCGGCCCCTTTTTTGATGTAAATGTTGCCGTGCTTTGCCTGTATGTTGATGTAGAGGATGAGAGGAGTCGAAGGCCGCAAAAATCATTGAAAAATATGAAGTTTTAAGCTCGGTACGCGTTTTCCGGCGACGATTCCGGCGACTTCGCCGGAATAATCACTGTTCCGGCGAAGCGCCGGTCATCTTCTTCGGCGGTTCGGTCAACGGTCAACGCTACGTCAGCAGCCACGTCAGCGTGGTGGGACCGAGCCGAGAGTTTTTAAATAAAAGGAATGGACGGTCCCGATCACGACACGTGTCGCGATCGTGAAATTTTTGAAAAATAAAAAATATTTTCAGAATTAATAAATGATTTTCAGATAATAAATTAAAAATCGATCCGACGGGTGAGATTGTGCCAAGTGGCACTCTGTGGGAAGTCTGATCTAGGGCTAGATCGGACGCGCCACAGGAGGCCACGTGGCGCATTCTGGACCATCCGATGGGTAGATTTTCGGATAAATCAGAAAATAATAATAAAAAAGAATAAAAATGTGAAAATTCAATAAAAAATCATAACAATTTTCAAAAAATTCGAAAAATTCAGAAAAATTCTAAAAAAAATTCCAGAAAATAGGAAATGGCTACATTCAACTGGCCATGACCTCTTCCGGGTCTTTTGACCCCCGATCTTTCCAGAAATGACGGTTTTGCCCTTCCGACAAACTGTCCTTCAAAAAAAATTGGCAAAAATTCCAGAAAATCCCAAAAAATAGAAAACGGCCACAAACAACTGGCCAAGACTCATTTCGGGTGTCTTGACCCCAATTGCTTTGAAAAATGACGATTTCGTCCTTTGGGCGAATCGTCTCCCAAAAATTGAGGAAAAATCAAGAAATTCTAAAACAGTCTCAAAAATGGGAAATGGCCACAATCAACTGGCCATGGAATATTTTGGGTAATTCGGTATCCAAACCTTTCAAAAAAATGACGATTTTTCCCTTCGGGGTAATCGTCCCTAAGCCTTCCTATTTTTACCCCTGGCCCTAAATCACACATTCCCTAAGTCCTTATGGCTATTTTAAGAAGCCATTGATTTAAATTGAAGTGCATCGATGTGGTTTATTGATGCACTTGATTGCACTTTCATTAAATTGATTATGATTGATAGGACTAGTCTTCCAATCTGCATGAAACCATGAATCAGACTTACCTCATCCAAAATTGCGCCCGCATGAGATCTTAATCAGGAAAATCATTCGCGTTAGGTACCGAAAGGGCGTTGGTAATGATACCGACATAACCAAGTCCCCGAACCCAAAATATCTGGTTCCGCAGAACTGATCGATCTCTCCCAATCAGTTAGTAAGGTTTCCGGTCTACCCTCCAAGAAAAACCGGGTGGCGACTCCAAATGCATGCACAAGTTGCACATGCCACCACGACCACACTGAAGGTCGACTACGCATACCTCCGTTGCGATTTGGGCAATGGGCCTTGGGAGAGGCCCGCGTCCGACCAGACAGGATGGCCCATTAGCCCTCGAGAGCCGCAGGCAAACCTCGAGAGGGTCGCGACAGTCGTGATCGTCCATTCAGAGGCAGTCGCGAGGTTAAAGACAAAGCTGACGTGGCGGGTCAACGAGTCAGCGTTCCTAGGTGGCAGTCGGCCATTGGTCCACGTGTTAGTCCAGTCAGCACGGCCTTTGGGGTCTGTTATGCGAATAAATAGATCGGACGGCTCAGATAAATCGAGTCTAAATTCTAGCGGCCGTCCGATCAGTAATTAGGTTTATTAGAAAATGTTTTAAAATCAGAAAATCAAAACGGTTTGAAACGGTGCCGTTTAGGTTAGTGGTAGTACGACGTCGTTTAGGTTAGTGATGGTGGACGGTCCAGATCGAGTCTTGCGTTCTAATCCTGGCTGTAGGTTTTAGTAGGTTGGTTGGGCGGTTCGAATCGAGTCTCCGTTCAATCTAGGCCGTAGGTTTTATTAATTTGATCCGGCGGCCGTGAATTAGCCATGCGGTTCAATAGGAACCGTCGGATCAAGTGTGGATAATCCGAAAATAAAAAAGCTGGTACGGTGTCGTTTTGGGCGTGTGTCGCGCGGATCCGGGTCTGGACCGGGTTCCGACCCGAATGGGTCGGGTTGACCCGGTCTGAAGCATTTTTTTAATAAAAAAATCAAAAAATAATTTTAAAAAATAAAAAAAAATCATCAAATTTCTAGAAAATCCTAAAAAATGCTAGAAAATCCCAGAAAATCCCAAAAAAATGTAGGAAAATTGTGGGAAAATCCTAGATATTCCAAAAATCCTTAAAAATTGAGGATTGACCACAGACAACTGGTCAATCCTATTTCTGGGGTTTCTTATCCGTTCTTTCGAGAATTGACGACATTACCCTTTAGGGGTAAGTCGCCTATGCTGTATATGCGAGATAAGGCCGGCAATGCCAAGGTAAGAATTAGGGTCGGTTAGGTGACCAATTCTTAGGCTTGGGTTTTCGAACCCTGTTCCTTTTCTCAAAATGACGATTTTGCCCCTCATTGGGAAAATCGTCTTTCTTGTTCCAATCGAGTCCTGAGAATGGCTTAAAATTAGAGTTTGGGTCAGGTGGGTGACCAACCCTAATATTTGAGATTTTTAGTTCTCATCTTTGTCCAAAATGACGATTTTACCCCTCCAAGGGTAAAATCACTTTTAAATTCTAGAAAATACTAGAAATTCCCGAAAAATAGGGAATGAAAGGATTTTATTGTCGATCCCATTTCCACCATATTTTGACCGAATATTTCATCTGAAATGATAATTTTTCCCTTTTGAGGCAAATTGTCCCCAAATTTCCCAAAATTACGATTCTGCCCCTCATGGGCGGATCATGTCAAAATCATTCCTAAACATTGATTGATATTTCTCTAGCCTAATAGGGCCTCATTAGTGATGCCATGCTGCTTTCATGTGTTTTATCCGCATGTTATGGATCCTTGATTTGTGCATTTATTTTCGCTGATTGTGAGTGATAGGGTAGCCATTCATATCTGCATGAAATCCTAGATTTTGGATCCGTACCCCACTCGTCTGTATGAAATCTTAGAACTAAATAAATCATTCAACTTAGTTGCCGAAAAGGCGTCAACTGTGACAGTTGGCGTAACAAGGTCTCCGATCCCACTTCTTTGATTTTCACAGAATCGAATAGACCGCTCCCAACTATTCGATAGGGTTTCCGATCGTACCCTCCACGAAATGATTGGTGGCGACTCCTTGGCATGTACACATATCACATGTCACCAGACCGCACCGAAGGTCGACCACGTATATCCAGCCGTTGCGATTTGGGTAATGGACCTTGGCAGAGGTCTGCGTCCGATCAGGCGACATCGGACGGCCCATTAACCCACGAGAGCCCGGCAGCGCTCGAGAGGGTCGCGACAGGAACATAAAGCGGTAACTCGGATGATGTTGGTGGAGACATATTTGATGATACATCGATGACAGGAGCAGCAAATGGAAAAATAGTCTCGTTAAAAATGGCGTCTGCAACTATATAGAACCTTCGTTGTTGTAAAGAATAGCAGCGACAACCCTTCACACATGATGGATATCCTAAGAAAATACACTGATGTGACCTGGGCTCTAGTTTGTGCTTGGCATAAGGTCGTAGGTTCGGGTATACAGCACAACCAAAAACCCGAAGATGCTCCATGGGTGGTGCATTAGAAAAAAGTATTTCCCAAGGGGAGCGCTGTTGCAGAACAGTAGTAAGCAGTCGGTTGATAATGTGAACTGCACTTTCAAACGCAAAATTCCAAAATTAAGAGGGAACAAACGCATGGTGCATCATAGCCTGACCCATTTCAACAACATGCTTGTGTTTGCGCTCAGCCGAACCATTTTGAAGGGCCAGGCGAGGACAGGATGTCCGTTTGTAAATGCCGCGCTCCTGTAACAATTTATTAAAAGATGAAGAAAGAAATCCTCCGGCGCAATCACTTTGGATAGCTTTGACTCGAGTATTGAGCCGGTTTTTGACAAAGTTTAGAAATGCCACAAAGATATTTAAAAATTGATCACGAGAATTGAACACATAGAGCCAGGAAAATTTGGAGTAATCATCAATAAAACAAACATAATATCTATCGTTTTGATGAGATGTTATAGGAGTCGGCTCCCAAATATCGAAATGAACTAGTTCTAGGGGAGCCATGGACCTATGAAAAGCGGGAGGATGAGGATGATTCTTGCTAGATGCACAAGCCGAGCAAGTTGGTTGAACAACTGACGATTTATTGAACATGCGAGAAATAGTGGAATATGCAGCATGGCCTAAACAGTGATGCCAACGGACAAGAGAGCTGGATTGAGACAGGTGATAGGATGAAGGAGAAAACTCGAACAGTCCCGACAGTTGATAGAGTCCCTGACTAAGGTTCCCTTGGAAGAGAATCTTGCCCGTATGGCGGCACTTCACAGAAAAATAATTAGGTGAGAAAATGAAATCACAATTGTTTTCCTATGAAAACTGACGAACGCAAAGTAAATTTTTCTTTATAGAGGGAACAACTAGGACATTAGACAAACGAAAATTTTGGGAAGTAAGTATTAAAATATTCATAAAATTGATTTTATAAGACCATGGAGGAGTTAATGCACCATGGAGTAATTAATGCAAGTTTGGTGTGATTATCATTACTAGGTGTTATCATTACTAGGTGTCTTGGGTTTCATAGTAATTACATGTTGTGTCATCATTACTAGGTGTCTTGTGTTTCATAGTAATTACATGTTGTCTTCATAGGAGTGTTTAGTTTTTGCTATAAATACTTGAGTGTGTTGTATTGTAAGATAAGCAAGAGAGAAGCCAAAGCAAGTGTTCTCCAATATACAGATTTTCTCCACCCATTTCGTGCCTCGTTTCTTATATTCGAAAGGTCACCCACGTTGTGTGTTTTCGGTTCCAACATTTGGTATCAGAGCTAGTATGGCATCTAGTAGTTCCGTTCAAATGCAGCTTCCAAAGTTGAACGGAAAGAATTTCAACAACTGGGCTGTCCAGATGAAGGTTCTGTTCAAATCGCAAGATTTGTGGAATCTAGTTGAAAGTGGCTACAACGAAGTAGCTGATGCCGAAGCATTCGAGGCTTTGAGAAAGGAGGAGAAAGAATCTCTGGTGGAGTCCCGGAAGAAAGATCAGAAAGCATTATATGCGATTTTTCAAGCCGTGGAGGAAACGATATTTGAAAAAATATCGAGTGCCGAGACCGCGAAAGCTGCCTGGGATATCTTGCAGAAATCCTACAAAGGCGATGATCGTGTCCGGCGGGTGCGGCTTCAGACTCTTCGAGGTGATTTCGAGTCTTTACGCATGAATGACTCGGAAACAATATCGGCATATTTTGATCGTGTGCAGGCCATCGTTAACCAATTAAGGGTTAATGGTGAAGAACTTCAAGATGTTCGTGTTGTAGAAAAAATCTTGAGGTCTTTGACCGAAAGATTTGACTACGTCGTCGCAGCGATCGAGGAAGGACAAGACGTATCAACTCTCACGTTGGAGCGGTTGATGGGTTCATTATGCTCCCATGAGCAAAGAATGAACCAGAAGTCTACGGGTTCCGTTTCCGAGCAAGCATTGCAAAGCCGGGTCGCTCAACCAAACCGAGGAGGCTATCAAGGCGGTCGAGGTCGTGGAGGAGCCCGAGGTAGAGGTGAGAATTCAAATTTCACCAGAAAATTTAGAACACCTGACAAATCAAAAGTCAAGTGTTTTAAGTGTAATAAATTCGGACACTACAAATCCGAGTGTCATGCAAAGGCGACGTACGTGCCGGCGGAACATGCACATGCCACCGATGCTGAAGAGTACATGGTACTAGCATGTGCGAAGGATGATTCAACTGTCGTTGATACTAATACATGGTATCTAGATACTGGGTGTAGCAACCATATGACCGGAAGAAAGGAGTTATTCTCACAGCTGGATGAGACAAGCCGTGGCGAAGTCAACTTTGGGAATAAATGAAAAATTCCAGTGATGGGCAAAGGTAACATTAATATCAAATCCAAAGATGGTACTAATGTTGCTATTGCAGATGTTTACTTTGTGCCAGGACTTTTTTGGAATTTGCTAAGTGTTGGGCAACTTTCCGAAAGAGGCCACAAAGTTCACATTGAAAATGGAGTTTGCACAATCAGAGGTGTAAACAACAAGTTGATCACGACGGTACAAATGACGAAGAACCGGATGTTTCCCCTGACTCTTCAGACGAAGAATCTCTTGAGCTTTCAAGCGATGACGAAAGACAACAGCTGGCTGTGGCATCTTCGATTTGGGCATCTAAATTTTCGTGGAATGAAGCAATTAGTTCAGAAAAGGATGGTGATTGGCATGCCGTTGATTAATGATCCAGGGCGTCCTTGCGAAGGATGTCTCGTTGGAAAACAGCACCGAGACTCTTTTCCAGTTGGAAAAGCCAGAAGAGCAAACCAACCGCTGGAGTTGGTACATACCGACATATGTGGCCCTGTTGAGGTGGAATCGTTTGGACAAAAAAGGTACATGCTAATTTTTGTCGACGATTTTAGTAGAAAAATATTGGTACACTTCTTGAGGGAAAAATCTGAAGCTTTTGGCAAGTTTAAAGAATTTAAAGTCTATGTTGAAAAACAAAGTGGCTTTAAATTGAAGGCGTTGAGATCGGATAGAGGTGGAGAATTTACCTCAAATGAATTTCACAAATATTGTAAAATTCATGGAATCAAACGTCAGTTGACTGCCAGCTATACTCCTCAGCAAAACGGTATAGCAGAAAGAAAAAATAGGACAATTTTTGAAATGGCAAGAAGTATGCTGAAAGCTAAAGATTTGCCCAAGAAATTTTGGGCAGAAGCTGTTGCTTGTGCTGTATTTGTACTAAACAGGTGTCCAACAGTGAGTGTTCTTGGAAGAACTCCAGAAGAAGCTTGGAGTAGAAACAAACCAGATGTTTCGTTCCTACGAGTATTTGGGTGCGTGGCATATCCCCATATACCAGACGAGCGAAGAAAAAAGCTGGATGACAAAAGCGAGAAGTGCATCTTCATCGGCTACAGTGATACAACTAAAGGTTATAAGCTGTATAACCCGGTCACTGAGAAAGTTATTATCAGCAGAGATGTCCAGTTTTTAGAAGATGAGGCCTGGGACTGGAACCAGAAGGGTGACCAGAAAAACATCATCATCGAAGATGAGCCACTGGCGGGTGAGACAGAAACACCTCCATTATCTTCAATGAGTGATCCATCTTCCTCATCATCTTCAACTGGAGGTACATCTTCACCAACAGCAGTTTCAGAACCACAACTACGTCGTTCACAACGACTGAAGGAGACGCCAGCAAAATTCAGAGATTATGTGGTCACAAGAAATAGAAACAGTGATAGCGAAATCACTGATGAAACACTGATAAACTTTTGTTTATTTGCTGATTGTGACCCTGTAACCTATGATGAAGCAGCTGTAGATGAAAAGTGGATTGAAGCAATGGATGAAGAAATTCACTCCATTGAGAAAAACGACACATGGGTGTTGACTTCTTTACCACCCGGTAAGAAGCCTATCGGTGTCAAGTGGGTGTACAAGACAAAGTACAAACCCGACGGTCAGGTGGACCGTTACAAGGCTAGACTGGTTGTAAAGGGCTACAAGCAAAAGCCAGGTATTGATTATTTTGAAGTATTTGCACCAGTTGCCCGGATGGATACTATTCGGATGGTCTTAGCACTTGCAGCTCAAAACCATTGGCAGATCCATCAAATGGATGTGAAATCAGCATTCCTCAATGGTGTCCTTGAAGAGGAAGTATATGTGGAGCAACCACAGGGTTATGAGAAGAAAGGGCATGAAAATCAGTTTTACAGACTGAAGAAGGCTTTGTATGGATTAAAACAGGCACCACGTGCTTGGTACACACGTATCGACACATACATGTTGGAGCATGATTTTCAAAAGTGCCCTTTTGAGCATACACTATATATCAAGTCAAATGCTATCGGTGACATCTTAATTGTGTGCATTTATGTTGATGACTTGATATTTACAAGGAGCTGTGAAAAAATGTTTGCTGAATTCAGGGAGGCTATGACTAGCCAGTTTGAAATGACTGATTTGGGACCGATGTCCTATTTTCTTGGTCTTGAAGTGAAGCAAACAGATGATGGCATATTTATTTCTCAGCAGAAATATGCTAATGATATTTTGAAGCGATTTAAAATGGAATCGCTGAAGCCAATCCGAACTCCCGTAGTAGAACGATTGGAGCTGAAGAAAGAAGGAACCGGTGAGCTGGTAAATCCCACTTATTTTAAAGGCATTGTTGGCAGCTTGAGATATTTGGTTTCTACAAGGCCAGATATTACCTATGGAGTGGGTATTATTAGCAGGTTCATGGAAAAACCCTACCAGTCACATTTGCAAGCAGCAAAGAGAATTTTACGGTATGTCAGTGGAACTCGTGATCATGGAATTTTATATTCTTATACTGACAACTTTGGTCTAGTGGGGTACACAGACAGTGATTGGGCAGGTGATACCGATACTCGAAAAAGTACGTCGGGGTATGCTTTCTTTCTTGGATCAGGAGTATTCTCTTGGTCTTCCAAAAAGCAACAAGTTGTTGCTCTCTCGACAGCTGAAGCAGAATACATGGCATTAGCTTCAGCGGCTTGTCAGGCGATATGGCTTCGTAGGATGCTGCATGAATTGATGCATGAACAAACGGGTCCTATTAAAATGATGTGTGACAATAAGTCGGCTATTGCATTAGCCAAGAATCCTGTATTTCATGGCAGGAGCAAGCACATCGACATCAAGTATCATTACATTCGTGAGCGAGTCAAAGATGGTGAAATCGATCTTAATTTCTGCAGATCAGAAGATCAGCTTGCAGATATTTTGACGAAACCCTTGAAGGCAGATTCGTTCGAAAAATTGAAGAAGATGCTTGGTATGGAAATCAATTTTAAGGGAGGCTATTAAAATATTCATAAAATTGATTTTATAAGACCATGGAGGAGTTAATGCACCATGGAGTAATTAATGCAAGTTTGGTGTGATTATCATTACTAGGTGTTATCATTACTAGGTGTCTTGGGTTTCATAGTAATTACATGTTGTGTCATCATTACTAGGTGTCTTGTGTTTCATAGTAATTACATGTTGTCTTCATAGGAGTGTTTAGTTTTTGCTATAAATACTTGAGTGTGTTGTATTGTAAGATAAGCAAGAGAGAAGCCAAAGCAAGTGTTCTCCAATATACAGATTTTCTCCATCCATTTCGTGCCTCGTTTCTTATATTCGAAAGGTCACCCACGTTGTGTGTTTTCGGTTCCAACAGTAAGAGTACCTGTATGGATTATCGGGAGGCTAGACCCATTACCTATGGTAACATGTTGGTTGCCTGTGTAAGGCTGAAGAGAAGACAATTGAGACAGATTATTTGTGACGTGATGTGTTGCACCGGAATTTGGATACCACGGGTTTGAAAAAATGGATGGTGGCGGCGGAATTTCAGTAATATCGAGCTGTGGTGCCAAATTTATAGATTGGGACGGAGGCCCACGATCACGGCATACATTGGCTTGATGGCCAAAGCGATTGCACAGTTGACATCGAACACTGCCCTTTCTTTGATTTTTGTAATTGCATGCATTTTGTGAGTAATTTGGGGCTGAATTTCGTGGGCCAAAATGCAGCTCACTTCGCGGAAATTGTTGCCCAGGCCGTTGTGACCTGTCTATGCGAGAAGGAACCTGTTGTGATGCTTGGTGTGCTATTTGCGTCATGAAAGCTGCTGGAGTGGAGATAATAGGCTCAAGCAAATCAAGCCTTGCTTCATGAGCCAAGAGCAGTCCATGTAGAGACTCACGTGTAAGGGATTGGTACTAACTTTGGACAGAGATTGATACTGCTAAACTTTGATATTCCGCTCCGAGCCCCCTAAACAAGCGAGTTTGATATTCTTGTGAAGAGATGTTCTCACCAATCGATGCAAGTTGATCAACAAGCAAGGCTGCTTGTTGAAGATATTCCGTGAATGTTTGATTTCCCTTGCGGAGAGTCTGAAGTTGCATTCGTAGATGTGTGGCGCGGGCACTGTTACGTGCTGCATATGGTTGAGCTAAGAAGGACCACACGGCTGCGGAAGAGTCCAAATTGGAGAGTTGTGCAACGATGTTGTCAGCTATGGGATTGAGAATCTACCTGAGGGCAATTTGATCTCGGGTAAACCATGTTTCATATGCTGGATTTGGTGAACTTTTGATGACACCATTCTCGATGATTTCAGTGATAGTGTGCGGAGGGCATGGTTCGGTTCCATCCACAATTGACAGGAGTCGACTGGCTCGGAGAAAGGGGAAGAGGCGTGCCTTCCATATGATGAAATTGTCTCCCGTTAATTTGATACCAACTGCAGGACATGCAATTGATCCTGATGAGCCTCCTGTGGGAGGGGCGAGAAGACATAGTGGCACAGCATTCTTGATGAGGTCTGTTAGATTAGAAACACTTAAGATTGGGTGGCTTGTTGCTTGATTGTTAACAATAGCGTTTGGAGAAGGTGGGGTGATGGATGAATTTGAATCGTTTGGCATTTATGCTTTCGAATGATATGGCTTTGATACCATGTAAAGAAATGAACTGACAAGAAGAGATTGAGTAACAATTGCCAAAATGTACTATGTGTTTTTACTGATAGGAATTTTGTACATACATCTGCTATGCAGTGTGGTGTCTTTATATAATACAAGCTAGAGCTACAAAATCAATGAAGGACAAAATCATGATCTCTTCTCTTTGGAAAGAGTTGATCTTGATTGATGAGCAATTGGTGGAGAGGTCACGGTTGATTGAGATTGTGATTGATGAGCAAGTAATGGAGAAATTGTAGCTGAATCAGGACACGTCATCGTTTCCTTTGACAGAGAGAGCGAGGCGAGTGGGCGAGCCGGGTGATTCACGAACCGGGTTAAATTTAGGTGAAGGCGTGCGAAAGGCTGTCAATTTCTGGATAATTTCTTGCTTGATCCTCCATCCATGTGATCGAAATCGAACCGAACTATCAGAAGTCCGTTGTTTTACTTATTGCCAATTTTCGAGTCTTTTTCGGATCGTGTTATCATTTTATTTGGATGTTTCTCTCTTTGCACCCCTACTACCAAAAATTCTGTCTCAGGATGCTAGATGTTTCATTTTACTCATGAGACCAAATAGACGCGGTTGGTTATGAGTGTCAAAGATTTTTAGCTGAGGAATGGAGGTGAACTTCTTAAATCCCACCAACTGTAGCTACCTGTACATGCCGAAGACTCGACTTAACTGGTCATGCGGTAAGCAGAGTATTCTATTGTTGAGTTTTTGCGGAAATGTGTGCGCAAGTGTGTGTGTTTGTGTATGAAATATAAAAAAATAATGACAAGAAGACTAGCAAGATAAAAATGATATTTGATATAAAACTAATAAGTAAAAGGACTTACAAAGATATCTCTCATCATAGGGCCTTTTCTTTTATATGGATTACTAACTACATATGAAAGACCAAGCACTTATTTATAGAGCATTTCAACCGACATTTGATTTTTTTATTAATTTAATAATTTTTTTGCTCTTCACCACCAATTGCAAAAATGGATCACTTTTCAACACTCATCCTTTGATCCATTTTTGTGATACTTCAAGCATGCTTTTCAATGTCTCGAATTTTTCTTTTGGTAATGCTTTAGTGGATATATCAGCAATTTGATCTTCAGTCTTGTAATATCACAGCTCAATTTCTCCATTGTTTTGTGCTTTGCGTATGAAATGATATTTGATGTCGATATGCTTTGTTCTTACATGAAAATATGGATTTCTCGATATTGCAATCGGGGACTTGTTGTCGCGGAATATCGGAGTCAATTCTGTCCGTGTTTCTCCAATTTCTTCTAGAATTCTTCTAAGCCATATTGTATGAGTAGTTGTCATAGTGGCTACGATATATTCAGCTTCTGTAGTAGATTGCACTATTGAGTCTTTTTTTTTTATGCCCACGAGAATATTCCAGAACCCAATGTGAATGCATAGCTAATAGTGCTCCTCCTATCATCAGTTGATCCTGCCCAATCGCTGTTTATGTACCCGATGAGCTAAGCCGTTGCATTTGACTAATACCAAATGTCATAATCCGGAATTCCTTGTACGTATCTTAGAATTCTCTTGACAGCTCCAAAGTAAATTTGGCTTGGACTTTGCATAAAACGTGATAGTAGACTAGTAACATACATAATATCTAGTTGTGTAGGTGAAAGATATAATAAACTGCCAATAAGGCTTTTGTAGAACGAATCATTTGCTTGTTCTGCTCCATCTTCTTTTAATAGTTTCGCATTTATCACCAGTGGCGTTACAACTACTTTGCAATAATCCATCTTGAATTTCTTTAAGATGTTCTCTGCATATTTCTTCTGCAACTGATCCACCTCGATACTGATAAAATGGTGCATCAAACTCAAGTCTGTCATCTTGAAAGTCTTTGTCATATCTTCTTTGACTTCTTGAATTATCTTCTCATTGTTCCATATATATACATATATATAAGATCATCTGCATACAAAGAGAGAATAAGAGTATTAGAATTACTTTAGGCTTTGATATATAGTGTAGGCTCATTCATGTTCCTCCCGAATCCTTGCCTGGTGAAATATTCGTTAATTCTGCTATACCAGCTCATGGTGCCTTTTTTAAACCCGTAGAGGGCTTTATTGAGCTTTATAACCTTTTCTTCTTGGCCTTTGTGAATAAAGCCTTGTGGTTGTTCCACATATATTTCTTCTTGAAGATATCCATTTAGGAATGCCGAATTTACATCTAGTTGATGGATCTTTCATTTCTTTTGTGCTGCTAGAGCTATGAGTGCTCGACTAGTATCAAGGCGAGCAACATGAGCGAAAGTTTCAGTGTAATTGATACTTGGCTGTTGCAAGTATCCCTTCGCCATAAGCCATGCTTTATGCTTTTGAATTGATCCATCTGTGTTCAGCTTCGTCTTGTAAATCCATTTTACGCCAATGATTTCTTTGTCTTTGGGGCAATTAATGAGCTCCTAAGTTTCATTTTTCTTGATGATCTTAATTTCTTCTTCCATGGCTTTAATCCAAACTTCTTGTTTAGAAGCTTCTTCATAGTTGTCTGCTTCTAAGGACATAAAATTGCATGTCTCATAGATTTTCCTTAGAGACTTTACCCTTAGTGTATGGGATTTTGGAGTTGACTCTTCTTGTGCCAGGCTTGGAGAGGATGGTGGTGACATCCCAAAAGGAGGAATCTGATGTTCCACTTTCTTCTTTTGATTTTGATTCCTCTCGAGCAGGTGGTATAACAGGTAAGGTAACATATTTCTTCTTGATCTTCTCTTCCTCCCAATTCCAAGTGAAATTTTCGTCCAACTCAACGTCTCGGCTTATTATGAGCTTCTTAGTTGTTAGGTTGTAAATGTGATAACCTTTTGACTGATCACTGTATCCAAGGAAGATGCCTTTTTTCGTTTTCTCATCGAGCTTGCTTTAAAAAAAAATCAGAAATGTTGTCTCACCCCCGAACCATTTATCTTGTTAATGTTAGAAAATTCGTACAATATGTATATTAATCTATAAAACGACAGAATCAAATCATAAGCAATGAAATGAAAGATAGGTTTATAACAGACATGTCATGGACTATTTCATTCACCATAAGTCTCACCAATCTTCTTCTTTGAAGATCTGCAATCCACAAAGTTGTGATCTATCTTGTCACAGTTGAAGCATGTGCCTTGATATCTGTTCTTGGCCACTTTAACTTGCAATCATTTAAACTTCGAATCGCAATAATAAATGTGATCAAGCTGCTTCAAACATGAAAACATTAAGTTGGCAGAAGCACAAAATTTGATCCTTCAGAAGCAGTATTCAAAAATCGTCAGATGCAAAAAATTCATCAGATGCAACTGCATCTGAACCCTTCAGATGCAACTGCTTCTGAACCATCACATGCAGAAATTCGTCAGATGCAACTGCTTCTGAACCCATCAGATGCAGAAATTCGTCAGATGCAACTGCTTCTGAACCCATCAGATGCAGTCCTTCTGGACCCGTCAGAAGCAGTCCTTCTGGATACGTCAGAAGCAGTCCTTCTGGACCCGTCAGATGGAGTTCCTTCTGGACTCGTCAGATGGAGTTCCTTCTGACCCTCCTTCTGAGTTTCCTTCTGAGCCTCCTTCTGACCTTCCTTCTGAGCTTCCTTCTGACCCTTCCTTCTGAGCCTCCTTCTGAGCCTCCTTCTGAGTCTCCTTCTGACCTTCCTTCTGAGTCTCCTTCTGGATAAAAAAATCCGAATGGAAATATAACAATATAAATAAATTGATTAAAAGAATACCGAGACCTGTATTCGACACAGTTTCCTTAAAACAGATTCGTCCCCTCCAGTACGTGCTTTGAGGTTTCGTGAACGTCTGTCTCCCAGGATACAATGGTTGAACAGCGATAGATGCTAGCACAGCACTCCAACGCTTTCGGCGAACTTGAACAACACGAGAACACTATCGAAAACAATGCAAATGCATAGAATCGGAAAAGTTTTTCTTTTGAGATTGTAGTGTTTTCCTATCTCACTTCCTCTTTTTAAACAGAATGGAAAACCACCTATTTATAGGCTAAGTGGGGCATTGCGGAAATAAATAATAACGGCTAAATTAATTCTGCCGTTTAGAGCCGTTATGTAATAAATTCTGTAACCACAGAATTATAACAACCGTTACTTAGTTAATACCATTTACACACCGGTAATTAACGTAAGCACGATTAACGGCTTGAGTTGGAAAAAATTAAAACAGAAGGCAAAAATAGGCTTGTCGCGTGGCCCACTTTTCTGTCAGGCATTCGCGTACGCAGGTCGTGCGCTCGCGCCCAAGTTCAACTTGTCGGGCCTCCGTCGGGGTCCGGGATTCGCACCCCCCCTGCGCGTGCGCGTGAGGCATAGTGCTTGTGCTATGATAGTTACCACTCAAAGAGAGTGTATCCATATATAAAGCACTTCAAGGCCTTCTTCATTTCCTATGTGGGACTAGTGCTTTGTCACTTTCCACTTCCAACTTAAGAGTGTTCTTTGAGAAACAATTTCTCATTCACTCACCATCAAAATACCTCATATTTCCAACAATCCCCCACATGAATGAAAATTATTTTGGTTTTGACTCTGTGATAGTGTTCAACAAATGAAACCTGCATAGGATAGGTAGGTGTCACCCTTTGAACCTTCCCTTGTGAAAGTATATTTAATTTACCAGCTGTCCAGTAGACATGATGTCCTTGAACTGTCCTGCTTTCTTAGTAAATGACCCATCACTTCACACAGGAATCATCAACGTTTGTTCAGTTCTCATGAGTATGTTCGTTTTGGCCATGAACATCGTCCTGGTTCTGCGAGAGTTTCTAAAGAATTCAGCCCTCAATAATTCTCCTTTGAAGCGTCCCCACTTCTCTCTCACATAGGTGATTACTTAATCTTGAGTAATTAATTTACTCCACATAAGAATCATTAAAGCAATAGTTGCTATCCTTTTCCTGATAAACCCCCACAGTAATTTGTTTACTCCACATACTTGGGGGATATCAAATCACTGTTTCTTTTATAGGAATGATTTGAGGGATAAACCCCCACAGTGATATCTTAAGTTCGTATACTTAGGTTGTCCCTTTTGAACCTAGATCTTGGGATCTCCAGTCAGCTAGGTTGGGTTTTCCGTTATACAAACGTTTCTGTAATGGGCTGTAGTCCCATTCCTATAGTTGCCTTTCCAACTAACTCTCTGTTTAACCCTTTTGGTTAGCAGATCTGCAATATTATCCTTTGACTTTACGTAGTCAATAGAGATAATTCCAGTTGAGAGTAGTTATCTAATGGTATTATGTCTATGACATATATGTCTAGACTTACCATTATACATAGAACTCTATGCTCTTACAATCGCAGATTGGTAATCGCAATGTATACAGATTGGTGGCACAGATTTTTGCCATTTTGGAATATCCTCTATGAAATGGCATAGCCATTTAGCTTCTTCACCACATATGTCCAAAGCTATAACTTTGAATTCCATTGTGGATTTGATTATAACAGTTTGTTTTCAGGATTTCCAAAAATATGGCTGTATCTACTAATGTGAATTCGTATCTACTAATGTGAATTCATATCCACTAGTAGATTTTGGAATAGCCACTTTTGCAAGGCATCCCCACACTTGTAAGCATTTATAGGATGGTCTCCTACCTTTCCATAGCTCATAAGGGGAACAGCCATTTTTGCAAGGCACCCCCACAATCGTAAGCATTTGTAGGATGGTCTCCTATCTTTCCATAGCTCATAAGGGGTTTTGTCCTCTTTATTTCGAGGTATTGCATTATTCTCACGTTAAGAAGGAAATAATGCTTCACAAGGTCAACAAATAACTTGTTATTGCCCTAATTCATGAAATCGTCAATCACATAAGTTGGGTTATCATCACTGTTGATTTTCCTCAACTTGCTAAGTCCCATTTCCCTTGAGGAATAGTCAGAGGATCGGCCGAATCCATTTCTGACTTCATATTATAAATGGACATAATTCCATTTTCAAGCAATTGCTTTATCACATCACTCCTCGAGTGAACATGTCTCTTTCTACCATTGAAAGTTTTACTCTTTGCAATGGCTATTGCCACTTGGCAATCACAAGGTATAGACATGTAAAGTGCCGATTTCATTTCCTTGAGCAATCCTCAAGTCATCAAGATAAATTATTTCCTTCTTCTTCTCCTACTAAAGTGTAGGAGGATAAACGTTATATCTCCATAATTATGCTTGGTAGCATCTAGGTTTATCACCTATTATTTTTCGTTAGCCTCAATATTGGCTCGAGAAATGACCGCAACATTTTTCATAATCATCTGCTTCAACAAAATTGACTTTTGGTTTAGCAGGATTGTCATTTCCTCCAAAATATTTTGTTTGGTTGAGTTCCAAACTACAACATCCCACCAAGTATGAACATGTATCAAACAGTGGATATCGTCTCACAAAAATCACCAATTGGTGTTTCTCATTGCTTCTTGTAGAGAACAAATTTCTCTTAAGAACTTCATCTTTGCTTTTAAGCAAATACACATAGCATATTTAGTGCTATCATCGATGAAGGTAATAAAATATTTATTACCGCCTCTTGTTTGTATGAATTACAAATTCACATACATCACAATAAATCAATTTAAGAGGATTTGAGTTTCTTTTACACGCAGAACCTCTATTGATTCATCTATTTTGTACATAGAGCCTCTATTGGCGCTTTCCTTTCGCGTTCAGAGCCTCTATTGAACCTTTTGTGTTCAAGGTTTCTATTGAACTTTTCGCGTTCAGAGTCTCTGTTAAGCGCTATTTTTGTTCAAAGCGCCACACATGTTTCAAACAATCTCTTCCGCATAGGATGGGAAGAATCGCTTTTCGAAACTCAGCTTCAGATGCCTCCCATGTCTTGATATGGTTGGCCTTATCGTTGCTCTTGGTGTATCACCATAGCAACGCATTTTCCAAATACAAGGGTATGGTGCTCACACGCACCTTGTCATCCCGAGCTCCTTGGGTTTATAATTATCAATTCTTCGCCCATAGGAAGATATCCACAATCTTGGAATTCCTCAAGTCTTTAAATTTCTCGAGTCGAAGAACATTCAATCTAAGTGATATGGGGATTGCCCCGTTCACATGACCAGAGTCCAGCATGGCCATCCCGGCCTTTAGCTCGAATGACCCAGCATGTTACTTGATCCAAGGATTCACTCAAGTACATTTTCAGCTTGAATCTTATGCAAGATCACTTGAATTTCTTGCACCTGACTGATCACAATCTTATAGTCCACCATCATATAATCAAGGAATCATCCGACAACAAATTTCTTTGCTTCGGCATCCTTTGTTTTATATTTCCGGTCAAGGATTCTCATAATCCTTTGACATCCTTATTGCACAATAGACATTGTACAAGGAGTCATATAAGCCATTCATGACATAATTCCTACATAGGAAGTCAGAATGCTTCCAAAGCCTCAACCTCGTTGAAGGCTTGCTTATCCGTTTCTCCATTGGATACCTTAGGAGGTTCCTCAGTCAAGAATCTCACAAGATTCAAACCAACATCTTTTAAAGTTCAATCAATTTGAACTTTTCAAGTTTCTTACCATAGTGGATAGAAACAGCGACAGAGGTAGACTATGGTCTATACAGAAGCCTTTAGACAGCAAAAGCATAACCTTTGGTGATGTCGTTAGCAGCCACATCAACAACTTCGTTTCCAGTGGCAATCTAAATACCAAATATGTATTCTCTTTGTCTGCATGATTGACAGTACAAAAAACACAATAGTCAATCTGGACAAAACCATAAGAAAGCAAATCTACCATTAGATTTCATTGATGATAGGGTAAAGCACCACATCAAAGCCATAAATAATACAACTTGGTATTAGCCACTGATTAGACCGTTGAGGTCACGAACGAGAGTTCATTTTGAATTGATGGCAACGCTTCAGACTTGCGATGACTCATAGGCTCTCGACGGGCACATAGATACTTCTTGGAATGCCACATACAAGGCTGGTCGTCGTAAGAAGTCCACCAAAGAATCTGTAAAAGACACCTAACACGCAAATATGAGATTTGCATAACCTGTTGGTGTTATTGACAAATTAAAAATTCGCCAATTTGGTCAAGGATTTATTGAACCGTTTGACAATTAAATCCTGTCCAGAATACTTCATGAGACTTCTCGCTTTTCGTCCATTCCTTTTATTCTCCTGCAAAAGACGTTTGATCCCAAAAATCAAACTGCACTTATGTGGAAAAATTCAAATATCATTGTTCCATCACAATCTCCACTCCCTTAGGGACCCCTCTCGAAGGTCCTCCTCGAATCTGCAGAAGAAGGAATAGAAGACTTCTTTCCTTCACCATATCTGTCATGTAAGTGATTAATCTTTTAAGAGAAGACTAATCTGTTTTAAGATTGTTAGAAAATTCGTACAATATGTATATTAATCTATACAACGACAGAACCAAATCATAAGCAATGAAATGATAGATAGGTTTATAACAGACATGTCATGGACTATGTCATTCACCATAAGTCTCACCAATCTTCTTCTTTGAAGATCTGCAATCCACAAAGTTGTGATCTGTCTTGTCACAGTTGAAGCATGTGCCTTGATATCTGTTCTTGGCCACTTTAACTTGCAATCATTTAAACTTCGAATCGCAATAATAAATGTGATCAAGCTGCTTCAAACATGAAAACATTAAGTTGGCAGAAGTACAAAATTTGATCCTTCAGAAGCAGTATTCAAAAATCGTCAGATGCAAAAAATTCATCAGATGCAACTGCATCTGAACCCTTCAGATGCAACTGCTTCTGAACCATCATATGCAGAAATTCGTCAGATGCAGAAATTCGTCAGATGCAACTGCTTCTGAACCCATCAGATGCAGAAATTCGTCAGATGTAACTACTTCTGAACCCCTCGGATGCAACTGCTTCTGAACCCATCAGATGCAGTCCTTCTGGACCCGTCAGAAGCAGTCCTTCTGGACCCGTCAGAGGCAGTCCTTCTGGACCCGTCAGAAGGAGTTCCTTCTGGACTCGTCAGATGGAGTTCCTTCTGACCCTCCTTCTGAGTTTCCTTCTGAGCCTCCTTCTGACCTTCCTTCTGAGCTTCCTTCTGACCCTCCTTCTGAGCCTCCTTCTGACCTTCCTTCTGAGTCTCCTTCTGGATAACAAAATCCGAATGGAAATATAACAATATAAATAAATTGATTAAAAGAATACCGAGGCCTGTATTCGACACAGTTTCCTTAAAACAGATTCGTCCCCTCCAGTACGTGCTTTGAGGTTTCATGAACGTCCGTCTCCCAGGATACAACGGTTGAACAGCGATAGATGCTAGCACAGCACTCCAACGCTTTCGGCAAACTTGAACAACACGAGAACACTATCGAAAACAATGCAAATGCATAGAATCGGAAAAGTTTTTCTTTTGAGATTGTAGTGTTTTCCTATCTCACTTCCTCTTTTTAAACAGAATGGAAAACCACCTATTTATAGGCTAAGTGGGGCATTGCGAAAATAAATAATAACGGCTAAATTAATTCTGCCGTTTAGAGCCGTTATGTAATTAATTCTGTAACCACAGAATTATAACAACCGTTACTTAGTTAATACCATTTACACACCGGTAATTAACGTAAGCACGATTAACGGCTTGAGTTGGAAAAAATTAAAACAGAAGGTAAAAATGGGCTTGTCGCGAGGCCCACTTTTCTGTCTGGCATTCGCGTACGCAGGTCATGTGCAAGTTCAACTTGTCGGGCCTCCGTCGGGGTCCGGGATTCGCACCCCCCCTGCGCGTGCGCGCGAGGTATAGTGCTTGTGCTATGATAGTTACCACTCAAAGAGAGTGTATCCATATATAAAGCACTTCAAGGCCTTCTTCCTTTCCTATGTGGGACTAGTGCTTTGTCACTTCCCACTTCCAACTTAAGAGTGTTCTTTGAGAAACAATTTCTCATTCACTCACCATCAAAATACCTCATATTTCCAACAGTTAATCACTATCGTCTAGTACATTCTATCGGTAATCTACCGCAGTTTTATATATATATATAATCCATCGGCACTCACATCCACTAAACATTTTTTTACCATGAACCAAGGACCACTAGAAATGATACGAACCCGTTATTTTAATTATTCTGGAACAAGTTGGACCCGGGTCCATTATTTAGTTTGATTTTGTTTGGAATTCTATATATCAAGGGAACGCCATAGAGAAATACGAGCATAATTCCTTTATCTTGTAAACAGTCCGAGTTACACTTTTGGTTATATTTCCCAAACCATTATTAAGGTTAGTGCGGAACACCATTCGTCCTTAACTTATTTAGCTTTAGAACGCATACATAGGCTCAGATCATATTATACTACACGAAAGGCTTACTACAATAGATTAGTGAATTCATAGTAGAGTTAGTTTGTCAACTTCATTGATTAACACCTTTAAGTTCATAGAGCCTATTTACATTAAAGTAACATAAAACACCAACTTGCAGCACATGTTCTGCTTACAACCCGTACATCATATACTATAATAGAAGTTCTTAACTCTTGCTATTTAGAGTCTCATCAAAATGCTGCACGTTTATAGACTAGTCTTGCGGACTTTGCCAAAAACCGTCCTTCAACCACTCGATCCCGATCACTCCCTATGCAGCCGCTCCCAACCCTCCATCCGCAGCCCCGTCATCTCTGCCGTCGTCTAGCAGCTCCATTCCCGGCTCCCGCGGCCCCACCTTCTCCTCCGTCGTCCGCACCGAAGAACTCGTGTGGAATAGGTCCCTCCCTCTGGCAGTCGATGTTAATGAAGATGGCCACGCACTTGATTGCAACGTGAGCTATCCCCACCGCCACGTCGAGCACTAAGGTCGAAACTACATGGGTGAGAGTGATGTTGGGGGTTCCGGGAACCTCGAACTCTTGAGACTCGGTGGTGACGGTGATGGGAAGGCCGTAGCGGGCTCCGGGAGGAATAAGAATTGCATCTCGTCAATCTAAACCACAAAATACCACAAGTGTTAGTATCATTAGAGAATAAATCTCTTACTCTAGTACTCGCTTGGCTCATTGTGCCACTCATTCCATCCTCATGCAAAACTTCAAACTAGGAGTAAGACAATTAGCAAGATACTTTGTTGACACCTAAATTTTGACTTTTAGGAAATTCATTCAAGCACAAAAATGAGAATTAGTTTTAGTTCTCAATAAAAAAAAATTATTATTAGGTTTCTTGCATAGAATATTTAATTTTCTTATTCATACATTACATTTGCATCAATTTGGACCAATGATGGGATTTGCGCTTGAATTCACAAAGCGACTGGATTAGAACCCAGCAAAGATAATTCGGACTAGCTTCGGTAGAGAAATTGTGGCTGAAATTCTCGTAAGAAAATAAAAGTCTTGGGTTTTAATTAATTAGGTTAAGTCCATTATAAATAAAAGGCTTTGAGCTTAATTGGTATTAGCCCATAAAGATTAAGCCTTTCAAGGAAAACCTAGTTACCACTATGTAAAGATTCTTGAAGCTTCGTGCAAAAGGGGAGAGGGGGGGCCATTCAATGTTACACATTCGGCTATAGAGGAAAAGGCAGAGTAGGAGTGATGGAAAGAAAAGAAATCTTGAGTGGCGGTCTTGATTCTTGGTCCAGCGCATGATAAAGATCGTGAGATTTGAGGAGGCCATCATGCAGAGGGAGCGCACATCCACGATTCGCTAGAGGATAGAAAACAACAAAGGGGGTGCTCATGTTCTCAAATTGAGGTGCTTTGTCTTCTTCTTTGCTTTGTTTTGACTGCCACTTATTTGCAGGCGGAGGGATTCTGGAATGGAGGCCAATTCATCGTCAAATACGGCAGATTTTTAGAGGCCAATAAAAAAATATCACACACGGCACATAGAGCAAAGGCCACAATATTTCAATATACGGCAGCCATAAAGTGAGAAGAAGATCAAAATTTCGAGAGTTAAAAAGGTAGGGTTCGTGAGAGGTCCAAGATGAACGAACAAAAAAGAGATGCATTTCTTTCTTCTGGTGGAATTCCATGTGCTCAGTACAGAATGCACCCATTGAGACTCAAGATACACGACCACAAAAGAGAGAGTCCAAAGGGGTTGTTCAATTTATGAGATTATTCGTTTTCCTTTGGTATTTGCCTTTTGATCAACATTTACTGAGAGCGTTGCTTCATCCTCAATCAGTGAGTTGCTATTGCTTTATTTGTTGTTTTCCCCTCGCTCGTGTCCTTGTTATTACACGTGAGGATCCCATGCCGCCAGGAGCATCCTGATCGATCTCCATGCCGGACCTCCCATTGCGAGCTCGCAAGCCCTATCGTCAAGCACCGCGAAACATCCATCCTGGAGCTCTCATGATGATGCGATGATGATCTGTTGCATCGTCCAGACAATTTAGACACCATGCTCCGGTTGATGGAGGAGAATAGCCGTGTTTTTAAAGGAGAGATTACATCTCCATTAGAATTCCATCCCCACATCCCACCATCATCTTTTATTATTTCTTTTCTCAGATTTCATGCACAATAGCTGGTGCAACGTCCACTTGAACACTTGGAGCTAAAGAAGAAGACAAAGTTCGAAGAGACTAAAATCGGTAGTGGACCGAAGCAAGTTACCAGTCATAAGTGGGAGTCCAACACTCGCTCAAAGCTATGAGCATTCGTCGTCTGAGCGCATCCCGCGTGCAGCCTAGGAGCTCACTATCCAGTCTGTTTGCACCACAAATCAGCCTCGATTCTGTGGTAAATCATCCTTGTCTATCATTGTTATTTGAGGTTTAATATCGCTACCATTTGGTGTTAGAACCTCGGCAATTCCGGAGCTCGAGTCAAGCTCGAAAGTCGTAATCTTGGGCAAGTTTGCAGCTTGTGCATGTGCTGGAATTTTGGCTTGGAAAAGGTAAAATTCCATCTTCAGTTATCAAGGTTATCTTATTTTCCTAATTTGACTTAATTGAATTATTTGAGCATATCTGCGAGGTTCTGATTGCCTAATTCGGATTGTCAAAATTTGATGCGAGTTGTTCATATCTCACATATATTTTTCGAAACTAAGGTTATCTGAAAATTTTAAGCAAGCCCGGTGATATTGTGCATATTTGGCATATCTTGTGGATGACATTTGAGTAATTGGAATCGCGATGATATTATAAAATTCTGAGCATATCAGAAAAGATCTTAACTCAATTGGGAATTCCAAATATATCTTTAAAATCTGGAATAATTATCTTAAATTCATTTCAAATCTCAACAGATAATTTTCTAAGATTAAAAGATATGATCCTTCGCGGATAGGACCTTATGTCCTTTAAAATTTCGGCACATATCCCTAGTTTAGCCGAAGATCATTTAATTTAATTCAAATATTTTTATAATCTACCTTGAGTATAATACATGCTCCCTTGTGTCTTGTCCCTCGGAATATGTGCATTGCAATGACTATCTGACTTCACCCCCGAGGTACGACGTCATCCGCACACCAATTTGTCTAACATATCCCATAACTTTGGAACCGAATTGACAAATTTTAAAATTCACTATCTGACCCGACACTCAGGGCACGACGTGAATAAAATGACCTTCTGACCCATCCCCCAGGGTACGAAGCGAATTCATCGAAAAATTCATAATTTAAGGTGTATTATGCTCAAGGTCTATAATATTTTTATTTGATTCATTTTTCATAAAAATAATAAAAATCACAAAAAAATCATCTTGTCATAGTCTTAATTGAAATTTCGGAAATCATGTCTCAAGGGTGACTTTTAATATAAATTGGATTTTAATTAATCAATTTGTGTTAATAGTTGAGCCAATTCATTATAAAAACCGAAAATTCATGAATAGTAATGACATCTCAGGTGCATTTCATATAGTTTGGTCATCATTCATTCTCATATGCCATGCACTCATTTTTTTCAAATCATTTCATAAGTCATCCGTACGTCTCATAATATTCATGCCATTATCATCCATTTTTGCGCCACTAGTATAGGTCATATTTTTACTTGTCATTCATGCATTGTTTTTTCCATTCCACGTCATATCATCTAAATCATGTGCATTTGCATTAAATTTAATTTTTTTCCTCTAAAATCATTCATGCCATCATTTTAGTGAATAATCTTGCACGTCATTTAGGGTAGTCATAATTTTTGCATTTCATTCATAATTGCCCGTCATTCATGCATTACCATGCCATGTCATCTAAGCTCATGCATCACCATGTCGCATGTCATTTAGATTAGAATTTACATTCTTTCTTGCATTAAAATTTAATTTTTCAAGAGTCATCATGCATGATCATCTTTTCTTACGTCATGTAGTTTCACATCACATTGCATGTCATTTAGGGTAGTCATAATTTTTGCATTTCATTCATAATTGCCTGTCATTCATGCATTACCATGCCATGTCATCTAAGCTCATGCATCACCATGTCGCATGTCATTTAGATTAGAATTTACATTCTTTCTTGCATTAAAATTTAATTTTTCAAGAGTCATCATGCATGCTCATCTTTTCTTACGTCATGTAGTTTCACATCACATTGCATGTCATTTGGTTGCATTTTGCATAACATTCATTTAATCAAGAAAATCCTAAAAAAAATGAATTGCACCTTGATCTTAAAGTGAAATCAATGGAATTTGTCAATCAAGAAAATTTGTCACAAGAATGGTACCGAAAGGGTGTTAATTGAAAAATTAACATAATCAAGTCTTCGAACCTAAATCTCTGGTTAGCAGAAAATAAAGTATTCTCACGTACTTTATTTAGGTATCTAATCTACCCACCAAAAAAGATTAGTGGCGGCTCCGAAATAAAATCCGATTGAAACCTAAGTCACGAATTGGTAGAGCATGGGAGAGCTCGCGCTAGGTTAGTTAATTCACTTAATTAATCTGGTAATCCATTAACCCGAAATTCAAACCGAATTTTAGGTCGCGACATACTTTATATCATTTCTAAGAAAACCAAATGATGCGCAAATGAATGAATGCATGCACTCCTGCGCAAGTAATTCCACCATTGATGTTTCGGCAATAAATCTCCGACTCGCAAAGAGCCCCACGACCAACTTCTACGCCCATGGATTTCCTCACTCTGAGGCTTCGTGATCGTTTATGATGGTCCTCTTGGTGCCACAACCAAGGCACCCGACTCCCGCAGGGAATTCAAGTCGACTATATTTTCCTTTTCTTTCTCGTGACCTCCACTCCACCGCCGAATGTATGCATATGCTTGATGTGTGATGTCTTCCCTTGTTATCACGTTCATGCTAATTGTTAGATTGTTTCAAAAAAAAAATCACGAAGGAGATCGGTTCAAACATAACAACAAGTAGCATGTAATACTCCTGAGTTCCTAAATTTATCCTTTGGATGTCAACCAGCAAAATTTCCAGACCATTACACACTCGCCCTTCTTTTGTTAATCCCACTCTCCAATTACCACCCGCATAACTATGTATTTCATCCCCTTCTCTTCTCTATTGTCTTTCTTGCATCGTTTAGCCTACAAGATTCTCAGAACCAACCCAACCCTGCCAGCCCCGTACACCTCTAAATTGATAGCACCTCATCTTCATCGATCCTATCCCAAGGCCAAGTGGCCTTGATGTTTCCTTCCCCACACAACTAGTCAACTTTCCCGTTCCTTCTCTAACTCTTCCAACCTTATAGTAGTACAATGAAGCAAGAAAGGGCGAAAGGAAGGGATTTACTTGCCTGAAAAGAGTTGAAACGATTTCGGCTCCTGAAGCTTGAGCAAGAACGACAATGGCGCAAAGCAATTCTCAGTGTTCTTGAGCGAGTTTTCTGCCGATTTTCTTCTCCCTTTACGCACGAAATGAGGTCCCTTTTCCCTTCTTCTTTTGTATTGGAGACGGATTGAATGAGGAGAAGGAGTGCTTGATTATTTTCTTTCCCCATAATTTCCTATCATTAGCACTCTTGGGATTTGGTTATGAAAATTCAGCCATTTGTCCACCTTCCATTCACTTCGATTCATGCAATAACATGCACGGTTGCACCTAGCCCTCTAAATTTGTGTTCCATCATTCAAATGGATTACCGAGACCCCTTCTAGCGTCACACAACGTCTCTCGATCAGGGTCCATTATCTCATTTGAATATTTTAGGGAGAATTGACCTAAAATTTCGGAATATGTTCTTAGCCAAATGACGTGAATCATCGTATCGCTACGTCCATGGTGTCATTGGAATTTTATTCTGGTCGGACTTTAAGTTCCTGACGTAATTTGCAACAATTTAATTATTCAAGATAAATGTGACTTTACACATTTATTTAATGGATTGGCCGTGACAACTTCCTCTAAGGCCGCTTCCTTCGTAACATATCCAAAATGACCCTCTCATAAAGCCAAGAGCTTTCTAATTTTGCCAGGTGAAATTTCAAGGTCATTACATGAGACTACAATTCCCGTATAAGTCATTAGTTACAAAATCACTTCTGTCGCATTTGAAATTCATCGCAAAGACAATAACTAACGTCAAGTTCCTATTATTAAAGCTGATTTCCCGGGGTGCTACAGTTCCTCCCTCCTTAAAAATTGCATCCTCACAATTTAAGTCCCATATGTGTAATGAAATAACTCTGGATACTGTCGCTTCATAAGTTCCTCGCTTTCCCAAGTAGCTTCCTTCGTGTCATGATGTTGCCACAGTATCTTGACTAAAGGAATGACTATGTTCCTCAGAACTTGCTCCTTTTTGTTCAATACCATTATCGGTTTCTCCTCATATTGTACATGTTCGTCTATATCCACCGTGTCATATGCTATTACATGAGATGGGTCTGGCTGGTATTTCCTTAGCATCGATACATGAAACACATCGTGAACATGCGACAATTGGGGTGGTAACGCCAACTTGTACGCTGTCTCTCCAATTCTTTCTAATATCTCAAATGGTCTCGTAAATCGAGGGCTTAATTTACCTTTCTTTCCAAATCTTGATATCCCTTTTTTGGGTGATACCTTCAAGAAGACATACTCTCCCACCTCAAATTCTAACGATCGCCAGACATATATCCGCATAGCTTTTTTGTCTGCTTTGGGCAGTCTTCAGTCTGTCATGTACCACTCGTATTGTTTCTATAGTCACTTGAATTAGTTTTGGGCCCATAACACTATGTTCACCCACTTCAACCCAACAAATTGGGGTTCGACATGGTTTCCCGTACAAAGCTTCAAATGGAGCCATGCCAATGCTTCGCTGATAACTATTGTTATAAGCAAACTCCACCAGATGTAATTTTTCATCCCAATTGCCCTTGAAATCTAGGACACATGCTCGAAACATATCTTCAAGTATTTGTATTATTCTTTCCCGCCGTACTAAACTGAAGTTTTGTTCCCATAGCCTCTTGCAGACTTTTCCAGAATCTCGCAGTAAATCTCAAATCTCGATTTGATGTTATTGTTACCGGCATACCATGCAGTCAGATGACGTGTTTCATATACATGTCGGCAAGCTTTTCCAAAGAGTAGTCCTTTCGTACTGCCAAGAAGTGGGAAGACTTCGTAAGTCTATCCACAATGACCCATATTGAATTGTGGTTACTGGATGTTCTTGGAAGTTCCAGCATGAAATCCATCGTAACATGTTCCCATTTTCATTGTGGTATTTCTAATGGTTTTAATAAGGCTGCTGGTTTTCGATTTTCAGCCTTTACTCGCTGGCAAGTAAGACATTTGGCAACATGCTCTGCAATACCTCTTTTCATACCATTCCAATGATAGTGCTTACAGAGGTTTTGATACATTTTTGTGCTCCCTAGATAAATACTATATCCACTCCGATGGGCCTCATTTATTATATCCCATTTGAGCGCTTCATCATTTGGTACATACAATTGTTCATGATACCTTAGAATTCCATCCCTAGTAACCTGAAATTCTAGATTGTTTCCTGTTATTACCTCCTCCTCAATTTTCACAACGTCGGGGTCATTCAATTGTAATGCTTTGATCCTTTGTAAAATTTCAGGTTTGGCCCATAATGTTGCTAATATACCTGATGAACTTTCAATCTCTAGTTTAAATTCTGAATCTGCAATTTCCTCCAATAACCTTTATTCTCGTACCATCAAATTGGCAAATGCTGCACTTGAACTCATCCTACTAAGAGCATTTGTCACTTTATTCGCCTTCCCAAGGTGATATAAAATCTCACAGTCATAGTCCTTTAGAAGTTCCATTCACCGCCTTTGTCTCAAATTCAATTCCTTTTGAGTTAGGCTCTTGTGGTATGTATAAATTTCAAATTTTTCTCCATATAAGTAATGTCGCCAAATCTTAAGAGCAAAAATTACCGTCGCTAATTTCAAATCATGCGCCAGGTAATTTTTCTCATACGGTCTTAATTGGCATGAAGCATAGGCGACTACTTTTCCATACTGTATAAGGACACATCCTAGTCTTTGATGAGAGGCGTCACTGTCACATTCCAAATTTCGACTCTCGAGGCTATGGAATGAAAAGATATCGATCGGTATATTTCAGTTATATCTCGCTCGGACCTAGCCACTCTCGAGTAAACTGACCGAAAGGGGAAGACTTACGCGGAGTCGGGTACGTGGACCTGGGAAATTCGAATAAGAAATTGCACTTTGACCAAAAGGATTACCGAGGGGATATTTTGGGCCAGCAGAGATCGATCTAGGAATGATCATGGGATGCTTTGCTAGCGTTATACGGTTGGGACACGGGTGATTCCGCTTAACCAATGTATAATTTGCGAAAATTCCATAAATCGGATTCCGATTATCAAGACCGTAGGAACTAGCGATGAACCCTCGCAATCACATGACAATCAAAGTCGCCACGACTTGAGAAATCCTCAGGTCGAAACGCATAGCGCCTGCAAGAGTCGCCCGTCAATTTGAGATAAATTGAAATTTCAGTCGACGAGAACTCGACATGAAATTAGACCTCAGAATTGGGTATCGGACATTGAGGAATTCTAATATTTGAAAGGAATTGGACGTCGCCTCATCGAGGGTAATTAAGATTTAAAAAGTGAAATTCGGACTGAAAGTGAAAAATTACCCTTTTGCCCATAAAAGAACATTCTTCTTTAGAGAACACGCAAGGGCATTTTGGTCTTTTGTCTTCTCCTTATAGTGGCCGAACAAGAGAGGTAAAATGGTCATTGAAGCCTTGAGATATTATGGAGTAAGGGACAAGTGTCATAATATGAGTGTATGTCTTCACTTAGACTAGGATTAGGGGCCTAGGTTGCATTAATTGCAAGTCTTGTCCTCATCTACCATTCTCCTCTCTCTTTGCCTTTGGGAAGAAGCAAACTCTCTCTCTCTCTCTTCCTCCCCCAAGCTCGGTCGAAGTGCGCCCTCTCTCTCTCCTTAACCTTCAAATTTTCATTTTCCCTCAAACACACTCTCTCGCTCAGCACTGCCCAGTTCCGACCACCTCCACTGTTCCGGCCATAACTTCTTCGTCCGTCATCGGATGGAGGCGAGCCACCCATCATTAGAAATCTTATCCTCTTTCCGTTCCAACAAGGTATTATGAGTCTCATTTGACCCACCTGTTTGTCCCGTAGAGCCATTTTAGTGAGCAAAGGTGGCTGGCCAGACTCATTCGGACCCAAGAAGATTCAAGTGGGATTTTCGAGCTTGTTATGGCTTGATTCTTGGTAAGACCACCTCTCAAGTCTAGTTAAGACATATATCTTTGTGTTCATGAAGTTTGGTTGGATTTTGATGAGTTTTGATGGCTGAATCTTCATGGTCTTCAAGAGGACAGAAACTGCCCCCACCGGTCAGACTTGGAACCGTGACTCCTTGAGGGTTCTTGAGGCTTTGTTTTGCTTGGAAATCGCCGATGATTCATCCTAAGACTTAGCTCTACGTGTTGACTAGCTTGTGGATGAGTTTGGTTTAAATTAAAAGTGGTTTCACAATTAAATTCCGGGATGATTCTCGCTTGGACAGAACCTGTCCCGCTGAACCGGTTTGGAACCTGTGGTACTTTGGAGTCCGCCGAGACGTCATTTGGCTTTAAAATTGTTGGTGAGTTATCCTAAAACCTAGTATCATGTGTTAGCAAGGTGTGCGGTAGTTGAAATGGACTTTAAATGATGTTTAATGGCTAGTTTCATGTGATTTTCTCCAAGGACAGAATCTGCCCTATACCGAACAGGCTTCAAATCGAATGCATTATACGGTCCTTTAGTCGATTTCATTGGCTCAAATCCTTAGTAAGACTCCTTAAGACCTTGCTGGAGATGCTAGGGTAGCTTGTGGATAAATTGGAAGTGGATTGAAGGAGTTTTGATGGATCAATGTTGGTGAAACTGTTAGGAACCAGTTTTGGACATATTTGGAACAAGAACTTACGTCGCCTATTTTGTGGATATTCCTAGCTTAGAGTACCGATAAGTTAATCCTAAACCTTTATTAGGATGTGAAGTTACTAAGAGATGATCTTATTCGATGAAATTGTTGATTTAAGAACCGGTTTTGACTGAGGAATCATTAGACCCAAATCTGCCCTATTTTGATGAATTGAGCTTGAGTGATTTCGTGGCATGAAAATTGTGGAATCAAGGTTATTTTGAGGAGTCTTTATCTGGTCGTGGAATGTAGTTGAACCGCTTGGCATGTTTTATAGAAATTCCCGTTTGAATCGAGTGCATTGAGGGGCATGGATGACTAACCAAGTCTCGAATGGAGATTTTGAAACCGTGACAGATGTTAAGCTCGAGTTTTGTGAAAATGACTGAATGATGTTTGTTTTCTTAATGG
Organism: Rhodomyrtus psidioides; assembly: GCA_021437785.1. Taxonomy (NCBI): domain Eukaryota; kingdom Viridiplantae; phylum Streptophyta; class Magnoliopsida; order Myrtales; family Myrtaceae; genus Rhodomyrtus; species Rhodomyrtus psidioides. Next base: position 11,377,328 of record JAILYB010000007.1, on the reverse strand, counting down.
GAATTTCGTAACGTGAAACGTGTTTTGTCCAGTGAGGGACGTTTGAAATAAATGCCTCGAATAGACGATGAAATACTAGTATTTCCTAAGTTTATTTCTGATTGAAAATTGAGGAGTGAATTTATTTTTGAATGAAAACTGAGGCTTTTTATAACTGAATTTTTATGAGTAAATGGCGTGTGATCGCCGAGGAAATAATAAGTGCACTGGCATGTGGGATCGCCGAGAATTATGAATTTGACCAATGCTTTGGGAGGGAGTTACTTCCATTTGACCTGACGAGGTCGTGCGGCTAGAGAGTCCCATACTGACACGACTCATCTCGATTGAAAAAGGGTGTCGAGAGTCGTATGGTAACCGAATCATATCTAAGTCCAGACGCGAGAGTCTCATATGGACCGACGGGTCATATGATTGACTGAATCATCTCACAGCCTATTTTCTAGAAGAATCAACGAAAGGATTTTGGGAAATTAAAAATGCCTCATGAATTGAAAAGTTTGCCTCGTGATTTGAAAATAGCATAGGAAAGGAGTGAAAGAAAAGGATATGTTTTCTGGAAGTCCTGAGAATGGTATTTTGAGAAAATTTGAGAGTTGCCTCGAGTGTGTATCTTTGATTTAAAACCCTGCCATTGTACGAAGCTCAGTTTTACTCATGGACTTTTGCAACGGAAATGAATTGTTTTTGGAATATCGACATTCCATGTTTTAAACGATACCTTATTTTTGCCATGCCAAATATTTTATCCCAAAATGCCAATTTTTCAAAAGTGTCTGGAGGTATTGGCAGCCTAGTTTAGGGTTAGGTTTAACTTACTGAAATTTTATATCTCACCCCGTCGTGGGATCACATTTTTTAGGTCCTAGCTGATGGAAACCCGACCTTGCCGTGGATGAGTACTCGAGGAAGTAATTGTAGGAAATGGATTAACCCTTTTGTAACCTTAGGGATTGCATATTGAATTTGGGGATTTAGAATTGTAACCTTAGAAGTGTGAATGACATTAATGAGAAGTGTACCCCTTTTTTTGTCCTAAGTCATCTTGTATTTTTGTATGGGATGTTTTCTCGTTTCCGCATGCATTTATCATTTAGAAGTTTTGAAGTCGTCGGCCGTTGGATTCTGGGTAATAACAACAAGAAGAACGACCTAGTGGGATGTTCGCGTGCCCGCCGGGTTCGGAGCGTGACAGTCATTGTACACCACATATCCTCCTAGCCCGGATGGTATTGTAAACACCGGTGCCGAGGTTAACCTCTGCTTTAATTCTTGAAAGCTCTTCTCACATTCTTCGGTCCATTCAAACTCAGTATTCTTTCTCGTCAATTGTGTTAGAGGACCAGCAATTTTTGAAAATCCTTCCACAAATCTCCTATAGTATCCAGCTAGTCCAAGGAAACTTCTAATCTTTGTTACAGTGGTAGGTCTAGGCCATTTCACTATAGCCTCTACTTTATCTAGGTCTATTCTTATTCCTTGACCACTCACTAAATGCCTAAGGAAAATTACTTGATCAATCCAAAACTCACATTTGCTAAACTTTGCATATAATTGATGTTCACGAAGTGTCTACAATGCCTTTCTCAAATGTTCTTTGTGTTCCCTCTCTCCTTTAAAGTAAACCAAAATATCGTCAATAAAAAAATAATGAACTGATCCAAGTAAGGCTTAAACACCCTATTCATCAAGTCCATAAATGCCGCTAGGGCATTCGTCAATCCAAATGGCATCACTAAAAATTCATAATGCTCGTACCTGGTCCTAAAGGCAGTTTTAGGAATATCCTCCTCCTTAATCCTTAATTGGTGGTATCTTGATCGCAGGTCAATTTTCAAAAATACCGAAGCACCTTATAGTTGATCAAACAGATCATCTATTCTCGGTAGTTGATATTTGTTCTTAATGGTGACTTTGTTCAGTTGTCTGTAATCAATGCAAAGTATCAAGGATCCATCCTTCTTTTTCACAAATAAAATCGGTGCTCTCCACGGTGATGTGCTTGGTTGAATGAATCCTCTATCTAATAATTCCTGAAGTTGTACCTTTAATTCCTTTAATTCTGTTAGGGCTATCCTATATGGAGCCCTTGATATTGGCTCAGTTTTAGGAATCAATTCAATTGCAAACTCGATCTCTCTTTTCGAAGGTAATCTTGGAAGTTCCTCAGGAAAAACATCCAAGAATTCATGTACCACTGGAATTTCCTCAATTCTCACTTCCTTCTTTGTCTTGTCCTATACTACTGCCAAATATCCTTTACAACCTTCATCAAGCAATCGCCATGCCTCCATCGCCGAGATAAGTATTTCTGACGTACTTGCTCCATTTCCGATGAACTCAAAACTAAGGCCATTTATCGGGTTAATTTGAACTGCCTTCCTATAGCAATCCACCTTAGCTTGTTGTTGTTGCAACCAGTCCATTCCAATTATTATATCAAAATCATGCATGCCCAAAACTATCAAATCTATCATTATCTTCGATCTCCGATCACCACCTCACAGTTTTTACACCCTACAGTCAACAACATGCTATTTCCAAGAGGTGTAGTTACTACCAAAGGCTCGCCAAGTGACTCCGTATTCATGCCATGTAACTTTACGTATTGAGCCGAAACAAACGAATGGGTGGCCCCAGTATCAAATAATGCATACGCCTTATGACCATAGATAGAGAACATACGTATTATATAAGTTTTGGAAGCCGGGGTTTCCTCTTGGGTTATTGTATACGTCCGTCCTTGAGCTGGAGGTCTTTGTGCGTTCCCAGTCGAGCGTGCTCCACTTGTTTCCTTTGACCCAGCTGCCCTACTATCTTCACCAGTCGAGCCACGTTGTGACTGTTGTGGTATCCTTACTTGAAACCATTGTGCACCCTGGGGATAATCTCTTCTCAAATGTCCAAATCGACCGCACTGGTAACATTGCTTGGTACCTACACGGTCGGTTTCCATGAGCTTCTCCACATCGACTACAACCATTATTTGTGTATCCTTGCACAAATCTCCTCCCAAACCTACCACCATTCCTGCACGCTCGTTGCCTCCATAGTTCGGTTTCTTACCCAAATCAAGTATTGATCCTCTATAGGGCATCAGTCGTTTATCCCTTCATAAATTTCCTTGAAAATCGGATAACCTAGACCGTATCTATCCCCTGGTTTCTAATTCCTCCCTTCGAAGATCCTCTTCTATCATCAGAGCCCGATTGTAGATTTCATTATAATCTCGAAGATTAAATGGTACCAACTGCTTTCTTATTTCTGTCTTAAGACCATTTTGAAATCTTTTGGCTCCATCTATGGGGTTTTCAACCAGTCGAGGGGCATACCTGGATAGCTCAGAGAATTTTACTTCATATTGGCAGACCGTAGTGTTACCTTGTGTCAATTGCAGAAATTCTGCCATTTTCCTGTCCCCGACACTATCTGACAAATACTGGTTATTAAAAGCTTCAACGAAGCGATTCTAGGCAACTGCCGTACCTTCAGGGAATACTATCCTCTTAGTAGCCCTCCACCATGTTGGGAATTAAGTCAAATTCATTAAGTGTTATAATGACCGTTCGACTCCCATGGCATAATTAGTATTCCGATGTAATTATGACTCCCATGGCATAATTAGTATTCCGATGTAATTATTGTTTTAGTAGACATAATTAGTTGAGTCTATCATCTTTTAGGATGTAATTGTTGTTTTAGTCTTTTCACTTTCCTAGAGAGACTCAAGAGTCATGTTTTAAGCCTATAAATAGGTGAGTCTTGTAACCATTTCAATATGGGTGAATCGATTGTGAATACACTATATTGAAAAGCCACCTTCCGTCTCCTCTTCCTTGTGTGAACAAAGTTCCTTTGAGAGTGCTTGTTGAGAGCCCCACAGTCGATTTATCCCATCAAATTGGTATCAGAGCTTCACGGTTTCGTGATTATGGCGTCAACAAGCAACCTTCCTTTTCAGTATCCAATCCTCACCAAAGAAAACTATGGCAAGTGGGCTTCCAGAATGAAAGCCATACTCGGCGCCCATAGTGTGTGGGATCTTGTCAACAATGGCTATGATGAGCCAGATGAAGATGTCGCGTTGACTCAGGCTCAGAGGAATGCGTTGGAGAAGACTCGTTCGAAAGATCAACTCGGGTTGTCAATCATCTTTCAAGCCTTAGATGATTCTATGTTCGAGAAAGTCTCGAATGCTACTACATCCAAGGAGGCATGGGAGATTCTTCAAACCACGCACCAAGGTGTTGAGAAAGTAAAGAAGATCCGCCTTCAAACTTTGAGAGGCGAGTTCGAGGTAATCCGTATGAAACAATCTGAGTCGATTTCTGATTATTTCACAAGAGTTTTAGCTATTGTGAATCAGATGAAAAGGAATGGCGAAGATGTTCCTGATGTTCGTGTTGTCGAAAAAATCCTGCGGTCGTTGGATAAGAAGTTCGACCACATCGTTGTCGCTATCGAGGAATCGAAAGATGTCGATTCTATGACGGTCAATGAGCTCATGGGTTCGTTGCAAGCCCATGAAGAAAGACTGAAAAGAAACAAGTCTGAACCGGTGGAGGAAGTACTCCAATCTCGATTGAATATCCGAGATGACAAAGGCCAAAGAAGTGACCCTGTGCAAACTCGATGGGTCAATCAAGATCGAGACCGAGGACGCGGTAGAGGCCGTTTCCAAGGAAGAGGTCGTGGACGAAGCGGAGGAAATTTCGCCCGAAGCAATGAGTGCTTTCATAATCAAAGAAGTACTCGTGGAAGAGGAAGAAACACAAATAACCGGTATGATAAATCAAAGGTTCGATGTTATCGTTGTAATAAATGTGGCCATTATGCTTATGAGTGTTGGCAGAAAGAAAGTGCGGTGGCAGATGAAAAGGCGAACCTGGTGAATGATGGTGATCAAGTTCTTATGCTGGCATTTAAAGAAAATGCTGATGAAAAGAATGATACGTGGTACTTGGACACTGGAGCAAGTAACCACATGTGCGGCCGAAAGGAGATGTTTGTTGAAATGGATGAGACAGTAAAAGGAAAAGTCTCGTTCGGTGATAATTCTCAAATTCTTGTCGAAGGGAAAGGTACGATTTTAATTCGTCTGAAGAACGGAACACGTCAGTTTATTACTAACGTGTATTATGTGCCAAAGATGTCGAGCAATATTTTGAGCTTAGGACAGCTTCTTGAGAAAGGATTTACTATCCAGATGAAAAATCTTTGTCTTATGTTGAGAGATTGCAATAATAAGTTGATTGCGAATGTGAAGATGTCGAAGAATAGGATGTTCACTCTGAACATCAAAGATGATATGTCTACATGCCTTCAAGCATGTGTAGACAATCCTTCGTGGCTATGGCATTTGAGGTTCGGTCATCTCAATTTTGGCGGACTCAATATGCTTTCTCGCAAGAAGATGGTGTATGGCTTGCCGCATATTGATCACCCCGATCAATTATGTGAAGGATGTGTAATTGGCAAGCATTCTCGAGCAAGTTTTTCGAAAGAGTCGACTTATCGAGCGAAGAAGCCACTGGAGTTGATTCATTCTGATGTATGTGGTCCGATCACTCCTCAGTCATACGGTAATCATCGCTACTTTGTTACGTTTATTGATGATTTTACTCGAAAGACTTGGGTGTTTTTCTTGAAAGAAAAATCAGAGGTGTTTGATACGTTTAAGCACTTCAAGAAAATGGTTGAAAAGGAGAGTGGTTATTTTATCAAGTCTTTAAGAACTGATCATGGAGGAGAATTTACTTCTGGAGAATTTAATCAATTCTGTGATTACCATGGCATTCGACGTTTCTTAACGGCGCCGTATTCCCCACAACAAAATGGTGTGGCTGAGCGAAGGAACAGAACCATTCTCGACATGGTTCGCAGTATGTTGAAAAGCAAAAATTTGTCAAAGGAGCTTTGGGGCGAAGCTGTCAGATGTGCAGTTTATCTGCAGAATCGATGTCCCACGCAAGGACTCGATGGTGTTACCCCAGAAGAAGCATGGAGCGGGAGAAAACCTACGGTTTCTCATTTAAGAATTTTTGGGAGTGTTGCGTATGCTCACGTACCCGACCAGAAAAGATCGAAGTTGGAAGACAAGAGTAAAAAGCTCATTTTCATCGGGTATGATTCCTCATCAAAAGCTTACAAATTGTTTGATCCTGACACTTTGAAAGTATATGTAAGCAGAGATGTGAAATTTGATGAAGAAAGTTTGTGGGAGGAAAATCGACAACTTGTCAAAACCAGTCATGATAAATTTGTCGAAACCGTTCGTGATGATTCTGTCGAAATGGAGATTGAAGCTCATTCACCTTCTCCGATGTTCTCTCCATCATCGTCAGCTTCAACTTCAAATACTGTCGAAGAATCGCTAGCACCGAGATCAAGAAGACTTTCTAAAATTTATGAAGCTACCGATGAGCTTCACCTTATATGTCTTCTTGCAGATTGTGAACCACTTATTTTCGATGAAGCTGCCAAAGAAGAAAAATGGAGGAAAGCCATGGATGAAGAGATAGAAGCCATCGAAAAGAATAAAACGTGGCAACTCGCTGATCTTCCGAAGGACAAAAAGGCGATCGGTGTCAAATGGGTATACAAGGCCAAGAAGAACGAGAAAGGAGAAATCACTCGTTATAAGGCCAGACTTGTCGCAAAGGGCTACAAACAGAAAGCTGGGATCGACTATGACGAGGTATTTGCACCTGTCATCCGAATGGAAACCATCAGACTAATGATTTCCATTGCAGCTCAAAATCGGTGGCCAATCTATCAAATGGATGTCAAATCGGCATTCCTGAATGGCGTTCTTGAAGAAGAAATTTATGTCGAACAACCCACTGGGTTTGTTGTGAAAGGTCATGAAGACAAAGTGCTGAGATTGAAGAAAGCTTTGTATGGGCTTAAGCAAGCTCCGAGAGCTTGGAACTCCAGAATCGATGCTTATTTCAAGGCAAATGGCTTCGTACAATGTCCGTACGAACATGCTCTCTACTTGAAGCATGAGAAAGGTGATGTTTTATTGGCATGTTTATACGTTGATGATCTTGTCTTCACAGGAAATAATTCTGGATTGATTGACACTTTTAAAGCATCGATGGTGAAAGAATTTGAAATGACAGATAATGGTTTGATGAGTTATTTTCTGGGTATCGAAGTGAAGCAAAATGAAGATGGGATTTTTATTTCCCAAAAAAGATATGCTGAAAATATCCTTGAGAAATTCAACATGAAGAATTGCACTTCGGTTAATACTCCGATAGATTGTGGTGCAAAACTGTCGAAGTTCGATGAAGGTGTCAATGTTGATTCAACATATTTTAGAAGCTTGATTGGAAGCTTAAGGTATTTGACCTGTACCAGACCAGATATCATGTACAGTGTCGGAATTGTGAGTCGATATATGGAGAATCCGAAGACATCTCATCTTAAGGCAGCAAAGAGGATACTTCGGTACATCAAAGGTACTATCTCTCTTGGGTTGTATTATTATCAATCTGAACTATTTCAACTCAGAGGTTATTCAGATAGTGACTATGGGGGAGATGTCAATGATCAAAAAAGCACTATGGGCTTTGTATTTTATCTGGGTGAAACTGCTTTTACTTGGTCATCAAAGAAGCAATCCAGTGTTATTCTGTCGACATGTGAAGCGGAGTATGTTGCTGCATCATCGTGTGTTTGTCATGCGATATGGTTGAGAAAGTTGCTCAAAGAAATCCATATGGAGCAAAAGGATGCAACGGAGATTTTTGTTGATAATGTTTCTGCCATTGCTTTGGCGAAGAATCCAGTTTTTCATGAGAGGAGCAAGCATATCGATGTTCGATATCATTTTATTCGAGAACAAGTCAGCGACAAACAAATTGAAGTTGTGCACGTGAAGACCGGTGATCAAGTCGCAGATATTTTTACGAAACCTCTCAAGATCGAAGTGTTTCGGAAATTCAAAAGTTTACTTGGAATGATCGACGGAAGAGAATTTGGCTTAAGGGGGAGTTTTGTTGGGAATTAGGTCAAATTCATTAAGTGTTATAATGACCATTCGACTCCCATGGCATAATTAGTATTCCGATGTAATTATGACTCCCATGGCATAATTAGTATTCCGATGTAATTATTGTTTTAGTAGACATAATTAGTTGAGTCTATCATCTTTTAGGATGTTATTGTTGTTTTAGGATGTAATTGTTGTTTTAGTCTTTTCACTTTCCTAGAGAGACTCAAGAGTCATGTTTTAAGCCTATAAATAGGTGAGTCTTGTAACCATTTCAATATGGGTGAATCGATTGTGAATACACTATATTGAAAAGCCACCTTCCGTCTCCTCTTCCTTGTGTGAACAAAGTTCCTTTGAGAGTGCTTGTTGAGAGCCCCACAGTCGATTTATCCCATCACACCAGTGCTTCGCATTCCCAGTGAGTTGATGTTCCATTAAAATCAGTTGGTCTGCATCCGTACAGTTTATAAGATCAAACAACTCCTCCATCTCGTCTATCCAGTTTTCAGCATCTTCTGGTGTTCCCATGCCGTTAAACTTTGTCGTCTTTAATTTCAGAAAACGTTCCACCAATTCTTGTATACGGCGCTCTCCCGCTGCATTGGTTATTGCCGCCTGCTACTGAGCTTGCCTTTCAAGTATAGCTCCTACATTGACCAATGCCTGGATGACTCCATCGATCCTTGGATCCGGTGGTGGTGGCCTCTTTGAGGGTGATGCACCTCCCCGCGACATCGTGCAATCTTTCTGTATACATTTTACTCTTTATTACAATTTTGCTTCACCATTCCGTATTCGACCATTGATAGTCACATATATTTCAGCAACTTGTAAAATAGTAACATATTGTCAATATGTCACTTACATTTTATGAGTAGATAATGCCCTACTAATGGTCTACGATAAATGAGCTACTCATCCCATCTATCCAAACCAAACAGACACAAGCACTTCAAGGGTTTTTAACTAAATACTACAATCCTAATTCTTAGACTTATGCGCCTTACTACTCCACGTAAATCTAGAGCTCTGATACCAACTTAAGGCTGTCACACCCCCGAACCGTTTATCTTATTAATCACTATCGTCTAGTATGTTCTATCGGTAATCTACTGCAGTTATTGATTGCTGCTGCTGCTGCTACTACTACTATTATTATCATCATCATCATCCATTGGCACCATGAACCAAGGACCACTAGAAATGGTACGTACCCGTTATTTTAATTATTCCGAAACAAGTTGGAACCGAGTCCATTATTTAGTTTGATTCTTTTTGGAATTCTATATATCAAGGGAGCGCCATAGAGAAATACAAGCATAATTCCTTTATCTTGTAAATAGTCCAAGTTACACTCTTGGTTATATTTCCCAAACTATTATTAAGGTTAGTGCCGAACACCATTCGTCCTTAACTTATTCAGCTTTAACGCATACATGCACCATTTTAGGCTTAGATCAATATTATACTACACGAAAGGCTTACTAGAATAGATTAGTGAGTTCATAGTAGAGTTAGTTCGTCAACTTCATTGATTAACTCCCCTTCAAGTTCATAGAGCCTATTTACATTAAAGTAACATAAAACACCAACTTGCAGCACATGTTCTGCTTACAACCTGTACATTATATACTATAATAGAAGTTCTTAACTCTTGCTATTTAGAGTCTCATCAAAATGCCGCACGCTTATAGACTAGTCTTGCAGACTTTGCCAAAAATCGTCCTCCAACCACTCGATCCCGATCACTCCTGTCACGCCCCGAACCCGGCAAGCACACGAACATCCCACAGCGGCCATTTTGACTCGATGGTACCCAGGATCCTTCGGCCTACAACTTCAAATTTCTCTAAAAGAAACAAGCATGCAGAAGCGAGATAACAACTCCATACATAAAAATACAAGATGACTTAGGACAAAAAAAGGGTACACTTCTCATATTGCCAAATAAACTTCAGAGGTTACAATAGTCAAGTACCAATGGTTCAATTCCAAATCCACAAAACAAAATACAATCCCTAGGGCCACCAAAAGAGTTTATATCCATTCGACCAATTACTTCCTCCGAATACAATCCTTGGTAAGCTTGGGTTTCCATTGTCTGGAACCTGAAAATGTTAATCCCACGTCGGGGTGAGATATAAATCTTAGTAAATTAAACCTAACCCTAAACTAGACTGTCAGTACCTCCAGACACCATTGAAAAAAAAATAGTATTTGGGACTCAAAAGCATTGGCATGATAAAAACATAGAGTCGTCAAGAAAACATGGCTTTTCGGTGTTTCAAATCGACTGAACTCAGTCATACATCAAAATAAAATCTAAGCTTCGTACAATGGCAGGGTTTTTCACTCAAAAACATACGCTCGAGACCATTTTCAATTCATGAGGCACTTTCTCATCATATATCTCAATTCCCAATGGCAAGGCCCACGTAATAACGCTTTCGGCTGCTAAAACATGCTTGGCAAGAACCGCGTCATAACGCCTCAGGTTAACATATACATATTTCTAGGACCCGCGTATAGTGCATCAGGTCATGTTTCTCAATCGCCCACATGATACGTATCAGATTAGGATACTACCCGCGTAATAACGCATCAGGTTAGTCATCCTTACTTGGCCAAGTGCAATATCTCCCGTAATAACGCATCAGGATAATCCAAACCTCGCGTTAGTACGCCTCAGGGTACAACTTGCCTTTCATAGACCAGCGTATTAATACGCCTCAGGTCAAATCCCGTGTATAACGCCTCAGGATTTACTCAAGCCCCGCGTCATAACGAATCAGGGTATTATAATTCTCAAGACTCGCGTAATAACACATCAGGTCATAATATGGCTATGGGAACATAATAGACCACTCAATTATCCACATATCAATTTAAGTTCAACAAGACTATCTCAGTCCATTACACAAGTTATTAGATTCAGCCATATTATCGAACCATCGTCATCATATAAATAGACGTCAAGTCTCGAGCAAGCCATATCAATCACCGAATTACCACATCAGTTGGTCATTTCTCGATCATTACAACTCATAAATCACCCTTAAGCTATCATGTCTCTAAGATGATTCAAGCATTCACGGCCAAGTAAGCAATGATTCGATTTCCACAACTTGGCATGATCGAGTATAATAATCACATGCCAATAATCAAGACAACCATTCGACATATGCCTAATCCATCACACAGCCATCCTACATGGCTCAATCATAGCCTTAGGGGAACATAATCTAGGCACATTAACATGCTTTTTGTTAAATTATATCTCGAGTTTTAGCCCGAAGCGAAAATCTGAATATTTTGAATTGATATTCTAGATTGTCGAAGAAAAAAAAAAGAAATAGAAACGAGAAGATTGGACTTCGTCGGATATTTACGGAATATATTACCGTAATGAACTTGGCGACATTGTGGACGTCCGTGGAAAATAGATTTCCTGACTTGGTGGTTTGCGGATTCGTGGTGATCAACAAGCAACAATAAGTGGCCGAGGAAAAGGAAAGGAAATAAATAAAAGAAGAAGTCTTCTGTTGCGATTTGAAGATATGGCTTTCCATGATTCGGCCAAAGGATCCTACGTGCATATATTGGCCAAATAAAGACAAAAGGGGAAAGTCAATATAATAATAATAAAAAGGAAAGAATGCATGTCAAACGAATATATATAAAAGAAAGGGCGTGGTTCTTTGCATGGGTATTTTGCTAGTGACGCCGTAGTTGATCAGAGAGATTGAAGTGCCGCTTTTGTACGAGTGCTTGTTATCCAGGTGCAGAGGAGTCCTCGTGAGTTTCATTGACGTTGCATCCAACTCAGAAGAAATTTTGTCGCAAGATCAACTCTGTGCAAGACAATTAATCTCTTTGGAAATTTTACGACTTTGTGTTTTAGCCGATTAAATCTTGAGGTTAGATTTATGTTTTAAATTCCTTTGCGAGATTGTGAGATTATTTCGCTAGGAATTGGGGGCTAAACACTGTGTGCGTTCTTGGATGTAATTGGGGCTGGGAAACACCAAGAGTGTGTTTGTGTAACTCGAGTGTGATCTGTAATCTCCGTGTATCGCTCGCACTATAGTGGAATTTATTGCTGCTCTCCCCGTGGACGTAGGTCTTTACGACCGAACCACGTATATCTGGTGTCCGTTTTACTTTGCTCATTCTGTCTATTTTTCGATCGATCGCTTGTTCCGCGCAACAATTGGTATCAGAGCTAGGCTTGCTTGAGTTGAAGCGAATCGATGGCGACAGAGGAAGCTACAGGGAAAATCGACAGATTTGAGGGGAAGGACTTTGGTTTCTGGAAGATGCAGATAGAAGACTATTTATATCAGATGAAGCTGCACGAGCCCCTATCTGGGAAGAAACCAGAAACGATGAAGTAACCCGATTGGGAATTGCTGGATAGACGAGCGATGGGTGTTATTCGGTTGACGTTGGCTCGTAACGTCGCATTTAATATCGTCAAGGAGAAGACCACTGCGGGTTTGATGAAAGCCCTGTTGGACATGTACGAGAAGCCCTCTGCGATCAACAAGGTCTATTTGATGCGACGTCTGTTTAACTTGAAGATGAGCGAAGGTACATCAGTTGCTAATCATATCAATGAATTCAATGTGATCGTTAGTCAATTGAGTTCAGTTGAGATTGACTTTGAAGATGAGGTACGTGCTTTGATTCTATTATCCTCATTGCCTGATAGTTGGAATACTATTGTTACTGCTGTTAGTAATTCTTCTAGGTCAACTAGTTTGACGTTTGATGGGATTCGAGATTTAATTCTGAGTGAGGATATCCGTAGAAGAGAATCTGACGAATCTGTATCTACTGCTTTAGTAGGTGAAAGAGGAAGAGTTAGTACACGTGTTAGCAGAAGTAGTATGAACATGAATAGACGCAGTCAGTCTAGGACTAGCGGTGATGTCTGTTGGAACTGTGGCAAGAGAGGGCATCTTAGAAGAAATTGTTTTAAACTGAAAAATGAAAGGGCTAAGGGAATTGGAGTTGAATCTGCAGATGATGTTGCAGCTGTAGCTGAAAATTCTGATGGTGTCGATTGTGTCTTGTCTGTCACTGAGAATTCGTCATTTGGCGGATGGATTATGGATTCTGGTTGTTCTTTTCATGGTACACCAAACAGGAACTGGTTTACTTCTTATCAATGCATAGATAGTAGTAAAGTGCAGTTGGGAAACAACGCTGAATGCGATGTTGTGGGTGTTGGTGATGTTAAAATCAGAATGCATGATGGTATTGTGAGAACATTAACTGGGGTGAGACATGTTCCAGAATTGAAAAAGAACTTAATTTCCTTGGGTGCTCTAGATTCAGCTGGATGTAGGTATTCTTCAAGAGGTGGAGTCCTGAAAATTGTTCGAGGTGCTCTGGTGATAATGAAGGGAATCAAGCATGGCGGCCTGTATAAACTTCAAGGTGAGACTTTGATAAATTTTACTCCTGAGACGTCGATATCTGTTTGAGAGTCTAATGGCTACTCGAGGAAGGCCTGGGTGTTTGTGCGAAAGCACAAGTTTGATGCTGTTGTCAGGAATACGCAGTCGAGAGCTTTAATCGGAACGGAGACTGGTAAGTTGATCAAGCATGTGCGAACTGACAGTAGCATGGAGTCCTGCTCGAAGCTGGTAAATAAATTCTGCATGAAAAAGGGCATAGTGAAACACCGTACTAGTGCCAGTAAACCACAACAGTGTGCAGAATTGATGAGCAGAGAGTTACTACAGACAGCCCGTGAAAAGATCTCTAGTGCTGGTATGGCTGGGAGAATTCCAGCGGATGGGCTTAGTATGGCGAGCTACTTGGTGAATAGATCCCCATCGACTGCGATTGAATATCAGATTCCCAAAGAAGTGTGGTCAGGTAATGTTGCTGATGATTCTAATTTTAGAATGTTTAATTGCTCGTGTTATTATCGAGTAAGTGATGGTAAGCTCGATGTGAGGGCAATGTGCATATTCCATGGCTATGCACAAGGTGAATGTGGCGATTAGTTGTGGTGCCCGAGTATAAATTCACATGTTTGCAGCAGAGAAGTTACCTTTGATGAGTCTCCAGTACTTCTGGCTAGGAGTGATTGTGGCAGTGTTAATACGGATCTGGACGGTGTTCAGCTTGAGGTGGAGTTGCAACCAGAAACTCCTGAGGTAGCAGATACTAGCGTGGTAATCAACACAGATGGTGCTTATAGCGAGGTGGAGCCTATAGAGCCAGCAGTTGCTGTAACTGCTAAAATTGACAAGGTACATTTTCGATCTCCTGACAGATATGGATGCAACGGTGGTTTTGTTTTATCTGTGGTTGAGGAGCTTGTGTCAAAAAGTCCTTGCGGAACAGTTAAAAGTGCATGTGGAGTTGGTGCTCTGATGAGGTCCTCGATTATGGCGAAGTTCAAGCGAGGCTTGGACTTGGATGATGTCTATGGTGGTTGAGCCCATTGGGACTGTTGGGAGAGTAGCAGCATATGAAGTTTGGATTTTAGCGAAGCGATTGTGACGTGGCTGAAACGTCGAGTCAAGGTGGAGATTGTTAAATTATGTCTCGAGTTTTAGCCCGAAGCGAAAATCTGAATATTTTGAATTGATATTCTAGATTGTCGAAGAAAAAAAAAAGAAATAGAAACGAGAAGATTGGACTTCGTCGGATATTTACGGAATATATTACCGTAATGAACTTGGCGACATTGTGGACGTCCGTGGAAAATAGATTTCCTGACTTGGTGATTTGCTGGATTCGTGGTGATCAACAAGCAACAATAAGTGGCCGAGGAAAAGGAAAGGAAATAAATAAAAGAAGAAGTCTTCTGTTGCGATTTGAAGATATGGCTTTCCATGATTCGGCCAAAGGATCCTACGTGCATATATTGGCCAAATAAAGACAAAAGGGGAAAGTCAATATAATAATAATAAAAAGGAAAGAATGCATGTCAGACGAATATATATAAAAGAAAGGGCGTGTTTCTTTGCATGGGTATTTTGCTAGTGACGCCGTAGTTGATCAGAGAGATTGAAGTGCCGCTTTTGTGCGAGTGCTTGTTATCCAAGTGCAGAGGAGTCCTCGTGAGTTTCATTGACGTTGCATCCAACTCAGAAGAAATTTTGTCGCAAGATCAACTCTGTGCAAGACAATTAATTTCTTCGGAAATTTTACGATTTAGCCGATTAAATCTTGAGGTTAGATTTATGTTTTAAATTCCTTTGCGAGATTGTGAGATTATTTCGCTAGGAATTTGGGGCTAAACACTGTGTGCGTTCTTGGATGTAATTGGGGCTGGGAAATACCAAGAGTGTGTTTGTGTAACTCGAGTGTGATCTGTAATCTCCGTGTATCGCTCGCTCTATAGTGGAATTTATTGCTGCTCTCCCCGTGGACGTAGGTCTTTACGACCAAACCACGTATATCTGGTGTCCGTTTTACTTTGCTCGTTCTGTCTATTTTTCGATCGATCGCTTGTTCCGCGTAACACTTTTCACTCAAGAACATACCATATAATCACGAGTCCACAGCTGGTCAGTTTCGGACCCCTTTAAGTTTCTCAGTAAATCAATCCATGTACTTCATAAATCAAGCACACACTTGTCCCTTAGTAACCCAACATCCTAACAAAGGGTTAGGATCAACTTACCAGCAATATAAGCTAGAGATGTCGACGAAATAGGTGACACAAGCCTTTATTCCAAATCTGTCCAGAACCGGTCCCTAGAGGTTTCACAAAATCTCAGCCATTAAACTCTTTTAATCCACTTCCAAATTCAACCACAAGCTACCCTAGCA
Source organism: Rhodomyrtus psidioides (assembly GCA_021437785.1). NCBI lineage: Eukaryota > Viridiplantae > Streptophyta > Magnoliopsida > Myrtales > Myrtaceae > Rhodomyrtus > Rhodomyrtus psidioides. Next base: position 11,361,529 of record JAILYB010000007.1, on the reverse strand, counting down.
TGTCAATCAAGGTCCTAAGGGGCTTACCAAGGATTTATGCCACGAAAATTGGCCAAAGGAGCCATACGAAGCTCGCGGGTTCGACCGAAGCTTCGACAGGTAGATTTTATCCACGTGAGGATTAATCCAAAATTTAGCTACTAAATCACTTCTAAACTACATCAAACTCAACCACAAGCTAATTAATATTTAGGTATAAGTTCTAGGATGGCTCACCAATAATTTTCAAGCAAGACAAAGCCTCAAAGTCTGGTTCGGCGGGGACAAATTCTGTTTTCTTGAAGATTGCAAGAGTTCATCCATCAAAATCCTTCAAATATCCATCTAAACCCCAAATACATATTGCTAAATGTCTTAACTAGGTTCAAGGAGTGCCTTAGCGAAGATTGGAACGGAATGAGCTCGGAAATCCGACTTAGAGCTTGCGGGTTCAAATCTGACTAGTCCGATCTTTGCTATTTTAAATGGCTCTATGGGACAAATGGCTGTGTGGATTTGGTCTCATAATACCTTGTTGGAACGGCAAGAGGATAGTATTTCTAATGGTGGGTGGCTCATCTCCATCCGATGACGGACAACGAAGTTATGGCCGGAACAGTGAGCGGCGTCGAGACTGGGCGGAGAGAGAGAGAGAGGGAAAAAAAATGAAAACGAGGGTTAGGGAGAGAGAGAGAGAGGGGGGGCTCGGCTGAAGCTTGGAGGAGAGAGAGAGATGTCTTACTTAATCCCAAAGCTAAGAGAGAGGGAGGAATGATAGGTGAGGAAAAGACAAGTAATTAATGCAACCTAGACCCTAATCTATAGTCTAATGAGTCTTGTCCTCTACTCAATAATATCTCTAGGCTCAAATGACTAATTTACCCTCTAATTTTTTGTCACCATAGAGAGAAGACAAATGACTAAATTGCCATTAACTTGTCTTAAAAGAAAGTATGTCCTTAGAGGGGCAAAAGAGTATTTTTCCACTTTTAGTCCAAATTTTCACTTTTTCCACTCTTAGTTACCCTCGATGAGGCGACGTCCAACTTTCTCAATATTGGAAATTCATCAATATCCGATACCCAAATTTCGAGGTCAAATTCATTTCAAGCTCTCGCCGACTATAATTTCCAGTTTACCTCAAACTAACGGGTAACTCTTGCTGGTGCTACGGGTATCGACCTTAGGATTTTCTCAAGTCGTGGCGACTTTGGTTGTCATGTGATTGTGAGGGTTTATCGCTAGTTCCTACGGTCCTGATCGTTGGAATCTGATTTAGGAAATTCTCGCAAATTACATATTGGTTAGGCAGAATCACCCGCGCCTCAACGTATAACACTAGCAAGGCATTCCATTGTCGTTCCTAGATCGATCTCTGTTGGCCCAAAATATTCCCTCGACAATCCTTATGGTCAAAGTGTCATTTCTCCTTCAAGTTCCCAAGTCCACGTGCTCGACCTTGCGTCAGCCTTTCCACTTCGATCAGTTAACTCGAGAGTGGCCAGCTCCGAGCGAGATATAACTGAAATACCTCGATGAACTTGTTTTCATTCACTAGCCTAAAAAAGGGTCGGGATTCGGAATGTCACAACTCTCTACGCAGCCGGTCCCGACCCTTCATCTGTACCCTCATCTTCTCCATCATCGCCCCTAGCAGCTCCATTCCCAGCACCCACGGCCCTACTTTTTCCTCCGTCGTTCGCATCAAAGAACTCGTGTGGAATAGGTCCCTCCCTATGGCCGCCGATGTTAATGAAGATGGCCACGTACTTGATTTCAACGTGAGCCATCCCCACTGCCACGTCGAGCATTAAGGTCGAAACCACATGAGTGAGAGTGATGTCGGGGGTTCCAGGAACCTCGAACTCTTGAGACTCGATGGTGAGGGTGATGCGAAGGTCGTAGCGGGCTCCGGGGGGAATTGGAATTGACATCTCGTCAATCTAAACCGCAAAATACCACAAGTGTTAGTATCATTAGCGAATAAATCTCTTACTCTAGCACTCACTTAGCTCATTGTGCCACACATTCAATCCTCATGCAAAACTTCAAACTAGGAGTAAGACAATTCGCAAGATACTTTATATCATTTCTAAGAAAACCAGATGATGTGCAAATGAATGAATGCATGCACTCCCACGCAAGTAATTCCACCCTTGATGTTTCGGCAATAAATCTCCGACTCGCAACGAGTCCCACGGCCAACTTCTACGCCCATGGATTTCCTCACTTCGAGGCTTCGTGATTGTTCATCACGGTCCTCTTGGTGCCACAACCAAGGCGTCCCGACTCCCGCGGGGAATTCAAGTTGATTATCTTTTCCTTTTCTTTCTCGTGACCTCCACTCCACTGCCAAATGTATGCTTATGCTTGATGTGTGATGCCTTCCCTTGTTATCACGTTCATGCTAATTGTTAGATTGTTTCAATTTTCTTTTTTCACGAAGGAGATCGGTTCAAACATAACAACAAGTAACATGCGATACTCCTGAGTTCCTAAATTCATCCTTTGGACGACAACCAGCAAAATTTCCAGACCATTACACTAGCCCTTCTTTTATTAATCCCACTCGCCACTTACCACCAACATAACTATGCATTTCGTCCCCTCCTCTCTTCTATATGGTCTTTCTTGCATCGTTTGGCCTATAAGATTCTCAAAACCAACACAACTCTGCCAGCCCCGTACACCTCTAAATTGATAGCAACTCATCTTCGTCGGTCCTATCCTAAGGCCAAGTTGCCTTGATGTTTCCTTCCCCACACAACTAGTCAACTTTCGTGTTCCTTCTCTCATTCTTCCAACCCTATAGTAGTACAATGAAGCAAGAAAGGATGAAAGGAAGGGATTTACTTGCCTAAGAGTCGAAATGATTTCGGCTCCTTAAGCTTGAGCAAGAACGACAATGGCGCAAAACAATTTTCAGTGTTCTTGAGCAAGTTTTCTATCAATTTTCTTCTCCCTTGACGTACGAAATGAGGTCCCTTTTTCCTACTTCTTTTGTATTGGCGACGGATTGAACGAGGAGAAGGAGTGCTTGATTATTTTCTTTCCCCTTAATTTCCATCATTAGCACTCTTGGGATTTGGTTATGAAAATTTAGCCATTTGTCCACCTTCCATTCACTTCAACTCATGTAATAATATGCACGGTTCCACCTATCCCTCTAAATTTGTGTTCCATCATTCAAACGGATTACCGAGACTCCTTCCAGCGTCGCACAATGTCTCTCGATCGGGGTCCATTATCTCATTTGAATATTTTAGGGAGAATTTGCCTAAAATTTCGGAATATGTTCTTAGCCAAACTACGTGAATCATCGTATCGCTACGTCCATGGTGTCACATGAATTTTATTCTGGCCCTACTTTAATTTCATAACGTAATTTGCAGGAATTTAATTATTCAAGATAAATGTGACTTTACACATTTATTTAATGGATTGGCCGTGACAACTTCCTCTGAGGCCGCTTCCTTCGTAACATATCCAAAATGACCATCACATAAAGCCAAGAGATTTCTAATTCTGTCAGGTGAAATTTCACGGTCATTACATGAGGCTACAATTCCCATATAAGTCATTAGTTACAAAATCACTTCTGTCGCGTTTGAAATTCATCGCAAGGACATTAACTAACGTCAAGTTCCTATTGTTAAAGCTGATTTCCCGGGGTGCAACAAATGTGAACATAGCATATACAACCAAATAATTTTAGATGTTTAGCTAAAGGTTTTCGTCCATTCCATGCTTCGACTGGAGTTCTATTTTGAACTGTTTTAGTTGGGCACCGATTTAATATGTATACTGCAATATAGACTGCTTCTACGCAAAAAGAGTTAGGAAGTCCTTTCTCCTTTAACATGGATCTCGCTATTTCCATAACGGTTCTATTTTTCCTTTCTGCTACTCTATTTTGCTCTGGGGCATAGCTGACTGTTAATTGACGATGCACGCCTTCATCTTCACAAAATTTATTGAGCTCCCTTGAGTTATACTCTGTGCTTCTATTGCTCCTTAAGATTTTGTAACGCCCCGCGTCCCTTGGAGCTCATTACATCCACCTTAGGCCAATCATTACCTAGGAACCTCACATGGCCTAGCATGATATGAAGTGCACACACGGAAGACGTGATACATCGCCGTACAATAAAGATAAAAAAGAAGATGGGAGTTTTGGAGGAGAACAAAAGTACACCATTTGTACATTGCATAAACATCAATTGCATACAGCGGAAGGGAAAAGACAAAAACATAAAGCCGCACACCCTGGGTAAAAAAAGGAACTAAGGCTTAGGGTTCAAAGGCCACTACCAAACCTTTCCTAAAGCCTAACACCAAAATTGTTCCCTGATCGCCTAACCCCCTTCATTCAGACTTGTCCTCAAAACAGCTTGAATCATCTCTTCCGTCGTCCCCCTAGGCATCTGGGTCGTAATATGAAAAAGTCTCTAATGGGACATCCTCTGAAGGCTCTTCAATGTCTTCCTTGGCTTCCTCTTCTTCTTCTTCTTCTTCTTCTATGGTCTCGATAGCGTCAGCAGAAATCTCTACATAGCTCATGTACTCAGCAGAGGACAAAGGAGACTTCGGCACTTCAGGTATATTTCTGGAACCTCCCATAGATGCTGGGTTGTCCACTTCTATGCTCGGTCGGGACGGATGGCACCAAGTTGGAATCACCTCCCACGGAACATCCTCTGGCAGCAGGGGTCCATCAAGCTGCTATCTCTCACTTGACGAAACCAGGCTTCAAAACGATGGGGTTGCAGTTCCGGCTTCCCTTCGTCTACCCAGACTGTCGTGCGCTTTCTGATGTACATAATACCTTTCCGGTACGGAAACTCATCAAAATCGGCGATCATCTCCTTCGGACCGCCCAGACTAATTGGCAGCATGGTTAGGGTTTGGGGTCTGAAAAGTTTGTCCCACTAAGGAGTGAGATCGACATCTCAGAAAGTGAAACCTAACCCTATACCTCAATGCAAGTCCTACCGGATCACACACAAATGCCATTCAAAATGCGGAATAACAAACAAGGCAATGGCACCAGGCATCTCACAAGACAATATCAATTACAGACATGGCCAATCAATACAAACAATCATGCTCAATCACAGGGTCTCATACCCAAGCACATATACTCAAGTACATCACAACTATCTCTTTCTCAACCATCCACACACTCCACTAGCACTCTTGCCACTTGAGATCTCCGGGGTCATCAGACCAAACGATGTCCACGTATCACTGGGGTCATCAAACCAATCGGTACTTTCCAGGCTTACAGCCACTCTATGCCGCCGAGGTCATCAGACCAAATGGCATTCACATTTTTATTTTATTTCACCACCCTCCGATACCGCCGGGGTCATCAAACCAAATGGTATCCTCAACACCTTTCTCATTCAGTTTCACCATGCCATCAAGACACACATGCAATTCATTTCATAAAAATTCATCAGTCAATCACGTCATTCAATTACTCATCCAGTGTGTCCAAGTATTCAGAGAAAGGATTAGGTAACACTTACCTTATTAAATATCACAATACAACACCACGCAATTCTCCCAAAGCCACTAGTATGGAATTTCCACAAATGCGTCGTCAACCTAACAAGATTAATCAATCTTGAGTCATAAACCATGGAATATTCATTCCCATAAATGCAAACTTTCCCTAGCCATACCATTGGCAATTCGAGAAACCTTTGATCACAATATGACACAAGACAACGCTCACTCTGAACCCTTAATATGTTCGGTTTACCCAGCCATATACATGGCAATACTCAATTTAGCGTTTCGTGAATCAATGTCATCACAAATCACCTTTAAACTTCAATCCACATCTCCCATTGACATCTCACACGATATCATACAATATATTACGGGTCAATTGACGTCCAAAAATTCCTCATTTAGTCCCTAAATAGAACCGGCCAGCATGTACTCTTCCTTCAAACAGAATAGGTTTTGGGTTCCAACCGAATAATCGAGCCATAAATAAATTCTAATCATCAATCCTTCAATAATCAACTCTATAAGACCTTCCTTTATGAGTTTAGGAAGCTCACCATGAGATTTGAAGCGGATTGATACCCCAAAGACGTCGAAACAGCCCGCTCTCTTCAAAGTCAGAATCTGTCCATTTTTTGCCCCACCCATAATCAGCCATAAAACTCATTTTAAAACCATTTATTTGCAGCCAAAGACCATCTAAACATAGTACTAGATGTTATGAAGCTATCCTAAAAAAATTGAGGTCATTTGGAATTTCTAAGAGCTAGAACCAACACTTCTCCTCAGCTAGCTCAAAATACGTCTGCTTTTCTTCCAAAAATCACCATAAATTAAATAGACCTCCAAAAATCATGAAACCAACGGAAAATTTCAGGAACATCCTGAAATAACCTATGGTAAATGGGCTCAACCAAACGATGCTGGGAAGAGCCGCTAGACTGCACCGAACAAAAGGCTCCAAAACTATTTTTCTGGACAGTTTTTGGTGAGGTGAGTTTGAGGAGGAAATTGAAATGAACGTGAGGTATATGGTATACACAGCAGATGAGACTTCATTTTTTTCTTCTCACACAAATAATGGAGCTTAATTGGATAAGACATGGTTAGGTGAGGTCATTTAATGCTTGGGCTCCCAATGGTTGACAAGTGGCAACACCAATAATCCATCTTAGAACTTTGACTCACCTTTGACCCCATGCACATGTGATTTTCGGCAGCCACATAGGATAAGAGAAATGTTCATTTTGTCCTTCATGAGTTCTATAGACGTGGGCAAATGGTCTAGGGGCAAAACGGTCTTTTCGCACTTTCAGTCCAAATTTCAGTTTTCCAATTCGAAATTACCATTTGGAGAGACATTGTCGAATTCTTACTCAGAACTGGAATTCTCTATTTCCAATTGCCAATTTTGAGCTTCCATTTCATGATCATTCGTACGTCGATCATAATTCCAGTTTGTCTCGAACTAACGGGCGGCTTTTGCAAACATTACGCGTATCAACTCTGTGATTCTCATCACACTGAGGATAACTCAAGTTATGACAGCTTTGGTTGCGACGGCTTCGATCATCATAGTTCGATTTAGGAAAATTTGCAAATTATGCATTGGTTAAGCGGCTTCACCCGCGATCCAATCATATAACGCTAGCATTGTATTCCTTAATCATTATCTGATCGGCCTCATTGGCTCTAAATGTTCCCTCGACAATCCTTATGGTCAAAGCGTCACTGCCTTTTTCAAGTTTCCTAGGTCCACGTTCCTTGCTATGCGTTAGCCTTTCCCTTTTAGTCAGTTAACTCAAGATTGATCAGATCTGAGCGAGACAAAACTGAAATACATCGTAAGGTACATTCATATTCAACAGCCTCAAAATGGCAGAAAATTCAGAATGTCACAGATTTGATATTCAGCCACTTTGAATTTCGACGTGGTTTTGAATTTCTCAAAAATGGAGAAAACCTCCGATCTTTCTCGAATAAAGTACACCCACGTCATTCTAGTATAGTCATCAATGAAGAGAATGAAATACTTATTTTGGCTTGATGTCGGGGTCCTCATTCGACCATACACATCCATATGAACTAGCTCCAGCGCTCTTTTTGCTCTCCATGCATTTCCAAATGGGAGCGACAGCCTTTGTTGTTTTTCAAGAAGACAGCCTTCACAAATATCTGAAATCTCTATAATAGCTAGAAGATCTCTCATCATATTTTTCTGATGAAGAATTTTCAACCCATAGAAGTTGAGGTGAACAAATTTCCGATGCCAAACCATGAATCATCAACTTGAACTTTCATAACTACATCCTTGACATGTTTCCATCGAATAGGAAAATTTCTATTTTTCATTCTCACAGAGGCGGGATAAGAACAGTACAAGTGCCACAACTTTTGCTCGAGGATCACATGAGTGCCATAACATTTTTTTTTCGCTCACTTGAGTGCCATAACTTTTAAAAATCAATTTGAGTACCACTTCCGGCGAAAGTCGATCACTTGAGTGCTAATTCCGGCAAATCGTCCTACGAGACTTTTTTATTTTTTATTTTATTTTTTTTTAATTACACGTAGATTTTTTTAGATTTTTTAATGTTGTCTAGGAATGTTTTATTATTTTTTTATTTGTTTTGATATTCTTCTTTTTCTGTATTTTTTCTTCTTTTATACTTTGATATTTTTGAAGCACTTCCGTTTATGGCCGGCGAGGGACCCCGGCGACCCTCGCGGCCACAATCGGCCGGCTACCTTGGGCCGACGAAGCCGCGATGGCCTTGAACGACGACCATCATGGCCTCGTCGTCTGCGGGTGAGGGCGCGATTGCCCTCACCAGATCTGGGCGAGGGCCCTTGCGTCCCACCGGCCACGAGCGACCTTTGAAGTTGTTGTAGCAGAAATCGAATGTCAATCCTCTCCTTTGGTGTCGGTTCTGCGAATTAGGGTTCCTTTGTGGCTGGTTGCGGCGGGAATTGAAGGTCGAGACATTGAGCGATCTCCGAAGCTGTAGCGAAAATTGATTTAGGGTTCTTAGGATTTGGTTTTTCCTCCGTGGATCTGAAGGAGGAGGTGGGTTCGGAAGATCAGAGCTAAGTTGCAAGAGTAGGGGCCAATGTGTTCTACTGGTTCAAGAATTGAAAATCAAGGAGCAAGCAAAAGCTCCTTCACCAGTAGACCACGAAACAACAAAGGTTCAACTGGTTCTAAAAATTGTGGTTGTTTTTGCCCAGATTTGGCGAGGGCATTCACGCCCTCGCAGGAGGTAGCCAAGGCCTCGACAAGGCCGTCGCGGCCTCACCAGGGCCAGGCGAGCATCCCCTTACCTTGGCTGGTCGGTGGTGCCCGGCGACGGCGAGGGTTGTCGAGGACCTCTCGCCGGCCCAAGCAAAAACCATGAATGAACCAAAAAAATTAAAATAAATAAATAAAATTATGAAAAATTACACCTGTATATTAAATATATTCTAAAATATAGGTCGTCGGTGCCACGTAAGCTTTTCTGATCGCCACCTCAGCCTTTCCGACAGCCACACAAGCCATGGCACTTAAGTGATCCCTTTTACTCCGATTTCGTACTCAAGTGATCAAAAAAAAAGTTGTGGCACTCAAGTGATCCCCGAGCAAAAGTTGTGGCACTTGTACTGTTCTTATCCCCACAGAGGCAATAACATGATTCTTACATCTATCATAAATAGTGCATGTATCTCCTTTAAAATATAGAGAATACCTATTCTGAATCATCTAGCCCGCACTAAGTAGATTTTGTGCAAGACTAGGCACCAAATATACTTCATGAATATATTTTGAGCCTTTCTTAGTTTCAATGGCTATGGTCCATTTTCCTTTCACATCGACCAATTTACCGTTGCCCAATCTCACTCGAGTCTTCACCGAAGTATCAATATTGACGAATATAGCTTTATCTCCAGTCATGTGATTGCTGCACCCACTATCAATATATCATGGATCATTTTTCTCATCCTTTTCTACTTATCCTGCATAGAATAAGTGATTTGTATTTTCTTCTACCTTTTTTTTTCCTTTTCTTGAACATAATATGCTCTGTAATTTCTTTTAAAGCGACAAAAATTTTCTATGTGGCCATATCTTTTGCAAGAGTTGCATTGTGGTTTATCACGAAACCAACAATCTTTTCTAAATGATTAGTTTTCTTGCAAAAGTTACAAGGGGAAAACCCATTGTAGATGTTTCTCCTCCTCTCTTGTTTTTCCATGAGCTCCTTCCACTACTCTTACCATTATCAGACCGTATATTCATTTTTTTTTTATTGAAAAGCACTTTCAATTGTATCTTCATTCCGTATTTGTAATCTTTTCTCTTGTACTTCTAAAGAACCAATCAGTTCACTCACAGACAAGGTTGTTAAATCCTTAGATGGTTCTATGTTGGTGACAATAGAATTGTAGTTCCTAGTGAGTGTCACCAATATTTTCTCGACAATCCTTTGATCACTAATTGCATCTCCGTAGGCTCTCATCTGATTTACTAGTTCTTTCAATCATCCTCAATATTCTTGGACATACTCATGCGTTTTCATTTTAGAATTCTCAAATTCTCTTCTAAGAGTTTGAAGTCGTATGGTGCGTACCTTTTCCGAACCTTGATATTCTTATTATAATACTTCCCATGCTTCCTTTGCTGTCTTCATGCCGATAATCCTCGAAAATATCGTATTCGAGAGTGCTTGCTGGATCACAAATAGAGCTTGTGCATCCTTCTACTGTAGTTCAGTCGGAACGCTTGCACCTTCTTTCGGGGCTTCGCATCCTTTCTCAATGATGTCTCAGAAGTCTCGGCCATCAAGAATGTAGTTATCTTGATGCTCTAGAAATCATAGTTGTTCTCATCAAATATTGGGATGGGGAATGATGTGGCGGCATTGGCCGTTGCGAAGTTGGTTAGAACAAACGCTCAAAACCAAAGAATCGCGAACGTGGCTCTAATACCACTTTTGGGTTTTTGCAGAAGCGTGTGTGCAAGTGTGTGCGCTTGGGTATGAAATATAGAGAAATAATGGCAAGAAGACTGGCAAAGTAAAAATGATATTTGAAATAAAACTAATAAGTAAAAGGGCTTACAAAAATATCTCTCAATCATACGAAAGACCAATCACTTATTTATAGAGCATTACAACCGACATGCTCCAATCCCATTTAATTTTGCTCTTCACTGCTAATTGCAAAAATGGATCAGTTTTCAACATCTATGAACGTTCAAGTAGCAGGTCTCCACGTCCGTGCCCTAGATTAAAAAGAAAAAATTCTCATCTTGAAACAGTCCCCATAAACAAAGTAGTTCTAGATTTGATTGCCGTTTTCGAGCTGTTCGTTACATCTAAATCTCCTTGTTTTTTTCCTCATTTAGAAACTTAACTGGAAGCTTTTGCATGTAAGCTTCAGATTAGTATGCATGCTTTGCTGGCCATTGTTCAGGTAATTTCGAGACTATGCAATTTTTTTCAAAGCTCCTTCAGGACTGTTTGTTTGGTGAAGAAGCTATTGCTAATGAATTGCAGTTCTGGGCATCGAGGTGCGCTGCTAGCTGCTACAATTCCAGGGGTTAACATCATTCGCATGCTTCTTGTGGGATCTGGCATTTGGAAAGATGAGGCGACTGTGAAGTCTATGAGCAGATTCGGGCAACACAGGTTCCTAACTCGAGTTATTTAGCATCCGCACTGCATTCGCAACAGAAGTGTACTAGGATTACATCCCTTATATTACAAAATTTACAATGCCCATTTCCTTACTTGGTTACTCAATTGGTGATCTACTCTATCAAGCAATTGGATCTAGCTTAGATTTTCGTTCTAGGTGATTTGTTGGTATCGTTTTCTATTTTGCTTTCTTGAAACCTTGGTTAACGCTCGAAACCTTGAAATCATCTTGATCTCTCTTTCAGGGAACTTCTTGAAGGGCCGTTATACTATGCTCTCACGATTACATTTGCTTGGGCATACTACTAGAGGACTTCGCGAATCGCAATTGGAGCAATATGCAACCTCTGCGCTGGAGATGGTTTAGTAATCTGACGTCCCATTCTTTCTTGCTTGTTATACCAGCGTAGCTTCTTCTTTTTTGGTAAGGAAACCAGCGTAGCTTCGACGACTAGTAACTACAAAAATAATGGGAGACATACTGAGGACTTCTTCAATGTCATGGGCCTAAATCTTGAGAAATGATTTGGGCAAGTTATCAAATTGTGTGAAAAGACATGTGGTTATTGGTCCGGAGATTTACGTAATTCGCCCAAATATCCGTAAATTTAAAACAAGTGGGGGTTAAGCTTAGACACCTGGTTTTGCTTGTTTTCAGGTTTTGCAGACATTATAGGAAGGCGGCTTGGCCAACATAAAATTCCTCACAACCCTAACAAATCGTTAGCTGGTAGCATTGCAATGGGCTGTGCTGGGTTTTTAGCGTCTCTCGGGTAATCTTCAGTTGGGTGTGTCTTAGGATTCTGTATAAATCTGCTTGAGTGGTGGCCTGACTGATTACAATTTCCTTATGTTTGCAAGGTTCATGTCCTATTTTTTGTCATTTGATTATGTCCGAGAAAGTCGGGAGATGGTTTCGGGTTTCTTGATGGTGTCTCTTGCTTCTGCACGGGTGGAATCACATCCTCTGAGCTCTCGGCTTGACGACAATCTCACAGTTCCCTTAACTTGTGCATTGGTGGGGAGCCTTGCTTTTTAGGGGGTTGACATTCATTACAACCGTTCCTTTCCAAGGAAAAAACACAATCGTCGGTGTAGAGATATTAGAATTTCGTGTTTGTGGGGGAACAAAGCAAAGCGTGGGAGAAAACTGTACAACTTTTATTCAGAAAGGATGACAAGGCTGATGTGTTTAGTTTTGGTAGTTGGTTTCTTTTCTGTTTTCATGACAGTACCAAATCTATTTTATTTGCCCCAATCACGCATTTGTCTGAAGTTTTCTTCTTTGTTTTTAAACCTTCACTCCAAACTTCAACGACCACCTGTAAGACTAGAGATTTGTAGAGTCTTAGGCTTTTCTAGAATAGTTGATCAAAACTTCAACACACCATCTATCAATTTTTTGTGATACTCTAAACATGCTTCCGAATGTCTCAAACTCGGCTTGGGGTAGAGCTTCGGTAAATATGTCCTTGACTTGATCTGCAGTTATGTAATACTTGAACTTGATCTGTCTATTACTTTCCACTTCTTATATGAAGTACATGGCAATTTTTTTTTTTTTCCCTTTCGTGGAAGGAAGGATTTTTAGAAATAGTGAAAGCAAATTTATCATCGTAAAAAATCGAAGTGGGCTCTGTCTGTGCTGCTCTGATGTCCTCTAATAGTCTTCGACGTCATAATACCTAATTGGTGGCAGTAGCAGCTACGACATACTCGGCTTCTACCGATAGATTTTACCACTTGAGTCTTGCTTTTTGGATGCCTATAAGAACATTTCGAAACCTAGTGCAGACGTTAAGCCAGTAGTACCCCTCCTTCCACGAGTTGAGTCTGTCCAGCCACTGTCGTGTAACCAAGCAGCTCTGCGATTACACTTCGCCAATACCAGATGCCATAATTTGTTGTTCCTGTCAAATGTATTGAGAAGATTGCGGCGTCTTTTGGCATGTAGTCAACAATGTCTCTAGCTTTGATTGAGGTGGAGAGGAGCACATACCATGTGTTCCGTATTTAATGTAATGGATAGCAGTATGTCCATCATGATTTGTACTACACTTGATATTTCACAAGCTGTAAGAGTTGTTAACTATTAAATGTCTCGGTAAAGCTCAGTGAGAGGCTGTGAAATGAATCTTATGGACAATAGACACTGGAACTGTGTATTGGATGGATAGTAATGATGTTGAGTTCGCTAGTTACGTGGATTCAGATCATGCCGTTAACTTGAATGTAATGAGTTGGACGGAACATCCTCACAGGAGGATGTCGCCTTATCTTCGAATGACGCAGATTACATGGCACAAATCTTTATAGCGAGTGAGGCGACATGACTGAGGGGTTTGCTTTTGGACTTTGGATTTGAGCAAAAAAGTGCTATTATTATTGTGACAACTAATGTGCAATAATCTGTCTTTAATCCTATTTATCATGAGCAAATTAAACATAATGATATCAAGAATCATTTCGTCCAAAATGTTGTGGCGAAGGACAAAGTTGTTGAGAAGAACATCTAGACAGCAATGAACCCTTGTAATGATGGCGAAGCTCGAGCTATGATGTAGCTCTGGCACTTGTGTAGCTTGTGAGGATTTGTGCATGGATTCTTTGGGGATCACATGAGCGATCAAGCGATTGCTTATAATACGAAAACTTTCCAATTGATTGTGGATTCTATGAGGCCGACTCTTCCCCGTGGAGGAAATACGTGATAGGAGTCGTGCCCCAATTCCAGAAAAATAACTCAAACAAACAATCTACACTGGCAGAATATAACCATAAAAGAACAAAATCAGAAGAACACACCAGAGAATTTGTTATCGAAGTTCACCCAAACCTGGGCTACGTCTCCGCGTAGAGGCGCTCTGCGATTCCACTAGTCTTCAAGAAAAGTAGGAATACAACTGACGTTCTTCTCACAAGATCGAAGGAAAAAGAAAACGAGAACTCTTAAGAATGCCGTCACGGCCTCTCTCTTTTTCTTTTTCTTTCTATTTGCTACTTTGCGTATTCTGTCTGCTCTTGCGCTTTCTGTCTACTCTTGCGTTTTCTGTCTGCTCTTCTATCTATGAATGGCTACAACCTATATATCCCTAAGATATATGGTGTATCTTTTAACCTAGAAGAAAAGGAAAGGACAAAAAAAATTCTTAATAATATCTTTTGATATGGCTTCACGCCAACAATCTCCCACTTGAAGACAAATATATCTGATGCACCAAGCAACTTTGCATCCATCCTCTTCAAAAACTAGCAGCTAGAACTTGTGCCTTTGCGCTACTCCATATCAATTAACATGGAGTAATACTAATAGTAGTAGTACAGAAAGTATGCTTCTCTCTGTTTACTACCTTGGTAAACATATTAGCTGGATTCTTTGAGCCATCAATCTTCTGTAGCTTAACTCGTTTTCTTTCAATGCTGACCTGATGAAGTGATAACGTTTCTTGATATGTCTAGTCCTTGAGTGATAAGCTACATTCTTTGCTAAGTGTACTGCACTTTGACTATCACTCCACAGTGTGATCACTGGCTGCTTTCGATGTGGCTCCTCTAAATAATCTTGCAACCACATGATTTCCTTAGAGGCTTCCATGATCGCCACGTACTCTGTTTCTGTCGTCGATAGAGCCACTATTTTCTATAGTTGAGATACCCAACTCACTGTTGTACATGCAACTGTAAAGACATATCTAGTGGTATTCTTACCACTATCTCGATCAACCGAGTGATCTGCATCTACATAACCCTGCAATTCTAGGGATATACCTCCATAACAAAGAGTGTAATTTGATGTACCTTCTAGATATCTCAATATCCATTTTACTGCATTCCAATGCTCTTTACCTGGGTTATGCAAATATCGACTCACAACTCCCACTGCCTGTGCAATATCTAGTCTCGTCCTTACCATACCATACATCAAACTTCCAACTGCTGACGTATACGACACTGCCGCCATCTCATCTTTCAAAACTTGAGTACTCGGACACATATCTTTGGAAAGGTTGAAGTGATATGCTAAAGGAGTCGCAACCGATTTTGCCTTGTCCATGTTGAATCTTTTCAACACCTTGTTCACATAATCTTCCTGCGACAACCACAATTTCTTAGTTTTTCTGTCCCTGATGATTTTCATGCCTAAAATTTTCTTGGCCTCTCCCAAGTCTTTCATAGCAAACTGCGTTGCTAACATCTTCTTTACTTCTGCGATTCTCTTCATATTAGAACTAGCCACTAGCATGTCATCAACATATAAAGAGATATATACAATATCACCATCGCTATACTTTCGAAAATACACACAATGATCAGCCTCACAGTGTGCAAATCCTTTTTCTTCCATAAAACCATCAAATTTTAAGTACCATTGTCGCGGAGCTTGCTTTAAGCCATACAAGCTTTTTTCAAGCGACATACCATGTATTCTTTACCTTTGACTTTAAAACCTCTAGATTGCTCCATGTATAACTCTTCATCTAAATCACCATGTAAAAATGCCGTTTTTACATCTAATTGCTCAAGATGAAGATCCTCCACTGCAACTATACTCAACAAAACTCCGATTGATATCATCTTCACTACTGGTGAAAATATCTCGGGGTAGTCGATCCTTTATTTTTGAGAAAAGCCCTTAACTACAAGTCTCGCCTTGTATCTAACACTACCATCAGCTTCATTTTTGATCCTATACACTCATTTGTTTAACAAAGTTCTTTTACCTGTGGGCAACTTGGTCAACTCCTAAGTTTTGTTCTGAATTAACGAGATCATCTCGTCTTTCATAGCACGCTCCCACTGCATGTAAGATGTGTCTTTCTTTGCCTTATCATAAGTCTCCGCCTCTCTTGAACCTGTATATAAGACATGGCTCAGAACAATATTAGCTGAAGGATAAAAAATTACCTTTGGCTTTCTCACACGTGTAGATCTCCTCAAAACGGGTACTTCAGGATCGTTAGTCTGTTCCGGATTATCGCATTCCTCTTAAACTGCCTGCTCATTAATAATGTGATCATCTTGAACAACCTCCCCTTCAGATGCACTCTGATCTACTTGAACCATATTCACAAGAATTGTGTCCAGCTCAATATATTCTGGTTGTACTGTCGTATCATGCTTTGTCTGACGATCTTTGCACATCTTTTCTTCTAGGAACACCACATTTCAACTGCAAATGACTTTGTTATTCTCATGATCCCAAAGCCTATATCCATATTCATCGCCGCCATATCCAATAAAGATGCACTTTTGGAACTTAGCATCAAGCTTTTTCCTGTCATCTCTGTCAATCAAAGCATATGCAATATAACCAAAAACTTTTAGATATGAATAATTGACCTTTTTACCTGACCACTGCTCTTGCGGTACCCCTTCATCCAGCGCACTAGATGGACTCCTGTTATTCAAATATACAGCTGCATAAACTATAACAGCCCATAAGTATAATGGGAGACCCGCATGTAATCTCATGCATCTTGCGCGTTCCAAAATGGTCCTGTTCATTCTCTCAGCCACACAATTCTCTTGAGGAGTTCTAGGAACAGTATTTAACCCATGTATGCCTTCTTGGCTCAAATATTCTACAAATTCATTGCTCGTGTATTCACCACCATTATCAGATTTTATAGCTTTAATATGATAACCTGTTTCTTTTTCTACCATGGTTTTCCACATTTTGAAAACACTGAATACTTCTGATTTTTCTCTAAGAGCATATACTCAAGTCTTTCGTGTTGCATCATCAATGAAAGTGACAAAATATCTCTTACCATCGTAAGAGAATTCTTGAGCTGGTCCCCACACATCAGTATGAACCAACTCTAATTTTTGTTTTTTATTCTGTCGCACATTTAATTGAAAACTAACTTCTTTTTGTTTTCCATAAATGCAACTTTCACAAAAATCTAACTCAACTTTCTGCAAACCTGGAAGCAACTTTCTTAGATGTAACTGCTTGACACCTTTTTCACCAAGATGTCCCAAACGATAATGCCAAAGAGTACATAAATTACCTGTAGCCACTGTAGTTGCAACCATATTACTGATATTGTCTCCTTGGAGAAGGTAAAGTGTACCTGTATGCTTTCCCTTTACTAATACTCTTGCTCTTGAGGTTATCTTCCACTCTCCGCCTCCAAAATTTGTTACCATGCCTTCTTGGTCAAGTTTGCTAGTTGAAATCAAATTTTTCTTCAACTCAGGAATATGTCTGGTTTCACGCAAAATTAGTCGTCCGCCACCTGAGATATTCAAAACCACGGTTCATTTTCCTACAATCGGACACATGTGGCCGTTTCCCACAACCACTTGCCCAAAATCTTCACTAGCATAATCAATAAATATATTTCTTTGCGAGGTACAATGAAAAGAAGCACCAGAGTCAAGAAACCACTTATCTGTAGCCAAGTCAAGCCCTGCAGATAAACACTAGTTCTTTAACAAAGGCTTATCGCTTACCACATTAGCTCCTTGATTCTCATCTCGCAGCTTCCTTTTGTGGGCTTCACATTGAAATCTACGATGTCCCATCTGGTGACAAAACCAGCACTCATCTTTTGTAATCTCTCTCTTTCCCCTGGATTGTGACCTACCACGCCCGCTGAATTTTCCTCTACTTTTACTTCTTCCACTGTTCTCCATTGCTAGTGCCGTTGAAGATGCAGATGCTGAAAATTTATCTCCACCTGAGACTTTTCGTCGCATCTCTTCATCCATGATACTGCTCACAGCATCATCCAGAGTCAAATCATCTTTCATGGTGCTCGAAATTCCTTGCATCGCGGTGTTGTAGCTTTCCGGAAGAGAACATAGAAATAATAAAGCTTGTAACTTCATATCCAGATTTATGCCTGCGGATTCTAACTGACCTCTAACTTGCGTGAAACTATTAATATGCTCTGCAACAGAACCTCTGTCAAATAATTTCATATTAACCAATTTCTTTAACAAAAATATCTTATTCGATGTGGATGGTTTCTCATAAATATTCGTTAGAATATTCATGGCTTCTTTTGCAGTCTTTGCTTTCGCGATGTGGTATCCTGTCTTTTTCGTCAAACCTAGACGAATCGCACCTAATGCCTTTCGATCAAGAATTTTCCATCCTGATTCTGCCGTCGGATCAATTTCCGCGATTTCAGGTTTCCAACCCTCAAGTAGTGCATAGAGATCTTTCTAATAAAGATAGTCCTCTATTTGGAGTTTCCACCATCTGAAATCCTGCCCATCGAACTTATCGATTCTAATATTATCTTCTGCCATACCGTCTGCTTTCAATCGAACGTCATCGAAAAACCTTCGATGTTCTCGATTAGCCAACCTAGGCTCTGATACCAGTTGATAGAAGTCGTGCCCCAATTCCAGAAAAATAACTCAAGCAAACAATCCACACTAGCAGAATATAACCATAAAAGAACAAAATCAGAAGAACACACCAGAGAATTTGTTATCGAAGTTCACCCAAACCGAGGCTACGTCTCCGTGCAGAGGCACTCTGCGAATCTACTAGTTTTCAAGAAAAGTAGGAATACAACTGACGTTCTTCTCACAAGATCGAAGGAAAAAGAAAACGAGAACTCTCAAGAATGCCGTTACGGCCTCTCTCTTTTTCTTTTTCTCTCTATTCGCTACTTTGTGTATTCTGTCTGCTCTTGTGCTTTCTGTCTACTCTTGCGTTTTCTGTCTGCTCTTCTATCTATGGATGGTTACAACCTATATATCCTAATAAATTAGGTGTATCTTTTAACCTAGAAGAAAAGGAAAGGACAAAAAATAAGAAATCTTAATAATATCTTTTGATATATTTTGGGTTCACGCCAACAATACGGACTCGGATCGAATCACGTTAATCTCTAATATTTATTATTATTGGTTTCTCTAGTAATTTTCTTCAACCGTTAGATTCTAATTGCAAAATCCATTAATATCTGGGTTATTTCAAAATAATAGCCCTCAACAGAATTCATGGTTTTTGCGTTATTTATCAACAATAACCCTCACTTGAAATAGTGACAATGTCCAATTCTTTGAAATATTTGCCGTTTTGTGATTTTCTTTATATTTTCTTATGACCTGTTCATTCTATCATCTTTTCAAAGTAAAACTTATGGCAAAAATATATCTCAAGTGTTAATATTTGTGTACGACCCTCACTTTAGTGTCAATATTTTTTTTTATCACTTAAATGTCAATTAAAAAATTGATTATTTAAGTATCGACTCCGATAGGGTCGCCGGAATTTCTTGCCAATGACACTAAAGTGATTATTCTTTCTCTGATTTGGCACTACAGTGATCATTTTTTTATCACTTAAGTGCCATTTTTTAAAAAAATGATTATTTAAGTAGTAACTCGGGTGGGGTCGTCGGAATTTCTCGTCGGTGGCACGAAAGTGATGATTTTTTCTCCGATTTGGCACTTAAGTGATCCCAAGAAAAATTTTGGTACCAAAGTGAGTGCCGCACAAAAATATTGACACTTGAGATATCATTAAATCTAAAAATTATTGACTTTTCACAATATCCGTACTATTATGTAAAGTAAAGAAGATCTCCTAGAGATTAAGATCTTGTAAAAAAGTATAATCAGATGATTCTTATTAAAACTTGGAATGGGTATATATACACAAATGCTATAGAGATTTGCTCCTAATTGATGGAGAGATTTTCTCCACTGATACAGCTAATCAATCTACTAAGACTAATTGATACTCCTAATTGATGGAGAGATTTTCTCCACTGATGATACATCTAATCAATCTATTAAACTAATTGATATCTTAATTGATGGATTTTCTCCACTGATCGATCTTTTCCTATAATGAAATATGCATAAAACTATGATATAATCAATACTCCCCCTCAAGATGGAGTGTGGAGATCACGAACGAGCTTGCAAATCAAATGATGAAAATTTTCTTTACCCAAAGCTTTCGTCAGAACATCAGCCAATTGGAACTTAGAGGGAACGTAAGCTGTCTTCAATGTACCCATTTGAATTTTGTCCTAGATGAGATGACAATCAATTTCTATATGTTTGGTGCGCTCATGAAATACGGGATTAGAAGCAATGTGAAGCGCTGCCTGATTATCATAGTAAAGAGTGGCTGTATGTGTAGATACCCGAAGATCTTTGAGTAACGCTTGTAACCAATTTACCTCACAAGTGGCAGACGCCATGGCACAATATTCAGCTTCGGCGGAAGAGCAAGAAACCGTGTGTTGTTTCTTAGTTTTCCAAGAGAGTGGGCTGTCGCCAAGAAACGTAATATAACCGGTGATGGAACGTCGGGTGGTGAGACAAGCACCCCAATCGGCATCACAATAAGACCTTAATTGTAATGCACTAGAGGAGGATAAAAAAATTCCAGTTCCCGATGCCTTCTTGATGTAGCGAACGACTCGTAAAGCAGCCTGCCAATGAGGCTTGCGGGGAGAGCTCATGTGTTGACTCAAGATGTTAAAGGAAAAAGTAATGTTGGGTCGAGTGATGGTGAGATATAATAGACGCCCAACTAAGAGACGATAGATCGATGGATCCGAGAAGGGTGTTCCACTGTCCGCAACAAGTTTGACATTGGTTTCCATGGGAAAATCAATGGGACGACTACCCAGGAGACCACATCTTTGATGATGTCCAATGTATATTTCCGTTGAAAAGGTAGATACCGTCTTTGGCACGAGCCACTTCAAGGCCGAGGAAATATTTTAAGTGACCCAAATTTTTCATTTGAAATTGCGAGTTAAGGTACCTCTTCAAAAGATGTATGGCAATTGGGTCGTCTCCAGTGATGACAATGTCGTCGGCATATACAAGTACAGCTGTGAAAGATGAGGGTCGACGAGATATAATTAAGGAGTAATTAGCTTTCGATTGAGAGAAATCAGAAGCTATGAGAGAAGTGGATAGCTTAGAAAATCAATTTTGTGAAGCTTGTTTCAACCCATAAAGTGATTTGCGAAGACGACTGTCGCGACCCTCTCTCGAGGCGGAGCGGGCTAATGGGCAGCCCGATCGCTAGCTTGATCGGACGCGGGCCTCTCCCAAGGTCCATTACCCAAATCGCAACTGCCGGATATACGTGGTCGACCTTCAGTGTGGTCTAGTGACATGTGATGAGTGTACATGCCAAGGAGTCGCCACCAATCGTTTCGTGGAGGGTACGATCGGAAACCCTATCGAACAGTTGGGAGTGGTCTATTCGATTCTGCGGAAACTAGAGAAGTGGGTTCGGGAACTTAGTTACGCCAACTGTCAGAGTTGACGCCCTTTCGGTACCTAAGCTGAATGGTTTATCTGATCCTAAGATTTCATACGGACGAGTGGGGTACAGATCCAAAATCTAGGAGTTCATGCAGATGGGAAATACTACCCTATCAATCACAATCAATAGAAATAAATGCGCAAATCAAGGATCCAGTACATGCGGATAAAACACATGAAAGTAGCATGGCATCTCTAATGAGGCCCTATTAGCCTAGAGAAATATCAATCAAGGCTTAGGAATGATTTTGGCATGATTTGCCCATGAGGGGTAAAATCGTAATTTTGAACAATTTGAGGATAATTCACCTCGAAAGGGTAAATCTGTCATTTTAGATGAATTGAGAAGTCAAAAGACAGGGGGAATAGGATTGGCCATCAATCCAATCCATTTCCTATTTTTCGAGAATTTTCAGGATTTTTCTGGAATTTAAAAGTGATTTTACCCTCAGAGAGGTAAAGTCGTCATTTTGGATAAAGATGAGAACTGAAAATCTCAAATATTAGGGTTGGTCGTCCACCTGACCCAAACCCTGACTTTAAGCAATTTTCAGAACTCGATTGAGACAAGAAAGACGATTTTCCCATTGAATGGCAAAATTGTCATTTTGAGAAAAGAGGCGGGACTCGAAAACCCAAACCTAAGAATTGGTCGCCTACCCGACCCTAATTCTTACCTTGGCATTATCGGTTTTATCTTGCATATACAGCAAAGGCGACTTACCCTTAAAGGGTAATGTCATCAAGTCTCGGAAGATCGGATAAGAAACCCCAAAAATAGGGTTGACCAGTTGTCTGTGGTCAACCCTCGATTTTTGAGGGTTTCTGGAATGTCTAGGATTTTTCCACAATTTTTTTGAATTTTCTGGAATTTTCTAGCATTTTTTTATTTTTTTAGGATTTTTCTAATTTTTTTTATTATTTTTAAAATCATTTTCTGATTTTTTATTTTAAAAAAATGTTATTCAGGCCGGGTCGGGTGACCCGGCCCACGACCCGCGGGCGACCGGCCCGGCCCGGATCCGGGCCTCCTCAAAACGGCGTCGCTAACCCTCCCGCGCGAATTTTCAGTTTCCTGCCTAAATCGAACGAGTGGCTCTGATTGCGCCACATGTCGCGCTACAGACGGCTTGATCTAGCAAATGCAGTCGACGGCCACGATTGAACGGCAAGGTTGAATCACAACCGTCCGATCCACGGCATTTCCTTATTTTTGAAAATCATTTTTATCTTTAAAATTTCACGATCGTGACACGTGTTTCATCCAATACCGTCGGATCAAATTTTCGCTTCACTTGGATTATCACGCGGATCGCTGACATGGACTCCGTATGACGAATCCGTGAACGCCACGTCAGCATCAGCGGTCAACGCGGTCAACACTCCCAAGGTTGAAGATGACTGGCACCGGTGAAGGTCATCGGCGCTTCGTCGGAATCCCTTTTCTGACGTCAAAAGGGTAAAAAATCTTCGCGATTCAACCACCAATCGATTCGCCACTTCCTTCACACCAGCTTCTGTCAAGATTGGCCTGAAAAACGAACTCGAACTAGCCTAACTCTACCTCCTCAGTCCGGCGAAAATCTGCAACTTCCGGCGAGTTCAAAACAGTGCTCGAACTGGCCTTATTCTCCATTATTCTTATGCTAACCGACTCCTCATCACCTCCAAGTCATCATACACACATCCAAAGGCAAGAACAGAAATGTGTATCACTAACCTAGCCCCGACCGAGACTACCTCCGGCGGAGACACGGCCTAGCCATTTCTAGCGCCTTCTAACTAATCTATTCCATCAATTAGCACCATGAGGAGATGAGTGACTTACCTGACCCTAAACGAAGCTCGAAAACGTTTACGATGATCTACATAGCTCGCGACAAGCTCGGTAGGCTCGAACTTAGATTTGCAGTTTCCAGCGGGTGACATAGGAGGATTCATTCGAAAAAGAAGCAAAGCGCATGCTCAGTACGACTAGAGGAGTTATCTGAAACCAAAAATGCAGAGAAATAATGAATCTAGGAGGTCCACCATTAACGGACCTCCGCGAGCTCGAATACCGCCAGTACATTTTACGACCGTGGGCGCGCTCAAGACGGTAGAATAGCTTCATTGAGTCTTCTCGAAGCTGAAAACGGTTGTGGCGAGGGTCGACGATTCCATTTTGAGCCCTGCGAAGCTCTGGAAATCTCCAGCTTTAACAATGGCGATCTCCCCTCCCTCTCTTTCTCCCTCTCTCTCATTCACTCTGTTTTTTTTTCTCTCTTCCCCCTCTGTTCCGCTTCCAACTGATCTCTTTCTCCCCTTTTTTTTTCTTTTTTACCGACCTCTAACAACCTAACCTTTCAGAAGCCGGAGACCTCCCCATTCTGTTAGAGCGGCTCGCCAGGATTTTTCGCGCGCTCCCCTCTCTCTATATGCGTATGAAGCTGTTGAGGAAGAAGGGTGAACAGTGTCGGATCTACGGGTCGGATTTGTCTGACACGACAGACCCGACTATGGAGAATAGCCCAAATTCCACCAAAATTCGACCTTATTCGGTGCAATTGATTTTGAAATCGGATTTACCATCATCAATTCCATCTATTAGTGTGATTTTCATGACAAATACCTCTTGAATTGATTAAAAACCCCAAATATAGAATGGGATCCGAAATCGATTTTTGACAAATTGATGTTCTTAATGAAGGAATCGACCCTAATTAGGACCACCATTAGATTCAGGGGGTCGAATGCTATAGGGAGGAAGCATTGGGGTTCTATGGGTGTCCCTCAGAAAAGTTTAATTTCAGAATTGGCATTATAGGGACTAAAATGAAAAGAATTTTATGCAATTAGGTCCCTAAAGCCAAAATTGATCAAATCAGCGCACAATTGAATCAATTTGAACTGTTGGGCAATCAAGTTGATTGTCAAGACTCGGGAAATGCAAAATATTGCAAATAAAAAGACTCAGAACATATTTTTTGACAAATTTAACGCTGTGTGTTACAAAGAAACACACAAAATTAAACTTGAATTTCGACTCTTGATGAGGTCAAAATGACAAGGGATTTAAAAGAAAAATATTGACTATTTTCCTATATTTTTGTGACCTCAAATCCTATTTTTGTTGATTTTTCTCGTATTTTCCTATTTTCTAAAAATACTAAAAAATGTGAAAAATATGAAAAAATTATTTTGTGGTCAAGAATGGTTCCTTGGGCTTGGCTAAGGCCACCAAAGTTGATTTTGTAATTTTTTGACTTTTTATGAATTTTTTGTGATTTTTCAAAATAAAGCTGAAAAAGACTTGGTCAAAAATCAGGTGTCAACAGCTGCCCCTCTTTGAGAGGAATCTCGTGAGTGGTTTCTCTCAAAGACAGGTGACACCTGAGTCTAGATCGACCCTACTGGGGAAAAGAAAAACGAATCTTGACACTCAATCTTTCTTGTCCCGCTGGTGAACGCTCTGCTTCTCATTCTTTTGCGGACGTGAGAAAGAAAGTAGAGAGACCCACCTGTTACTTACCTGTTGATCACCTGCCTGATGCTCGTGCGGCATGCGCGGTGTATAGCGGGTTCAAATGAATACCTAGGAACTCGTCTTTTGAATATCCTAGGGCGGTTAAACTCTAGCATGTATGGTAGGCCGTACCAGAATGGGATTCCTATATTTGATAGGAACCTGTGGATGACGCACCCAGTCTCTTAGGGATTGTCAGAAGTTTTCCGTATGGTAGATCAGACCATGAATAGGACTCCTCTCTGCTAGGAACCTATGGACGACGCACCCAGTCTCTTAGGGATTGTCAAGGGTTTTGATCCGTATGGTGGATCAGACCATGAATAGGACTCCTCTCTGCTAGGAACCTATGGATGACGCACCTAGTCTCTTAGGGATTGTCGAACATTTTGATCCTTTAGGGGGATCAAGCCGAGGATAGGATTCCTCTCTGCTAGGAACCTATAGATGACGCACCCAGTCTCTTAGGGATTGTCGAACATTTTGATCCTTCAGGGGGATCAGGCCGAGAATAGGACTCCTTTCTGCTAGGAACCTATGGATGACGCACCCAGTCTCTTAGGGATTGTCGAACATTTTGATCCTATATTCTAAGGAATTAACTAGGATTCATATAAGTGGGGTGTGCCTAACCTTTAGGCTTCACCAAATGGGCTATTCTGGGTTTAGGGGTTACCTAGAACCTCACAGAGAGCTGATCTTGAAAATTGTCCTTTTGATATGCAAGGCGTTATTCTGGGATTTGGGGATTCAAAGTATCCTGCAGAAAACTTAAACCCGCAAAAGCTTTGATAAGATTCTTCTGGGATCTATGGGCTACCTGAGATCTCGCAGAAAGACTATCTTGAATATTGTCCTTTCGACATTGAAGGTGACATTCTGGGATTTGGGAGCTCCAGGTATCCTGCAGAAAGTTCAAACCTGTAAATTTGAAATCTCACACAGGGAGATAATTTCAAACATTGTCCTTTTGACATGGGAGATGACATTCTGGGATCTGGGTACTCCAGACATCCTGTAGAAAGATCAAACCTGTAATATTGGAATCTCACATAGGGAGATAATTTCAAACATTGTCCTTTTGACATGGGAGGCGACATTCTGGGATCTGGGTACTCCAAGTATCCTGCAGAAAGCTCAAACCTATAAATTTGAAATCTCACAGAGGGATGATTTCGGAGATTGTCCTTTTGACATTGGAGGTGACATTCTGGGATCTGGGAGCTCCAGGTATCCTACATAAAGCTCAAACCTATAAATTTGAAATCTCACAAAGGGATGATTTCGGAGATTGTTCTTTTGACATTGGAGGTGACATTTTGGGATCTGGGAGTTCCAGGTATCCTGTAGAAAGCTCAAACCTATAAATTTGAAATCTCACAGAGGGATGATTTCGGAGATTGTCCTTTTGACATTGGAGGTGACATTTTGGGATCTGGGAGCTCCAAGTATCCTGTAGAAAGCTCAAATCTGTAAATTTGAAATCTCACAGAGGGATGATTTCGGAGATTGTCCTTTTGACATGCGAGGTGGCATTCTGAGATCTGTGTACTCCAGGTATCCTGCAGAAAGCTCAAATCTGTAAATTTGAAATCTCACAGAGGGATGATTTCGGAGATTGTCCTTTTGACATGCGAGGTGGCATTCTAGATCTGGGTACTCCATGTATCCTGCAGAAAGCTCAACCTACAAAATTTGTTCATAAGAATGTGTTTTCCTGAGATATGGAATTACCAGGGATCTTTCAAGAAAATAAACTTGAAAGCTCTTCTTCACGGAGCAAGGCGTCCTTCTAGAATCTAGGGTTACCATGATTCCTATAGAAGTTTAAGCAAGAACAATAGCATTCTAGAATCTGGGGTTACCAAGAATCTGTCAGAAGGTCAGGCATATAAACTCTCCTTCTTAGAGAAATGTGTCATTCTGGGACTTGGGGCTGTCACGAGTCCTGGGGTTGCCACGAGTCCTGCAGATGTTTAAACCAAGAAAGATAGCTTTCTGGGATTTGGGGTTACCAGGAATCCGTCAGAAGCTTAGTCATATAAACTCTTCTTCTCAGAGAAATGTGTCATTCTGAGACTTGGGGTTACCACAAGTCCGAGAGAGGTTGTGTCCTTCTGAGATCTGGGATTACCAGAAATTCAAGAGAGATACAAGCCATTTTAGGAGCCGAAGTCATCAAGAATCTTGCAGAAGCTCCAATCTGAAAATTTTCTTACGAAAGGCACATCAATGGTCTTTAAGTGATATCTAATGTCAAACTGACAGCACTTTATGACTTATATCATAGTCATGAAAAAAAAAATTAATGAATGCATTACGATGCTGGAGGTTATCCAAAACACCTTGCAACATACGGAAGTGATCAAAAATCCCTTGTGAGGAAAGTTTGAATCAAACAATCTGAAATTACCCACAGGAGTTTGGTTAAAATGTCCATTGGAGTATTCTCATCAAAAAGGACTTCTCACCGTTTTTGAGATAATGGTTTTTCACCAAGAATGCACCCGAATTTCCTATCAGACCCGCGCCCAGGGTTCAGGATCATTCGCAGTGAATACACCTCGATCGATCAGGAGGACTTCCAAGGGACTGTAATGTTGGGCTTGGTCAACGGTTTCCAAAGGGGGACTTGCGTGCAAGTCAAGGCTTTCGAAGAGAAGTCTTCCATGTTTGCTCCAGGTTTACAAGTCAAGAAACCTGCAAAATGAGAAAGAAATAATCTTGCTCGAACTTCTTCGAGCTAAGCTTAGACATTAAACCCTTTGTCAATCCAAGTGCCTTAATCAGAAAAGGCTTTTCAGGGTTGTAACGTAGGTAGGATTGGGGACCAAAAAAGGCTTGTTTTTGGCTCAGAATATGCGAAGGGTTTAACATTGGTGATCATTGCAAGTTTGCTGCCATCTTGCCCCTTCTGGTTCAAAGAGCGTCTTCAGTCTTTGAAGTGCATTAGTAGTCTTTGAAGAGCATTGTCAGTCTTCGAAGCGCACATTTGTCTTTAGAGAATATCTCTTTTATGTTGAGACAGTGTCAACATCTTGTCTACACTTTCATCATCTGAGTGTGACATAATCTGGGAGTATCCTTTGCCGTCCAGCTCCCTTGGGATTTTCTTTTACAATCAGATCTCACTAGTGACCTATACAAAGGTATCATTCCATCTTTTGGCATTTACAAGATCAAACACATGATTCACAAGTGTACAAGTATTTGGATGGGCATTGGCCTTGCTTTTACCAGGCACTTTGCTTTTTCTTGATGCCCAGGATCGAATTTTTCTCTCTTTTTTCTTTTTCTCATCTTTTGTCGAGATCCCACCTTTTCTTTTCTTTTGGGGATCAGAATTTTCAAATGAGTGTGCTAGATGTACAACTTGAATCTCAGCACTCAAACATTAATCTAGGAATTTTTCACAAATCCTGTGTTTTGAACTCTTCCGCTCTTGCAGTGACGTCGCTTCCGTCTTGGAATATGCAATGATCACCAACGGGTTTGTGAAACGAACGTATAGGCTCAACTGAGCTGTGCAAAGGGCAAAATTGTATAGGATAGAGAAACGAATGCTTTTCGTCATCCTAAAGCACCTGAATTACCATAGAAGTTAAAATGACAAGCAACACACGAAAATTGATGCAAGTCTGAGCAAGAGAACTTCTAACCATTTACCTCCTGATACTGCTGGACGTACCTCTAGTTTGCCCCACTGTGGGGTGGTTCTCGACAGGGGTATAGAATGAAACCGTCGTTCAAATGGTTATCAATGGTCACCTGTAGTGTTTATGATAGAGAAACGAATGCCTCCGTCGTCTCAATCCATGTGATCACTGCAAATAACCCTTACGTCCGTAGGTCAAGGTCTTGCTATCCTTTCCACACCACTTATCTCTCAAGTGTGTATAGGATGTGTTTGGATTAGGCTTGCCTCTTGTCTGAGGAAACATCCTTTTGAACGGTTTAAACAACTTTTGTTGGAAAAGTTCATCTCGCTTTCTCCCAAAACTTACCTCCAAGGGGATTTATGATGCACAATGTATATTTCAATCATGTTCAGATAACCTCCAAGTTTAAACATGAATGCCAATGACATGACTGTGAGAATTTTGCGTCTTTCTAGACATGAGATTTGAATGTATGCTAGATTCCAAGAAGCCTTCAAATTCTAGGAATAAGGATTCTGACAGTCTTAAAATCTAAGAGATTGGGAAATGAATACTTACCTGCCCAGCGTGGCTAGGGATCCCTGAAAAACATAAAAGGAATATGTCGGTGTATGCTCTCGAATTTCAGAAAATTAGAACGATACACCTTACCCTTGATCATGCACTCCAATGGGAGTGGATAGATTCGTGAAAATCTGCATTTTTCTTAACAACACAAGATGGTTAAGTTGTTCTAAAATTTCTTGAAATTCTTAGTCTTTGGAGAAAAATGACATGTACCTGGTCACCACGACAGTAAGTCCTCTTGATCATGCATTCCAATCTGAACACCAATATGTAGATTATAGAAGACGGCCATTTCGACCTACGGCGATGATCTCTCCGTCTGATTGGGGCAATGAATCCTGCTCGATGGCTTCTTCATCTTTTGAACGTCTTCCATGCCATTCTTCGGAGTTCCTTATTTCAAGGAAAAATGAATTCTTCTCAAACTGTATGCTAAAGCATGTGGTGTGGAAGCGATACTTTTTACCCTCCACTCGATCTTATAGCCAAAGTTCATTTCTGGAATATTTGACTTCCGAAGTGGTTATCTCCAAAGATTATCTCATCTTGAAGTTGAGTCGGCGAGTTCTTTCCTTCTGAGTCCTTTTGAATGCCAATAATTTTCTGTTGAAATTAGGGCAAATTCATATTAGGAGAAAGATCATTGAGGACCAAATTAGAACGACACAAAGTTACCCTTCACTCAAGTTTGTATCTTGAGGTTTGATTTTGATGTGAACGACTCCTCTATCACGTTCATTGATCTTGTTGGGAGTGAAATGCCACTTTTCCATCTGGTCGCGTAGATGATTCGCTTGCCCCAGTTAGGCATGACTTGTCATGGCTAGGTAATGCTTGCCCCAGTCAAATGGTTCTATTCATTTTTGCATTTTCATGCGATCCCTTATCTAGTTTGGATTATCTCTTACTTGGATCTTCACTTTACTTTTCACCTTTGAAGTGTCATCCTTCCAATGCTTGAGAAAGTTGTTTGCTTCATGCATCTTTGTCACTTGTGACCATCCTTGTGATGTTCTCCTCTTTATTGGACCCCTAATAATGTCCTAATGGCGTATTCTGCCATAGAAAGAAATGATTTTGCATTAGCAAATGCAAGAAAAAGGAGTAAATTGGATACAACACCTAACCACCCTTCTTTTGTCAATTGTCGACATTTCTCTCTTGATTGAGTTCATTCCAACATTGTATGCTGATATGGACAATATTCGTCGAATCCCTCCATCCATGCTTGAAGGTGTTGGTAATATCATCGATCCATTTGCCCCAGTAGGGCGACGTTTACCTTGGCCAAATGCCTTAGCATTTTTCATGTCATTTGACGATTTCCAATCCTATTTGAAGAGGTCTTTGTACCTGTACATGAAGCAATGAGTATTCATCCATGTTTAACTTTACATAAATCACCAAGGAACGTGATACTCCCTTTGAGGTATTGCATTTCCGTTGATCAAGGAAACCGTCTCTTTCGATTGCTTTGCCCTAATAGGGGATGTCTTGACGCTTGTCATCTTTGGGCTTGACAACTTGCTCCAATATGCTGTCTTGGTGGTGAATGAGAATCTTGCCCCTAGCTTGGTCTCTTGACAGGAAAGGAGGGGTTTTCCCTAATGAACATTCTTTGCTGGTTCTGGTTATTTATCTCAACCATCTGAATCTTCGATCATTTTTATCTACCTCTTGGTAGCTCGACATCTTTGGAATTTGTCGCATGACATCTTAGCGACCTTCTCAGTAGTTCTGTAAACCTGACTCTTTCATCTCGGGATAAATGTCCACCGATCTTGACTTCTTTGATATTTTCAGTATCCCGCAAATTAACAGTAACCGGCTCTTCCGAAGGAGGAGGCGTTGATTCCTCAAAGGCATTCCATTCTCTGCGGATAGACGCATAACCTTCATCATCGTCTTCTTCCTCTGTCCCATAGTCCCAATGGACCGCTTTAGGATTGTACTTTTCTATCGGAGGGACTTTTATAGTTACTGTCGTCTGATAAGACGTCCTTGGTTCAGCTGTGCCGTCTTCTTCCTATTCCGGCAATCGAATCAAAATAGGCTTGACTAGGCAATCTTCTACCTTACTCAAGCTATCAAGCTCTTCTAGTTTAATTACCATAGTCGTAATGGTTTCAATCATTGACACAGTGTTGTCAAAGTCCCTTGAGGAGATTTCGTCTCTCAGTCGACAATGTTGGTCATCGTCGTCTAATACTGCTGATGTGGCAGATCTCGGGTATTCTCTTTTTCCTTTGAATACTTCAGCTAAACCCTACTGTTGATCATTTGATCTCTCTGTTTCAGCATACTGCTTTGTGCCAAGCTTAGTAACCCTCACTTGGTCAAGGATGACTCAGGTTCTTTTTGAAAAAAGGCTTTTTCCGGTTGAACGGGATCATCCATGCCTCTCTATCCGTCTGATATGATATCTTCCATTCTCTGATAGAAGTTAGGGGGAGCGGAGTACTTCACTTTAAAGTTGTACCCTCTAGAATCATGACCCAGGTTGTCGACCATTTCACCCATTTCTAGTGCGTTGGCCATGAATCTGCGATCTGCTAGACTTCGCCTCTTGGCTTCCAGTTCGTCCTCTTCGAATTCTTTTTCTGATTGAGTGATCGGCCCAAGATTATCTACCAGATTCTCATGCGGGATGTCACAGGTGCTACCCCGCTCAGTTTTGATCACGAAGTGGCTTCCTTCCAAAGATAGAGAAGCTTCGACTCCCTCGAATTCTTTATCAGTAGTATTAGACATTATCCCCAAGCTCATCTTCTTGGCGATACATAGCTTCTTTACGTCAGCAGAGATCCCCCCTCCTTTTGGGTATAGAGAAGCAACCGCCAGTATGTTGGTCAGCTTAAGTACGTCCACCTTCAGCTTAAGGTGGTCTTCCTCCTCTTCAGTGAATATTGCCCCAATTGCTTGATGATTAGGGAGCTGCTTTTCTTGTACATTTGGAGCCATGTTGTCAAATTTCAGAATCTAACTTGTCAATCTGAGCTTTGTATCTCCAACTTAAGGATATAGCGGTCATCCACATTATGTTCCATTTCGCCCATATGGTAGACACAAGTCTGGCTTTCGTCAAAATCAGGATACTTAACAGGATTTGCCTTAGGTGGTTCCTTTGCCACCAAATGTTGTTCTAGCAACATCGGGAGTAGCTTGGACAAAGGTCTCGGGAGCCGAGAGAACTGCTTTTGGGGTTCCCTCTTTCTGGGCCTTGCCCTTTTGATGCCGACCATGATGATCCTCCCTTGGTCTGATTAGAATTGTTAAGCACCTTGGGTTTGTGGGGGTCTGGTATGAATGCTATGTCGGGCCTAGCCTCTTTATCCTTTTTCAGGGGATACTGCTGTCTGATAAAAGTTTCATATGGCCTCCTCTCTCTTAAGGCCCATTCTAGCCTTTCAGCCACATTTATCAAGTGCGTGAAGGTTTGACATCCCTGAGGTGTTCAACCTGTCAAAGTATTCGTAGGGGAGTGCTTTCAGGAACAAATTAATCAGCTCGTCTTCTGGGATTAACGGCTTTACTTGGGTCGCCAAAGCTCGCCATCTCTGGGCGTATATTCTGATCAATTCACCTCTTGCCTTTGAGGTTCGTAGAAGGTCTTCCCTCGTCGGGGCTGTAGCTATGTTGAACCTATACTGTCTGAGGAAGTCCTCTGCAAGATCTTTCCACCCGTCATAATCATCCAGGTCCAATTCAATGAACCAAGCCAGAGTGGCGCCAGCTAGATTTTCTTGGGACGTGTTCATCAGTAGTGGAATATAATCTGAATAGTGCGCCATCTTGCGCAGGTAACATTTGAGGTGAGGGCGTGGACAGCCTGCCCCATTATACTTCCTCACGAAGTCCCTTTGCCGCCACTTCAGTTTTTACAGTCTGCTTCACTTTTTTCTCCTTCTCGAGTTGATAACAACAGGGGACGCTTTTTGTTGGGACGGGGTATTCGGCTCACGAATATCCTCCTTCGGTACGTTGAGTATTTCCCGTCGTTTCTTTATCAGCTGTATCGGGTGCAAGTGATGGACTTGAGTTGTTACGAACTACTGTCTGTCTGGCTTGGGAGGCTTCCGGAATTGCCTTAATATCAGCCATCATAGTTGCCATTGAACTATTTGATATTTTCCTATCAAAGGAAAGAAGGTTCGTGTCTGAACAGCACACAAAATGGGCAATTGGAATTGATACAATTTACCCTTCGTTCCTTGGGTCTTGGCATTTCCTTTTCATTTGGATTCTTTTGCCTTGACCTGTCGACGTCTTTCAAGGAATAATATGCATATAAATTATGCATGCATGATATGTAAGATGCAAGTGATCTAAGATGATTCTTGTTTGCAATGAAAAGTGGATTCGTGCCTTTCACCCTGTTCACAAAAAGTATCTATTTATCAAGTATGCTCTTTTCAAAGAGACTTCTAATTGTTAAGAAACTTATTTCAAGTTTTCTCGAGAATTTTGTTCACAGATTGAGCCATTATGACGCTCTTGCAATCATCTATCCTAAATGCATGTGTGAGATGATATGAAAAGTGGGTACTCCATGTTCTGCCATTTGAAGTCGTTGCTTCTTAGGTGTCTTGACTCTGTTTATCACCTGAGAGGAAAAAGATAGGAAATATTATTTCCACATCTGATTGAAACTTATTTAGGAACGATACGTCCTTTTCTACCAAGAGAAATGGTTCGGCATTGTTCTTCTTGGAAGCGTTGTTGCTATGGCGAAACGCTTTTTGTACTCAATGGATGGATTTCATTCCATTACGTTCCATGAGTGATAACCATCGTTTCGGGGACTTGCTCCACGTATCACCATGGCAAATCTGATGTCTTTGACTTCGGCATGCTTTCTGGACAGGGAAATGATTTGCCTCCAGCAACTGAGTATTCCACCTTGAGTCAGCTGATTTAGCCATATGAAGCTCCATTTGTATCACGCTAATGCCTTCTTTGTTGGTTGAGTCAATCACTTCCATGTCAAGTGATTTTGGCGTTTCGCGCCTTTCAATGTATTCTGACACCTGTCTTAAACTAACATTCTCTATATATGAAAAAGAAGCATACCAGTCATTCGTATGAAATGGAATCATAATAAGGGACAATTTACTCCCTTTTGTGACAACAGAGGATGAAACTTCATTGTAATCATCCGGAGGTCTCGGCCTTTGATGTTGCACGATGTTCGATACTTTTGGGTTCTGTCACTCTCCTTCTTGAGATTGGGTGATCTTTCGCCACTTTCGCTCTATTGATGTATTTCAATCTCTTGATTCAAAGATGGGCAACGATCATCTCTTCATGGTCTTTTCGATTTGTCATGACTTCATGACGCTCCTTAAGCACCCTACTACTCGAGATCCACAAGTGTAGATTTATCTCTATTTGTGTACATTTACACCTTGAAGTGTTGCTTCGCAAATAAGCATTCAGTTTTCTTCATCCCTACATATGGAAAAGGAGATGATTATTTCATATCTTGAGAGGATTGAAATGAGGAACGATATACACCATTTTATGGTTGGGTGATCATCAATCTCATGGTGGGAAACACGAGTATTTGGACTCCTTGAGACGTGCTTCAATTGGCGATCCTGCCATGCCACATTGGCCCCCGTTTTGAGGGTCCACAATTGAGTCTTCTTTAAAGGGACAAGTGTTGACCTCACGCAATCCTTTTATTTCACCTACATGACATGAGGAATGAATATGTCAATTGTTGCACAACAGGCTCCAATTGAAACGATAACAGATTTACTATCCCCAGAGTATATTTCCTCAGCTCCCATCACTTTGAGCATCAGAGATGAAGGAATGTTCCTTAACGGTCCCCACTCATTTTTTATAATCACCTGCAAGTGTGAGTAACCATGTCATCCTATAATCAAATCAATTTAATTTGGAACAAATACATCCTTTTTGACTTAGAGAGGTCGATCCAAATCAGTTTGCCCCTTTTTTCACGTTGTCTTGTTCTGGGCTTATCATTGTCGATTCATCTTATTTTAGAAACCCCATGGGTGACTCCTGATGAAGACGCATCTCCTTTCATGTTACAGGGAAAACAAGCCTCGCATCATTGGCCTTCAGCCATTTTGACCTGTTGGCAAAAGAAATAACCAAGCAAGTCAAGTATAACACTCGAAGTTTTTATTGGAACGATTACAATTTTACCATCGTTCGATCACATCTCGCATGCGATTAGATGAAGGAATCTTCAATAAATGTATGTCATGTATAACCAGTCAGAAAGGAGACACACTTAGCATTTTACATAGCAAAGACATCTCTCAATGAGGTCACCTCTTATAATGAAAGCGAGGCGACAATACATATCCCATAATCCCTATTTACGGGCATCTGATGTCCGCCAAGATTTCAAGATAAGAGGATACGTCATTAAAAGATCGATCCATGGTCATCAATCAAACACCCATTTAATTCCAAACGTTTAATACGCAAATTGGGGCATTAATCTTGAAAGATTACTTTGTGACATTTTTCTTGTGAAAATCATGTGATCTTTGTTTTAAGAACTCACTACACAAAATGTGATTGCAAACATAGCCTTAACTTTATGCCCCAAAATCTTCAATTGGAAAAATTTTAGATAAAAAGAAATGTCATCTTAATCCATGTTTGCAAATTTGGATGAACCATCTATTCCGTAGGGACGGCTTAGAAGTGTTCCCACTTTTGTATCTAAAATTCATTGTCAAAAACTTTCATTTGTAAACTCAAACACCCAAGGCATTCGGTTGATTTCCATGAATTTTCTATCATGAAATTTCACTAGAAAGTGAACAAGTAGAGAGAGAAGTCATACTTACAGTGATCAGCGAAAATATATATATATATTATTTATTTATTTATTATTTTTTTTATTATAGGTATACCAACCTCGCATAGACATGCGCATGAGACAAGTGGGGGGTATACTCTAAAAATCGAAAATCAGGTGAGGAGCCTATGGCTCAGGCTCCCACGATCCAAATATGGCAGATTCCTCCCCAGGAGTACCTACCCAAGAGGGCTAGATATCGCCAATTTGGATTGTGAGCGGGAACGAACATGAAAGTCTCAAGTGCCATCAAACACGAGATCCTTTCACATCCTTTCCCTATCTAAGATAACCTAGGGGTGGTTTGCAGTCGGGGTTTGACCGCCAGTGTGTGCAATGTGTCGTGATCATCACAATGCAAGGTCATGCACAGCAGTTTGTATCAAAACACCGCTTCAGTATGTGCATAAAAATAAACATACATTCCCAACTCCAACCTGCAGGAAAGATGTCAACAATCACGCCACCCCTTATTTCCCCAATCTGGAAAAACATCTAACACAATGGTTATCATACGTACCTCACCTTCGAGAGCATCTGCAGAAAATAAGGTCAGATAAACCAAACAACTTTTTAATCGGCTCAAGTCCTCTAGAATTCGTAACTAGATTCTGGTTTAGAATAAGTCCCCAGCGGAGTCGCCAGTCTGTCGCAACCCTCTCTCGAGGCGGAGCGGGCTAATGGGCCGCCCGATCGCTGGTTTGATCGGACGCGGGCCTCTCCCAAGGTCCGTTACCCAAATCGCAACTGTCGGATATACGTGGTCGACCTTCAGTGTGGTCTAGTGACATGTGATGAGTGTACATGCCAAGGAGTCGCCACCAATCGTTTCGTGGAGGGTACGATCGGAAACCCTATCGAACAGTTGGGAGTGGTCTATTCGATTCTGCGGAAACCAGAGAAGTGGGTTCGGGGACTTAGTTACGCCAACTGTCAAAGTTGACGCCCTTTCGGTACCTAAGCTGAATGGTTTATCTGATCCTAAGATTTCATACGGACGAGTGGGGTACAGATCCTAAATCTAGGAGTTCATGCAGATGGGAAATACTACCCTATCAATCACAATCAATAGAAATAAATGCACAAATCAAGGATCCAGTACATGCGGATAAAACACATGAAAGAAGCATGGCATCCCTAATGAGGCCCTATTAGCCTAGAGAAATATCAATCAAGGCTTAGGAATGATTTTGGCATGATTTGCCCATGAGGGGCAAAATCGTAATTTTGAACAATTTGGGGATAATTCACCTCGAAAGGGTAAATCTGTCATTTTAGATGAATTGAGAAGTCAAAAGACAGGGGGAATAAGATTGGCCATCAATCCAATCAATTTCCTATTTTTCGAGAATTTT
Organism: Rhodomyrtus psidioides; assembly: GCA_021437785.1. Lineage (NCBI taxonomy): Eukaryota > Viridiplantae > Streptophyta > Magnoliopsida > Myrtales > Myrtaceae > Rhodomyrtus > Rhodomyrtus psidioides. The sequence continues at coordinate 11,324,165 of JAILYB010000007.1, read as the reverse complement.
CAGGATTTTTCTGGAATTTAAAAGTGATTTTACCCTCGGAGGGGTAAAGTCGTCATTTTGGATAAATATGAGAACTGAAAATCTCAAATATTAGGGTTGGTCGTCAACCTGACCCAAACCCTGACTTTAAGCAATTTTCAGAACTCGATTGAGACAAGAAAGACGATTTTCCCATTGAATGGCAAAATTGTCATTTTGAGAAAAGAGGCGGGACTCGAAAACCCAAACCTAAGAATTGGTCGCCTACCTGACCCTAATTCTTACCTTGGCATTATCGGTTTTATCTTGCATACACAGCAAAGGCGACTTACCCTTAAAGGGTAATGTCGTCAAGTCTTGGAAGATCGGATAAGAAACCCCAAAAATAGGGTTGACCAGTTGTCTGTGGTCAAACCTCGATTTTTGGGGGTTTCTGGAATGTCTAGGATTTTTCCACAATTTTTTTGAATTTTCTGGAATTTTCTAGCATTTTTTTTATTTTTTTAGGATTTTTCTGTTTTTTTTTATTATTTTTAAAATCATTTTCTGATTTTTTATTTTAAAAAAATGTTATTCGGGCCGGGTCGAGTGACCCGGCCCACGACCCGCGGGAGACCGGCCGGGCCCGGATCCGGGCCGCCTCAAAACGGCGTCGCTACAACCCTCCCGCTCGAATTTTCAGTTTCCCGCCTAAATCGAACGAGTGGCTCTGATTGCGACACGTGTCGCGCTACAGACGGCTTGATCTAGCAAATGCAGTCGACGGCCACGGTTGAACGGCAAGGTTGAATCACAACCGTCCGATCCACGGCATTTCCTTATTTTTGAAAATCATTTTTATCTTTAAAATTTCACGATCGTGACACGTGTTTCATCCAATACCGTCGGATCAAATTTTCGCTTCACTTGGATTATTACGCGGATCGCTGACATGGACTCCGTATGACGAATCCGTGAACGCCACGTCAGCATCAGCGGTCAACGCGGTCAACACTCCCAAGGTTGAAGATGACCGGCACTGGTGAAGGTCATCGGCGCTTCGTCGGAATCCCTTTTCCGACGTCAAAAGGGTAAAAAATCTTTGCGATTTAACCACCAATCGATTCGCCACTTCCTTCGCACCAGCTTCTGTCAAGATTGGCCTGAAAAACGAACTCGAACTAGCCTAACTCTACCTCCTCAGTCCGGCGAAAATCTGCAACTTCCGACGAGTTCAAAACAGCGCTCGAACTGGCCTTATTCTCCATTATTCTTATGCTAACCGACTCCTTATCACCTCCAAGTCATCATACACACATCCAAAGGCAAGAACAGAAATGTGTATCACTAACCTAGCCCCGACCGAGACTACCTCCGGCGGAGACACGGCCTAGCCATTTCTAGCGCCTTCTAACTAATCTATTCCATCAATTAGCACCATGAGGAGATGAGTGACTTACCTGACCCTGAACGAAGCTCGAAAACGTTTACGATGATCTACATAGCTCGCGACAAGCTCGGTAGGCTCGGACTTAGATTTGCAGCTTCCAGCGGGTGACATAGGAGGATTCATTCGAAAAAGAAGCAAAGCGCATGCTCAGTACGACTAGAGGAGTTATCTGAAACCAAGAATGCAGAGAAATAATGAATCTAGGAGGTCCACCATTAACGGACCTCCGCGAGCTCGAATACCGCCAGTACATTTTACGACCGTGGGCGCGCTCAAGACGGTAGAATAGCTTCATTCAGTCTTCTCGAAGCTGAAAACGGTTGTGGCGAGGGTCGATGATTCCATTTTGAGCCCTGCGAAGCTCTGGAAATCTCCAGCTTTAACAATGGCGATCTCCCCTCCCTCTCTTTCTCCCTCTCTCTCATTCACTCTGTTTTTTTTTCTCTCTTCCCCCTCTGTTCCGCTTCCAACTGATCTCTTTCTCCCCCTTTTTTTTTTCTTTTTTACCGACCTCTAACAACCTGACCTTTCAAATGCCGGAGACCTCCCCATTCTGTTAGAGCGGCTCGCCAGGATTTTTCGCGCGCTCCCCTCTCTCTGTATGCGTATGAAGCTGTTGAGGAAGAAGGGTGAACAGTGTCGGGTCTACGGGTCGGATTTGTCTGACCCGACAGACCCGACTATGGAGAATAGCCCAAATTCCACCAAAATTCAACCTTATTCGGTGCAATTGATTTTGAAATCGGATTTACCATCATCAATTCCATCTATTAGTGTGATTTTCATGACAAATACCTCTTGAATTGATTAAAAACCCCAAATATAGAATGGGATCCGAAATCGATTTTTGACAAATTGATGTTCTTAATGAAGGAATCGACCCTAATTGGGACCACCATTAGATTCAGGGGGTCGAATGCTATAGGGAGGAAGCATTGGGGTTCTATGGGTGTCCCTCAGAAATGTTTAATTTCAGAATTGGCATTATAGGGACTAAAATGAAAAGAATTTTATGCAATTAGGTCCCTAAAGCCAAAATTGATCAAATCAGCGCACAATTGAATCAATTTGAACTGTCGGGCAATCAAGTTGAATGTCAAGACTCAGGAAATGCAAAATATTGCAAATAAAAAGACTCAGAACATATTTTTTGACAAATTTAACGCTGTGTGTTACAAAGAAACACACAAAATTAAACTTGAATTTCGACTCTTGATGAGGTCAAAATGACAAGGGATTTAAAAAAAATATTGACTATTTTCCTATATTTTTGTGACCTTAAATCCTATTTTTGTTGATTTTTCTAGTATTTTCCTATTTTCTAAAAATACTAAAAAATGTGAAAAATATGAAAAATTATTTTGTGGTCAAGAATGGTTCCTTGGGCTTGGCCAAGGCCACCAAAGTTGATTTTGTAATTTTTTGACTTTTTATGAATTTTTTGTGATTTTTCAAAATAAGGTTGAAAAAGACTTGGTCAAAAATCAGGTGTCAACAACGACAAACCCGATGCTCCCCCTGTTTAGCAAATCCAGGTGGAATTTTCATGTAAACCTCTTCAGCCAAATCCCCATGAAGAAAGGCGTTGTTAACGTCCATTTGATGTAAAGGCCATCCATGTACAACAGCAATTGCAAGAAGGCATCGTACAGTTACCAGTTTGGCCATAGGAGCAAAATTTAATTAAAGTCAATACCTTCAGTTTGGGTGTAACCTTTGGCGACGAGGCGAGCTTTGTAGCGTTCTACTTATAAACCCATTTGCAGCCAATGGGTACCTTCCCTGGAGGAATATCTATACTGAACCAGGTTTTATTGAATTCTAAAGCCTTTATCTCAACAGCCATTGCTTCTTTCCATTTAGGATCCTTGTTTGCCATTGTGAAAGTGGTAGGCTCTTGATCATGGGTTAAAGCAGATAAAAAAAATACGATGGGCAGGGCTAAAACGAGAATATGAAATAGAAGAGCTTAAGGGGTAAGGTGAACCTGGAGAAACACGCTTGCGCAGCTCGGGAGTTAGACGAGAAATATGCCCGCGGTAATAATCTCACAGTTTAATGGGTGGATGCCGATCCCTAGCAAGATGTCGTAACTGTTTGGATGTGTCAACAAAGTTGGTCGGGGTAGGAGAAGGGATATGTGAAGCCATGGTTGTGGGAATGGATGGATCCGATGTGGATGGATTAGTGGAAGAAACTTGTGGTTCCGTAGTGGGTAAAGTCTCAATGGACGCTGAAGTAAGATCTTCATTGATTGAATGATCCAGAATGAGAACGGGGAGAACCACATTTGAAGGGTCATGAGGAATGGAGGAAGGGGTGGTCGCATATGAGAATATGGTTTCGTGAAAAACAATGTCACGACTCGTAAAATATTTGTGATTGTCAAGATCGAAAAGGCGATAACCCTTTTGTCCTCTTGGATAGCCAAAAAAATACAACGGATGGCTCGAGCACCAAATTTATCATGATATAAATGATTACAAGAAGCATAACAAAGACAACCGAAAACTCTAATATTATCAACGTTGGCGGGGTGTTCAATAGCCTTTGAAAATGAGTGTTACCGTCCAATAAAGAGGTGGGTAATTTGTTAATTAAATAAGTGGCTGTGAGAATGCAATCGCCCCAAAAACGAAGAGGAAGGGAAGCTTGAAAATGCAAAGCACGAGCCACAGTAAGAAGATGGCCATATTTGCGTTCAACGATGCCATTTTGCTGAGGGGTGGCAACCATGCTATGTTGGTGAACAACACCATTAGAGGCCAAAAACGACTGCATGGGTCATGAAAAAATTCGGAACCATTATCGGTTCGTAAAATTTTAATGGAACGAGTATATTGAGTAGCAACATATGCCCAGAAAAAACAAAGAATGATATATGTCTCATGTGGCATCCCCCATTTATTAGATTCCTAATGACCAAGATTGGTCAAATGGGTTTTGAAGCTGACTTTTGACGCAAGGAATTGGAAGTCATAAAATGGACGGAGAAATAATCGAGGATTTTATTTCTAGAAGCGCGACCATTGGATTGATTTAATTCCTATGAATTTTGAGGATTTCATATATAGGATCATAAGCTTGGAAATTTCTAAGCTCGACTGATAAATTGATGGATAATTAAGGAAATTTACCGCCATGATTGGCATGGACGAGAATTAGGATTTTGTGAGGATAAATGTCTAGCAAAAGTTCATGAGGATTAATTGTGCTCTAGCCTATGTCCGAAAATATTTTCCCTAAACTAAATGGACAAGTGATATTCGGCAATGGAAGAGGAAGGACAAGTGGCGCATGAAATCCCATTGGTCGAAGGAGTCATAGAAGTTGGCAATGCAAGCAAGCTTTTTCCTTTGGCCAAGAGTATATCAAAATCCCACCAAGGATATTGGAGCAATAGGGGTAACGCCAAGTGGCGCGAGGGTTCTTCCTTCCATGGACCCTCATTGGGCGCGAACCCTTGGGAAGATGCAAGACATTTCATTGGTCTTCCATCATGTTACTTTTTTTATGATGATTGGTGGCCACTTAGGGTAACGCCATGTGGCGCGCAAAGTCTAGAGAAAGAGTGCATGATGGACAAGTGTCGTATGAAACTTATACGGGCATGCAACCAAGGGAATGACCTTTTGCCTACCTCTTCCCTTCCCATTTTCCTTCGGCCGAGTGAGCTAAGAGAGAGAGAGTGAGCGTTCGCGAGAGTGAGAGAACTCGTGAGGGAGACCGAGAGCTATCGAGCAAGCGACCTAGAAGAGGAGGAAGAGGACCGGCGCGGCACTTCCAAGGAAACCGAAGAGGAAGCTCCGAACACGAGCAAGAGCAAGCAAGGCAAGAATCCCTTCAATCTTATCGTAGGATAGACGTATATTGTGAGATTGTCCCATTAGAAAGCTTGATGGAAGTTTTGAGGACTAGAGTCGATTTCGTGGTTTGGCATTGGATTGGTAGACTTGCGGTTCTAGCTTATGTACTGAGTTAGGGCTGATTCTGATTTGCATTGCATGATGTTGGGAGTAAATCTTGTTGAGTAGGAGTGGAATGTCATTGATATGTTGAAGCCTAGTTTGGTCTAAGTCGCATGGAACAATTGGCATGTATAGAACCGAAAATAAGCTTGCTTTTGGTTCAAATCTGTTCTGGTTGCCGAAGCGATTCTTGAAGTAGAAAACCGAACAAAATGGACTGACTTGATTGGATTATTATAGTTCTACGTTAGAACAATGCATGCATGGAAGTGGATGGTTGAACCGAGAGGATTTAGACCAATCCGAATGTTGGAAACTGATTCTGTTCTGAGTGAGGGTCAATCAAATTTTCGGACATGGAATTTTATGTTGGGAGCAAGTCTTCTAATTGTCTTCGGGTAATGGACTGATAAATAGTAAGGGCATTTTTTATTAGGTCTTGAGGTCGTATATTAGCTCTCTTAATAGATGATTACACGAGATGGATTGGGGAAACCTTGGAGAACCGAGAACACATGGGGAGGAGTTCGGTAATGGAGATTTTCGAGGAAGTCCTACCAAGTATCTAGTTGTCTAGTCTAATGAATGATTATGTTTAGGGCATTGATGGCGAGTATCTCAATAATTTACAGAAATAGTTGAGTAACAGTAGTGTCTATTGAAGAGAATTGACTATTTCCTTAGTCATAGAGATCCTTGTTGTGATGCTTTGCTTGATTGACTCCTTGACGACATATCTCATGAGTGTGATCTTGTGAATTGGCATGCTTGTTCTGTTGGCCTGGCATTGATATATCAATTTGCATAATTGATAATGAGAATCTTGTGATTCATGGCCGAGCATGCATTGGCACATGGTACCGAGCGATATATGATGAGATATGTGAAGTATTTGCTCTTCAGTGCACTGAATTGAGATGACGCCCCTGGGCTGTGTGCGGGGTTTTGTACGTGCTTGACGACCATGTGTTGTGTACTGGGTAGAGCCGTACCATGCGTCGAGGACGCCCTAGAGTAAGGGGTCGCTGCAAGCCTTTGGGGCTTGGCGATGGTTGTGTGAGCGAAGAGCACGTCATTGCATTTCATCATGGCATCTTGCATTTTATGATTCTTGCTTGATATTGTGAATTGTTATGGTGCCTTAATTGTTATAGGTCTGCCCTATAGCTTGTCCTAGGGAGTCGTAGGACCCCTATGGTGTGATTGAATGTTTTCTTGCTAGCCGTCGCGCTAACCCACATTTGTGGACATATTTTCATATTAGCATCATGGTGACCATTCACAGGCGCTTTGGAGTTCCTATTGATTATGATTCATACTATCGTGATATGATACACTTAGATATTCCACACCTGAAGTTAGTAGCTCATGTACATACTATGTGGGTCGACGAGGGTGAGCTTGGGTTGACTATTTATCACTGGCATGCTATCTATATTCGCGAAGGTAATAGGCTCATAGGTCCGTTTTCTGATAGCACTTTTGATGCACCACCCATACCTGCCGTGCCAGTGGCTCCTGTTGAGCCTGTAGCTCCTGCCGTTCCTGCACCTCCTCCACCTGCTGCCCCTACTGTCCCAGTCGTTGCTGCTCCTATTCCTGCTCCAGCACCTGTACCAGCAGTTTATGTTCCTCCACCCGAGCCTCTTGAGGAGTCCGAGGATGAGGAGATGTTTCCCTCCGACCTGTCTGAGGAGGACTGAGGATTTGGAGCTAGTCTTGGCGACTTTTTGGAGTAGGCGACTGATGTAGGATGGAGTAGTTTTATTTTGGCCATCCCAACTTATGCATATGGTTATCACGACTGAGTCATATTTTGTTATATATTTATATGTGAACTCAAATGGTCGTGTATGACACTTATATATATATATATATATATATATATATATATGATGTTCTAGTTCCTATGTTTGTATGTCATGTTGATTCGCTAAGTAGTTATATCATTTTGTGGCATGTGGATATTTATTACTATAAGTAATCTCTACTTATCGCTATTAGAGACCTATGACTGTAGGGTGGTGGTCTGGGACGCCACAGCACTTTTGAATTTCTTAAGAAATGTCCAAGTACAACGAGAAAAATCGTCAACAATCGTGAGAAAATAACGAGCACCAAATAAAGTAGGGGAATAAGGTCCCCAAATATCGCAATGAATTAATTCAAAAGGTTCAATGCTAGTAATAGAACTACGAGGAAAAGACAATCGATGATGTTTAGCAAGAAGACAAATATCACAAAGCGGGGTGGAAGTATGGGACGAGAAAGAACAACGTATCCCGTAATGCCGCGATAGTGGAATAAGATGGGTGGCCAAGTCGTTTATGCAATAACTCACGAGTAGGGGATGATGATGCAAAAGATTGTGGTTGTGATGTTGTTTATAGATAGTAAAGACCACCACTAGCATGGCCCCGTCCAATCTCCGTCCCCGTCAAGCGATCCTGGAGAATACAATAAGAAGAATAAAATGTTACAAATACATTCAGTTCACGAGCAAGTTGTTGAACTGAAAGCAAATTATGCTTGAAAGATGGGGCACATAAGACATTAGTGAGGGTAAGACGAGGATGAAGAAGGATAGAACCTACCATGGTAATGGGAACCGTGCGACCATCTGGGACACTAATGGATGTAGAAGGCGGGGCATGAACATGGGTAAGTAAATGAGGGAGGTAAGTAACATGATCAGTCGCCCTCGTGTCAAGGATCCAAATAGAGGAATCATGTACTGCAAAGGAAAGGCAGAGAGAAATACCTGTGAGGTTAGCTGCTGGCTGTACATTTACCTCATGGATCAAGCGAAGAAGTTGTTGATACTATTCAATAGTGAATAAGTTCACCACAGGAGTGGACGAGGACATGGTGGATGACAATACAGGCGTGGTTACGGTGTCCTGACGTGGTTGAAGACGTCGAGCAATTCGATAATGAGGAGGATAGCCATTGAGTTTGTAACAGACATCTCGAGTGTCGCCAACAATATGGCAATAAGTGCATCGTTCTTTAGAACGTTGACATTGCTCAATGGAACGTGGTCTGGTGGCTGCATTAATAGATCTAGCAGAAGCGTCACCCAAGGTGGGCATGGTGAGTAAGGTAGATCCTTCGATCATGACATTGGGTGATTGAAGAAGACGATGTGATTCATCCGGAAGGATGAGAGAATAGGCACGACCCAAAGAGGGAAGAGGATCCTAAAGCAGGATCTGACTCCGTATTGGTGCATAGACATCATTCAAGCCCATTAAGAATTGCATCAGTTGGTGATTTTGGTAATGAGTGGAAAAAATATTAGAAGCGCCACAGGTACAAGAAGGTATAGATACCAAAGTACCCAGCTCATCCCAGCAAGCCTTCAAGGCATTGAAATATTTGGCGACCGAGTCATTGTTTTGTTGCAAAGTGGCCATGACACGCTCGAGTGAAAAAAATACATGGGCCGTTTGAAGGAGAGAAACGATCATGAAGGTCCTTCCAAACAGCAGCAACGGAATCAGCATAGAGGACAGAAGCAGCAAGATTACGATGAATGGAGTTGAGGAGCCAAGATAGGACCATGTTGTTAACACGGTTCCAAGCTTCGTAACTTGATTCAGTAGTGGCCGGTTTGGGAATAGTGCATCGACAAATCCCATTTTGTTCTTGGAAGAAAGAGCCATGAACATGGTGCGGCGCCAAGTGGTGTAATTGTCACCAATAAGAGGATGGCTAGCAAGATTCTTCCCCGGATTATCTGAGGGATGTAAGAAAAAAGAATTGGCAAGGCTGTCGGTAGAGACGACAAGGCTTGAATCATCAGATGTAAGAGTTGAAGTGGTAGAACTCATGTTTAAGAAAAATAATGGAGATGGAAAAACAGAGAACTAAAAAATATGCTCTGGTACCATGTAAAAAAGTATAATCGGATGATTCTTATTAAAACTTGGGTATATATACACAAATGCTATAGAGATTTGCTCCTAATTGATGGAGAGATTTTCTCCACTGATGATACATCTAATCAATCTATAAAACTAATTGATATCCTAATTGATGGATTTTCTCCACTAATCGATATTTTCCTATAATGAAAGATGCACAAAACTATGATACAATCAATAGATCTCTTCGTCATCGTAAGAGCATTCTTTATTAGTTATTTTACAGGTGTCGTATTACTAGAAAAAAATTTATATTTAAATTCTATTTAATTTGTTGTGTATTTTTCCCATGTTCTTAAACATCCTTTCCAGAAAGAGTACAAATATTGAATTTCTATTGTCAAGTACTTCAACTTTTCAAAGAGAGTCAATATTTGAATTTAATATGTCAAGTATTTGAAAATATTAAGATTTTAAAATTTTCATGTCTTACAAACAACTTTCCAAAAAGAGGTCAAATATGTCAATAATTTCTTTAAATTAGTGAATAACTTAAAATGTTTCGTAACGACTGATAAGGCGATTATCTAAAATCTTATAATGCCAAATTTTTTGGATACCAAAGTATGTGTACACTTTTGCTAGCACATAATGCATTAGGATAAAAGTCTCTAAAAAACTGTACGCGTGTATCTTCCTCTGACTCCAAGAATGAAAATTGCATGAGTTAGTGCATACACATTTTACATCCCACCGCAAGTCTAGCAAGGAAAACCTACTTAATCAATCATAAATTTATTGTATGAATGTCAATTCAACTCTAAATTTTTTCTTTTTTATCAATTTAATCCTCATTATTGTGTGACTTATCAATATAATCCCTACAATCAATTTTTTGCTGGAAATTGCTCATGTGGGCAGTCCAATCATCCCAAGCCATCCTACTTCCGACACTGCCATGTCAGTAATTACGGGCTAAAATTGATCGGAATGACTACATCGTATCTTTGGGCATACATTTAGAACTAAATTGATAAAATTAAAAAGTTTAAGAATCAATTAACATTTGTCCAATAGATTTAGGACTGATTGAACATCAGGTCGGGTGAAGGTCTTGCAACAGATGAATGAGTTACATCATCACAATAAAAGTTGCGGAAGGCCCAATTGTCTCGCTGGTCTCCGTTATCCATGACCATAACTCCTTATCTATCTTTGCTGGGTTTTGTACTAGCAGAAGTCCAATTACACCAGATAGAAAACATTGTCATTCACGGACAGATTAAGCGAAAAAGCCCCCACTTGCCTCAAAATCAATTATGCATGTATCTGCACTTATGCCACCAAATTATTATTTTTCAATGGTTTACATTAGGGGTAATCAATTTCCAGGTAAATCAGTTTCCAGTCTAAAATGCAGAGCTAACTTTGTGATTCCCGATTCTAGAAGATTGAGCTGCGAACCCCACCATCCGGTTTCGGTCACCCGGGATACCAGCTCATTTTTTTGTGTATACTATCATCATTTCAAAGTATAGAAGTTACATCATTCCATACAAAATATGCTGTTTTTCTACGGTTTGCGTGATGAACTCTTTGTTGCAGACTAGGTTTCTTTCTAATTTTTTCTTTTCTTTTCATATGTGAGTTACTCTAGGAGGCATCACTTTGGCAACTGTTCATTACATTTTGGAAGGGAAATAATTAGGGAAACATAAGTGAAAGAAGTCAAAACTCTTACCTTTTTGTTCGGAAAGAAAATCTGTGGGTAGGAAAAGAAAAGATGGAGAAGAAGTGGATGAAGAGTTGGGATTATCTCTTCTTTGGGAAAGCATGCAAGGTTGAGTGAGGAATGGTTAGAAACTTGGATTCTCTTGGGCGCACCTAATTTGGTTCTCACCAAATATGAGGAAAAGAAATTGATTCCAAGTCACATCTTTGCCCTTGCCTTTGACCTAAAATTGCAGATTCAAAATTGTTTACAATGGTTTTTTTTGAAGGACTAAAGTGTCACTTCTTTCACTTTTTCCTTTCTTTTTTCCGAAATGAAACTAGCCTCCACACGCGATAGATTTTTTTCCATTTGACAATGTTGATTGTTATTTTTTATTGACCAATATGTTGCCACGGTGAATTTGTTTAAGTAAAAGCCAAAAACGCAAAGATAAGACCTTTTTTAGGAAAAAAAAAATTGTACAGCAAAGAAAACTTATACAATTCTTTCATAAGACGAAATAAATGCTAACTTAAAAAAGAAAAAAGAAAAAAAAAAAACCAAACGGAATTTTTCCTTTTCTTGTCCACTGTTGAATAGGGTGGGTGACCGCGGTAGGCTATAGACTAAGTGTGTCACCATTGATTATCCCCGTCAAACAACCTAGTTTCCTTTTAGATTAGGTATAGCTGGGGGCTTACTGGCTTATCTTGGGTTCAATTGGAGGATTAAGTTTTTGACCTCTTTCACAATTGGGGTTTTTAATTCAATTAACAGGCATAAAGCCTGTGTACCTAATTACTGTATTAAACCTATTTAATTACATTTTCTGCCAAAAGTTTTTCCAAGAAATCCTTAGCGAGAAATACACATTATTCCTCTTTTTCTATCGAGTGGACCGTGGCTTCTGCTTACTTTCTACAAAATTGTGCACCGCAAATAAAAATTAATAGACACCTGCGAAATTTGAGCCCCATTCAAAGTCTTCATGGCGCCGTCCGTGCAATTGAAAATGACGGATGCTTTAGTCGAATTAACTATCGGCTATAGGGATTGCGACGTGACTTGTATCTTCTTCTATAATTTCTCAAGAGTCCCTAACCTCTCCTCCTCTTCCTCCTCATCCAACCTCAGTTTGGCGACTTTGTCGAGGGACATTATGCTCCACCAGAATTCGGTCGTGTCTGATGCACTCGCTACGGCCGTGTCCGGCGGCATCGCTCTCGCCGTTCTCCTGTTGTTTGAAGAAACAGCTAAGCGAGGTCTCTTTGACCAGGTTCGGATGGGGTTTACTCCCTACTTCCTTTGCTTGATCGATGATTTTCCTTCTGGCTAGATTGTCAACGGAGCGGTTCGATTTGACTCTTCACTGACACCCCGATCTGATCTGATTCGAACATGAATGATTTGTCACCCGACCTGAATACTACCCGAACAAAAAATCGGTCGGGTTGTCTTTTCCTAAAATTTTTCGAACTGCGTGACTCATGGAGTAGCCATTTTCTTCCGGGTTTCGTATCCCCGTTCGACCACCCGGCAGGCACGCTTGGTAGTTCCTCATCAGTTTCTCGACCTTAGACACAACGGGAAACTTGTTGAGCAACAGCTCCAACACCTTCCGCGCAGATGCGGCCTCCCACCGATGCTTCAAACCATTGCGCAGAGCCAGTAGCTATTCCCTTCGCTCTTACTCTGAATCATTCAATCTTGTCTCCCCGCTCCAACAACGGAGCTCGTATGAGGTTGACAAGGCCATTGCAGTCACGGTTGATGAGGTCAATGAGCACGAGCTCAATTCGAATAGTGAACACCATTTGTTCTAATGTTTTGGTTTCGAAACGAGCTTAGTAATGCATTTCAAAGTCATGACCGAAATTGGACCGAACTATCAGAAGCCCATTGTTTTACTTACTATCAATTTCGGGTCTTTTTCGGATCGTGTTTTCATTTTATCTGGACGTTTTTCTCTTTGCACCCCTACTACCAAAAATTCTGTCTCAGGATGCTAGATGTTTCATTTTACCCATGAGACCAAATAGACGCGGTTGGTTATGAGTGTCAAAAGATTTTCAGCTGAGGAATGGAGGTGACCTGCTTAAATCCCACCAACTGTAGCTGCCTGTATGTGCTGAAGACGCGACTTAACTGGTCACGCGGTTTGCAGAGTATTTTATGAACGTTCAAGTAGCCAGGTCTCCACGTACATGCCCTAGATTAAAAAGAAAAAAAATCGCATCTTGAAACCGTCCCTATAAACAAAGTAGTTCTAGATTTGATTGTTGTTTTCGAGCTGTTCGTTACATTTAAATGTCTTTGTTCTTTTTCCTCATTTAGAAACTTAACAGGAAGCTTTTGCATGTTAGCTTCGGATTAGTTTTCATGCTTTGCTGGCCACTGTTCAGGTAATTTCGAGACTACGCTATTTTTTTCAGAGTTCCTTCAGGATTATTTGTTTGGTGAAGTGGCTGTTGCTAATGAATTGCAGTTCTGGGCATCGAGGTGCGCTGTTAGCTGCTACAATTCCAGGGGTTAACATCATTCGCATGCTTCTTGTGGGATCTGGCATTTGGAAAGATGAGGCGACTGTGAAGTCTATGAGCAGATTCGGGCAACACAGGTTCCTAACTCGAGTTATTTAGCATCCGCACTGCATTCGCAACAGAAGTGTACTAGGATTACATGCCTTATATTACAAAATTTACAATGCCCATTTCCTAACTTAGTTACTCAATTGGTAATCTACTCTATCAAGCAATTGGATCTAGCTTAGATTATCATTCTACGTAATCTGTTGGTCTCTTTTTCTATTTTGCTTCCTGGAAACCTTGGTTAACACTCGTAACCTTGAAATCATCTTGATCTCACTTTCAGGGAACTTCTTGAAGGGCCGCTATACTATGCTCTCACGATTACATTTGCTTGCGCATACTACTGGAGGACTTCGCCAATCGCAATTGCAGCAATATGCAACCTCTGCGCTGGAGATGGTGTAGTAATCTGACGTCCCATTCTTTCTTGCTTGTTATACCAGCGTAGGTTCGACGACTAGTAACTACAAAAATAAAGGGAGACATACTGAGGACTTCTTCAATGTCATGGGCCTAATCTTGAGAAATGATTTGGGCAAGATATCAAACTGTGTGAAAAGACATGTGGTTATTGGTCCGAAGATTTACGAAATTCCCCCAAATATCCGTAAATTAAAAACAGGCAGGGTTAAGCTTAGACACGTAGTTTTGCTTGTTTTCAGGTTTTGCAGACATTATAGGAAGGCGGCTTGGCCAACATAAAATTCCTTACAACCCTATCAAATCGTTAGCTGGTAGCATTGCAATGGTCTGTGCTGGGTTTTTAGCATCTCTCGGGTAATCTTCAGTTGGGTGTGTCTTAGGATTCCGTATAAATCTGCTTGAATGGTGGCCTGACTGATTACAATTTCCTTATGTTTGCAAGGTTCATGTCCTATTTTTCGTCATTTGATTATGTCCGAGAAAGTCGGGAGATGGTCTCGGGTTTCTTGATGGTGTCTCTTGCTTCTGCACTGGTGGAATCACATCCTCTGAGCTCTCGGCTTGACGACAATCTCACAGTTCCCTTAACTTGTGCATTGGTGGGGAGCCTTGTTTTTTAGGGGGTTAACATTCATTACAACCGTTCCTTTCCAAGGAAAAAAAAAAGACCGCAATCGTCGGTGTAGAGATATTATTATCTTGTGTTTGTGGGAAACGCAGCAAAGTGTGGGAGAAAACGACACAACTTTTATTCAGAAGGATTACAAAGCTGATGGGTTTGGTTTTGGTAGTTGGTTTCTTTTCTGTAATCATGACAGTATCTAGCCTATTTTATTCGCCTCAATCACCAACTTATACCGCAAACCATCTCTGCATTTGTCTGAGGTTTTCTTCTTGTATGAAGTGATAGTATATGGCAATATTTTTTGTGATACTCTAAACATGCTTCGGAATGTCTCAAACTCGGCTTGGGGTAGAGCTTCGGTAAATATGTCCTCGACTTGATCCGTAGTTTTGTAATACTTAAACTTGATCTGTCTATTACGTTCCACTTCTTGTGTGAAGGAAGGATTTTTAGAGATCGCGAAAGTGAATTTGATATCGATGTCATAATGCCTAATTGGTGGCAGTAGCAACTGCGACGTGTTAGTATGTATTTTAATGTTCTATGTGGGTTTTATTAATTATTATTGTAAATATTAATTGGTATATATATAGTCTAATATGAGACTAGATAGTGTGGGCCGAGATAAACTTTATATGTAATGGGGGTAGGCTACAATCTTTATAAATAGAGCTCATCATTGATGTCCACATAACCTCACATAAAGAGTTATTAGAATCGATAAGTGAGGGGCCATCTCATTGAAACCAGTGATAAAAGGAGTTCATAGAGGAGAAGCTCTTGAGCAACGGATCGTCGTAATTTCGCATTAAGAATGATGAATCCGAAACAAGGTGCGTCAATTCTTGTGACATTCCGAATTTCAGCCCCTCTCGAGACTATTGAATGGAAAGATATCGATCGAGGTATTTCAGTTGTATCTCGCTCAGAGTAGGCCACTCTCGAGTTAACTGACCAAAAGAGAAAGACTTACGCAGAGTCGAGTACGTGGACCTAGGAGATTTGAATGAGAAATAGCACTTTGACCACAAGGATTGTCGAGGGAATATTATGGGCCAGCAGAAATCGATCTAGGAACGATCATGGAATGCCTTGCTAGCGTTATACATTGGGACGCGGGTGATTCTACTTAACCAATGTGTAATTTGCGAAAATTTTCTAAATCAAATTTTGATGATCAAGACCGAAGGGACTAGCGATAAACCCTCACAATCACATGACAATCAAAGTCACCACGACTTGAGAAATTCTAAGGTCGATACGCATAGCGCCCGTAAGAGTCGCCCGTCAGTTTGAGATAAATTGGAATTACAGTTGACGAGGGCTCGACATGAAATTGGACCCCGAGATTTGGGTATTGGACATTTATGAATTCCAACATTTGAATTGAAATGGACATTGCCTCATCAAGAGCAATTTAGATTGGAAAAATGAAATTTCGGACGACACGTGCAAAAAGATCATTTTACCCCTCAACCCTTGCCCTTGCCTTAAGAAGGAATGAAAGACATAATGATCATGTGGACCCCTTGTAGCTGCCGAAATTTGATGGAAGAATGGTCAAAGGAAGTCAATGGCTTCTAGAAGCAAAGACAAGTGTCAAGTGAGGAAGGAACCAAGTGTCATCAATTTGGGAGCCCTTATCCAAATAGACTAGATTAGATGCTTAGTTGCATTAAATTCTAGTCTAATCCTCACCTAATTTTCTCTCTCTCCTCTTGACTTTTGGAGGAAGCAAAGCATATCTCTCCCTCCATTCTTCATCAGCTGAACTTCATCTCTCTCTCATCCCTCTTTCATTTTCCTCTCTCTCTCTCGCCAGCCAGCTCGCGACCAGCACTTACCCGACTCACTGTTTCGGTCATAACTTCTTCATCCGACATCGGATTAAGGTGATTTCACTGACATCTGTAGTTCTTCCCATAGGTCGGTTTGAATGGACGAAGGTCAGAGTTGAGGCAGAATCTGACCAGTTTGAGGGAAAAGTCTGTTTCGTGGGCTATAAGACTTCAAATGGTTTCAAATTTTCGGTGAGATCTCCTATACTCATAGTACTAGAGTTGGATGAGCTGTGGTTGCAAGTTTAATTGATATTTGAGGTGTGTCCTTGGCTGAGTTAAGGTAGTTTTTACTGAGCAAAATCTGATCGTTTGCGGACCAAGAGAAATCGAGCTGCTTGAAGGCCTTCGAGGTGTTGTTTTGCTTCCAAACCTCTGGTGAGCTTTCTTAACATGTGGATTAAGGTTTTAACAAGTTAAATTAGTAATTAATTGAAGTCTAGAAGTGAAATTGAGGGCTGTTATGTGAGAAACAGTGAAGGTCGACTCTGCCATGTGTAGTGGCTGAGTAAACCGAGCACTTTAGGAGCTCGTAGGAGTGTCGCCGTGTCTTAAATTCACCGTTAAGGCACCTTGAGACGTTAATTTATGTGTTGACAAAGAGATTTTGAAAAGAATTGGAATTTAGAAGTGATTGAGGACTATTTTGGGCGTGAATGCTGCTAGAGGCCGAGAGGCCGTGTAATCTGTCCTTAGCGCGCACCAATTTTGAATTGAGTCATTCTAAGTCGTCCGGTATCCGAATTGAGCTCCATTTTTTCCCACGCTTCCATAAGACATTGAATTATAAGGTTATGAAATTTGATTTCGTAGAACTTCGATGGAGCAATACCAGTTTACTCGAGATTGAATCTGGTCGTGGAAGGCTAAAATGGACAGCTTGGTGCCGCGAGATTTCGTCGATCGTTTTATGGGATTCCTTGGCCTAATCTCGAGGTAAGTTGTTCCTAAACCTTTTTTAGGAGGTTAGGTTACTAAAGACAGAGTTTTGAGTCGAATTGAATGGTTTTGTGAACCGATTTTGTGAGAGGCGCGAGGAAACTCAAATCTGTCCTATTTTTTATGGATTAAGCTTGAATGGTTTCATGGAGTGAAAATTATGAAATGGAGTTTGAATTGAGGAGTCCTAATCTGGTTGTGGCATGTGGTTGGGCCATTTGGCGTGCTTTGTGGAAATTCTCATTGATTTGAGTGCATGAAACGGATTGGTTTACCAATTGAGTTTGGAGATGAATTGTGAATGACCAAATTTGAGATTTGATTAAATTGAGCTGTGTGATGCTTGTGTTTTACTGAGAATTTCATAACGAGAAATGTGTTTGGTCCAGTGACAGACGTTTGAAATGAGTGCCTTGATTCGGCGAGGAAATACTGAATTTCCTAAGTTGATTTTGAATGAAAATTGAGGCGTGACTTTTGAATGAAAACTGAGGCTTTTTTATAACTGAATTTTTATGAGTAAATGGCGTGTGGGATCGCTGAGGAAATCTTAAGTGCACAGACGTGTGGGATCGCCAAGGGCGTGTGGGATCGCCGGGAAAAATTATAAGTGCACAGGCGTGTGCGATCGCCAATGGCGCGTGGGATCGACGAGAATTTATAATTTGGCCAACGTTTTGGGAGGGAGTTACTCCCATTTGACCTGACGAGGTCGTGCGGCTAGAGAGTCTCATACTGACACGATTCATCTCGATTGAAAATGGGCATCGAGAGTCGTATGGTGACCGAATCATCTCTAGGTCCGGACACGAGAGTCTCATATGGACCGACAGGTCATATGGAGACTGAATCATCTCGCAGCCCCATGATGAGTGGCCTAAGATGGGCGAATATGGAAATATCTATTTTTCGAAAAAAATCAAGAATGATTTTGAGAAATCGAATATGCCTCATGTTTTGATGATTTACCTCTAGTATGGAGGTTTGCCTCACAAGTTTTAAATTTGCCTTATGATTTGAAATTGGCCTTGTTACATTCTGAATTCAGACCCCTCTCGAGGCTATTGAATGGAAGGATATCGATCATGTATTTCAGTTATAACTCGCTCAGAGTTGGCCACTCTCGAGTTAACTGACCAAAAGGGAAAGACTAACGCGGAGTCGGGTACGCGGACCTGGGGTATTTGAATGAGAAATGGCATTTTGACCATAAGGATTGTCGAGGGAATATTTTGGGCCAGAAGAGATCGATCTAGGAACGATCATGGAATGTCTTGCTAGCGTTATACGTTGGGACGCAGGTGATTCCGCTTAACAAATGTATGATTTGCGAGAATTTCCTAAATCAGATTCCGATGATCAGGACCGCAAGAGCTAGCAATAAACCCTCGCAATTACATGACTACCAAAGTCGCCATGGCTTGAGAAAAATCTCAAGGTCGATACGCGTAGCACCTGCAAGAGTCGCCCGTCAATTTGAGATAAACTGGAATTACAATCGACGAGAGTTCGACATGAAAATGGACCTCGAGATTAGGGTATTGGATATTGAGGAATTCCAACATTTGAATTGGAATGGACGTCGCCTCATCAAGGGCAATTTAGATTAGAAAAATGAAATTTCGGACGACACGTGCAAAATGACCATTTTGTCCCTCACGCCTTGCCCATGCCTTAAGATTTCTAGAAGGGCATTTTGGTCTTTTTGAATTCCCCTAGCTGCTGAAAATGAGAGGGAAAATTGGTCAATGAAAGTCAATGGTGGACCAAAGACCTTCTAGAAGCAATGACATGTGTCATTGTGAGAACAAAGCTTATCCTTCTAACATTAATTACCAATCTTGTCACTTGACCCCAATTATTTGAGGAACACTTTCCCTAGCCCATCTTCAGCCGTGCCCCTCTTCCTCTCCCTCATTTCCCTTTCATTTTTCTTCTTTTTCCTCTCTCGGCCGAGAAGCTCCCTCGCGGACAAACAAAAACTGCTTCACTGTTCTGGCCATAACTTTGTCGTCCGATATTGGATTGAGGTAAAACTACCTCCATCTGAAAGCTTATCGTCTTGTCGTTCCAACAAGGTATTAAAACCTCAACGTGGCCCAGTATTTCTTCCCGTAGGTCTGTTTGAATGGACAAAGGTCAGAATCTAATCCGGTTTTGGAGAGAATTCGTTTTTGGGGGCTTCCGGACTTCAAATGCCTCCAAATTTTCGGTGAGTTACTCTAAACTCATAGCATAAGAGCTTAGAAAGCTGAGATTAAGGTTTTGTTAGAGTTAAAATAGATTTTGATGGAGTAAATGGCTTGGTTTTGTAAGGGTAGAAACTGCCCACTTACTGTCCGGGTGGAACCGAACCATTGGGAGACTCTTTGAAGTGTCGCCTTGCTATGGATTGCTTGGTAAGACCTCTATTGATGTTGTATGATGTGTTGGCAAGGAGATCTTGCAAAGAATTGGAGTTTAGAAGTGTTTGAAGGGCTGATTTAAAGTGAAAATCTAAAACCGTGTAAACCTGACCCTAGCTCGTACTGATTTTGAAATGGCTCATTCTAGGTCGTTCGGCGTCCAAATTGAGCTCCATTTTGGCTCACACGTCCATAAGACCTTGAAGGATAAAGCTATAGGAGTAGATTTCTTAAAAGGTCAACAGATTAATACCAGTTTATTCGAGACTGAATCTAGTCGTGGAAGGCCAATATGGACAGCTTGGTGCCGCGACGTTGTATCCCGCATTTTGTGGAAATTGCTTGGCCTTGGCTTGAGGTAAGTTATGCCTAAACCTCTATTAGGATGTTATGTTACTAAAGGACGGAGTTTTGACTTGGATTAAATGATTTCATGAACTGATTTTGTGAGAGACGCGAGGAAACTCAAATCTGCCATATTTTGATGAATTGTGCTTGAGTGGTTTTATGACATGGAAATTTTGAAATCGAGGTTGAACTGAGGAGTCTTAATCCGGTTGTGGCATGTGGCTGGGCCATTTGGCGTGCTTAGTGGAAATTCTCATTTGTTTGAGTGCATTAAGCGGATTGGTTTACCAATCGAGTCTTGAGATAACTTGTGAATGATCAACTTTGAGATTTGATCGATTTGAGCTCAATGATGCATGTGTTTTACTAAGAATTTCATAATGAGAAGTGTGTTTTGTCCAGTTGAGGGATATTTGAAACGAATGCCTTATTTTGGCGATGAATTTCATGAGTTGTTCTTGAATGATGAATTTTGAGGCGTGAATTGTTTTCTTTAAATGAAAATCTGAGGCTTTCTATAATTGAAATGTTTATGAATAAAATGGCGTGTGGGATTGCCGAGGAAATGATGGGGCCCACGGCCAATTCAATAACATACTATCAATCATCATTCTTTTAACGCACATTCACGCTACACCAGACAACTATCCAGTAGCGTCCTAGGGTTCAAGTAAGGGTTTAGGAACCTCTTACCGTGATTAATCAGCAAAAATCTACACCAAACGAGTCTCCTCGATCCACAAGATCACAGCCAAACGAGAATCACGTGTCGTCCTAGGAGGTTCATCAATGTCGAGTCAAAATCCACTCAGTTTCGGATTAGAAACAATCGAACTTCACTTTCGTTAAACCATTCTCTCGATCCTCAAACAAATGGCAACTTAGGATGCCTTATCAATTGATCTAATATACGATAACCTCTCCATTACTCCTCCCCATATTCGGTTCATGCTACAATTTAAACGGCAGAATATATATCTCAAAGTTCCATGTATCAATTAGCCCTTAAATCACTTTTAAATCCCAATCCACTTCCCATACTTTCTACTAACACCTTAATCAACATTATAGGTAGTCCCTTGCATCAATTTGAAGTTAAAATACCCCTCTAACAGCCCCCTAATAGAATTGGTACAACTAGAACATCATCCAAAACAGAACCGATTTGAGCCTTCCCCGCACAATCGGTCCATATTTCGATCCTAGGTCCCAATTTCTTATGAAATGAACTTGCTAGAACCTCAATACAAGTGTTAGGGAGGCTCACCGAAAGTTTCGAAGAGAAACAGCACTTCGAAGACCTCCAATCACTTCGGTTTCTCCTTGGTGCGCGGCGGTCAGTTTTATGCTAGATGAAAGTCACTCAAAATCCTCTTATTGCAACATGATATTTATCGTTCCCGTTCAATAATTCCAAAGTCTATTAGTTGGAATGACATTGTTCTTCCTGAGCAGTGGGAAATTGATAATCCCTTTCCTCAAGTTGCAATCAAGAATGATGTTCCTACTAATATAATCCAACACCCTGAAGGAAGAGTTACGATACAATTCCCCAGGCATTCTTTTGATACCAGCTCTTTCATTTCTGCAAGACCATCCTTCCATGGGTTTTCTTCCCGAAGGTCTGTAGATCTTCGTCCAAATCTACCGCCTGTTATCACAATCCTTGTGAGCAGTTCAGGTAGTGTCAATGTTTTTGACGCCATTCCAGCACAAGGACATACAACTCCAAGTGCTCTTCCTCTAAATGTTTCTAGGTTAGACACAAGTTCAGGAGTTGCTAGACCCGTCTGTCATCAAGGACCTGGGTCTCCTGAACCCACTCAATCTCAAATGGAAGATGATTCTGAAGATAGGGAATTAAATACCCTAGAAAAGGATTTTACTCCAAACAGAGAATTTTTAAACAAAGAATTTAATTCTGAAGAAAATTCAGAAATCGGGAAATGGTTTTTTGAAAATTTCAGCTCATGTGCTAAACAAATCAAAGATCAATTTTATGAATTTCTAAATGAAATTGGGTGCCACATGTTCTTTTTCGACTGGTTGAAGATTACTTTCTAAAGAAAAGAGAAATCTATAATCTTGAGAAGACTTTCAGTTGGAAACTTGATAATGACCAAGTGGTGGAATCAAGTCATCCTCCTTTAAGAAAAATCAAGATTATTTTTAGAGAAAAAGAAATTGCTGCCGCCCCTTTTAAGGAACTTTCTGAAAATGAAAACAAAGAGTTTAAAAAGATTATTGAACAGAATAATTTTTCTAATCAACATCTTTACACAATAGGTGTTCAATTAGAAAGGATCGAATCTTCCATTAAGACTTCATTCCATTCTGTTCCATCTTCTTCCACTCATTCTACTCAGCAAGTTTCTATCCCTTCCAAAGTACTTAAGCAACCTTTATTCAAGAATTTTGAAATGCCTAAGAATTTCAGTAAAGAATTCCATGAGGCTCTCCAGTTAAAAAATCAAAGACTTTTGAAAGAAAAAATCATCAAACAACCTGTTCTTGATACCCCTAAAGTTGCTAAACCTTTGCAAATCAATTCTCCTGAAAATCAAATTTCTTTTTTAGACAAATTCGATATTCCTAAGGTCAATCGAATATCTTGGAAAGAACCTCAAAAGTTGTACTACTCTCGGGCAACTCCGCCTGACATTGTCTCCGAAGAAATCCCTAATCGTTTCCAAAACAAATATTCAGCCAAGTTTGTTTATGAATGGAACATCGATGGAGTTTCTGAACAAAATCTTCTACAAGTTTTAAGTCAAATGGTTATGTGTGCTACAACGTATAAGACACTCCCTGATACTTCTGATCAACAGGTAGCGCATCTTATCGTTGCTGGCTTTTCTGGCACATTGAAAGGTTGGTGGGATAATTATCTCACTTCTGACCAAAGAGACCAAATTCTCAATGTTGTCGAGGTTGATAACAATGGTCAAACCGTTTTCGATGATTATAGTCAAATTGTCCAAGACGCAGTTTCTACTCTTTTAAATTCCATCTCCCAACATTTCATTGGGGATCCTTCTGTTATTCGTGACCATAACCAAGATCTCCTCTCAAATCTTAAGTGCAAATCTCTTGGTGAATTTCGCGAATACAAAGATGTTTTCTTGAAAAGAGTCTTAATGCGTCCTGACTGTAACCAACCTTTTTGAAAAGAAAAGTTTCTTGCAGGTCTTCCTGCTATCATAGGAAACCAAGTTCGTAATAAAATCCGTGAACAGTTTGGTGAAAAAATCCCTTTTGATTCCTTGTCTTATGGTGAACTTATTGCACATGTGTACAAGGTTGGTACTCAAATGTGTAATAACATCAAACTCCAAAAACAGTTGAAGAAGGAAAAATCTCTTACTCGCAGAGGATTAGGAGATTTTTATCGTCAATACGACCCTTCTTATTCTTTTGGTTCCACCAAAAAATGCTCTGGTTCTTGTCCCGTTGAAAAACCTTTTAAGAAAAAGAAAAAACATTTCTATAAAAAGAAAGATATTTCAAAACCAGAAAAGAAATTTAATAAAAGGAACAATTCTAAATCTTTTGAACCAAAAAAGGATTTTAATAATATCACTTGTTTTAATTGTGGCAAAAAAGGTCACACAAAAAGATTTTGCAAGTTAAACAAAAAAATCAATGAGCTTAGTCTAGACAAAGACATTCTTAATCAGTTAAACCAATTAATGGTAGATACTGATTCAGATTCTTCTGTTTGTCATTCGACTGATGAAGAACAAGTAGAAGAAGGCCTTCAGGTCAATGAAGTAGATACTTCATCTGATTACTATTCTGATTCCGATTCTTCTAATGAAATCAATGTTTTGACTAAAAAAGAACAAGAAATTTTAGACAAAATTGATTCCAGTTCCCATCCTGAAGTTTTAATTAAACAAATTCAAAATCCCAGCTCGTCTTCTATCAATTCTCATTTTGGTCAAATTTATAATCTCACTGAAATTTTGAATAGGGGGAAGAAGTCTATATCAAGACCAACGACCTCTAATGATCTTCAGTTTGAAATAAATGAAATCAAAAAAGAAATTCGCATTTTGAAAATCAACCAAATTGACCAACAAAAAGAATTTCTTGATTTTAAAAGACAAATGCTCAAAGGGAAGAGCGATATTCCTGATCATTCTGTGCTCAAAGGGAATAGCGACATCCCCGACCACTCCTCTTCCAATCCAAGCGTTTCCAACAATGATCCATCAAATTTGATTGATTCTGATCCTTCAAATTTTCTACAACTTTTGAAAAAACTACTGAGTCTTTAAAATCTGCTTCTGGTGATCAGCTAAAAATCAAATACAAACTCCCTGAAGCTTTTGTGATCAAAGAATGTATTTCCTTAAAAATGTCATTTCTTTTAGTGAAAGACTTAAAAAGAAATGTCATTCTTGGAACCCCTTCAATAAACTTGATCCAGCCTTTTACTATCTGCAATGATGGTATTGAAACAAACATTTCTGATAAAAAAAACTCATGTTTCATTTTGTATCAAAACCCCAGACAAGAAACCTAAATGTTTTGCAAGAATATGCTATTAAGGAAATAAACCTCCTTATTCAAGATAAAGAAAGTCACCTTTCATTTTTAAAAGAAGAACTAAGTTTTCAGAAAATCGAGCAGCAGCTCAAAACCAAAGAAATTCAAAGAAAAATTTCTACTTTAGAACAAAAGATAAAAAATGATCTCTGTTTCACTCCTCACAATGCTTTCTGGGAAAGGAACAATCACAATCACATTGTGACACTCCCTCATGAACCTGATTTTTCTGAAAGAAATATCCCTACGAAGGAACGACCTTCACAAATGAACAGCGAACTATTGAAACTCTGTCAAGAGGAAATTGATAGTCTGCTCATGAAGGGATTAATAAGGAAAAGTCAATCTACGTGGAGTTGTTCCGCTTTTTATGTCAACAAAAATGCTGAAATCGAACGAGGAGTTCCTCGTCTTGTGGTTAATTACAAACCTTTAAACAAAGTTCTGAAATGGATTAGGTATCACATACCTAACAAAAAAAGACAGATACAAAACTGTATTCACAGTTCCTTTTGGTCAATTCAAATGGAATGTCATGCCATTTGGATTAAAAAATGCCCCCTCAGAATTCCAAAGGATTTTGAATGATATCTTTAATCCATATTCTGATTTTGTGATTGTATATATTGATGATGTGTTAATCTAATCGTCCAATGTAGATTCTCATTTTAAACATGTCAACCATTTCTATAATATCGCAAAACGAAACGGTTTGATTCTCTCTGAAAAGAAAGTTTTCTTATTCCAGACCAAGGTCAGATTCCTAGGTCACTACATTCATCAAGGAACAATTATCCCTATTGAAAGGTTGATTCAATTCGCGGATAAATTTCCTGATGTTTTAAAAGAAAATACTCAATTGCAGAGATTTTTGGGAAGTCTTTAATATGTAATCGATTTCATTCCTGACATAAATTTAACCTGCAAACGTTTGCATCAAAGGTTGAAGAAGAACCCTGTCCCATAGACTGATCTTCATACGAACACTGTTCGTAAGATTTAATCTATTGTTAAGGAAATTCCTTGTTTAAATATGGCCAATCCTAATACTTTCAAGATTGTTGAAACAGATGCTTCTGACATTGGTTTTGGTGGCATTTTAAAACAGAAAGTTGAAGAAAAAGAACTCATTGTCCAATTTATTTCTAAACATTGGAATGATACTCAGAAAAATTATTCCACTGTCAAGAAAGAGATTCTGGCAATCGTCTTGGCCATTTCTAAATTTAAAGGTGATCTTTTAAATCAAAAGTTTTTATTAAGAATAGATTGCAAGTCAACCAAAGACATTCTGCAAAAGGATGTCCTAAACATTGCATCAAAACAAATTTTTGCACGTTGGGAAGCAATCCTTTCTGTTTTTGCTTTTGACATTGAATTTATACATGGTGATTCAAACTCTTTACCTGATTTTCTCACAAGAGAATTTTTACAGGGAAAACAACTCTCAACATGTCTCCCAAAAAAGGAGAATCAAAGGCCTCTTCGGAATCCTCCTCCAAAGCCCCATCAAAATTGACCCCAATACGCAGTTGGCTTGAAGCTGCCCAAACACCATCTCCATCCCAAACTGCAGCCCCAAATGAAGCTTCTCCAAGCCAACCACCACAAAATATTTCAGTTTCAAAATTAATGGCAATATTGCCAAAAAGTGTTTTGCAGGATTTGCAACGTTCTTTGGTGAAGGACATTGTAATCCCGGATGAGGTAAAGTCTCCTTCACCCCTAGACATTTCTCGCGAGGTGGTTCTTACGGAACAGCCAACCCCTCGAAAACCAAAATCAAATTTTTTTATGAAAAACCATTTTGATAAAATAATTACCGTGGAAAAAGGATTTTTTCAGGAAAACCCTTATGATTTTTCAAAAGTCATGTTCGGAGAAAAATGGTTTTACACTCCGCACAATATTTTAAAACCCTTTGAATTTTATGAGAAAATTTTGACGCAGACTGGGTCAGTTAAGTTTAAACACTTTACTGACAAAACACAACCGGGTGTCATAAACTATTCCATGGCAAGAATCTTAAGGGTCATCCATCCTTCTGAGTGGAATAAAAGTCCCCATACTTCAGTTAAGATCGATCAACGACTAACTGAGGTAATTTCTTATCGTACGTCATTCACGTACTTTGATTACCAACAAGCATGGTGGCATGTCCTATTTCGCCAAATCCCAAATCATAGCCACACTTGGCTATTCTTTTTTGACTCTCCTTTTGACATATCTAGCCTACCATATTGGTTCATCTGTTGGTGGGAAATTTTTGGTCCAATGACGAAGATCCTTCCTCCTGAAATAAGACAATCCTACCAACATTTTAAACAACATTTTAGTCTAAAACCACATGAAAAGGAGTATCCCCCTTTTCTCATGTTTTCTGCAACTTTTTGGATGGCATGGGTCATTGCCTGGGAATTTGACTACACCAGAGATCCCCACGAACTAAGCATTTTGATCTTATGCAGGCGCTACAGAACCAAATGGTGGGATGGCTTCTCTTATTTTGACAAAATTTCAATTGAAGCTGTCCATGACTAGATCGAAAAGCGTAAAGTTTCTGATAAAGTTTCCAACAAAGTTTCAGTCTCTGCTTCAAGTCGGACTTCATTTCTTCATGAAAAAGCTCTAGCCATCTCTAAGCTATCCAGCGTAAAAGACGAAAAAGAGTTTTATGACTTTATTTAAAAAGCCATTGAAGACTATGAAGAAACTCAAGCAGGATCATCTTCGTCATCCTCACATCACAGTGGCAACACTAATGAGGATGACTGTTACGGCATCAACCTAGTTGAAGATTCAGACTAGGATTTTGAAGAAGTGATGTTTGTAACATTTTGGTTTAATGTATTTTGGTATTCGACAACCGAATTTGTACGATGTACTTTTGACCACTGTACACTGTAGCGGCGTTGAATAAACACTGTAGCACTGTGCACTTACACTGTAGCTACAGGAAGTTTTTGATTTTAAATACCACCTCCAACGGGCAGAAGGGAGAGCTCGTCTGGTTATTTTCTCTCTCTCTCTCTCTCTCTCTCTCTCTCTCTCTCTCTCTCTCTCTCTCTCTCTCTCTCTCTCTCCCACAATATTCTCTCTCCCTTTCAGATCCATCCTCCACCGACAACACCTCCTCTCCTCCGAAGCTCACCACAAGCCGACCTTCGCCGGAGATCCAAAACCTTTGAAGTCCACTTTTGATTACTTCCGGACTCAGATCCGTAAGAAACCTACCCATTTCTACCTAGTTCTTCCCTGAACTATTTTTAAGTTTTCTGCACTTGTGGTTTCCAGATCTATTGCACATTTAAGTTTTCCTTGTGTAATCTTTCAGTTCATTTCAATAAAAGTGTATATTTCATCATCTTTAGCCTCTCAAGACCCAGAATCGGTAGGCTTTGCCACCTGTTGGTGTCTCAAGGCATTGTTCATTTTAAGTCTTGCAATTTAATATCTCAAACATTGCAAACACACAACTCCCGGTGAAGATTGATCTGTGGTCTCCTCTCCTGGATTAGCCGCACATACTTCACTTGCATATTTAAGTTTTTGTCCTTTAAATTTCAAGCAATTTACTTTCTGTTTACAGCCCCAGATTGTGTAGGCACTGCCTCCTTACTGGTGGTTTTATGTTTCAAGTAATTGCTGTGATTTTAATTTATGTTGCAATTTTATATACCATAATTGAAAGTTTATATTGTCTTTTGACTGTATATTTTGCAATTCTGCTCAGTTATAATTTTGTACGTGACTATTGGAAGCGCCAAAATAAAAGAAGACGTTTTTAATCTTCTATCATAATTTTCCCTCTATTTCTTGGATAAGCGATCCAGAGTCCCCTTTGGTATCAGAGCCAGTGGGGGTGGGAATTCGTTGTACTATTTTGAAAAATTGTGAATAAACTGTGTTTTCTAATTGTTCTAAGGTGGATTTCATTTAGAACCGCTAGAACCTGGCTGAGGAAGCGTAAGACCATGGTGTGCGGTAGCATATGTCAAAATTGAACAATTTTAAAATAATTTTATCCACAATGGATCTTTTTAGAAGAACCAATTCAACCTCCAGTTCTGTATCTGAGTTGTCTCAGATTACAGATCCTCTAAATAGAGAAGAAGTTACAAATAAAGATTTTAACAAATCTTTGAGAAATTGGAAAATTCCAAAGGTTAAGTACGACCAAATCTATGCAAAATCAAAATTCAAAAAGTTGTTTAAATCCAGTGATTATGTGATCACTACTGAGGAACGTGATATTCCTCTTTCTGATTCCTACTCTTTAATCCCTCTTTTAAATCGTGACTCCCTCAAAAAATATGCATTGAAGTATCACTACCTTCATTTTGGTATGATTCAAGTTGGTGTCAAACCACTTTTGAAAGAAGGTTTAAATACTTCAATCATTTTGGTTTTAAGAAATGCAAGAATTTTGGTTTATGAAGACTCTATTTTAGCCACCATTGAAACAAGTATTTGCAATGGCCCTATTCATTTTGATTGTTACCCAAATTTTTCTGTGTCTTTAAAAGACCCAAAAATCATGAAGTCGCTCATTTTACAAATCAAAACTCATAATTACAAGTCCCACTTGGGTCGGAACCCGGCCCAGACCCGGACCCGCGTGAACCCAACCCCTAAAACAACGATGTTTCGATTTTTTTTTATTTTCCGATTATTCAGAATTAATCCGACGGTCCCCATTGAACCGCGTGGCTACTCCACAACCTTAGGATCGGTTTACCTAAGTATACGGCTTAGATTGAACGAAGACTCAATCAGGGCCGTCTGATCGACTTACCAAGATCTACGGTCAGGATTAGAAGACTAGACTCAATCTGGATCGTCCATCTTCACTAACCTAAACTACGCCGCTCGACCCTCTACCTAAACGGCATCGTTTCACTGTGTTTTAATTTTCTGATTATAAAATCATTTTGGGATATTCCTAATTACAAATTGGACTGTCATTAAAAATTGGACTCGATTAATCTAGACCATCCGATCTAATCCAACTCAGCCTAACAAACTAACGGTCGAGCTGACTCGACATCCACGTGGACCAATCATGCGTCGCCACCTAAGACGCTGTGTGACATTCTGAATTCCGACCCTCTCGAGGCTATGGAATGGAAGGTATCGATCGGTGTGTTTCAGTTATAACTCGCTTCGAGTTGGCCACTCCCGAGTTAACTGACCAAAAAGGGAAAGACTAACGCGGAGTCGGGTACGTGGACCTAGAGAATTTGAATGAGAAATGGCACTTTGACCATAAGGATTGTCGATGGAATATTCTGGGCCAGCAGAGATCGATCTACGAACGATCATGGAATGTCTTGCTAGCGTTAAACGTTGGGACGCGGGTGATTCCGCTTAACCAATGTGTAATTTGCGAGAATTTCCTAAATCGGATTCCGATGATCAGGATCAAAGGAACGAACGATAAACCCTCACAGTTACATGACAACCAAAGTCGCCACGGCTTGAGAAAAATGTCAAGGTCGATACGCGTAGTGCCTACAAGAGTCGCTCGTCTGTTTGAGATAAAGTGAAATTTGCAATCAACGAGGGCTCGACATGAAATTGGACCTCGAGATTTGGGTATTGGACGTTGATGAATTCCAAAGTTTGAATTGAATTGGATGTCACCTCATCGAGGGTGGTTTATATTGGAAAAATGGAATTTCGGACGAAAAGTGTCAAATGACTATTTTACCCATCAACCTTTGGCCTTGCCTTAAGAAGTTTAGAAGGTCATTTTGATCATTTTAGACCCCTTATGTGCTGCCAAAAATTTGATGTATATATGGTCAAAGGAAGTCAAAGTCCGTGGTTCAACTAATGGGAGTTTGCCAAGTGTCGACCAAAGAAGAGGCCAAGCATTAAATGCCCATTAATTACCCATCTTATCTAATTGACCAAAATACATTATTGGGCTGGAAAACTCTCTCTCTCTCTCTTCGTTTTGGCTGGCCACCTTCTCCCACCATCTTCTTCTTCCTTCTTTTCCAATTCGACCGAGCAATGTTCTCACGGAGAGACAGAAATGGTTTCACTGTTCTGGCCATAACTTTTTCTTTCGATATTGGATTGAGATAAAACTACCTCCATATGAAAGCTTATCGTCTTGCCATTCCAACAAGGTATTATGAGCTTAATTGGGCCCAGTATTTCTTTCCATAGGTCTGTTTGAGTGGGAAAAGGTCAGAATTTGATCCGATTTTGGAGAGAATCCATTTTTGGGGGCTTCCGGACTTCAAATGGCTCCAAATTTTCGGTGAGTCACTTTAAAATCATAGTATATGAGTTTAGCAAGCTAAAATTGAGGATTTCTGAGAGTTAAAATGGGTTTAATGGTTGAAATTTCATGTTGTTACAAGGGGCAGAATCTGTCCCCTTGCAGACCGGTTGGAACCGAGGCCCTTTGAGGCTCATTGAAGAGTCATCTTGCTCCAAAATTCACGGTGAGACATCTAAGAACATATATTGGTGTGTTGACAAGTTGTGTGCATGATGGAATGGAGTGTAGAAGTGAATTCAAGGCTGTTAGAGGAGAAAACATGAGGCACCGTCCAATCTGCCCTCAATGCGCACCAATTTTGAATTGAGCCGTTCTCAGTCGTCCGGTATCCGAATTGAGCTCCGTTTTCGCCCACGCGTCCGTAAGATATTGAAGTATAAGGTTCTGAAATTTGATTTCATAAAAAGTTGATGGATCAATATCATTTTATCTGTTAATGAACCTGGTCTTGGAGCCAAGGAAAAGGGCAGATTTGGGGGAATGAAGTCTATAATGATTGGTCTTGATAGAACGACCCTTGGCATGCTTAGGGTCATTGATTCAACACTGTGATGACTTGAGCATAAGGTGTTGTGTGTGTTATTGAAGTATTGGCGCGATAGAAGTGAGAAATGATTGAGTTTCAATGTGATTTTTCCTAGGCATGCCGTGAGAGCCATGTTTGGCCGTGAGCTCGATGACCTAGGAGGGTTGTTTGGATTGAATTTGCTAGCTTGCTTAAAGAGGTAAGTGTTCTTTAAACTTTTACTTAAACACTAGGACGCTACTAGATAGATTGGTTGGATGAATTGACTAATTGGTGAAGCCTGTGACTTAAATTGCTTGATGCAATCGTGTGATGATTATATTATGGTTGAATTATTGGTGGAAGCATTCGGTTGGTATGTACTCTTGAATGGTCATATGGTATTTGATTCTTGAGTGTCAAATGTGTGGCATCTATGCTTGTGATATGAATGGGCTATAGTACCCCATCGATCAATTGGCTTAGAGCCCCGGAGATCGCATTGGCTGCAAGCCCAGTAATAACGATATCGATTGGCCTGTGGCCCCAATGGTATCAGTTGGCTGTGAGCCCTGAGTAAGAATGATGATACCGATTGGCCTGTGGCCCTAGTGGTATCAGTTGGCTGTGAGCCCTAAGTAAGACTGATGATACCGATTGGCCTGTGGCCCCGATGGTATCAAGTAGCTACGAGCCCCAGAAGTACCGATTGGCTTGTGGCCCCAGTGGTACCATTTGATTAAAAGTCATTACGATATCGATTGGCCTGTGGCCCTGGTGATATCAGTTGGCAAGAGTACCAGAGAAGTACATCGCGGCTTGGAGCCCTCGCGATGATTGAATAAAATGTCATTTTTATGGCTTGTGAAAGTTGTGTGTTTGTCATATGCTAATGCCTTGTTGAGCTTCTGGATATTGCTTTGTTGTGTAGTCTGGTGGGACTGGCGGTCAAGTCTAGGTTTAGGGTTCGCTTACTGAGATTTATATCTCACCCCATTGGGGATTAACATTTTTCAGGTTCTAGGCGAGTAAGCATCAGTTGGCCAAGGATTGGCATTTGAGAAAGTAGTTAGTTGAATAATTGTAAGATATTTTGTGACCTTAGGGTTTGGAATTATTTTTGTGGATTAGAAATTGAACCCCTTGTGTTTGACTACGGAAACCCCTGATGTACATTTACTCATATTTGAAGTGTACCATGTCCATATCCCAAGTCATCTTGCTGTTGTTATGAGTGGAGTTGTTTCTCGCTTCCGTTTGTAAATGGCTTTGAATGAGTTGTGGGCCGAAGGGTCCTGGGAGACTACCATTGAAGGAGCGGCCTGGTGGGATGTTCGTGAGCTCGTAGGGTTCGGGGCGTGACACGCTAACTCGTTGACCTACCACGTCAGCTTCGCCTTCAACCTCCCGTCTACACCTAAATGGACGGTCGAGATTCCTCCGGCGCCGATGAAAGACTAAACCTAGGTCGATTAACACGAAACCAGTTCCATTCGACTCGCCTCACTCTCTAGTTTAACATACCTAAGAATCCAATCGTTCTATCCATAGAATCGCAGGCAGCAGGCAAAGTGTCGAGTACGGCCATGGTAGTTCAATAACGAGATTCAGAGCATTTCAGGCCAATTACTTCACGGATAAGCTTGATACGAAGTCCAGGAAACTTACCTCGAGCTTTGATTGAGCTCGCACGGCCTAGATTTGGCTAGGCGATATTGAATAGTGCCCGGCTGTAGCGGAAGGTTTGGAAACTCGATTCGAAGTGTTTGAGCAAAACCGATGCAAAATAAAGATGTGATGATGGTCAGTGATGTCTAGGGAACAAAACGCACATACTAAATGCAAGAATAAACATAAAACAGATGAGTCGCCATTGATGCACAGTGAAGAGCTTGAAGCTATGACTCACCTGTTTCGCGGTTTCAGGCGGCGCAGCCGACCGCGATAGCTTCCTGGAGCTTCAGGTGAGCTTCCAACGTTCTCTTTTGGCTTTGGTTTGGCCGGAAACGGCCTAACCCGCGCCTTGCAGTCGAGCTCGAGTTCTCGACGACCAGGGTCGGAGAACGAGCTCTCTCGCTTTTTCTCTCTCTCTCTCTTTCGGTTCTGTTAATCCTCTGCAACAGAATGAACCAACCTTTTTCTTCTGGAAAGCTCAATTAGCTTTTATACCTATTTGAAATTTTGGCACCGAACGGGGGACCCCTATTTGCCTCTATCACGTGCCTCCCATGTGCCATTTGGTCATCGGACGGTGACGGAATCCGTTGGGTTTCCGTCCATGTCCGTCAGGACCTCCGACGTTCTCCATTTGGTGTGAATTTTGGCGAATTTGATCTGAGTCTACTTTTTGTTGACTTTTGCAGGTACCGCGACCTTGACCAGTCGATTACTTCACGTCCTGGCGATGTCAGGTGGGGTCGCCGGTGTTGATTGACGGGGGATGATGATAGGAACAAAACGCCCACCATCTCCCTTCCAATTATTCGCGAATTGCTCTTCAATTTTCTCACTGAAACTCGGTCTTCAAACCTATAATAGTCACGTGAAGCTTTGGGGAAGAAGACACTGTAGTGGACCGGTCCGACCGGTCAGAACCGGTCCGACTCTATTTTTGCTGAATTAACCCAAATTTATGGAAATTTTCGCAATTAAATCTCAGAATCGAACTTAGGACATGAATTTTGTCTAGAAATGTGATTTTTCCCAAAAGTTCATGTCAATTTCTATAAAAGCCCCAAATTTGTCCTTAATTGCAATTCAAAAATTTATGAAATTGAAGGCTCAAAAGATCAAATTGGACCAAACCACCTACGCCAATCGATCTAGAATGATGAAAAATATTGGGTAGTGGCTTCAATTGGTAATGATAGTCCATGAATTGAAAGTAATTTCAATTATGCCCAAATTCAAGGACTAAAATGAAATTAAGTATGCAATTTTGCCCAATTCATGCAATTGAGTGATTTGTGCAAATAATTGGGCTAAATTGAAATGAGGGACAATTAGATTGAATGTCAAGATCCTAAAAATGCCAAAATAGCAAATTAAAAGACTTAATTGACATTTTTTACCAAATTCAATCATATGCATAACAAAGGAACACATAAAATTGAATTTGAATTTGGACTTTTTATGAGGTCAAGAATACAAAGGATTTAAAATAAAAATATTGACTATTTTTCCATATTTTTACGACCTCGAATGCTATTTTGAGGTATTTAAAGAGGACAAAAGACAATATGATGATTTACACACATATTTACGACATGCAGCTAGTACAGTATCCGGATTCAGACTTTGCTAGCTATCAGGATGATGTGAAGTTGATAATTATATATATTTATATATCAACGAGAAGTGCAATATTATAGAAAAGTATGAACATAAATTTATGTCATCCTCTACCAAGAAATCAGAGTTTGTAGTATGCTTTTCGCTACTGTTCAACTTATTTGGCTCCGGAATCTCATTAAAGAGTTAACCGTACTTAATTTTGTGGATAAACCCATACAATTGTATTGTGACAATAATTCTTCGATATTATTCATTAACAACAACAAAAGAGCCAAAAGGTCTAAGCATTTGGAAGTCAATTTTTGACCACAAAGATAACAGATGAAAATTGCGACGATGTATAACAATTGGCGCTTAATTATCTTGAAAATCATGATCGTCGAAAATCGAGGAAATTTCACTGATTTGGGGTTAATGAGCTCGGATTGCGCTCAAATTCGGCCGGTTAAAGAGAAACAACATTCTGATCAAAACTCACACCATTTAGCTGTGAACTGCGATGGATTTTAGCATTTTGGGGTCGTTTAGATAGGTTTTCAGGCAGTTTTCTGATTTAGGTAATTTTGAATATTTAGATTAATTATCATATTTGGTTGGGATTCTCTTACATTAGCTTAGATATGATTTTGATAAGCTTATCTTTAGTAATTCTATTTCCTAAAGGAGTCGTATCTCTGTATATTGGACGTCCATCTTTGTAATCGGCACGTTATCATTCAATCAAATTTCAGAATTACTTTGGAATTGTTTTCAGTTATCGCTTTTCTGTGCGTCATTTGGTATCATAGTAGGTTTCTCTTGTGACGATGGTGAATAACGTGAATGTCAATCTCCCCGTAGTTGAGGGCCGTGAAAACATACCTATTACACATGCTGAGTTCAATCAATTTGTGGGTCAAACCGATCGAAGATTTCAGGAGATCATTGATGCCATCGATCGTTTGTCCACAAACCAAGCACCTGGTGTTCTTCTAGCCGAGCGAATTCTAGTCGCTCGTGATCCCGAAGTTGCCATGGAGCGTGGCGGAAATCCCCGACACAGGCGACCAGACTATGTCGAGGATTCTGAAGACGAAGATGAAAAGGATTTCCAAGACATGTCTAATCGTGGGGGTTGCCGTTATAGACGATTCCAGGATGAGCATGTTCGGAATTCGATTTAGGAAATTCTCGCAAATTACACATTGGTTAGGCGGAATCACCCGCTCCCAACATATAACACTAGCAAGGAATTCCATGATCGGTCCTAGATCAATCTCTGCTAGCCCAAAATTTCTCATTGACAATCCTTATGGTCAAAGTTCCATTACTCATTCGAGTCTCCTTGGTCCATGTACTAACTCTGCGTTAGTCTTACCCTTTCGGTCAGTCGACTCGAGAGTGGCCAGCTCCGAGGGAGATATAACTGAAACACACCGATCGATACCCTTTTCAATCAATAGCCTCGAAAAAAGGGTCGAAATTCAAAATTTCACAAAGAATCCCATTCTTCACTCAAGAGAAAAACACGTTGAGATCAAACATCACTTCATACGTGATCATGTTCAGAATGGTGATGTTAATATTCAGTATGTTGATTCAAAAAATCAGCTTGCAGATATTTTTACTAAACTTTTGGATAAAGAAACCTTTAACTTTATGAGAAGAGAATTAGCCATCATTAACCCTTTGTCTTAAGTATCTTTTAGAACAGGAAGCTCAGAAGGAGCTTCAGAAGAAACTTCAGAATGAAGCTCAGAAGGAGACTTAGAAGGAGCCTCAGAAAGAGACTCAGAAGGAACTTCAGAAGAAGCTTCAGAAGGAAGCTCAGAAGGAGACTCAGAATGAGTTTCAGAAGAAACTTTGAGAAGGAAGCTCAGAAGGAGACTTAGAAGGAGCCTCAGAAGGAAGCTCGGAAGGAGTTTTAGAAGGAGCCTCAGAAGGAGTGTCAGAAGGAGCATCAGAAACAAATCATCAAATAATCTAAAAGGAAAGTTCACAAATCAAAAGTCAATTTTCTACTTCAAAAATCTTTTTAAGGTAGGTCTTTCAAATCTCTCTACAAATATTCGATTGCCTTTGATTGATCAATTTGTTAAAGGTAAATTTTTTTCTCCTCAAAATTTTTCAAAATTGATTTTGTTTCTCTAAATAACCGCCTCTTTTATAAAACCACAAACCGTCACCCCTGTCTCTCACCTTCGCACAAATCATACTCAAAACCCTAAACCTTACTCAGAATCTCTCTCACCCTCGAATTTCTCTTGATACAAAACTTTTTCTTTCAAAGTTCAAAACTTTTTCATCTCCATGGCTCCGAAATCAGCCTCCATCTCAAAGAAGCCCACTCATGCGAAGAGGAAATCTTTCTCCCCAGATGCGACTCATGTCGAGCCTTCTGTATCGAAAATTAACGAACAAAGGGAGGCACTTTGATGGGCAAAAGGTTTGTCTGTATCTGACTTCGAAGAAAAAGAAGCTCTCGCACATACAGTTAAGCTCATGTTTGATAGTATTAAAGTAGTTGGGGGTTTTGATGAAAATCTCAGAAAGGTATTGAACATTCACAAGTTTGAAAGTGAAGGAGAATTGTTAGAATTTCTCAATTTTCCTGGAAGAGTTGTTGAACCTATTGTTGTTGAAATGCTGAACCTGTTTCTCGAAAGGGCAAGGAGAAAGTAGCAGGTTCTAATTCGGCATCAACTCCAAAGAAATCTTCTTCAAAAGGAGTTGTGATAGAAAACAAGGATGGTGTTAGCAGTCATAAAGGCAAGGTGGATGATGATGATGATATTATGTTCAAAGATTTTAAGAAAGTCAAAGGATTTGTTGTGGATTCAAGCTTTCCTGACCCCATGTTTCAAAACAAAGCACACAAGGATAGTTTTGAGTCCTTGAAACAGAGAGGTGTTATACCTCATAGGGTGTTTGATTTAAAGTATTTTAACAAGGTTGAGATCCCTCTTCGGAAGCACCTTCAACAGATCAATCTTGAAAACTTTGTAATCCAGAGGAGACAAACTTTTCCTGACCTTGTTGCCAACTTCTACTCAAACTTGCATTTTGTCAACTTCAATACTCTCTTCTTCACCATTGCAAGACAACAATATCATCTACATGCTTAGGACATTGCCTTTTTAATGGGTGTTGACAAGATGGATTTTACACCATTAGATGTTACTACTGAGGAAGCTTTCTGTTTTCTTACTGGGAAAACCACCTTTTCCAGGGATTCAAAGTCTCACATTGCCTATACAAACTTTCCACTGAAACACACTTTGATGCACAAGATCGCCATTAAAAGTCTTAGACCAAAGGCAGCTTCCAAGACAAACATCTCAAAATATGAGGGCAAGTTGTTGTGGGGAATGCTGCAGGGCAAGAAAATATCTTTTGCTCACACTGTCATACTTCGCATGTATAGGACAATCCAAAAGTCTAAGGGACAACTTCCTTATGGAGGTTTGATTTATAGGATGATGAATTTCCTCCAAATCCCACTACCTGTAGCTATTAATTTACATGAAGTTCAACTAATGGTTGCTGGAGAAAACATGATAAAGAAAATGGGGTTTAAGCAGACTGCTAGCGATTGGAGGAATAAGAACTCTGAGCCAGTTCTTGTGAAATTTAAGGACAAGTCAGAACAGAGATATCCTAAGAGGAGAAACGTCATGGCCACCAAAGGACAACAAGCAGACACCTCAGATGATGAGGACTCCAGAGAAGATGAAAATGAAACAGATGAGTCAGACTCAGAAGCTACACAATCACCTCTCTCCAAAGGTCAATCAGGTGCAGTAGAACCAACTGGATAGGCTAATAGTCATGGTCAACTAGAGACTTCCACTGAAATGGGAGAGAGCCAACATGGGACACAGCCCACAGGTACTGCTGAGTATAATGTTACAATAACTCAGGAAGAATATTTTCACGTATGGACTGCGGAAGAAACTGCAAGAAAAGGGATAGAAAAGGAATATGATGAAGCTCTCATCAACTTTTATGAGCAGTGATGCGCCCAGATGGTCTCAACTAAGCAGTTGGAAAAGACTGAAGAAAACGAAGTATATTCTATTTCTTCTACAGATTGACTGTTACTAATGCAGCTCTAGAGTCAGTGGCAGCAATTGCTCAAGAGGACCAAGTTTCAAGTGCTCAATCAGTACCAATGGATATTAGTGTGGAGGCAGCAACTGTGCCCAGAAACTTGTCTAAAGGAAAAGCAGCTATGGTTCAGGGGGAGCTTCTTCAAGCAACCTCTGATGTCTTTATGACAGAAGTTCTAGCTTCTCAAGCTTTTCTTAGGCCTCAATCTGAGGGGGAGAATTTGCCTCAGGAGATACTTGAAACTGCAAAACAATGACAGTCTTCCACTGCTAAGATGTTTCCCTCTGTTGATACTTTCATTGGTGAGCTTCGTGAAACCAAGTCTTCTTAGTCTGAAATTCAAAAGCAGGTGGAAAACCTCGAACAGATTATCATTAACAGCATGGCTGCTATAGAGAATATGATAGATCAGAAGCTGTCCAGCTTTGAAAAGAAGGTTGCTGTTCAGTTGCAGGGCCTAGCACAGAAGGTGGACAAACCAGAGAATTACATTGATCTATATGGCAGGATGTTCTGTTCTGAGGTAGCTAAAATGCCAACCTATACTCTCGTTCGAGATGACAAGCCAACTCAAGGCCTTCCTACCACTCAAGCAGTCAGGGATCATGCACTTCATGTGGGGACAGACTATGTCCAAGAGTCACCTATGGAGGCTAATAAAGAGCATGAAACTATACCATCCTCTTCTACTTAAAGATTTTCAGCACTAGTTTTTCATTTCTTGATTCTACTCTTACAACTTTCTGTACTAAATTTTTATTTATTATCCTTTGACAATTTTTTCCCATGTATTCTTCATTTTGTTGATGACAAAAAGGAGGAGATGAGTCTATTTATAGTACCTCAACAGCACATTCAAGGAATTTCTATTTCTATTAAATCAACAGTAAATTATGCAGGAATTTCTATTTCTATTTAAGATGTTTGCAGGTGCCACTCCTTTCTATTTAAGATGTTTGCAGGTGCCATTCCTGCGTTGAAATTCCTGGTGATCGGGTGATATTTCCATCCTTCTCATGTTATTTTTCAAAGATCTACCATTCAATATAATTCCCTATACACACTTGTTATTTCGAAAGCTTTGTCATCATCAAAAAGTGGGAGATTGTTGTGGAAAGTTTCCTTCTATTTTGATTCTGACAAAACTATGCACAGGATTTGTATAATGGTTGAAATGTTTATTGCAGAGAGAATGTGTAAGCAGAAGCTTGTATCGATCCATTTTTCTGTCTCTTAGACTCAAGGGAAGAGTAGCCATCAAGTGCTTCTGACGCGGTCAGATGGAAGTGCTTCTAACGAGTGCTTCTAACGAGATGGACCTTATTGAAGCTCAGGATTATCATTCTATTATACTCATTCAGATTTATAGAGTTCTTTCGTTCTGAAGACTGCTTTTGAAGACTGATCAGTTTCTACAATGATGAAGACCCATGAATTACAAGTTTCCGAACTATGCAAGTTTTATTATGAAAGTTTGTTATATTTGATTAACAAGATATTTTCTCTAATCAATCAAGGGAAAATCTACGATCGGATATTACCTTCCTAGAATATTCTTGGCAACTTATTTGAATCTACTCCACTTATGGAAACTGGAGATTTGGTTGTATGGGCGGCTAAATCAAAAGGGTTCAATTTCTACCTCAACGGTTATCATATCTTCTCAGATACAGTTTCGTTCAATCACGATTGATGACATCCAATCAAAGATTGAAGAGCGATCCTTTGGTCGTGTATCCAACGGCTAAGTTTAGAGGCTAAGGAGTATTAAAGAAGAACCATGGTGATCTACGAAGAAATAGAGAACAACAATCCAAAGTGCAAGAGTTATTCAAATTCACCAAAGTATTCTGAGTGCTCAAAATTTCATTCATTGTGAGGATTTTGTAAGAGAGAAACTCAGCATTCAATCGATTGTAATCTTCTTCGATTCATCATAGTGAAATCCAGCCAATCGGTTGTCATCGTGGGAAAGTGGACGTAGACCTAACAAGCTGAACCACTATAAACTCAGCGTGCACATTTCTCTTCTCTAAACCCTATCCTTGTGTTTAGTTTCTTTTCTTCCTGCACGCTGTTCATATTGTTCCTGATCCTAATAGTGTATTGAAATTTCTTTTAATTCCGCAAGAAATTTAAATTAGATTCAGAATCACCTATTCACCCCCTGTCTAGGTGATATTGCTAGATCCAACACCAAGGAGGTTGATAAAGAGCTCGGAGATTCTTCAAAATTGCCTCCACCTTCTTCTATTTAAAGTTTTTCAGCTCTAGTTTTGGTTCTAGATTCTTTTTGAAAAACTTCATACTCTATTATTATTCATTATCCATTGACATCTTTCTGCTATGAATTCGTCGTTTTGTTGAT
Organism: Rhodomyrtus psidioides; assembly: GCA_021437785.1. Classification (NCBI taxonomy): domain Eukaryota; kingdom Viridiplantae; phylum Streptophyta; class Magnoliopsida; order Myrtales; family Myrtaceae; genus Rhodomyrtus; species Rhodomyrtus psidioides. Next base: position 11,282,941 of record JAILYB010000007.1, on the reverse strand, counting down.
GACAAAAAGGAGGAGATGAGTCTCTCTACTTCTCTCTACTTCTCTACTTCAAACTGTTTGCAGGAATTTCTACTCTAAATTACTGCAAGATGTGCAGACAAGAATTTCTACTCTATATTATTGCAGGATGTGCAGGAATTGCTACTTTATAATATTGCAGGATGTAACTCCTATATTGCAATTCCAGATGATCTGGTGATATTTCTTCATTCTCATTTTATTAAAAGAGTCACCACTCAACATATTTGTTGATATTTTGAAAGCTTTGTCACCATCAAAAAAGGAGAGACTGTTGTGAAAATTCTCCTTTTTTGTTTTGATTCTGACAAAACTATCAACAGAATCTGTGTAATGTTTGAAATATTTTATTGCAGGAAGAATGTGTAAACGAAAGTTTGTATTGCTCCAATTCTGTCACTAAGACACGAGGGAAGAGTAGCCATATAGTTGCTTCTGACGTGGTCAGATGGAAGTGCTTCTGACGATGGTCAGATGAGAGTGCTTCTGAAGATGGTCAGATGGAGTGCTTCTGAAGACATTCAGATGGAGTTGCTTCTGAGGGTCAGATGCAACATGATCTCTTATTTGAATACTTCGTCTAAAGAGCTATATGCGGTGTCAGATGGACCTAATTGAAGCTCAAAATTACCATTCTAAAATATCTTCTCAGATTCAGAAAGTCCTCTTCTTCTGAAGACTGCTTCTGAGACTGGTCAGTTTCTGCAACAATGATTCTGAAGACCCACGAATGGCAAGTTTTCGAACAAGGCAAATGTTATTATGGAAGTTTGTGATATTTGATTGATAAGATATTCCTTCAAATCAATCAAGAGGAAATCTACGATTGGATATTACCTTCCAAGAATATATTTGGTACCTTATTTGAATCTACTCCACTTATGAAAACTGAAGATTTCGTTGTATGGGCGGCTAAATCAGAAGGGTTCAAATTCTACTTCAACGGTTATCATATCTTCTCAGATACAGTCTCGTTCAATCACAATTGATGACGTCCAATCAAAGATTAAAGAGCGATCCTTTGATTGTATATCCAACGGCTAGTTTGGAGGCAAATGAGTATAAAAGAAGAACCATGGTGATCTGCGAGGGATGTAGAACAAACAATCCAAAGTGCAAGAGTTGTTCAAATTCACCAAAGTATTCTGAGCATTCTAAATTCCTTTTATTGTGAGGATTTATAAGAGAAAGATCGAGTGTCCGATCAATTGTAACCTTCTTTGAATCATTATAGTGAAATCCAACCAATCGGCTGTCATCGTGGGAGAGTGGACGTAGGCCTAACAAGCCGAACCACTATAAACTCAACGTGCACACTTCTCTTCTCTAAACTCTATTTCTGTGTTTAGTTTTCTTGCACGTTGTTATACTTTTCCTGATTCTAATCGTACATTGAAATTGTTATAAATTACACATTAAATTTCAATTAGACTCGGATTCACCTATTCACCCCCCTCTAGGTGATATTGCTAGATCCAACACAACTTAGTAATACGAATCGAAATTCGGGGAGTACTGCGGGAGTGTCCAAGGAACCGATGGCAGCAAACAATCGTGCCCCTAATCCGAATGCACAAAATCCTCATGCCATGCCTCCAACCAATAAGTGCTACAAGTGTTACGAACTAGGCCATCGTTCTAGCGATTGTCCACGGCGGAGGATGGCTAATATTGTTGTGCACGATGGTGATGTATATGAAGATGAATGGGTGGATGAGGAAGAAGTAGATGATAAAGTGGGCGAGCAAGTTAACTGTGTCGTCCGACGTCTATTACTTGCCCCGCGGATAGAAGACACCCAACGGAATCAACTCTTTTGCCTCGATGTGCTATCAATGGCAAGGTGTGTGATGTCATCATTGATAGCGGGAGTTGCGAAAACATAGTATCAAAGGCCTTGGTGAATCACTTACAACTGAAGACAGAGCTGCATTCCACACCTTATACGATCGGGTGGATTCATAAAGGAGCAGAACTTAAGGTAACATAGTTATATCATCTACCTATTTCGATTGGAAAATCATATCAGGATATTATCACATGTGATGTTGTGGAGATGGATGCGTGTCATGTATTATTAGGGCGACCATGGCAATATGATGTTGATATCACTCATCGAGCTAGGGAGAATACTTATTCTTTCTTGTGGAAAAAAATTAAGATTACTTTGAAATCGAAGAGTAATACTCCCCAGATACTTTGAAAGAAGCAAGGCGCGAGTGTTATATTAAATGTCCGTAAACGTGAGGGAATGTATATGATTGCGGAGAAGGGAGATCAGCAAGCTGTTATTAGTATTCATGATGTTCTTAAACCTTTGCTGAAGGCATTTAGCGATGTAATGCCAGAAGACTTACCTGACGGATTACCTCCTTTGAGGGATATCCAGCATGAGATTGATTTTCTTCCAGGTGCCAATCTCCCTAATTTGCCGCATTATCGCATGAATCCGAAGGACAATCAGATTTTACAAGAGCAAGTGGGAGAGCTCCTCCGAAAGGGTTTCTTGCGCGAAAGCAAAAGTCCTTGTGTTGTTCCTACGCTTCTTACACCGAAAAAAAGTGGAAGTATGCGGATACGTATTGATAGCCGCACCATCAACTGGATTACAGTCAAGTATCGATTTCCAATTCCTCGACTTGACGATATGCTTGATAGACTTGTTGGGGTTGAGGGTCTTTACAAAGATCGGTCTACGTAGCGGATACCACCAAGTTCGCATCTGTCCTGGTGATGAGTGGAAGACGGCTTTTAAAACAAATGCATGTTTGTATGAATGGCTTGTTATGCTGTTTGGACTCACTAACACGCCTAGTACTTTCATGCGTTCGATGACTCAGGTTCTCAAACCTTTTATAGGCAAGTTTGTAGTGGTTTTCTTTGATGATATTCTCATATATAGTCTAGATGATCGGCAGCACATGAAGCATTTGAGGGATGTCTTATTGGCCTTGCAGTTGAACCAATTATTTATTAATCTGAAGAAGTGTAGTTTCATGACAGAACGACTAGTTTTCCTGGGTTTTGTTGTTAGAGCAGATGGTCTTCACATGGATGCTGAAAAGGTTGTTGCGATCTGCAATTGGCCAGTAGCCCAGACCGTTGGGGAGGCTCGTAGTTTTCATGGCCTTGCGACATTCTATTGACGCTTCATCAGAAATTTTATCACTATTATGGCCCCAATTACATATTGTCTAAAGAAAGGAAAGTTTCATTGGGGTGATGAAGCTGAAGCCAGTTTTAATTTTATCAAAGAAAAGCTTTTCACAGCGCTAGTATTGATGCTCCCCAGCTTTGAGAAAGTGTTCTAGCTGGACTACGTTGCTTCTGGTATAGGGATTGATGATGTTCTTTCCCAAGAAGGTGGCATTGCCTATTTTAGCAAAAAACTTAATGATGTTCGCAAGTGATGGTCTACGTATGAGCAGGAGTATTATGCTGTAGTACGATCTATTAAGTATTGGTAGCCTTATCTTTATCAGCATGAGTATGTTCTGTATACAGATCATCAGGCTCTTAAGTATATAAAGAGCCAAAAACATCTAAACATGATGCATGCACGATGGGTCTCCTTTTTGGAGCAATTTAACTTTGTGCTTCATCATAAGGCGGGACACTTGAATAAAGTCACGGATGCTCTTAGTCGACGTGCTGAAACATTAATGACCATGCGCAATGAAGCTATTAGCTTTGACCATCTTTGTTCTCTTTATGCTGACGATGATGATTTTGGTGACATATGAGAGAAGTGTTCTCAAATAGGTTGTAATGGGGATATGATCATTCAGGATAAGTTCTTGTTCTTTGGGAACAGATTATGCATTCCTCGCGGTTCTTTGTGAGAACAGCTCATTCGAGAACTTCATGGTGGTACCCTGGTGGACACTTGGGTCGTGATAAAATGGTAGCATTGGTTGAAGAGAGGTACTATTAGCCCCAACTGAAGAGGGATGTGGGGCGATTCGTCAATAAGTGTTACACTTGCCAGACTGCTAAGGGTCATTCTGAAAACACTGGCTTATATACTCCTCTGCCTATTCCTACTGGTCCATGGATAGATATTTGAATGGATTTTGTGTTGGGACTTCCCCGAACACAACGCAGCTTCGACTCTGTTTTTGTGATGGTTGACAGGTTTTCAAAGATGGCACACTTCATTCCTTGTAAGAAGACTTCGAATGCTTTCCATGTAGCGAGTTTATTCCATCGTGAAGTCGTCCGCTTGCATGGTGTGCCTAAGACGATCACCTCTGATCGTGACACCAAGTTTCTGAGCTATTTTTGGTGGACTTTATGGCGTTTATTTGGAACTGATTTACAGTACAACAGTTCTTTCCATCCTCAGACTGATGGTTAGACGGAAATCGTCAACCGTACCATGGCTGATATTGTTCGTTGTCTCTGAAGTAACATGCCTAAGTAGTGGGATCGATATATTGCTCATGTGAGTTCGCTTTCAACAACACCGTTAATCATTCAACTGGTAAATCTCCATTTGAAGTTATCTATGAGCGGACTCAACAGCATACCCTTGACTTGGTTCCTCTACAAAAAATTCTTGGCTATAATGTCGCGGCAGAAAATCTAGCGACGAAAATTATGGAAGTCTAAGCTGATGTGGCTCGACAACTTGGTGCTTCTAATTTGAAGTATAAGGATGAAGCTGACAAACGGCGTCGTTCCAAGGTTTTTCAAGAAGGCGATGAAGTGATGGTTTTCCTACGAAAGGAACAATTCCCTGTTGGCACCTATAACAAGCTGAAGCATAAGAAGGTTGGTCCTTGCCGCATTCTAAAGAATATCAATGACAATGCCTATGTTGTTGATCTTCCTGAAAATCTGAACATATCTCTGACCTTCAACGTAGCAGACTTATTAGAGTATCATTACCCTGAAACTCCTCTTTATCCCAATACTAACTCGAGGACGAGTTCTCTTGAAGAGGATGAGACTGATGTAAAACAGTTGACGCTTAATTATCCTGAAAATCATGATCATCGAAAATCGGGGAAATTTCATTGATTTGAGGTTAATGAGCTCGGATTGCACTCAAATTCGGCCGGTTAAAGCGAAACGACCTTCTGATCAAAACTCACTGCCTTTGCTTGTGAACTGCAATGGATTTTGGCATTTCAAGGTCGTTTAGATAGGTTTTCAGGAAGTTTTCTAATTTAGGCAATTTTGAATATTTAGATTAATTACAATATTTGGTTGGGATTCTCTTAGATTAGCTTAGATATGATTTTGATAAGCATATCTTTAGTAATTCTATTTCCTAAATGAGTCCTATCTCTATATATTGGACGTCCATCTTTGTAACGTTATCATTCAATCAAATTTCAGAATTACTTTGGAATTGTTTCCAATTATCGCTTCTCTTTTCGTCACATTACAACAAAGCTTATTTCACAGATGATATGGATATAGACTCACTAACTAAATTTCATTGCCCTTACCTATTTAAACGACATGTCATAGACTTAAAAGCATCATGGGATGCTGTTATGACATGTTAATTGATGGGCTAAGTAGCATCATGAGATGCTGTTGTTTAGTGGGAGCTTTTTTTTTCTAAAATAAAGTTTACATATGTGTTCTGTTACATTTAGTAACAGCTTTGATATGTAATGACTGTTTTACATTCAATAAAATATTTGTGAATGTATTGTCTTTATATATAATACATATCTAAGGAAAATCTCAAGGTATTGCGTAAACCTTGAGTGATGGCTAGGGTATTTATTTTTTAGCCACATACATATGTCTTTTTATACATTAAAGTTAACTATAAATATAAGACATGTGTTGGTTTTCTTGTGACACATAAAGTGAGAGAATGGTGACTAATCAGGAGGATAATATAAGGTTTCTCTATTGTTTGAGATGTTATCCTTTTGTCACACTATCATATTAAATCCATATAAGTAAAGTTAAGAGCATTTGTTACCATGGATGACTTTGTGTCTTATGATGCAATTACTGGCATGATTCAGTGCTTAAGATTTTATAGGATTAGATTGATTATTAAGAATTATCTCTAGACCAATATAAAGATGCGCATATACAATACAATTTCAATTAATATAGACCAAGTGAGAAAATGTTAGAATATATTTTAATATTATATGTGAGCTCTATTAATTATTATTGTAAATATTAATTGGTCTAATAAATAAAAAATACATACAGTTTCCTATTGAGTCTAATATGTGACTAGATAGTGTGGGCCAAGATAAACCTTATCTGTAATGAGGGGATATATTATTGTTGCACGAAAATTTCCCCTCGGTAAAGCCCAATTGATTTTCTTAGGATTCGGCCCAAGAGGTTGGAGCCCAAAAGGGTTGTAACGCGAAAAATTCCTTTTATCGAACGTTAGCAGTTTGTTAAGAAAAAAAGGGTTCCGGGCAAGTTTTGGACAGAGAGCGTCAAATACAAGATATCTTATTGATAGGAGCGTGTCTTTCGACAACTTTGTACAAGACTTCGACAAACCTCCTAGAGTTAGTTTCGATGAAACTTGTCGAATTGCTTCGACGAAATTGTAACCGAGATACAACACCGAAATCGAATCGACGATGCTGGATCTTACTGTAGGACACGATGTCGGAATTTAATCTACGACGTCGGACGGGTGGAAATGTAGGACAGAGCTCCGGAATTTAATCAACGGCATTGGACGGATGGATAGTGAGCCAATACAGCACCGAAATTTAATCGACGGTACTAGACTAAGCGAATAGAAGTTGGAATCTAATCAACGACACCTGACTCTGGATATGAAACACGTCGGAATTGAATCGACGACGGGAATCTGAAAGCTACAACTAGATTAAAACTAAGTTGAAAGATAAAGACTTGTTGTGTTGTGTATGTAGGGGGCTTGCTGTTGGATACCCGTTGCTATTTATAGGCGTCACCTTGTAACCGTCAATCATCTGCCGCCTTGGGCCCCAAGTACATTCTCTTCGATGATTAGGCATGTTCTGGTAACCGTCGAATCAGCTGTTGCCTTGGGCTCCAAGTACGCTTTCTTTCAATGACAGTTGTCGCCTCAGCCTTTTAAGCACGTTTTCCTTTGGTGATTTTAATGGATAAGGTTTTTTAACAATTTATGAGCCTTTCGCTGTGCTTGATGGGATTGCCGCCTAATCCTGTAACTGCGTTGATCGTGTCTTCTTTTGCGCGCCTTTTCCTTTGGTTTTTTTAGATAAATACCGCCAAAATCATCCTCTACACGTGGCGGATCTGCAGGTTGACTTTTATCTTGCTCGTATACATCTGACCGCAGCTAATCGTTCCTTCTCCATGCGTACATCACGTGACTCCTATGGTAATTTTAGGTGTTAACAGTTATGATCCCTATAAATAGAGCTCAAGTCTCTCCTCTAAATATTGATGTCCATATAACCTCACATAAAGAGTCATCAGAAGCAATACATGATGGGATGTCTCATTGAAGCTAGTGATAAAGGGGTACATAAAGGAGAAGCTCTTGAGTATCAGATTGTCGTAATTTCGCATCAAGAATGATGAATCCGAAACAAAGTTTGTCAATTCTTCTACTTTATGAAACTGTGATTCGCATATCTATATGTGATGATCTTGGGTCGCTATATAAGGATATTAATTGCAGCTTACACGATGTATTCGGCTTCTATGATAGATTTTACCATTATGTCTTGCTTTTTGGATGCCTATAAGGACATTTCGAAACCTAGTGTAGATGTTAAGCCAGTAGTACCCCTCCTTCCATAAGTTGAGTCTGTCCAGCCACTGTCGTGTAACCAAGCAGCTCTACGATTACACTTCGCCAATACCATATGCCATAATGTATTGCTCCTCACAAATCTATTGAGAAGAAGGTGGCACGAAAACCTGAGGCGTATTGATGCGAGTTGTAAATTGATTTAGCCTGAAGCGTAGTTACGCGGGCCTAGCCATTGGAACTGAAATTATCTGGAGATGAGGCTATATATATATATATATAATCGGAACTATTGTTCTAGTATGAAGCTTGGTCTTGATAACATGACTGTACTTGAGTTGTGATTGTATGATGCCAATCTTAATGCCTTTATTATGATGCATTGAGTGTTTTGTGTTGCTCTCTTGATGAGCTATTGCATGCTACTTCTTTTAAAAGTATCTGGAGATACTAATGGCCTGGTCTAGGTTTAGGGTTAGCTTGCTGAAATGTAATCTCACCCCTCGTGGGATTTGTTTTTCAGACCCTAAGCCTTGACTATGCCTCCCATAAGTTTTGGTACCCCGATGGATATGGACATCTTCATCGAGGAATTTTCAGTAGACCAGGATATAGTGTATATAAAGAAAGGGACAACTGTTTGGGTTGACGAAGGGGAACCATATTAGAAGCATCACCGCTATGAGTCTTGGTACCTTCGTGCTGGGGATACGACCACCGGACCTCTAAAGCCTTCCGAAGTACCTAGGGATGGTCTCACCTTGTTCCTGTTGAAGTCGAGAGAGATAGTTTTTGTAGTTGGGTCTAGGAATATCCCTGAGAAGACCCCGACCGTTGAGGAAGACGTAGAGGTGATAGAGTCATCTGCGTCTGAGGACGACGAGGAGGAAGATCCCATGGAGGGTGGTCCCAAGAGCTCTTATGAGTATGAGCCCGCCGAAGACGAAAGCGAAGTCGAAGACAGTGACGCCGACTAGTGGACTTAGGAGGCGTTAGATTTTTTGGTTGTCTTATTAGGTTAGAGGCTTTGTGGTGGGGCCTAGGTAGTTGTCTTTTGGATGTGGTCCTTGATCCCTTCGACCCTCAGTATGTGTTTTGTGTTTTGTTCCTAATCCTGGCCATTTGTAAAGAACTCATGGTGTTTTATGATATGTATAGCATATTGTTATCGTGAGTCATCGTTTGTATTTATGTATGGAGTTGATTACGTTTCCGCACGTCCATTTGTATTCATTCATTAGTCGTTAGCCGTTCAGATCCTGGGTTATCTTTTACCAAGAAAACGGCGTCGCGGAATGTGGCGCACTCGCAAAAGATCACGGGGCGTGACATACACCGTCCTCATAACCGACCCTTAATCTTTTTTCACCATTTTTCTATCTTGTTAACGATCGCACGTGGAAGCAATTAATTCTTTTATACAATTCGTTTAGCGAGGAAACTAGAGAAGACATTTCCATACCATACTATACTTCATTTCCTTATATAATATTTACATGGACTTTAGAAGCCTCTCTATCTCGTTTACTTCATAGGCTTGGGAGACTATTTTGGTAATTGAGTTGCCCTCAAAAAGGGGTACTTGGGTTTCCAAAAGCTTCTCCAAGCTAGTCGATCACCTAGGGTTTGTGCATCATCTATCTCCATGCTATTGCTTTCTTATCAAAAGGATTCTCCTCCACGACATCAGCACAAGCAATTTCTACGGACATAACTATACCAAAACGAGAAGATGGTGGACTTGCCATTACATACAAGTTTGAAAATTAAAGGGGTGAGATACAACTATCTCAGTAAGCGTATATCCAAACCAAACATAGGAAGCAAGCTGAAGGTACAACTCATAATGCAAGCAATCATATCATATACGTATCATTTCTGATTCCCTTTCATATACGCATAACATCTCCACTTTTCATATCATATTGCGCACTTTTCAAGGCCCTCTCACCCTTGCGAAATAGGCGCGTACACATATCTTATCATATCATTTTATGTGGATCCACCCTTTTTATATATACGTGAGGCCCTTTCATCCTTGCAAATGAGGCATATAACATATCATATCATATAATCTCACCACCATAGGTAGCAAGACCAAGGAGAACATGCATCACATATAGATTTTCAAGTAAGCATTAGAGTAGCTAAAGCTTTACGCCCTAGATAAGGGTTAGATATCATTTACAACATGTCGATGACCGCAAAATAAGAAGCTTGTCGATTGCTTGTGCTAGTGCTTGTCAATCTCTATTGAGATTCGATGATGGCGGTTCTTGAGTGCTTGGTGGCCAAATAAAGTGAGAGGGAGAGGGAGAGAGAGGGGCGAATTTGAGAGAGGAAGAGAAGGAGTGGTGGCCAAATTTTAGGGGGTTCATGCCTTTTATACAGTGCTATTTTTCCATTTAATTTATTTATTTATTTACTACTTATTCCCCAAGTCAAGCTTAGGTGTCATATGTTTGTCATTTTCCTTTCAATTATTGGCCTCTCACATAAACTCAAGGACCATAGTAATTTTGCCACATTGACGCTCTAGAGAATTCTTGTAGAATACTTGTCTTGTTTCCCAAGTTTCACTAATTTTGTCACATGTTTCTACACCTTGACTTGTTTTTCAATTTTTGCTCTATGTCATCTTTTCATTAGGCCACTTAAGACTTTTTAGGCTCTAGAAGCCTCTCTCTTCTCACGCCTACTTAAGGGGATTTTATGTCATTTTATTTATTTCTTCTTATTTCAATTAACATTAATTTTCTTTGTCTTTTCTAAATAATTTATTAATATAGAATATTTTAGATATGTCATTTAGTATTGCCACATGGCTAATCTAGAATATTTTAATACCTTAAGTTACTTTTTTTAATGTTATTTTGTCTTTTTGTGCTTGGCTTGTTCCCCAAGCCAATATTATATTTATTTCTTATTTTATTTTTGACTTGTTCCTCAAGTCGGTTTTGTCCTATATACTTTCCACGAGTCGCTTTCCTATTTCGACTTGCTCCCGAAGTCGATTTTATCTTATTTATTGGCTTGTTCTCCTAGCCATTCTTTTTCTAATGCTATTTTGTCCTTTTGTGCTAACTTGCTCTCCAAGCCCTTATTTTACATTTAATTTTTCTTAATAATTGAAAATATTCTAGATGCCACATGTCGTATTCTCAAATAATTTATTTGGCTATTCTATAATTGTATAATATTTAGGTCTTTATAATTGAATGCTTCTTTCTTTCTTTTTCTATGGTTCACGCCTACTATACATATATAGAAGGACTATTTTTATTTCATTTTACATTTAATATAGAGATTTAACATATAAAATTTGGGCATTTCTTGGCGCCGCCTAACCGAGAGGTCTCTAGGCTTTCATATTATATAGACGCCTAATATAGCTAACGCTAATGGCAATTTGGGCATTCTATTTATGTGGGTAAGGTCGTCTGACAGTCACCCTCTTATTCATTACTCCAAGACTTTAGAAGTGCTTCATATTAAGTTATTGAAATATCTAAGCGATTTCTCTATTTTAGGTGCCTAGTTAAACTAAAGGACGGACCATTCCTTTCTTGTAGAGCCATTTGGCTCATGGCCGAACACATCAAGAAGCATAGCCATGTTTGGCATGCTCAAGATCGTGTCTCGTTGCCTATCGGATCAAGAGCCACTTCATTTGTCTCAGTTCGAGGTTGGAACCACCCGTTCCTAAACCAAGGGCATAGCCGAACACTATCGAATTTATCTCTCATGACCATTTTAAATTGATGCAGGATTGGTTCATCTCAATCTGTAATCCTCCAGCAGCACATCACGTAGTCCAGGAGAGCTAATCCTTGACTAGTGTGTGGCTGGTACGGGGTTCTAATACAAATCGACCTTCGTCGAATTCACGGCTAGTTTGGTTGTCGACCTTTGTTAGCTTGAGAATCGTTCCATGGTTTCGTCCCTGGTCAACTTTAGGGTGATCATGTGGTCGTCTGCAACTTAAAGAGGTCAATTATAAGCGATCCATGCTCGATTTAAGAGATCCACACAGTCGATCATCAATCGATCACATAGCCGATTGATATACTAAGCCATGACTCATATCGATGGCGATCTTTCTGCTTTAGTGGCTCATCTCGACCCTTTGGCTACTATATGTAATTAGTCCGAACCCTAAGCTTAATCTGGCCCTAAATTTTGGGATATCACATACATTATGCCTTGAGATTTTTAATTAGATACATATATTTTTCTTAATAACTGTACATTCATAAACACTTTATTGAATGTAAAATGGTCGATACATGCCTAAATGTTACAAAGTGTAACACAAACATAGATATAAATTTTATTAGAGCAAACACAAAATTCTCCCACTAAACAACAACATCCCTCAATACTTATAAGCCAACAAATAACATGTCGTAACAACATTTCATGATGCTTCTAAGCCCATGCCAATCACATGTCACTCAAATACATAAGGTCGAAGACCTTTGCTTACAACCATATCGTTCGTGGAAATATGGTCTATTGTAGTGTCACCATTCTTAACTGTTATTTATGGTTAAAAACTTGACTGCCATATGCTTATACCCTTTGAGACCTTTTTTGTAGTTAATAAACAACATTGCAAATTTACTGTCTTAATACAACTATATGGGCTTATCAACAAAGTCGAATACAGTCAACCCTCCTAATTAGGTTTCGCAGGAAAATAGCCTGAGTAGCAGTCGAAAAGCATGCTATAAACTCTGCTTGCTAGATAAGGGATGACATAGATTTCTATTTCTCACTTGTCCATAAAACTACGTTAACAATATATCTATATATCTAATTGTTAACTTCATGTCATCCTGACAGCTAGTAAAGTCTGAATCCGAATATGTTACTACCTGTAGTTCTTGAATATGTTTGTAAATCAACCTATAATTATTTTTTATTTAAGTACCTCAAACTTTCTTGGCAGCAATCTAGTGATTGTATCATAAATTTGACTGAAATCTGCCTAGAAGTATCGTTGCTTAAGCAACACCTAGTCTGATGCAAACTTGAGCATACATGATGCTTCCAAGTACACCAGCATATGGTATAATCTTCATAAAGTCTTTTTCAATATCTGTATAAGGACACTATAACTGATTCAGTTAATCACCCTTAAAGATAGGAACAACTCCTGGCTTGCAATGTTGCATACTGAGTCTTTCCAAAATATACTTAAATCCATTACAATTGTGTCAATTCAATTCTAAATTTTTTTTTTCTAATTTAGTCCTAACATTTTAGCATTTGTACCAATTCAGTCTATCAATCAATTTTGATAAAAACTTGCTGACGTGACGCGACCAGCGCTGACGTGATAAATTTTCAGTAATATTTTATCTAATTTTTATTTATTATTTTATTATTTTTTACTGTCTTTTTTTTTGTTAGGGCTAGCAAGAGGCCACTGGCCACTAAGTGAAGGCCTAGGAGCCCTCGCCGGTCGCTAGCGATGGTCGCAACCCTTGCTAGCCGTTGGGCAAGGGATCGCAGCCCTCGCCAGTGGCCTCCTGCCTACCCTAACAAAAAAGAAAGACATGAATAATTTACTAAACAATGAAATATTACTAAAATGTCCACTTTAGAGTTGGTCGCGCCATGTTAGTAATTTCTAACTAAAATTGATCGGATAAATTGAATTGGCACAAATGCAAAATGCTTAGAACTAAAATTGTCCACTTTAGAGTTTTTCCTCCCGTTTGGGAGTTTTTCTCTTTCGATTTAGTCTAGATTTGAAAGTTTCTCTCTCCCCTTTCGAGGAGACTTCTATCCTTTTTTAGTGTTATGTTTTTCAGGGTTCGCTTTTCTTGGATTTCGTTGGTGGGCAAGTTTAGTTTTGAAGAAAATCAGAGGAGTTTCGTGAACATTTGCTCTCATAGGTGCTCGATATATGCTCGTTCAACCTTTTTACTTTGCTCGGTGATAGTGTTGTGGAAGCCAGATATAAGCACGCATCGCCGAAAGGAAAAGCCGTAGCGTTAGATGGAATTCTCGATATGTGCTCATTACTGAAAACGGATTCGGTGATTGGTCGTCGATTTTTGTGTGAAGAAGTTATAGGTATGTTTTTTGAGAGTGTGATCTATAGCGATGTTTTGATGATTTCTCTTATTATCTAGAACTTGTTCTGTTTTGTAGTTGTCTGGGATTTATCTGGGTTTGAAGTCATGCCCTTTAAACTCAGGTATTTGTTATTTTGACAAAAAAAAATGGTAAAGGAAAGAGTATTTATCACTCAATTAGCATTATTGTCCTTTTGCAAGTCTAGGAGTAGCTGCACACAGCAAAGTAAGAAAAAAAAAATGCAGAGAGTCTAGTCTCTGGCACTATCTAGGGAGACGTCCAAGTCACCCCGGGCCAATCCTTGGAATTTGCGGAAACAGCCCAACAAAAGTCTTTTTCAGGGCACTGGGTCCGCAATTACCAATATGGGAAGTGCCATCAGGATGACACTTGGTCGGACTGGGATCTCTAAACTTTGTACTCATCTTGAAAAAAATCAAAGAAAATAATTAGAAAATTTGCCAGAAGTGCCTTCTCTTTTTGCCTTATTTCATGTTTTTTTTTTCTTTGGGTCGAGTCTTATTTCATGTTACGATGCAGGTCATCTGGGGATTTTTCCTCTTAACAAGGGACGAGTGTGTGAATACGAAGTTGAATTATAAAGTATTATCAATATTTTACAAAATAATGGAAATGTTATAGAGAATCCACGTATCATATATATATTCAAAATGCGTCTATCAAAAAATTTAGATTTAATCAATTCAGACACATTGTAATCATTATTGGTAGAATTGAGCAATTATTATTGGCAAAATTATAATTACCAATCAATGAATTAAGTTGCCCTTCCTTGCTTATCACATTAAGTGATGTATAGGCCTAAATCCCCAAGTTTTACATGTTTTGAGATTTTCCCGGCTAATATTATGATTGGACCGGCCCCGGTCCAACCATGGAGCACTAAAGTTTTCGCAAAGCTGCAGCCTAACTCGTTCATTCATCGCTCTTTAACCTCGAAAAGTAATTTGTCTTCCTCCGTATTCGATCAATCAATCGCATCTTCTCGACTCCCGCCATTCTCGGATGCTAAAGAAACAAAGCGTCGTGGAATTCTTCGGAACCGGATTTGGACAGTCCTCGATGCCCATGTATGAACTCTCTCTCCTAAGTTGAAGCAGATTGTCAAGTCACGGTGGATGGTGACCATCCACAGCTTTAGAAGCCTAGATAGACAAGAAACTAGGAAAGATGGAATTGAATGACTCCTCACGTATGAGCCCTAACCTGCCACATCTCCTCCTACTGTCCCCGAACACAAATCTCTCGTAGTGGTATGGGTTGGCCCCATACAATAAAGGGCCGAAACTGCAAAAACCCCCTTAAATAAACAGACCACAAACCTTACGTCTCGATCTCCCCGTGTCCCTCGTGTTCGTCGCGCAACCACCCATTACTCCTGAACCGATCCACATTCCGAGGCACTTTCAGGACAGACCCTTCACGAGAAATTTTCGCGAGATGGGTCTAGCTTGTTCTGGGGTTTTCACAGGATGAAACAAGTCAGGCGTCTAGAGTTACCTGTATCGTCGCTCTCTGTATGTTCCTGTTTGCATTTAAGGTTGTACTCGCGTGGCCCCTCTAAGACGTGATTCGGATTCTTGCGAACGAGTTTAGAGAAGTCATGAATTCAGTCCACAAAAAGAGTATAACACGGATGCGTGCATGTCATTAAGCGAGGCCATATTGCTAGCTAGCGACCTCCTCTACTTTGACAGAGACCTTCAGATAAGTCTACGGAGACAAAAACAAAGAAGACCTAAAAAAAAATTACGGCCGATGCAATAGGGTTCAAGGTGAGAAAAAATGGGAAAAGTTTCACTTTTCTCGCTTGTAGTTCGTGAACTTAAATTTCAATTCGCTCAATTGAATTTTCTGAATCGAATTGCAAGTTGCGGCGGGTAGTTCTTCGAAAATAACGAGAATATCGTGACGTAAATCCCCCTAGTGGCCGGGGGCAACCCGCAACTTTAGCCAATTATCAATCCATTGATCTCTTCGGTATGTTTGCCAACTATCGATGCACAATTGCTTAACGCAGTTCGACATTTAGACCCGGGGATTGCTGCTTTTAATTGCCGGCTACCGCCAGTTTCTACTCCAAGAACAAATTTAAATGAGACCTGAGGAGGAAGAGTACATTCCTAGACATGAAGTTCAATCACTTGAGAGCATCCCCAGATGTTCTTTGATAGAAAGGTATTCCTCATCCTTAAGTTATAGTTCAAGTGTTTGGGATTTCAATTCAACAGGCGTAGGACCAATGCCACTCATTAGAAGCAACCACGCCTAATTTGTAGAAGGCCATGAAATTGTGTGTGTATAGAGACAAACTGTCGAAGACTATGACCACATACTTTGAGCTTGAGGCACTAAGGTTGCGTATGGTAACGTTTCTATTCTTTGGAGCCTTTTTTTGAACAGAAACATTTTTTTTGTGTTTCTGTTCCCGGTTACGATTTTTGGGAAAAAAAGCGTTCGGAAATTAAAAAAAAAAAACACTTTTTTCCGCCGGTGATCGGCGGTGGCGGTGGCGGGCGGCGACCGGCGGGTGGTGGCCGCGTCGGCGGCGATGGGTGGTGGTTCCAAAAGTGTTCCAAAACTCATAAGCAAGTTTTTTTTTTGTTTCTTCAAAAGTGTTCCCTAGCACAAAAGTATTCCGCGGAACACTTTTGGAACATTTTTTAACCATACACGTTTCTGTTCCAAAAGTGTTCCCGAACACTTTTGGAACAAAAACAGTTTCCCTAGAGAGTTATCATACGCAACCTAAATTCCTTTCGAGAGGCCCCCCAAATCATCATTGAGACTTGTATATTGAATGGCAGATACGTTTGTGTTTTCCTTGTAGCAAAACAAATTTCAGATGTGACGAAATTCCGTTCTCAATCAATTCATCTCCATCATCAATTATAATTACCTTATTATCATTGTGCCAATTCAATCCTATTTTTTTGTTAATTGAATCCTAAGCCTTTTACATTTGTGTCAATTTGATCCATCCAGATAACTTTGACCGACCGAAGGTGACGTGAACAATTTTTAATATTATTTTTATTTTTATTTTTATTTTTATTTTTATTTTCTTTTTCTCTCTTGTTTTTTCTAATCCTTCTTCTTCTAGCCGGTTGCCAGATCGGCGATCGGTTAGAGGTGAGGGATGGCGAGACCTCAGCCTCGCCATGGCTAGGCAAGGCCTAGCCTCACAATGGCTGGGTGAGCTCGACCAGCAACGACGAGGCTCTGCAAGACAAGGTCGAGCTCAGCCTCGCCCATCAACGATGAGGGAGGCTGACCTTGACCCTGTCGGCCCTCGCCTGTGGCCAAAGGTCAATCCAGTGACCAGTTGGAGGAAGAAGGAGAAGAAGAAAAAAGAGAGAGAAAAAAATAAAAAGTTAGCCGGATACATTGGATTGGAACAAATGCAAAAAATTTACGACTTAATTGGAAAAGAAAAGTTCATGACGGAATTTACATGAGTACAATAGGTTTATGACTTTTTTTTAGTAATTTTTCCTCTTTATTCTTTACCTGTGTGAAATACGTAAGTAAATAACTGTACTTAAGGAGAAGATTGTAATGTTAGGAATTTACTATAGTCATGCATAGCCTCAAGAGCAAATTTGACGTTCTTCACGAGGATGCGTCTGAATAAGCATAGACATTAGATATACAGATACTCCCCACTCCTGATCTTCATCATCTCTAGCTCTAACTGGCCAATCAAACACTAGTAGGTAAGTTGGTGGGGGGGATTCCAGCAGCAAAATGAATTGCGAGACCCCTTGGCATGTGGCCCAATAATGACAACCACTTAACCACCAACCAGAGCGAAATCACATTACCTGATCATCTTTGTCCTCCATCTCCACCACAGAAGAGTTTAATAATCAATTGATTCCGGAAGGAACCAGGTTCTTATCCTCCTTTTGTCCAGGAATGCTGATTCATGTGACCCTTTTTGTATGAGTTTAAAAATGGCAAGTCCCTGGAACCAATCTCCATGAGGCTGACCACACCACTCACTAATCATGCACTCGAGAAAACAATTTTGGTTTAGGCCCGTCATCATTGGTTTCTGTCGCTATAGGGAAGATTTTTAGGCCCTAGCTCTAGGACCTACCTTAGGGGAAGAGGATGGAATGTTTCATTCTTGGTTCTTAATTGCCTTCGGAATCTGAGATCAATCTTAAACCAGAGGGATAATTTTTTTTTTTGTGGTATGCTCTTACGTTACAGAATTCAAGTTGGCAACTTCCTTCTTTCGGGGAGTTTTCTTTGTTGGTTACATGCTATTTGCAATTCTTCGTTTATGCTTTTTCTTTTTCGCCTGTAGACAGCGTATTCTCTATCATAAATCCATAAGTTTATCAGACCATGTATCCAGAGGAGGCGCAACGACATACCCAAAACCCTAAAAGCTAGAAACAGAAAGATCAATTACCCAAATTGTAAAGTTACAACTTGTTTTTAGTTGAAAAGATGTATTTCCTTTCTAAAATTTCGAAAAAGTTCATAGGATTTTGATGTGTATAAAGCGGTGAGAGAGTACGGGTTCTATCTCTTTTATCCCACAAAAATCTCAAAGTCGAAAGCTTTTTTGCACCTAATCTTGACTCCGCAGCACTGCGAGAACACTATATGAAAATCTGCATCATGTGGTCAAGCACTTCACTAATTTCCTTTACTTGATTCACACACACACAAAAAAAGGTGTAATAAATTAGACAAAAGCTTCGGACTCATCTACAAATGCAAGATTATGCTAGAGTGACTAACATAATCATGATCCCCTTTGAAAGTCCAAGAGATTTGTTTGTGGATCCATCATGTGGGCATGTCTCAAAAATCATGTGCAAGTTGGTCCTTTCCTTAGGATTTGTTAAACCCTAGATAATTTTTTTAATTGAAAGACGGTCAATGATAATTAATCTAAGTGAGTGGGGGGTGGCATACCATTTTTGATCAATGTGTTGCGGTCCCTTTACTGGACACCCTCACCTTTCAAGCATCGTGACTTCAGGGCCTTTCTAGGGTTTACGTTGTTGGAAGACCTCTATTTAATTAAAGGAATTTGCATTGTTTTGCTGAAGAAATATCACTTTGCTTACAGTGTGCTTAAAAGCCCTAGGCGAAGCCAAGAAGTGGGAAATTACTAACTGCTCATATCGACATGGAATTCGGATTATTTTCCATCTACGGAGGGAAAAAACAAATTAAATATCATCTTGATAACTCCTAAAAAATTTTGGCGTATGCGTACTGCCCGATTCTTTCAAGTCTAAGCATGATTAGATCTCATGGTCTAGCATCATATCTAAGACAAACGAATTGGAATATCCAAATGGAAACATACCAATGACTTAGGGTTTTGATTTATGCAATGATATTATTTGCCCAAATTTTCAATTCCGCTTCAAGTCAAGCGGGGAGACAGGGTTAGGTGTTGACAGTACCATTCGAAGCATACAGATTTCATTTAAATATTATCATACTTTATAAACTTGTTAGATGATTAAGCGTGGTCAAAGGCAGGTGCATGTGTTTCTTTAACCAAGCAAAAGGGAATACAATGAAACGGGTTATTCTTATATTGGTAATTTTAATAATTTTTTCGCCTCTATTTAATTTTTTAAAATAAGCTCCGAATTTATTATTTGGAGGTGGGAACATGTTGTTTATATGAGTAGGCTAAGTTTAAGCATCATGTCGACCGTGTATTAGGATTCTCAAGCAATAACATGTTACTTGAAGGGTGTGCGGGGTACTTGGGACATAGGTTACTCCTAGATAATGTCAAATCTTTATTTTATTTTCCCAGTAAAACGGTCCTGTTCCAAATTTTTTTAAAACAATAAAAAAGAAAGATATACAGGTCATGTTCTCCTAGTAGCTTGACACGTGGATTCTTATTTACAGTGACCATGTGGAAAAGTTTTATCATAATTAGCATGAATATGTTTTTCAGTACGTTGTCCACAGTCGAAACACTGTCCATCTTCTTGCCCCTTTTAAATACCATTATACCATTATTGCCTCCTAACAATTTTAAATATTTTTCAAATTAAATAACCCCCTTATTTATTTCCCTTTTTCCCTAAAGTGTGCATTGTTTCTCAAACTCCTTAATATTCTACTGTTAACTCTTATATACATATTGATAGTATAGTATGACAAAATGATCCAATAGGTAAGGGTGTTGGAACTCAACCAAAAATTAAACCGTACTAAACCAAACAAAAATTCCGTACATTTTCCGCTCTGTTCGGTTCTCATTTCGGATAATAGAAAAAAGCACTTTTTTATCAGTTTAGTTTTGTTAACTTAACCGAACTATTCAAATACTTACTTACAGTTTAGTTACACTTCTCAAACTCAAAGACGCAAAACCCTAAATTGAATAGCTCTCCAGTCTCCACTATATCTCGCTCTCTCTCTCTCTCTCTCTCTCTCTCTCTCTCTCTCTCTCTCTCTCTCTCTCGCGTGTTCGGGCACACTTCTGGTGCAAGACTATCTCAGTTTCGTCCATCTCTCCTCCTCCAATCAGTCTTGGTCCATGACTCTTGCATCTCTCTCGGCTTCATCCATCTCGTGGGGATTCTCCAGCTTCATCCGATCTTTGTGGGTCTCCGAAGCTACTATTGTGGCCACTAATCTCTACTGTTGTGGGATTCTCGGCTTCGTCCATTTAGTTCTTGGCGCTTTTCTAGGGTTTTAGCAAATGCCTTCCTGCTCGTTGGTGGGGATCACCGGTTAGTAAAAGCTAGTTAAAATGAGGAACTAGTCAAGTAATACTAAATCCAAATACACTAATCATTCATCGAACAAAGGATAATGAGAAATTTTTCATACCAATTGTCGAATTGATAAGATTATTGTCAAGAATATTCATTTATCAAAATTTACAGTTCAATTTGTCAAATAATTTGAAGGTGATTTCATTTTTAACATGATTTCTTGTCTATAGTTTGATGTACTAGTAATCTGTAAGTTTACTTTTGTTTCACAAATTGAGGATTGTTTGTCTTATCCTCAATGAATACATGGTTATATCACAAATAATATACCCTTTTTCTTTTGTAGTAGTTTATCGAAAATTTGAAAAAAAAAATCCTAGTATACCTTATCATCATAAAATATATATATATATATATTTTTGTTGTTCTGGTCGTCATGTGAAGCCCCATTTGCTGACTATATATTATGTGATATGTGGCTTTTCAATTCTTGGCAATTAAACGCATGGCATCCAAGAAGTACTGCAGTAGTGACAAACAAATTGATTTGACCAGTCCTTAGGCCGACAGGGGAAAAGTTGCTCGAGCTATTTACACTGTCAAGTAGTCATGAACCATCGGTAATTTTCCACGGCCGTCGTAAAATCCACCGATGCACGATTGTCTAGAGAATGGCAAAACCATCTAATAATTTTTATTTTTTATAATAATAAAAAAATAAGATTTCTTAAGTCAACCAAACCGGATTTGTATTTGTATTCATCTTTTTGTTTCTAGTCTTAATAAAGTAATTTAACAATATTCATAAAGTCGTTTATTCTTTAAATCGTATTGAACTCATCGTTCTTGAAACCCTTCGTATAGGTATGATTAGTCACGTTAGGGCATTGTATTTGAATATACAAAGTTAAATTATGAATTTCAATACTTTCAAGTTTAAAACAAAAAGATTAATAAGTTTTAACCCTAATTTCAAAATTCACGCCACCATATGCCATTCAATTTCGTCATGAAAAGAAATGAATTTATACTTTCTCAACTTTCAAGTTTTGAAAAACAGTTTTAAAGAATCAAAATCAATTTTAGAGCAAAATCCAGAACAAAAAAAAGTTGATTTTGGAAAAAAAAAATACTTTTGAGAATTACAAAACAGAATGAAGTCTCACATCTCTTACTTTTCCCTTTCATTTCTCTCATCACTTTTTCCTCAACCTAACAAAAATAAAAATAAAAAATTACAAAAAAAAATTGGATTTTTTTTAAATCGCAAAAAATTTAGAAAATCCTTAAAAATAGAATAAGTTTAAATTAGATTAGTTCGACCTCATTTTCATAAATTTGGGTCTAAATTTCCTAGATTTCATAATTTAAACTCTTTTGCAAAAAAATATAGCAGAAGATGAGGACATCAAACATGCGAATGATAACATATATACTCGTAGCCATGCGTCACAAAATGTGACTATCTATATGTGGAGCTGGAGTCAAACACCCACTTGAATTTAGGATAGAAGCTGCAAAATGATAGTGAAGGAATTGTATTTCGTATCAAGGGGGATAATTTGATTTTTTTTTTTGTCAGTAGATAATTTGGTTATTCGGCTGCTGTGTTTGTATGTATTTTCGACAAAGTAGCATTAAAGAAAAAATGAGTTCGTAATATGGAAACTATCTCATGCTTCAATCGAACTTCAAATATCATATATTAAAGTTTGTGTTTCATTTATGACATGCTAAAAAAAAATAATGCATTTTAAATTATTTTATTGTGCGTTAGAAATTTTTACAAAGTAACTACATAGTTATTTGACTTAAATGAAAAAAAAAAATTAGGAAGAGAAACATTTTTTTTTGAAAATATGAATTTTGTGCAGTTATCAAACGCGTTTCTATTCTCTAAAATTCATTCAAGAATAGAATAAAAAAAAATTCATTTAACTAGAATCAATTTTCCGTAACAAAATAGTGACCATGCGCGGCTTTAATTAACGTTGGAACGAGCGTTCAAAGAGTAAGTTGGGATTTTTAGTCATGGTGAGGGAGAGGTACAACTTGTACTAAGACAGGCTCTGAAAAAGAAAGAGGCCACCTCGGAAATAACAAATAAAGGCTCATCTGTCTGACTTTGCATTTAACCCGCTTCTGACCATCTACGACTTCACGTTCCTCGCGAGAATAAAGTATCACATCATCGCAAATCGATACAAAAAAAAAAAAAAATCGGATTTTATTTAGAATAATTTATCGGAGACAAATTCTGGGGGAAAAACACTCCACTGCCACCGGCAACCGGCAAAGCGCCGCGACCAATCCCGAAGCAGACAACATAGTCAACCGGGAGTACATGAGGTGGGGGTTGTTGGGGAGGGGGGAAAGAAGAAGGTGGGGCCCGCCTCACGAGGTTAGCGCAAAAACCGGTGTGAAATTATTTGACACTAATTACCTCTCTCTCTGAAAAGTCCCTTCTTTACCGTGACGTTTTGTGATGAGACACAACCCCCCGGTCAGTAACTTTCGAGGCGGAAAAAGAGACGGAGTTGACTGACGCCGTCCCATCCTGGGAGGGCGCCGTTCCCCGTGCGGCGAACCGCCTGCCTGGGGTAACGGCGTTAACAAATCATCGATCCGAAGGAAGGATGGGGGGGCTGACATCACGTGACCGTGTGTTAGTAATTTGACTTTGATCCAGTATTTTGTTGGTTTTTGTGAAATCGACCCTGACCTTAAAAGCAAAACCTTTTTTTTTTTTTATTTCCTGGCCAGCTGCAAGAGCCCTCCCTTTGACAGTGAAAGGACTGCGACGGTGCACGACTGCGCGTAGGGTAGCATCAATGTCGGTCTTAGTTTCAGAGACGAATTACATTTCCTTTTTTTTTTCCTCCTTTTTGATTCTTTATCTTTTCTTGATCAATAATAGATCAGTTTTTATATTTTAATTTTTGAAAAAGGAACGTGGTTTATTTCCTTAAAAAGTAACTATTTGATGTCCGATACAATATGAACGGTAGGCTTTTAGTATGTATGGTTGACTCCTTGCTATGTGATTTACGAGTAAAATGGTGGGAAGAAGAGGCGACCAGCGTTGGCGGTCCCTCTAGAGGTTATCATACGATGCTGCTGCTCATTTTGAGCGAGCCCGTCAACTTCGACTCGCCACGATGCTAGTGGGAGCTGAGGGGGACAAGGATATCTCACGCGCACGGCTCCAATGAACATACGCCCGCACAGTTGGTGGATTCAGACCAGTGACCAGAATAGGAGGCTCTCAAACCAATTGGGAGTAAATCCCACACCTGTAGGCTAACCACTGCGGTAGTTATGTAATATTTTGTTATAACCGAAGTAATAGAATCGATTTGTTATTGGTAGATGTATATACGAGTGAATGTTAAAAAAACAACTTAGATGTGAAAACGAAAAATGACAGTGGAAGCACAACCAAAGGACAAGAATTACTATTTTTTGCAAATCATAGGAAAGATCCCAAAGACCAAAAAGCTTGAAAGTTTCACATTGTTTCGCATCTTGTTCTTCTTCTTCTTCTTCTTTTTCGAAAAGATTAGTGTTTGAACAGGGTCGAATTTACCTCCCTTGCTGTTGGAATGTTCGATTTAAGATGTCAACAAAACATCAAATGCCCACCGGATGAACCTGCTAAGAAAAAGGAAAAAAGAAAGAAAGAAAAAGGGAAATGATGAAAATGTCATTAGTCAAGCCATTCTTTGAAACGATGAAGGCGCTTCAAGCCTTTATCCAATACAAGGTGTAATTTATGTCATTCTTTGAGAAAATGAAAGCACTTTAGGCCTTTATTTGAAAATTTTCTAAGCAATATACAACGGCATCAATTGAATCCTTCTTTTCTTTCAAGTCGTATTTTGTATTACGATATTTCTCTTTCCTAATCATAAATAAAATAAAAAAAAAAAACAAATACACACGGAGGCATACACGCTTATAGCCTAGATTCAATATGCACTCAACACTAATGTAACTTATCGCGTGATGGCATAATATTCTACAATATGTTAGCGTGATGAGTATGTCTGTTGTCTCTATTAACTTTAAAGCCCTCGAAATTATTGTTCTAGCTGTCCCTACTTAATTATATTGTGACCTGCATAATTTCTTTCTTTAAATTGAGATGAATAACTTGAAAATAAATTTAACATGTTATTAAATTGATAAGTGGGTTCGACCAAAACAAAAAAATTGATAAGTGGTAAAAGAAAAGAAATAAGGATTAAGCTAGTTCAACAATAAAAGTACAAGATCATATTAGGTGGAGAAATCCCAAAAAGAGTTGCACTAAAGTTAAAAGTTTCGATCTCTCACCACCTAACCTGAAATTCTAGATCTCCCATTGGTCATTTTCAATTGATTGAACGTTCTTAGCCAAGGGTGGATCTACATCATGAATTCCTGAGGCGGTCGCCGGAAAGAAGATTTAATAAAGTAAGAAACTTTAGGGAATTTACTTATCTATTTTTGTGCTTCAGTCCTCGATGGTCTTGTCATCTCTATACATCACTCTTTTAAAATTCTTACACCCACATTGAGAAGAAATGAGGTTTGTTTCCTCTTTCAAACACAAGCTTTAAATTAACTTTATGAAGCTTACACTAACGAAAAATTTCAAACAAAATAGAGAGATTCCTAATTGGTTCATTTCAAAATGCATGCATTTGTTACGTTATCCCCTCAAGAGGAAATGTTGTTAAGAACGAGAGATTGGGCATGGTCGGATATAAATTGAGTTCGAATCGGATCGAGTAGGACGCATGTTCGCCAAAATCATATTACATGAAAATGGGTCAATAGGGACCAATTGAGGTTGAAATTATTTTTGACCCACCCAAATCCTATCCGACCTACTTGTTTGACAAGTTTAATTGTGGCACAAAACGCCTATATATCATATGGTTTCATATATTAAAAATGATTTCCAAAGGAACTTTTATTTTTGTTTGTAATTCTGAGTTGTTAAGCATTAGCTTTTGTGAAAAGCGCACTTTGCCAAATAATGAACTCGCTTGTGAAGCAATGATACTTGTCCCGGAAAATAATTATTGATAATACAAGTTCTTTTTTGCGGTTTCTTAGTTAATCATTATGATGTCCCCAAATTGGGTAACCTAATCATCCAAATTAAACTTCGATGCAAGAAATTTATTCCCTCAAAGTCCCACTAGAAAGACAGGACAAAAAAAACACTTGATACATGCATAATCGAAACCCAGAAAATTGGGTATGGACCGGCAATGACTGGGCCGCCACATCATCGATTTTCTACGAAAGTTGGCCAGGAGGATTACATTAAAATTCCGTACAAAAATTTAGAATTGAAATGACAAAAAATTAAAATATTTAGAATTAAATTAACATTGGTATAATATATTTACAACTGCAGTTAGAAACCTTTTTATCTCCTTCCTTTTCATTACACAAGTCATCCCATATTAACTACACCACGTGGCCCACTTAGATAGATTACAAAAGGGCACAATCATATCAATAAAAGAAAGTTTTTGGCATTGATTTCATCTCAAAGTGAATAACTACAGCTGAATGCAATTATGCGACCCTTTTCATTGGCCCACTAGCGCGGGCAATAATTGCCCGACCTATTGAATTTCAAAGATAGGTGCTGAGCAGTGAGCACCCTTCTGTTGTTGTACATTGAATAATTGAATTGCTAGGAATCTAAAAGAGGACCCCCCCCCCCCCCCCCCCCAAAAAAAAAAAAAAAAAAACATGAACACCCATCACAAATTGCGACCATCTTCGAATGTCAAAATCTAGATAGTGGACATTTACGAGTGCGAAATTAGGGTTTCTAAGAAAATGTTGACATGGGTTTAGAGTTAATCCGTGATCAATCTCGACTTTGAAGGTGCCTATGGAGTGTCAACCATAGGGACGGATTTAGATGACAATTTCTATCTGGCAGCTCATGGAGGACAATGGAAGTGGTTCCGATCAAGAGTCAAAGTTTGAAGAATAAGGTGGCTCGAGAAGAGTAGGTGGGAATAACAACTCAAAAAAGAGTGAGCTTTGGTTGTGGTCGTTTTTCCTTCTTTTCGTTTGGTTTTGATTTGGTTGTTGTTTTGGTTTTGGTTTTGGTTTTGGTTTTGTGTACGTGTGTCTTTTGTCAATGGAATTCGTGTGTGTACGTGTGTCTTTTGTGTCACATTATTACAGAATATTGGCCACCTGATGGATATGAGACAAATGGTCCGTGAATTTTGATTCAATGTATAATATGGTCCATGGACTTCTTTTAATTTTTTTAAATGCGATTTTTGAACTTTTGATACATGATCAATTTAATTCTCGCAATGTTTAATGTTGCTCCTGATATTGAATTAATGGAAGGTCAGTGTTGGACATTTACATATAATTCAGGAGCAAAATTGAACATGTACCAAATGTCCATAGATCACTTTAAACAAATTAAAAGTGTAAGGACCCCATTGCACGTTGGTTTGAAATTCACTGACCATTGATGTCATTATCCCATATGTAGAACGTATTTATTTATTTATGTACTTTTCGTTTCTTTCGAAATGAAATTTCATCGTGTTAAAGTTGAGCGAGGCGGCAATTTGTCCTAAAAGTTTAACCTATTAAAAGATGATACCATATGCGTCATTACATGGTAAAGAAGAAACTCTTTTTTATTAGTACAAGCCCGTTATTTGTAAGCAAAGGAATCGCTGGTTACCCAAGAGGAAACTCATAAATGGATGGAAACTAAACTTGAGATCCAACTCAAATACCAACTTGCTCCAGTGACGCGGTCATTTGTTCTAAAAGTTTAAGTTATTAGACGACGTGGATATTCTAATTTGTGTTTAATGTCATTCTCAATACAAGAGTGAGTTTGTTTTTCCAATTTATAGAGCTCAGTGTTTAGGTGGACAGATTTGTGTTTTGCATAGTGGGGGTTTTGCCCCTGACATAATATTAGGGGATCCATAGCATCCCTACCCTCCATAGAGGGGGCAAATTCAAATGGAAGGTGAGGATGAGTGTATGTCACGTGACATACATGCAGGAAATCCCCACCCGGGGTTTTGCAATATGTCCACGTCACACCGAGGGTACAAAACTTTTAATTTTTAACGGACCTTATAACTTAAGAACGCTCCTTTTTACTTCTAAAGCAAATATACTTGATCCTTGGGAACGGCTCTATTCGTTTTGCGAAAAATAACTTTTCGAAAAAATATTTCCCGAATATTTCGGGGCTCGGTTCATTGAAAATAAATGAGTCACGAAAAATATTTGCCGTTGATAGAAAAAACACCTTCAATAGTGGGAAAAAATGTTTTTTTTTTCTGAAAAGATAAAATCATTGTTCGTGAAAACCAATATCTCTCTTTTCTTTTCTCTCTATCTACATGCTTCGAATTTTTTCACAATTTATTTTTATTTTTATTTTTATTTTAATAATTTTTTTTTCCTTTTTTCCTTATTTTCTTTCTATTTCTATGGCAATGGTTGGCCATAGACACGGCCCCCCAAGCTCTCAGCTCACCAATGGATGGTCACGGTTGAGGAGGAGGAAAAAGAAAATGAAAGAAAAGAGAAAATAAAAATAGAAGAGAAAATTTGAAAAAAAAAATCAAAATTTCGATTTTTTTTTTGGTAAGGAAAAAAATCAAAATTTTGA
Organism: Rhodomyrtus psidioides; assembly: GCA_021437785.1. Lineage (NCBI taxonomy): Eukaryota > Viridiplantae > Streptophyta > Magnoliopsida > Myrtales > Myrtaceae > Rhodomyrtus > Rhodomyrtus psidioides. Next base: position 11,254,716 of record JAILYB010000007.1, on the reverse strand, counting down.
TTTTTAGTTCCATACAAATGGCAAAAATATTTTTCAGTTCATTTTCAAATTTCAACCAAATATTGAAAAATAGTGTCATTTCTCTGGAAAATAACTTGAGACTATCACATTTTCTGTGAAACGAACAAAGCCTCTTTTGTGAAAAATAACTTCTAGAAAAATATATTTTGAATTTTTCGGCGTTTGGTTCATGAAAATAAAGCTAGTCAAGAAAAATACTTTTCATCCATGGAAAAAAAAATCAAACCTAGAGAAAATATTCTCCCTCATCTTTCTCCACTCCTTCACATTCATTTTATTTTTTCCTTTGAACCAAAGTTTAATTAAAAAAATATGAATTTTGTAATATTTTTATTCTATTTCTCTTTTCTTTCTTCTTCTCCTAGCGGTTGACAGCTCTGGCAACCGGTCATAGGTGAGGGATGAGCCTCGTTGGTCTTGGGCGAGCTCGAGCCTCGCCAGTGCCTCGCTCTCTCAAAGGCAACTAGTAGAGATATGAACAAAAAAAATGAATAGAAAAATATAAAAAATACAAAAAATATTAAAAATATTTAAAAATTATTAAATTGGAATTTTTCAATTACAAAAATTGTCCCTTTTGGTAATGGTCGTGCCAATTAAGATGATCGGGGTCACATTAGCAATTTTTGACTAAATGAAGACACAAAAAAAATTAAATCGGATTTTTCATACCAAACGGTGAAAAATATTTTTCAGTTAATTTTCAGGTTTCAGCCGAACATTGGAAAGTTTTTTTTTTTATTTTTTTTAAGAAAACTTTCTGGAAAATATTTTTCAACAACGCTAGATTTTTCGTGAAATAAAAGGAGGCTAATTTCTCGAAATATATAAGGTAGAGAGAGGGATTAGGCAAGGCGGGCCATTATTTTCTCTGAGCGAGCACCGATGGCAGTAGGAGGGCCTATCATCGTTGTCCTCCACAACCTTCACATCGCCCCCCTCCTCCTCGACACGCACATATAGACTCGCTCTCTTTCTCTCTCATCGTTACCGCGATGCTGGTAGCTATCATCGGACCGCCACTGCAATCCAAACCACTTGTCCTTCTCGCGCCAGAAGCGCACGGGTGAAGTATCGGACGAGAATTCGAACGGAGTCAACCAGAGTTTGCAACGACATAAGTAAGGTTAGAATGGTCGATCGATCCATTATGCTCAGCCTCTTCCACAGATGGAATGGGTGCACCCGAAAAAAAAAAATATTTCTCGAGTGAATCCCCAAAAGGAGTCATTAAATGGGAGGAATCCCTTCAATCCATCGCCATCGGCTCCCAACTGGCCCCCAACGCCCCCCATCCCGCGTCGCAAAGGACTAGGAGCCCCCACTTCATTTAATAGCTACCCAACGGAACAGTGGGTTCCATCCCCGCCCTACCCTACCGATCCAACGGGAACGGGACACTTCTGCACAGATTGAGAGAGATAAAGAGAGAGAATCCCAAAAAATCTCAGATTATCACGCTTGTTGATATATTTATCTCAAATTAATTTTTTCCTTTATAAGAAACCTCAAGCAGGTAGATCCGTGCCGCGTTTCTCCTCCGACCTAATTTTTCGCGTGTTGCGAAAAATCCCAAACCGATATACGAGGGCCACGGATTTACCCAAAATCGATTTTCGCTAAGACCCGCAAATTTTGCCCCGAGAGCTCCATCGAGCTTTCGAAAACCTGCTAAAGCTCATACGTTCTCTTGACGCGAAAACTATTTTGTGTGTGTGTGTGTGTTGGGGGGGGGGGGGGGGGGGGGGGGTGGGGGCTTAAATGTGGGCAATGACGCCACTTGTTCGAAGGCAAATGCGACACGTGTGTACCGGATTGGGAACTGAAATTTTTTTTTTTGTTTTTAATTTGCCGGGGATGCCTTCAAGTTGAGCGCACCCACGTGCCATTTAAGGCGGTCCCCAATTCCATGTCAGAAAGAGGGACATGCATATATATTGAAGGAGGATTCATTTCATACCAACGTGATCAGCTGTGGAGACATTCTGTACATGGTAAGAGTTCGTCTCCATCAACGCACCGCATTTAAGCCATTACCCCTGAAAAGGGGGGGTTTTCACCTTCTCGAGTCCGATCCGCGAGATTCAGGCAAAATCATAAATTTAGGCGGCCGCGATATGCAAATCTTACGCGAAAATCTTACGAAATACAGTAAAAAAAAAAAAAAATCGTTGTTGAGAATTACACCAAGCACGCAGCTGGTCATAGTTCGCCTCGCCCCCTCTTGAATCGGTCCCTCAGTCTGGTTTGGAGCAGCATTTCGCATCGGCATTTATACCTCTAAAGGTCTTTGAGCCAAAGTCGAGCACCATTTAATTCAAAGATGATTCTCAATACGCTTTTTATTTATAATTTACCGAATATTATTTAAGCAGTCAGTACCTCTTTTTTTTTCCCCCTTGCTAAAAAAAAACAATGGCATTTTCACACAACAGTTGAAAGGATCTCTGAACTCCCAGGTTGAGCCGCACTCACGGTTCTCGAATGCACATTCAGCTGCATCCATATTCTATGGGAAAACTTCGACAAAATAAAATAAAATAATAATATCACGAAAAACCTCAAATAAATATACTCGTGACATATTTATCCAAAATTATTTTTTAACCATAAAAAATTATATACCGATATACCCTTGACAAATTTACCCTAAATTGATACACTCGTGACAAATTTACTCACCGTTAGTTTTCATTAAATTTTATCATCAAATTGCTGATTTGGATAACACATGACAATTGCCAGATGTATATATTTAGGGTTTTTACCATTTATTTGTCATAGGTATATCAATTTAAATTTTTTCATGATATTAATGCAGTTTAACGAAAAATAACATAAGGTTAGTTTAGGGTAAAATTATCACAGATGTATCACTTTAGAATTTTATATGATCGAAAAAATAATTTAGGGTAAATTTGTCACAAGTATATCGATTTGAGAATTTTTTTTGTAAAAAAATAATAATAATTCGGAATAAATTTTTCTTGTGATATTAATCTAAAAATAAAAGCTCTGGGCGAACAAACGTAAACCCCGCACTGGCGAAAATATTTACCGTCATTCCTTACCGTTATTCCTACGGTTCAAAAATCAAAATTTAAGCAACGGTTAATCCGATTCCATGAGTCACCCCGTTCGGAAGGTCATCGGTCAACGGTAGACCGCAGCGCTAGAAAAGGCAAGTCGAGTTTATCAAAGAAGAGAGCGACCCGTTGACCCGTCATGATGGTAGCCTAGGTGGACGGAGGAGAGGAGGCAAATAAAATGAAATTGAATAAAAAGAGAAACCGCCACTTGCCAGTTGCCAGTCACCATGATTAAAATCCCAATAACACCCCCCCCTCCCTCTCTCCCTCCGCCAAACCAAACCCCCCCCCCCCCCAAAACAAAAAAAACAAAACAAAACCTTTATATATATTTTTTCATCTTTTAAACCTTTTTTTTAATAAATTGGAAAAATAAATATCATATGGATTTATTTCCTTGTATGGCTTTTATATCGGATCCTCACTAAACCACTTGAGAAAAAGAGAGAGAGAGAGAGAGAGATTTTCAAATATATTTGGGCAAGCCAGAGAGCTTGAGCTTTCTCCATTTGCAGTGATCTTCTGAAGACAGAGACGAAACGAAACAGAGATCTCCTTCGTCTTCCTCGCAATCTCATTTCCCATGTTCAAACCCTCTTGAATCCCCCAGAACGAAGCAGACACAGCGACGAACGATGGTCCTTGGTTGGAGAAGAGCTTTCTGCACCTCCATCCCCAAAGATGACGACTCCGCCGCCGCCTCCAAGACCTTCTCCTGCAAGCTCTCCCGGCTCAACAATGGCGGCAGCACCGGCAATAGCCCCAGAATCTCCTCCAAATTTGGCTTCTTCTCCAATCCCTCCACCCCCCGCTCCCAGCCCCCAGCCCCAGCCGCCCAGCCGCAGCCGCAGCCGGCGCCGAGCCCCAGCCTCCGCTGCCGGACCTCTGCGGCCACGCCCCGCCTCGTCCGTGCCCAGCAGCCCGAGGCTCCAGTGCAAGATGGCTCCGAAGAGGAGCGGCGGCGGCAGCGGCGAGCACCAGAGCAACAGCCCGACGCTGTCCAATCTCTCGAATCCTTCGTCCCCGAGATCGCCGTCCGGCTTCTTTCTCCTCAAGGCGAGCCTCCGTCTCTCCAGAGTAAGCAACCCTCTCATCATTGTTCTCAATAAATGAGAATCGCGAATTGCTTTGCTTTTTCCCTTTTTTTTTTTTTTTTTTTTATTTCCATATCGTCGCATTTATGGGGACACTCATTGCTGTTGTTGCAGACGAGATGTGGAATTTGCTTGCAGAGCGTGAAAACAGGGCAGGGGACCGCCATTTTCACGGCGGAGTGCGCTCACACCTTCCACTTCCCTTGCGTCGCGGCTCACGTCAGGAAGCACCGAGTCCTCGCTTGTCCGGTCTGCAACGCCTGCTGGAAGGAGATTCCGTTGCTCGAAACGCACAAGATCGACGGGGACGACGCAGGGTCGAAGATCGCGAATGCCAAGCCCAAACCGCTGCGAGTCTACGACGACGACGAGTCGCTGCTGTCACCTTGCTCCGTCTCTCGATTCAATACTATTCCTGAATCGGACGAGAGCAACGAAGATGATCAGCAGCGAGAGGAGGATGTGGAGTTTCAAGGTTTCTGCGTCGGCTCATCGGCGTCGCCATTGAGCAGAATGAGATTGTCGGACGAGGAGCAGAACGGGAGAACCGTGGAGGTGAGCTTGCTGCCTGAAGCGGCGGTTATTTCCGCGAACAAGAGCTACGGGACGTGCGCGGTGGTTCTGAAGGTGAAAGCGCCGGCGGCGGCAGCGAAGGTGTCTTCCGCGAGAGCTCCGATCGATCTGGTGACGGTCCTGGATGTGAGCGCGAGCATGACCGGCGAGAAGCTCCTCATGATGAAGCGCGCGATGCGGCTGGTGATCTCCTCGCTTGGTGCGACCGACCGCCTGTCCATCGTCGCCTTCTCCACCACCTCCAAGCGGCTCCTGCCGTTGAAGAGGATGACGATGACCGGTCGCCGGTCGGCCCGGAGGGTAGTCGACGCGATCGGCTGCACCGGCCAGGCCGGGGTCGTCAACGACGCGCTGAGAAAGGCGGCGAAGGTTCTCGAAGACAGGCGCGAGAGGAACCCCGCCGCGACGATCATGCTCCTATCCGACGGCCAGGACCAGCGGGTGCACGCGAGCGCCGCGAAGCAGAGGCGAAACTCCTCCATCGTGTCGTCCACGCGCTTCGGCGACATCCCGGTGCATGCCGTCGGCTTCTGCGATCCATGCGGCAGCGCGTCGAGTCACGCGGCGCAGGACGAGTCCTTCGCCAGGTGCCTGAGCGGCCTGATGTGCGTCGTCGTGCAGGACTTGAAGCTCCAGCTGGGGTTCATCTCCGGGTCAGACCGGGTGGAGATAACGGCGGTTTACTCCCTGATGGGCCGGCCCGCGTCGCTCGGGTCCGGTCTGATCCGGGTGGGCGATCTCTTCGCGGAGGAGGAGAGGGAGTTGCTGGTGGAGCTGAGGCTCAGCGGGTCCCGCCACGTGATGTCGGTGGGTTCATCCTACAGGGACCCACTGACGCGGGAGCTCGTGTACTCGCGGGAGCAGCCGATCCCCGTCCCGCGCCCCCAAGCCGTCCGATCATCGTCGCCCCACAGCATCCAACGACTCAAGGACCTCCACGTCACCGCGAGGGCGATAGCGGAGTCCCGCCGGCTAGCAGAGCGGAGCGACGCGTCGGGGGCCTACCACCTGCTCTCGTCCGCTCGGGCGTTGGTGGCGCAGTCGGGACTGAACTCGGCGGAGGAGTTCCTGCGCTGCTTGGAAGCGGAGCTGAGGGAGCTGCAGCGGCTGAGGGAAGCCCAGAGGGGGAGAGCCGCGGAGAGGGGAGAGCCCCACGGTGGGGCGGGCGAGAAGGCGGAGCCGCTGACGCCGACGTCGGCTTGGAGAGCGGCGGAAAGGCTGGCGAAGGTGGCGATCATGAGGAAGTCGATGAACCGGGTTAGCGACTTGCACGGCTTCGAAAACGCAAGATTCTAGGCTCTAGCTAGCCTCTTTTTTTTTTTTTTTTTTTCTCCTCAAGGAAATATATAAAATATAAATATATAATCTCACCTTGCGTTGCAAGGAAGTATTTTTTTTTATTTTTTTTTATTCAAATGATTGAAACGGGCAGAGAGTGGGAGTTGGGCCTGGAGCCCCATGAGAGAGAGCGAGAGGACAAAGCGGTACCCGACGGGAAGGCCCTTTTCTGAAAGAAGAAGAGGAGAGGGGGGGCGTGTGGGCCCCACATGGTTTCTCTCTCTCCGAAATTATCATAATCGTGGTGAGATGATGATGATCGGGTAGTGAACATTTTTGTCTTCTCCCTCCTCCTCTTTCCTTGTCCGGTTGTTCTGTTGGGTCAAAATCCATCCGTTAGGTGCAACGTGATCCAATTTGTGAATTGTTTTTTTTTTAAATAATCAATTTCGATAATTGCTGGGGATGGAGCTTCCGTCGTCCAGTCCCCCCCGTCGTATCCTTCGTCTTTTTCGTCCCCTTGATCGGCGGTTTGGTGGCGCTAATCATGAGCGGGTCTCGCCTTTCCGCCATGCATAAACAAAGTTTTGTTCTTTTGTTCGTCAATGGTGTGCGTTTGTGTTTTTGGTTCAATGCATGTCGTGATTGATTTTTTGGTTGCACCTTCCTTCTCGTGCACCTCATCTCTCATGTGCTGAGCATTAGGAGCAAGATAAAAAGAGAGAGAATGTGTGTAGTGGGGCCACCAAACAGGACGCATCAACATCGTCCAGTTAGCAATGCCAAGGAAAGATTGCTAGAAAATAAAAGGAGTGGGGGAGGAGGGGAGGCGATGGATGATGACCACTCGGGTCACTAGAAAGCCAATATATATATATATATATATATCGAAACGGCTTTTGTTTTCTCAATTTCCATTCTCCATTGTAAGTGTCGCTCATCTTTTTCCATAACAACAGCGACATTTAGAGAGAGATCGCGTCCAAGTATGAGTTATTGGGACGTAAGAAAAGATTCATTTCGTGGTACCCTCCTCCTGGACTAAGTTTTCCATCATCGAGAGCCATCACTGTTCGCGGCGGCCCTCCCCGTTAATTAATTGAATAAACGGTCGATCACTCGACTCATTGCCCGTTTGGAATTAGTCCGGCGGTTCCGTCGGTGGCGTCGGCGGTGGATATTATTACAAAGGGAAAAAAGGGCCTCGAGGTTTGGATCGTTTGGGCCTAAAAGTAAAAAGAGAAGAGGAGGGGAAAAAGGATCATTTGTCAATGGAAGCTACCTAAAACTAATAATACATCTGCTCCCACAATCTCTATTATCACAACCTTCTCCGGCTGATCACATGGCCAAAGATGTTGAATTTGGGGCTGATCACATGATTAGAGTGAGGGACCAGACCACGCAATGATAATAAAACCCAAGATGCGTCCCATTAGCATTTTGCCTTTCACCTTTTTTTTTTTTTTTTTTTTTTTGTGAAGGATAAGGTTTTATTTCTTTATTTTAGAAAATGAAAAAGAAAGGGGATAAAAAGGCTCTTTGGGAAGCCTAAATCTACGTGAAAGAAGATGAAAAGGAGTCATCTTTTCTTTTTGATTTCGAAGCAACTTTTGGCTGCTTTCAGGAGGGTGGGGGGGGATCTCGCTTCCCCTTCGATTGCGCTCAATTTTATGGGGGAGAGGGGGAAGCTTTCTCAGTGCTGTCAATGAGTACTGTGTCCTAGGAGCCAAGTAGGCTTCCCCAACTGCTCTACAATAATAGACAAGAAACAGAGGAGTTTGATCTTGTGAGATCGAAGAGATTTCCTTTGACTTCGTTGTTGTGTTTTTTTTGTTGTGTTTTTCCTATGCTGGATATGTTTAGGATTGCGATTTGATAATAAAGTTCGTCGTCTTTCGTGATGGTAATCGCGGAATATCTCGAGAGATAGACATAATCTGATTTCCTTTTCAAATTTCAACCCGATCTTCGAGTTCAATTCCTATAGACAAGACACGTTTCCTTCGATTGTATTACAACTTCCCAATGGATAAAATTTGATTATGTAAATTCGTTGGTGCGTCGGCTTTTTTACAATTGAATGTTTTTCTATGAGATTAATTCTAGTCCGTCTCACTTTCCTTCTATGCAAAGTGGTATAAGAGCCTTTCTAGCCATTACCACCTTGATAATTAGGGGTGATCGATTTCAGAGTGAGTCTATTCTCGACTTAGAATTGGAAACAACCGATCGGTTTTCCCATCCGAATCAGGAACCGGATGATTCCCGTTTCTAAGATATGATAGAAGTGTAGCCCTTCAAAACTCTAACTATCGAATTTCGTATTCATGTGTCACAATGGTCGTTTTTTTTTTTTAAATTAATCTAGAGTACAAGGATCAAACTATATTTTGTCTAGAGTACAAGCTGTGGAGAATACAATTTTTCTACTTGAGGGAGACTAGGTGTTAATTTGGCAAACTCTTAAGTCGAAGAGGGGCGAATATATATAAAATTTACACGATTTTTTTAAACTATCAAGTACTAATAAGAACTACACAAAGAAGTACTTAAAAGGTGACAAAATCATACTTCACGGATGAAAATGAAAATTTGTCATTTATTGATCGAAATGGATTTTTGGTCATTCAATGACCGACACATAGTGATTAAAAGTATACCTTTTGCCAGAACAATATCGCAATGTGGATAGAGACAGGCAAAAACAGCTACATCATTTGAATGATGACGAGGGATTTGCTTCTTCGCACCATCTCTTTGTACCATAAATCCAATTTAGAAGTCATTTTAACCACAACCTTACTCGAACATGTCCTATTAAGGCCCATGTTTATCTTACTTCCGCGCCGCCGAGCCTCCCTCCCATGGGACATTCCAAATTCACTATCTACTTTCAAAATTTGATCGTGAAAGATACTTTGGTCATGATGCCGACGGAAGCGCGTGGTAGTGAATGAAAGCGCTCACATGAAAGCAAAGTATAGAGATATATCAGGGTCATATAATATTTATCAAGGGACTAAATCCAATGTCAAAAGTAAAACATGTTTCTCTTGGTCTAGCCTAGCCCTAGTTATTGGGCTGTTGAACACAATACCAAACCTTCGTGGGCCATTTCTGTTCCCGGCCTTCGAGAAGTTTGCACATAATCCAGAGGGGAATAAATAGGCCCCTAGCGACCAAATCCACGAGGTCGGTCACTAGAAATCATTAAAGAGGTTGCTCCCTGAGTCACCCCGGCGATCAAGTTTTCTAAATCTAGCAGGGCAGATTAGGTAGCTACCTCCCATCTCCCCAATTTCTTAACCAGCAACACCTATTTTACAAACAAAAACAGTTCATTTTTAGTCTCTCAGAAGCCAATTCATATACTCTTCATCGCCATCTTCACAAACATCATAAAAATGAATCAATAAGACCAAAAGACTGAGTCGCCTAGGATAATACTCTTCAACACACCTTCTAGAGGCCTAGCATCAAAGTTGGGTTCATCGCTGTCACCAATATCTGACAATATCTTAGGCTACAAGCATCACCCAGTTTCACACAAATCTGTTTCACTGCCCCGTATTTTGTAGCTCAAAACCACTTGCTCGTCACACCTTTCACTTGAAAGTGATGATAAATTCCAAAGTCATCTAAAAGAAAATGCTTTGATCGAAAGGGACAAACAGCAAACCAAGGGATAAAAATACATGTTGATGGACATAGACTAAACCGCATAGAGTAAGAGTAACGTTGAGAAAAAAACCATGTTCCATTTGCAGAACAAATTGCTTTCTTTATGTTTCTACAAAAGTTTGGATGGGCACATATCTCTGCTCATACACCAAGAGTAGCAAATAGTAGCGCTTTGAATGTACCACGGAGAAGTAATAAAGAGACATATGAACCAGTTGTACTACGTTTGGTCTTTAGTGTGGGAACAAAGAAATTCTTGTGATTTCCCTCTTCCACTTCCAGCAACTGCATCTGTCCAGAACAGAAATTTGAATCATCAAATCAACCCAATAAGGCAGATGACTATGTAAAACAATTGTTATTTGCAGAATCGGGTTATACAATAATTCCCAAGTTTGACTCTGGTCAAAACAAACTGGGAAAAGTACTGATTCAAACAGATAGTGGAGGAACAATGACACCGCGATAAGAGATCTTTTCTGAGGATTACGACAAGCCGAAAACATAAAACCAGACATAAGGGAGCCAGAGAATGGGAAATTAATCAGGCTTAATCTGAGTACTGACAAGGCAATGGACTATTATGGGATGTAAGCAAAAATAATGACCGAGGGTGCAAGTCATGGAGGACGCATCTTCTTCGAATGTGTCATCAACGTAACCGCAAATGGTGACATAAATTTTACCATACTCGTCAATCTCCACAAAAGCGAAGCAAAAATGAAAAGAAACCAGAATTTGCTAAGGATGAAAAAAGAGGGAGGAAAAAGAGGACAATAGTCAGAAATATCAGTCTGCCCCATCATGTCTGGCATACTAAAGCAAACCATACAGAAATGAGTTGTCAAAATAAGATCAACTGAGTATTCGAAAGATCTCTCCCGTAAGATAGCATGATCAGAGAAAGTTTTTCTGTTGCATCTCTTGCTTTTAAGAAACACATTTGAACTAAACCCCGAGGTTCTTCATCCATGCACGTTTCAAAAACATTTTCCTTTTGAGTTTTTCGTCTGTTTTAGAATATTCTTCTTGAGAGAGGAAACATTGAGAACCTTACTGTAGTAGGATATTCTTGAACCTAGCAGCATGTTCTTCGAACCAACCAAAATAGCCAATGAAGGTAAGTGGAGGACAACATGTACGATGCATACTCCAAACAAAAACAGACAAGATGCCCTTGACAAAATAAAGTGTTTCCTATATGCAAATCCAACTATCCTGTGATGACTGACCATAGCCACTTAATGAACATTGGCCAGATAAGCCATTGCAAGAAAGTGATCTTGATGCCGTAAACAAACTTAAATAAAGACTACCTTCATTAACTCATTTCAGGCTTCTCTCTAAGTATTATGCAAATATAGCCAAAGAAAAAAAAAACGACAAAGCAACTAAAGCAATGATACCCGCACCAAGAATACCAGGATACTGTGCCTTCCCAAGAGACCGACGCTGGCAAGGAAATCTCTAAGTAGACTGTGCCTGATGCTTAGAACTAGCAAGGTTTGAACTCTCTTGCCAAAGGGCACAGTCCATATAAATGTGTCTCCACAACTTCGTTATTCTGAAATATTAATAAGCCTCAGGGCCTCCACTTCTTCCCTAGAGAACCCTCTTTTGGTTGTCTCCCTTTGCTCAACAAGTATATATAGGTTCAGAAAAACGCACTTCACATTCTCCATGAACATTTTTGCACCTTTCCCTTTTTGTCCAATTTTCCATATGCCACTTCTTTTGCGTCTCCCATCTCGTTGTCCCCGCTATTTCCAACTCCAGTGAATGACACGAGTTTAATCGATGCAGTATTGTCAATGACTTCAATTTTTAATGGACAGGTAAGAGAACCATCGATTTGGGTATTGCCTCCCATCTTGGACAAGTAAACAGTACTTTCTAGAAGTATTTTGTCCCCATTAGTAGCACCTCCTATCACATCATTCTTGGAGAATTTCGACCCAACTTCAAGACCATTGAATAACTGCTGCTTTTTTAATTTCCAACTCATTCTGCCATACTTTGCCTTTACTCAGAAACCCCCACCTCCATCAAAATCCAAAAAGACGACTTCCAAATACTTTCACAAAGAGAGCCCCCTCTTGGTGTCTTCTGCAAAATTCCCGTCAATAACTTCCTGAAAGTGGCAGAGTACTGCTCTTTGGAAGAATCTCCCTGCCCATCATATTTACATTCTGCCCAGAAACTTTTGTAGACAAAAAATCCAAAACACAGTTTCGTGATTACTTCACTGGGCACGACCTTTTAATTACACCCTCAACACTGGAGGCAATGCCTGGGTCTCCACTGCACCCACATTTATTAAGCAAAGCAGAACTGAAAGCGCCATGGAATTGTTTGACAGGAGAAGGAAGACCTCAAGTCTGTTCGGATGATGGAAAACTGTAGGTTGAAGAGCTTCTTTTTCTTCAGAAGCAGAAGAGATGCCGTTGGCCATCTTTTACAGGGAGATCCAAAATCCAGGTGAATGCCCCAAAAAAATTGGTGGGTCATGATACTGGATATGCGGTCTGCGACTGAAGTGCACACATGGGCCTGTTTATACCTTTATTGTTTTTTAAGCCTAGTCATGCTTCTAGTTGAAACACCTTCCCTTCGTCTACGAACAGCCCTCAATTGACGACCACTTTTGTGGTTTACTTTCTTCACAATTTTTCTTGCAGACAAGAAGTCCTCATTGTGCTTGCACAACCCATCCTCCGACGATTTCTTTTTCTTAATTTGAGCCTCATTAATTTGGCTTTTGGCAGCCGTGCCGAGACTACTTTTTCTGCTCGAACAAAGAAATTCTCCATCATGCTCAGCACTACTTCCCAACATGCCCACAACATCATCATATATTTTCTTCATCAAGAAAGAGTCATCAAGATCACCGAGACTAAATAAATCTCGTAACTTTGGCACTGTAACATCATCAAGAGAAGTTGTCTCAAAGTAATTTGTAGTGCTCCTTGACTGGGAGTCAGTTTCCTCAGAAGCTGTAGCCTTAGCTGAACCAGCTTGGACACTAGAGTCTTCGCCATAGCAGGAAGGTGAATACTCTGCCCAATCATATGGAAATCCAAGCAGGAATTTGTTGCACACCTATTCGGATCAGTCAGTCAGAAACCATGCACTTGATACTAGAAGATACTAATTAACTAATTACAAGCAAACAAAAGTCATCGTTCACATGAAAGCATTTTACATACCTTCGAGGAAAATCCATTTTCCAGAGTTTGCAGCCGGTTGATTAGACCACCAACCATAATTGTCATGCCATCTGCTGCCTCAAATGTGGTGGTATCATGCCTCTTCACAATTGGTGCAGAGCAAAAAAGGCTTACTCTTTCACTGCTGTGATAGGTTAAAGCAGAACTTGCTTAGCCTTCAACCATGACATGATGTAACACAATTATGAGATGAAAAACCTTTATTCAGAGATTCAAACACTTTCTTCAATGGTATTGACAACAAGACATATACAACAGACATGCATAATTATCCCTTCTTTATAAGCATGCCATTTTAGAGCAAAATGCCTGGATACTTGAGTGATGGAAAAGAAGAGCTTGTACCTATTTTTCTTATGGATAAGTGCAGTAGAAGTCCTAAATCTTGTCACGAAAGTGCAATTGAGTCCTAAAGGCTAAAACTTTGAAAAGTGCAATCGAGTCCTAAAAGTTATCATGAAAGTGCAATCGAATGCTAAACTTTCAAAAAGTGTAATCAAGTCCTCAAACTTGTCATGAAAGTGCAAATCGAGTCCTAAAACTTTCAAAAAGTGCAATTAATGAAAAGGACTTGATTGGATCAATCAACAAGTTTTAGGGCTTTCAATGCATTTACTCGTTTTTTGTATATACAAATGTTTCTGTTCCGTGTGTATGGTGTACTTGCAACATCGGGAGCACCACTGTGTTTTACTATTCTCTCTCGGTATCACACATTTTCAAATCAAAAGACCGCTTCTTTATCACTACCGTTATTTCTTTTGCGGAGTAAAACCAAGTCCCTAGCCGACATTCAACCTACTTAGGTAACATCAATGAAGAAAAAATTCGGATTTCACATGCTAATTATTTTAAAAAGACATCTCTCCTTTTTAGATAACATGTATGAGACATTCTTGTTACAATTAACAGATTTTAGAAACATCTCCACTGCTTTTAGGGAATATTTTGTATCGTACATGAAAACAAGACAAATAGGATTTAGTAACTCTAACTTGTGTAAAGACCTAATAATTGATTTCTTAGCGTATGCATCCCACACTTTTAACTTAGTGCTTCCCTTCACTCAGGCTAAGGAATAATGCCTTAGGCATCATGAAGGAGTCCTAGTAGCTTATCGCAGCAAGAGCTACATCTCATGAATCTATCTCAAAACTAAAGTTGGCCCAACAAATAAGTTAAGAAATTAGATGCATGCTCTCCTACAGGTTGTGCTTCGCACGGGAGGGCTTCAGCCATATCCATAGTTGGCAATAATATAAGAGGACGTATATGCAGTGTGAACAGATTTGTAATTATACATGAGAAGATGGATAGATGACAGCATTTTTACAAATGCACATCAGTTTATGCATATGCAGAGATTCCCAGAAAATTTTCAAGAAACAAATAAAAAACATATATCTCCAAAAGAGAGGAAGAAGTAGAATACTCTCTATGAGCAAATCCTCCAATAGCTAAACCCTTTCCATTAGCATTGACCAGCCACCACTCGTTCAAAAACACCTGGGCATTAACGGTGACACATGAATAAGGTTATCCAAAAAGAACTACAAATTAAGCGAGATGTTACAAATATCCAGATATACTCGATTCTTTGACAAGGAGGATATAGCATTTAATGCCCTATCCAGTCAAAATCATGTTTGACAAGTAAATCTGGACGATCTTATGAGGAGGAAATCAACCTCACTCTACAAAGATAGATTAAATAAAATCAACTGGGATTAAAAGCTAACCAATCTAAATTTTAGTCTAAAAAAATTCGCCGGGGAATTTAATTTTCCATTGTTTCTCAAACTAACAGAGAGTCCAAATCAGATATATCTGAACAGCCCGGAAGGCGGAAAAACTGAAAATGGAGTAGGTTTCACTTAGTTGCTTGTTCAGGTGTGTGACCAAGGGCCTATATGGTCCTTATGTATCCGTCCTATAAGTCCAATATGAGGCTTATGTCTGAGAAACAAGCCATCAAAACTAAACAAAGATTTATGTTACAAAAATAGCGCGTAACAAAGATGTAATTCCCAATCTCCCCACCCCCACATTAATTGCAAAATAATTTCTGAACTACCTTCCACCTGACCAAATGGAATCTAGTTGATTTTCAAACGTGTCTTTAAATATGCTGCCATATCAGTTCACATCAGTAGTCAAACCGTGCAATGGTCACAGAATATTATCATCCATTATTCTGCAAGCCAACAAACTGTGTTTGGATCTTTTGTTGCTTATAGTAATATTGAGTGGACCTTGAATCATGAGAGAAACTGATAGTAAATCACCAACAAATTGTTGTTTATACCAAGGGGCTGTTGCTTGGGCTGGCTCTTATTTGCTAACAACCCCACCATTGTAAAATTCTCTGTTCCAAATCCAAGCAATCGAAAAACGGCAAACTTTCTTGTTGCCAGGACAAGATCGCTGTCATCAATTATCTCATCCCCATTCAAAATTACTTTCAGGAGCAGTACCCCCTTGATTAAGGTTCACCTATCCATAAATCCCACAACCCCATCTCCATCTATATGAATGTTAAAGCATGCATTTCAACCCGATTGTTTAGAGGTAAAGATGTGCACCTGTGTCCGTGAAGGCAGTGACTGCATTATGCTTCCAACCTTGTGTACCTCCACTTTTCCTTGTCTACTTCCACTCCTGTCCATTTTCTTCATTGTTTGCCCCTTCGAAACCGCAAAATACTTCTGTAAATCGAAACCGTCACTCAACAGAAAGAAACATGAAAATGCACACATTCAGTCGCTTAATTCAACATATTAGGGAACTGGATTCGACTTCCTAGCCCCAAACTCCACGGCTTTGTTCAAACCCTAGAACCTAGGATTTCGCAAGACAAGGCGATGAACTAGAGGCGATTCGAACTCACCACGAATCCCTCGAAAACCACGAAAAGAAACGCAGCGAAAAATCACTTCAACAACTGAGGCAAATAACAAGAAAATTTCAATATCGTTGGACGAATCCAAGCCAAGATACCATACCGATCGTATGAGAAATCCGGGCGGGCGACACAAATCGATTGGTCTACGGACTACGGCGTGTCGACTCAGTTAATCAGAGGTCGAGTGAGGCGGAGGGAGAGAGAAGAGAGAGCGAGTGAAGCGGGTGGTGGTGACGATAGAATTTGCTTTTGCTTCACTAGGCCTTCTCGGTTTTTCTTTTTCTTTTTTCTTTTTTGGCTTGTCGTGAGGTTTTTTTTTTTTTTTTTTTTTTTTTTTTTTTTTTTTTTTTTTTATCAAAAGCATGTCTAAGTTTAGGTGGGGTAAAAAATAATACAACTTAAATTGACGTATTTAATCCAAAATAATACAACTTAAATTGACGTATTTAATCCATATCAACGTATTTTTTATGCAATACCATTTTATCCGTTCATATACTAAAATATATGATTTTTTTAACTCAATTTATGAAAATCCATATCTAGTTTTTAACTCACTTTAAACCCTTTGTGTAATTTAATATTTGGATAAAATTCATATTAATTTTTAAAAAAATGAACTAATAAAATAGAAAGTTAACATTTGTAGGGACTTGCTGTGACTTACTCGTAGGTGTTTCTTTAGCTTTAGAAATCTCTAATGATTGCTTATCTGTCAATTACGACATCTAGAATACTGTTTTCTAGATTAAATCACAAAAACAAATGTAGTATTCGATGATAAGATTTGAGTTTTGAACAAATGCAAGTGATTGCCGAGAATTGACGAGCAGAATTGGCTTAGGGAACCTGGTCATTTCTTTTTTCAAAGAACACTTTCATTCATTCATTCATAAAGCAAGCTCTACTAAAGCTAGATAAGTAAGTTTTTGAGCACAAAATATCCCAAAGGGGTTGAGGGAGTAAAGATAATCAATTGGTCGGGAGGATTTTGTTTTGGTGGGCCTTAGCGATCCAATCGGCGGCTTGATTAGTCCCTAGGGAATAATGGGCAACTTCCACCTTGTCAACTTGGGCTAGCTTCGGACCAAAAAAAAAAAAAACTTGGGCTAGCAACGTATGGCTCTCTTTAATGATGTCCCTAGGAGCCCAAGGGCTTTCTTCTCGGTCCATCAAAGCATTCCACAACAGATTTAAAGTCACTAGGTACTCTACAGTGCAAATCTACCTTCACGTGCTGCTTAGGCTGCGTATGGTAGCGTTTCTGTTCCTGGGAATATTTTTTGAACAGAATTTTTTTTTTGTGTTTCTGTTCAAAATTACGATTTTTGGGAAAAAAACGCGTTTGGTAAGTTAAAAAAAATACTTTTTTCAGTCGGCGGCTGGCGACCAGCTCCGGCGGCCGACTTTTAGCAAGGCAGCGGGTGGTAGCTGTGTCGGCGACAATGAATGGTGGTTTCAAAAGTGTTCCAAAAAGTGTTCCAAAATCCCAGAAGCAAGTTTTTTTTATTCATTCAAAAGTGTTCCCTGACACAAAAGTGTTCCGCGGAACACTTTCGGAACATTTTTGAACCATATGCGTTTCTGCTCCAAAAGTGTTCCCGGAACACTTTTGGAACAGAAACAGTTTCCCCAGCCACCATCCATACAGGCCCTTAGATTCTTGTAGCAAGTACACACCAGAGTCTCTCACGTGCTGCCCATTCTTTCTCCGCAGGAAAGGGCTCTCGCAATCTTCCCGCTTGAATCTCGCACAATACTACCAATTGAAGCTTCCGAAGCTCTACAGGACCACGAGCAATCGGTATTGAGCTTGAGGGAGCCCTCGGCAGGCGGTACCCACAATTCAGATGAGATGGTCGACGCGCCCCCCTCTTTCTTCAAATCTGGGTTCCATCTTGCAAATTTTTTATTAATGGAAGAGTGGCGTCAACACTTGTTGGGCTGAGTGGGCGAGCTCGAAAGATGTGTTAGCGTGAGCTGTACTTCCTGCAAAATAGGGAGTTTTCTTAATTATAGTTTGTATAGGAGTCTTCCTTATTTGTCTCCTAACTTGTTAGGATCCTGATTTGATGAGATCCTGATTTGTTGAGATGTTAGGGTTAGCATCAGTATTGTACATAAGTAAAAGAAGAACGATTGTAATGCTTATGAGAAATATTCTTAATACAAAGATTTTTTTTTTTCATGGTATCAGAGCAATTGATTCTCGGATCAGATTCATCATGAGTAACTCACCAGAAGCATGTTATTTCTGCCTAACCGTTTCATATGAGTTATCAGCGATGGAGATACTCGAAGAATCGACGACGGCAATAAAGCGTCTCTTGATCTAGCCGCGCATGCCATCTTCTTCCATGGAGGCACCATCTCTTGTGATTGCCGTCAAGTCAGATGGCAAGAATTATGGCATTTGGTCCTAAATTGTAGATGTATGTCTCAGGCAAAGACAAGTTGGGTTATTTGAATGGGGATTGCCTTCAACAACTCCGCACTGATCCTACTCTTCAGAGGTGGAAAATTGAGGACTCGACTATGAAAATATAGCTCATCAACTCCATGGATCCGTCGTTGATTAGCAATTTTATCAAATTTCCTACCGCTAAAGCTGTGCGGGATTCTATAGCTATCACCTTTTTTTATGGCACCGATACTTCCCAGGTATATGATTTAAAGCGTAGGGGTGAGTGGTTCCAAGTTCTGGGTAGGTTTTAGGTGGAACCTGAATCTTACCCACTAGTACATATTCCTCATTTTTTAGAACCTGAAACCTACCTTGTCACAGGTTCCAAGGTCCGATTTCAGGGTACCCGAGAACCTGCCAATATGACTTCCATCGCATCAAAGCAGCAGACATTCGTATTGACAATGTTAGTGAAACAATGAACTTAACGACAAAATGGCTTGAGAATAATACCCGATAAAAATTCCTTTCTACCAAGCATCCATTATCTTATAATTAAGAAGCAAACACAAAACATATATGATAGCGAGAGACCCTATTTCTCCATAAGTATTAACATACAGGCTCAAGCCATGGGTTTGCACTTCATTGGGCTTCCTCCATATAGGAGTGACCCAGCCAACAAATCTCCCCCTCACGACGATGTGGAGGGATTCACCATCCCCGCTATCAATCGACAATATTCAAGCTTGTCTCTTGGTAGAGTCTTCGTCATCATATCGGAACCATTATGGTCCGTATGGATTTTTTCAAGTTCCAACAACTTCTCATCTAGAACATTCCTTATCCAGTGATATCTAACATCAATATGTTTCGATCTAGAATGAAAAGTTCAGTTCTTACCAAGATGAATCGCACTTTGGTTATCACAAAATAACACATACCTTTTTTGCTTGAACCAAGTTCTTCCAAGAACTTCTTCAGCCATAGTAATTCTTTACTAGCTTTGGTCGCTGCAATAGATTCTGCTTCAGTTGTAGAAAGTGCAACACACTTTTGCAACCTTGAATTCCATGACACAACCCCACCAGTAAAAGAAATCAAATAACCAGAAGTAGATTTACGTGTATTAATATCTCCGGCCAAATCAGAATCTGTGTATCCAACTAACTCTAGTTTTTCGATCCTAAAACTGAGTTTCAAACTTGAAGTTCCTCGAAGATATCTCATAATTCACTTTACCGCATTCCAATTCTCTCTTCCCGGATTTGACAAATAGCGACTAACAACGCCAACTGCATGCGCCAAGTCTGGTGGTGTACATACCATCGCATACATTAAGCTTCCCACAGCAGATGCATATGGAACAATTTCCATGTCTTTCTTCTCTTTATCGGTCATAGGACTTTGCTTTGTACTCAACTTAAAGTGGGAAGCAAAAGGAGCACTAACCACTTTAACCTTGTCCATGTGAAATTTCTGAAAAACTTTCTCGATATACTTCTCTTGCGACAAGAATAACTTCTTAGAATTTCTGTCCCGAGTAATTCTGATACCAAGAATTTGCGTCGCCGGACCCAAGTCTTTCATGGCAAAAGACTTGCTCAATTGTTCCTTCAACAACTCAATTCGTGAAGCATTCTTGCCAATAATCAACGTATCATCAACGTAAAGCAAGAGAATAATAAAATCATCATCAGAAAATTTTTGGACAAACACGCAGTTATCTGAGGAAGTCTTCTTATAGTCCTGCTCAATCATAACTGACGTAAACCTTTTGTACCATTGTCTCGGAGCTTGCTTAAGGCCGTAGAGACTCTTTTTTAGCTTGCACACATAGTCTTCTTTTTCTTTCACTTTGAAACCTTCTGGCTGTTCCATGTATATCTATTCCTCCAAGTTACCATGCAGGAAGGCTGTTTTGACATCTATCTGTTCAATTTCCAAATTTAGGCTAGCTACCAAGCCTAAAACCACACGAATAGAAGACATTTTTACCACTGGAGAAAATATATCATCAAAGTCAATGCCTTTCTCTGACTGAATCCCTTAACAACCAATCTAGCTTTGTACCATGGTTGTAAAGTATGTTCATCTTGTTTCAACCTGTATGCCCACTTGTTCTTCAAAGCTCTTTTTGTCTTTAGGCAACTTCACCAGCTCATAAGTATGATTATCATAAAGTGACTACATTTCATCCTGCATGTCATCAAGCCATTTACTTTTGCACTCATCTTCTATTGCTTATGCATAACACTATGGTTCACTTGCATCAGTCAATAATATATACTCATTTGCAGAATATCTAGTGGAAGGTCGTCGATCTCCGACAGATCTCCAGACTGGAACATCTGATGGAGCATCTAATGCAGCTGCTCCTTCTAATGGAGCTTCTAGTTCGGGAACAACATCATCTGTCTCAACATGTTCTGGGACATGTACATTATTTGGAACATTTATATCTGGCTAGTCCTCATCAACCTGTGCAGGAACATGTATGTGAGGAACTAGATCCAAGTCAATTAAATCATCACTAACCTGTGGTGTTGAAATTATCTCTGATTTCTCTATATCTTCTATAGTCTGATCTTCCATAAACACCATATCTCTATTTCTTATAACTTTCTTCTCAACTGGATCATAGAACTTGTAGCCAAACATATCCTGTCCACAGCCAATGAATATGCATCGTCGTGTTTTCACATCAAGTTTAGATCTCTCATCTTTGGGAATATACACAGATGCTTTGCACCCAAAGACACGCAAATAATCATAAGAAACATCTTTTCCTGTCCAAACTCTATCAGGAACATCAAACTCTAAAGGAACACATGGAGTAAGATTTAATACATGTGCAACTGTACTTAAAGCTTCACCCCAAAAGGATCTCGGTAACTTTGACTGTGAAAGCAAACATCTTACCCGTTCAATCAGTGTCTTGTTCATTCTCTCAGCTAAACTATTTAATTGAGGTATCTTGGGAGGTGTCCTTTGATGTCGAATACGCTGTTGTTTGCAATATTCATCAGAAGGACCAATATACTCTCCCCCTTATCAGTTCTGATGCATTTCAACTTCTTTCCAGTCTATCTCTCAACTTAAGCCTGAAACTGCTTAAAAACTTCTAACACTTGGTCTTTAGATATCATGGTATAAACCCAAAGCTTTCTTGAATAATCATATATGAAAGTAACAAAATAAAGAGAGCCACCAAGTGATTTTTTCTTCATAGGACCACAAACATCAGAATGCACTAAATCAAGTATACCTGACTTTGTCGAAGGAGGGGTGCTTTTAAATGCAACTCTATTCTGTTTTCCTGCTAAACAGTGATCACACTTCTTCAGTGTTGAATTTTTCATTCTTGAAAGGAGCTTCTTCTTAGACAATATTGACAAGCCCTTCTCACTGATGTGACTGAGTCTCTTGTGCCATAACTCAACTGTCTCTTCGTTGTCTACTGCATTAATTTTTTTGTGGATAATTTTGCTTGCATAATGTACAGCGAAGAAAATTTGTTTCCTCTAGCCACAACAATAGAACCTTTAGTGAGCTTCCATCGACCATCACTGAAGAGTTGCAATATCCATCATCATCCAGCTTACCTGTGGAAATCAAATTCAATCGAATATTAGGTATATGCATAACATTATTCAATACTAACCTCGTGTCATTGCTGGTCTCTAGGCACACATCACCGATGCCTACAACTTCAGCCAGCCCATTGTTTCCCATCTTCATAGATCCAAAGTCGCCTGCCCTGTAAGATGTAAATAAATCCCTACGAGATGTAGCATGAATAGATGCACCACTATCGATTACCCAACTTGTCTCATGACATACAAGATTCACTGCATCACCATAAAAAACAATGAGAAAATCTTCAAAAAGTGCAGCAACGCGATTATCATCGCTATTATTATCACTTTTCGTCTCTTTACTTTTCTCTTTCTGTTTCTCTCTTTTTAACTGACGGCAATACCTCTGAATATGCCCCTTCTGATGGCAATAATGGCACTCAATATTTGTAAATTTATTAGATTTGCCTCTACTTTTATCTCGACTCTTATCCATGTTCCATGAACCTCGAGTCTCACTTCTTCCCCTTTTTTCAACAACCAAGGCATCGGAGTGTGAAGAGGATCCCTGTGTCTTCCTTCGCATCTCTTCATTCAAAACACTGCTCTTGGCTAAATCCATGGTAATCTTACCATCCGGGGCTGAATTAGACAAAAAAGTTCGAAACGTTTCCCACGAGTCTGGTGTCGCGACCCTCTTGAGGTTGTCGAGCTCTCGAGGGCTAATGGGCCGTCCTGTCTGGTCGGACGCGGGCCTCTCCCAAGGCCCATTACCCAAATCGCAACGGAGGTATGCGTGATCGACTTTCAGTGTAGTCTAGTGACATGTGCTAAGTGTGCATGCCATGGAGTCGCCACCAATCATTTTTTTAGGGTGTGATTGGACCACCCAATCGAATAGTTGGGAGTTTCTATTCAATTCTGCGAGAACCAGAGAAATGGTTTCGGGGACTTAGTTACACCAACTGTCAGAGTTGACGCCCTTTCGGTACCTAAGTTGACTGAATTTTCTAGCCTGAGATTCATGCGGATGAGTAAGGTATGAACCCTAAATCTAGAAATTCATGCAGATAGGAGTGATTATCCTA
This sequence comes from Rhodomyrtus psidioides, assembly GCA_021437785.1. NCBI lineage: Eukaryota > Viridiplantae > Streptophyta > Magnoliopsida > Myrtales > Myrtaceae > Rhodomyrtus > Rhodomyrtus psidioides. The sequence continues at coordinate 11,231,778 of JAILYB010000007.1, read as the reverse complement.
GCAATCACAATCAGTAATAAAATGCGCAACTCAAGGAATCTAGATATGCAAATAAATCACTTGGCATTCCTAATAAGGCCCTATTTATCAATCACAGCTCAATAATGATTTAGCTGTCCTAGCCATTCTACACACGATCTAACCTAAGAAAAGCATTAGGAAGCATCGAAGGAGTTCGAGAGTACTCACATGGGGTTCGCCGTGCCCTGGTTTGGTCTTGGACGAGCCGACCCGATTATATTTGGGAATCCACTCGGCGTTTTACACCATGAAATCATGTGAAACAAAAACGAAAATATTCAGCAAGGGGCATTTATTGTAGATGGTGGTCGATCTAATTGGACATCAAGACTAAAAAAGATGTAGAAATTTACAAATTAAAAGACTCGAATGATATTTTTTTTTGCCAAATTCAACTCTATGCGTCGTGAAGAAACACATGCAATTGAACTTGAATTTTGACTATTTATGAGTTCAAAATGAAAAGAAAATTAAAATTAAAATATTGACTATTTTTCTATATTTTTACGACATCGAATGCTATTTTTCTTCATTTTTCATGTATTTTTCTATTTTTGGAAAATATTAAAAAATTGAAAAATTATTTTTTTGTCAAAAATGGTTCCTTTAGCTTGGTCAAGGCTACCAAAGATGATTTTTTAATTTTTTAACTTTTTATATATTTTTTTATGAATTTTTAAAAAATAAACTATGAAAGACTGATAAAAAATCAGGTGTCAACAGCTGCCCCTCTTTGAGAGGAATTTCGTCAGAGGTTTCTCTCAAAGACAAGGTGACACCTGTGTTCCGATCGACTCGACTGGGAAAAGAAAAGAAAAGAAAAGAAATCACGACATCCAATTTTCATGCCCATCAATGTGTGCTTTTCCTTAAAAAGAGATGTGCTCATTCAATTCCCTGATATGATGTAAGAAAGTTAAGGAGTAGATAGACTTCCCTGCCCCTTACCTGCCGAACGCTTGCGGCATTTGCTGTGTCTGATGGGTTCAAGTAGATTCCTAAGGACTCGTCATCGGAGTGTCATAGGGATGTTAAGCTCTGACCTGTAAGGTAGGTCAAACCATAATGGGATTCCTAACTGATAGGAACCTAAGGAAGACGCATCCCACATTTGGGAATTTGCCAAGGGTTTTGATCCGTGTGGTGGACTAAACTAGAAATGGCTTGCCTAATGTAAGGATTATTAGGGAAAACGACTCCTCTCGCGTTCGGGATTCATCAAGGTTTTGATCCGTATGGTGGATCGGACCATTGGGTTGATCCTTCAGGCGGTCTCTACCAGTCCTTTGACCCTTCAGGTGGTTTCTACCATTCATTGACCCTTCATGCGGTTTCTACCATTGAGTTGACCCTTCAGGCGGTTTCTACCATTGGTTGACCCTTCAGGCGGTTTCTACCATACATTAACCCTTCAGGCGGTTTCTACCATTATGTTGACCCTTCAGGCGGTTTCTACCATTGATTGACCCTTCATGCGGTTTCTACCATACATTGACCCTTCAGGCGGTTTCTACCATTGTGTTGACCCTTCAGGCGGTTTCTACCATTGTGCTGACCCTTCAGGCGGTTTCTACAAATGATTGACCCTTCAGGAGGTTTCTACCATTGAGTTGACCCTTCAGGCGGTTTCTACCATTTATGAAATTCCAAATTGATATGAATCAAAGGATGACGTACCCGTTCTTCAGGGCTAGTCGGAGACTCGATCATTCTGTGGATCGGTCTTAGAAAAGATTTGCCTACTAAAAGGCCTCACTTAAGGATGACGCACCTAGTCTTTAGGGTGGCCAAAAGTCCTACAGAAAGCTTAGACCTGAAAAAATTTTCCTCGCCAAGAAGATGTTAGTAATCTTTGGGAAGACAATAATTGTCTAACTGACAAAATTCTACGACTTAAGTTTTAGTCATGAAATGTGCATTTTGATTGTTGGAGGTTATCCAAAACATTCCTGCCACATACAGATGTGATCATAAATTCCTTGCACGGAAACTCTAGATCAAACAATTTGAAAATTTCAAAAAGAGTTTGCTCAAAACATCCATTGGAGTATTTCTCATCCAAGAAGGCTTCTCACTGCTCTGTGATAATGATCTTTAATAGGGAAAGTGCTCAATTTCCTACCAACCTATGCCTGGGTTTCAGGATCATTCGCAACGCATACATTTCGACCGATCAGGAGGTCTTTCACGGGACCGTAGTGTTAGGCTTGGATATCGGTTTCCAAGGGGGACTCACTTTTGAGTCAAGGCCGTTGAACGAAAATTTTCACTATCTGCTCCGGGTTTACAAGTCAAGAACCCTGTAAAATGAGAAAGAAATAGTCTTGCTCGTACTTCTTTGAGCTAAGTTATACATTAACCCAAGTGTCTTAGTCAGATAAGACTGCTTCAGGGTTGTAACATTGGAAGGATTGGGGACCGAAAAAGGCTTATTTTTTGCCCAGAAATTGTGAAGGGTTTGGCATTGGTGATCATTGCAAATTTACCACATGTCCTTCGAAGAACATCTCCATTTCTTGAAGTGTACACTCCTCTTTTAGAGCGCACAAGGATGTTTAAAAGCGTCTCTTGTTACATTAAGAGACCGTCTGTTTGTGTGTTTGCAATTTGAGCACGACATCATTTGGAGAGTAGTCATCTTGATCTGACTCCTTTGCAGGGTCTTTTCATCGTATATCTAGACTTTACTGGGGATATTTTGAATAGACATCAGCCTTGCTTTTTACCAGGCACTTTGCTTTTTCTTGATGTCTAGGGATTTTTCTTTTCCCCCTTTTTTTTAATCCCGTGTTTTTCTTTTCTTTTGGAGCTAGGATTTTCGGCAATCATGCTAGATATGCAACTTAAACTTTGGCACGCTTCCATTCCTAGAGTGATGTTGCATTTGCTTTGGAATATGCAATGATCACCAATAGGTTGATGAAATGAATTTGCTGGCTCAACTTGGTCGTGCAAAGGATAACAGTGTGTAGGATAGAGAAATGAATTATTCTCGTCATCCTATGACACTTGGATTATCATATAAACAACACACAAAGATTTATGTTAGTCCGAGCAAGAAAATTTCAAACCGTTTACTTTCTGATACTGTTGGACTAACCTTCATTTGCCCCAATGTGGGGTGGTTCTTGACAGGGTTGAGAATGAAAATCGCCGTTCAATGGGGTTCTCAATGGGCATCTGTAGTGTTTGGAATGAAGAAATAAATGCCTCTGTCATCTCGATCCATGTAATCGTTGCGAATGACCCTTATATCCATAGGTTAAGGTTTCGCTATCATTTCCAATCTCCTCATCTCTCAAGTGTGTATGGGACGTGTTTGGATTAGGCTCGCTTCTCTTATGAGAAAATACCCTTTTGAACAGTTCAAACGACTCTTGTTGGAAAAATTCATTTCATTTCATCAAGATTTATCCTTTAAAGGGATTTTGTGATGCACCATACATGTGTAATTCATGTTCAGACAATCTCATGTTTTAAAACATGAATGTCAATGAAGTAAGAATTCTATGTCTTTTTAGATGTGAGAATCGAATTAATTCTGAAATTTTTTAATCTCCAATGAATTGGGAAAAGGGATACTTACCTGCCCATCGAGGCTGGAGATCCTGGAGATATAAAAGGGATATGTCATCGTATATTCTAAAACTTTACAAAAATTGGAACAATACATCTTACCCTTAGTCATATGCTCCAACGAGTGTACAAGGGTTGTGAAAATCTGCAATGTCTGCCCTGATGGCGAGCTCCTGCCAAGGATAAATATTAAGCATTATTTTGGGTTTCCAAATTCAAAACAAATTGGGACGATACTACTTTACTCTTGATTTGAATTCCATTCTGCATGCCAATGTGCAGATTGTAGAAGCCGGCCCTCAAGCTTGTGGCCATGATTTCTTCGTCTGGTTGGGCAACGAATCCACCTCGAGGATTTACGTCGGAGGAGATTCATTCATCTTTTTGGGCGTGTTTCATGCACTGTTTTGTTATTTGAATGCATGGCTTCTTGGGTGCCTCGTCTCTGTTCATCACCTGAGAGGAAAATGAGAGAACATTATCCCCGCATCTGATTGAAAATCATTTAGGAACGATACGTTCTTTTTACCAAATGGGTGGCTCCGCGGCCAAATGCGTTTTACATTGAAAGAATGGATTCCATTACGCTCTGCGGATGATAACTATCGCTTCAGGGACTTGCCCCACGGATTAAACGATGAATTTGATGTCTTCGGCTTCGACATGCTTTCCGGATGTAGGAATGGTTTGCCCCCATTTTCAGTGGATATGGGTTTTGTCGAGTGGGCAAGATCAAAAACTCATCCTAGATTTGGCTTTAGTCGAAGGTTGAAATCCCGACCTTGGATAAGCGAATCATGATTCATCTCCTTCTGCTTCGGATTTGTCATTTGCGCGCTTCACATTTTACAATACCAACTTCGCCGCTTGATGAAAATGAATCGATGATTTTCGAATTGCCCCAAGTTCTATAGTCATCTGCGTCGAATCTCTTTGAACTTCATCGAGTGATAGACCAACTGATAAAATGATTTTTCAATCCCGAGATCGAACTCCTGACATTTCGTACCACCATTTCACTGACTACCAAGACACAGCACTATTGGCGTCCCTAACTGGTTCGTTTTTTGTTATAAAATTCTCGAAGCAGTTAGCAACCCCCATTGAGAATGAAACAAGCTCAATTTAGAGTTCGTAACGACTAAAGGTCCCTTGGAACGATACAGAGCTAACCGTCTTTGAGCTCGCTCAGGCTTTTACTCACATTTTCTTATGTGAAGCCTTTAAATGTTTTTCTTCGTGGCGTTCAATTGATTCGCCTCGACTCTAATCTAACAAGGGATTGTCGCACTCGAGCATGATGATGCTCGCAGGTAGTACTAATCGCTACCCCAAATTAACTCTAGGCATTAAGGAAGATTATCTCGCATGGAAGACTTTATGACAGAAAGATTAATGATACATCCAGTCACATGTGCCTAGGTCCCTTGAAGATTCTCGGTGATCAGCCAGTTACACCATGAATCAGATATATAATCGCCATTTTGGATCATAACTTCATAAGTCCATCAGTTTTAAACTGATCGATCCAGATATGGAGCTCCTCATCAAGGAAATCTTTTGATTCTTCGAGCAACTGATATTCGGGTTGACCATCATCGCTTGGCGGCGAAGGATTCCTATTTCTGTTGTGAGCGATCTGATTCTTCGAGCTAGAACCTTCGTCATTGCTCGAGATTATAAGAGGATGATTGATCGGTTCACTATCAAAAGCACCTTCCATTTGGGGATGGGAGAAACAAAAATCCTCAGAGCATCCCCCTGCTTGATCTTCCGAAATCATACGCCCAAGCCAGGCAGATCTTTGAACACTAGGCGCAATATGTTGATCGGCGATAGGAAGAGTACTAGCGAAAAGTTGCTGCTCAAACCAAGGAGTTCGTACCTGCTGCACTTGTGGCATATACTCTTGAGTGGTGCTGAGATGATTCGGGGGAATATTCTGATTAGCGCCCAAGTAGTCGATGGTGCTGCTACCAGCTTAGTCGGTGCCTAGATTCGGCAGGGTATTTCTTACTTCAGGGGCATTGTAGTTGTGGCCATGCCTAGTGTTTAGGCACAAGTTGAGTTCTTTCAGGTTCAGTGCTGTGTGGCGCTGTCTTAGCGCCCTTCTGTAGCTCTTGAGATGACTCGCGACTCCATCTTTAGTGAGTCCTGGTATGTTCATGATCTCAAGTATGCGCGTTGGATATGCTGAGTTGATCCCTAGTTGCTGAACCGCACTAAGGAACTTGAGATGAAGCTCGGGGGACCAATTGACCCTCGTCTTCTTGCGACCCAGAACAGTGTTGACAACTTGGCTATTGCTCTCTGGCCTATTTCCAATAGGATTTGATCGAGCCGGAAATTGTTGTGGAGGGAATTCATCAGCTTTGGATTGGTCGGTCGTGATAGTAAGCTCATCGTTAAGGAAACTCCAATCATGGTGACGCATATCCCATCCTTTAGAAGGCATCGGTATTGACTTCGTAGAATTGATTTGTTCATGCATATCTCCAACAAAATCCGATTGTATCAAAGATGGTTCGAGGGAGTGGGGTGGTGAATGAGCATTTTCAATCCTCATATAAGGCTTATCAAGGAACATTTCGCCGAGAGTGACAGGGCCACCGCAATTAAGGCAAGCGATAGTGCTGGGAGCTTTCTTATACCTCATGTTCTCCGCTCGAAGCTTTTCGTTTTCCTCCTTTAGAATCGCAAGTTCTTGACGTCTGTGTTGAGCCCTCAATTTGGCTCGCTTATTTTGAAACCAAAACTTGACCCTCAAAGGTTTCATCCCTAGCTTCTGGCCCAATTCATTTCTTTGTTTCATGTTCGGGAGAGGGCATTCACTAAAGAAAGCTTCAAGCTCTTGGATTTCATTCTGAGTGTGGCACTGGCGACGTTTCCTTTTCCGGGATTGACCATCGCTGCTGCTGTTGTCGTCGCTGCTGAGATCCTGAACTTCGTTGTCGAAAGGGTTGGGTTCTGTGGTTCTGGTACCAGACGCGATCCTGGAATCTTCGAGATCTCTCAATAGTTCATTTTCTGAGATTTTTGGATCAGTCTCCTCTAGCAACTGACGGTAACCCTCAAACATGTTGGATCGAAAAATGTTCGATCAATTTTTGCTCACTCAGGGTTCTCTACTCTCTCATGTATGCTCACTCTCTCGAAATTTTCTTTTGGGTGGTTCTGTATGCCCAGGAAACGTTCTTTAAACATGGATGAAGATCATCAGGCAAGCGTTTCTCCCAAGATTTCGTATTTCTCGCTTTGTCGTCTTCTTTCTTCTTTTCAACGTGGAGGGACACCAAATTGATTTCCTTTTCTCGATATCCATGTCTGTCTCCCACTTATTTTCAAAAAGGTGGAACTACGCTCGCCTCCCGCTCAGTTTTTTAATATGATGGGACCGCCAAATCCTTTTGCAACTTTTTTCGATAGTTACGCTTAACTCTCGCTCAATTTTAATATGGTGGCACTGACATATCTTTTTACAAACTTTTTTAGATTTATCAAGCCTGAAATCGCGGACTGGGACGGATCTGATGGTTCACCGAAAGAGCCACCACTGCTTTACCCAATTAACTTGGCTCCATGAGCATTATTGCTGTGACCTTTCTTCATCCTCGAGTTGCTATAAAAGGAGGAGTTAATGCAGAGAAGATTAACGCTCTTACATAATTGCCTTTTCATATTTTAATCACTCTACCACACTCATCTTCTTCTCCCTCACTCCAACGAAAATGACCTCCTCTCCTATTCGCGCTTTCTCAGCCGAAATTTTGGCCTAGTGGGAAAAACTCTATAACCTCCTCGGTCGAGGCTATGCTCATATAGCCGATCACCCAGAAACTGAAGATGAAATCCGTATTTTGCTCGTGGAAATAGACACCACCTCCATCGAGGGCACTAATTTAGAGAGGGAATATAGAATCTTCCCAACCCTCTTTATAAACTTTTTAGAGACTTACCGTGTCGCTCATCGAAAAGCTACCGTGGCTCACGTTTTGCGAGCTCGCTATGAGGATCGGTCCAACTGCTTGGTGTTGGCCAACCTTGTGGCCGATAGTCACAGAAAGGCTGTTGAGTTCGCCAACAAGCGAGTCTCGATGTTGCTTCGCGAGAGGGGAAATTTGGTGGAGCGCTTGGCCTTATCCCTGACCACCTATGAGCATGACCGTCGTAATGTCGTGTTGAAGTTTCAATGTGAGTGGCAGGAAGAAAGGCTTGACAGCATTACCGCGGATATAGCCCATGGGAGAGGACTAGTTCGGGACCTGGAAATAGCCGCCGAAGATCACGGGACCAAGGTTGCCGATCTTAAAGGGGAATGTAAACGCCTTCTTCTTAAGCTTGCAGATCTCGAGTCTCAAGGTGGTGAGTATAAGCAAAGCATCAATAATATGGAGGGCCAACTAGGTTCCTTTGTGATGCTAATTAGGGCTCATTGCGGTTTTATGTTTCCACCCCGATGATTTGTATGATCTGCTTTTAAGGTCCCTCGATTGAGCGAAATGAATGAAAGCTCTAATGTGTGTGTCTCAACTTCTGTATGGCTGACTTTCTCGAACACCTGACCACTCTCAACCTAGGCAAGCTGCGCTTTGACATTGATGATTCGAGCGTGTACATCTTGATTTTTTAATCTTGCTTAAGATCGGATAAAGGAACCTCCCACCGCGATTATCCACAAAAAGACTTCTCTTCTCTACTTGTTTTTAACTTAGAGATGCCCCAGTTTCGATCTTTGAGACGTGACTTCAGGATCACCTATTCCAAATCGTCATCTTCATTAGATGATACCTCAATGATGTCCATAGTAGGCTCTTCTTGTCCACTTGGCGCTCGTAATGGGATGACACCATCTTCATCTTCCATCAAGAACATTGGGAGGAAAACACTCATATCTATCCTCAAAATGGCATTTAATCCAATCACCGGAATTATGCAATGAATATAATGATTAAGAGCTGTAACAAGTTCGAGGGATAGAAAAGTCTTACCAACCAAACTTAAGAGAAAATCAAGCTTCTCTGTATTTTTTGCAGTGTTAGGTATACTAACCTTCCATAGACAAACACATGAGACAAGTGAGGGAAAACTCCTAAAAATCAAAAGATAGGGCTTGGTACCTAAAGCCAAGGTTCTCGCCTCGAATTCTGGGAAGAGCCGATTCCATTGCACAACTATCGTTGCATTGGGACTCAATCCATAGTTCGAAGTGAGCGGAATTGAAAAGTGGATTACCCCATGTTTTTCCTCACGGAGATTCCATTTTCAATTCCTTCTATTGTGTTCCTAAAGAGGGCGCCTGGGGTTTTAGGCGCAATTGTGTGTATTCATTGTGTCGTGCTAAAGCAATAGACATGCATTTTATTTAACAATCACCGCTTCAATATAAACATCCACACAATCATACATCCAAAACTCCTACCTGCATAAAACAAAGTTAACAAGCACTTCACCCCTTATTTCTCCCGTCTACAAAAACATCTAACACATTCGTTAGCATATACACCTCACTTTCGAGAGCATCTGCATAAAATTAGGTTAGAAGAATCAATCAACTTTTTAATCGGCTCAAGTCCACTAAATGGTTAAGAACCAGTCCCCAGCAGAGTCGCCAGTCTGTCGCGACCCTCTTGAGGTTGTCGAGCTCTCGAGGGCTAATGGGCCGTCCTGTCTGGTCGGACGCGGGCCTCTCCCAAGGCCCATTACCCAAATCGCAACGGAGGTATGCGTGATCGACTTTCAGTGTAGTCTAGTGACATGTGCTAAGTGTGCATGCCATGGAGTCGCCACCAATCATTTTTTTAGGGTGTGATTGGACCACCCAATCGAATAGTTGGGAGTTTCTATTCAATTCTGCGAGAACCAGAGAAATGGTTTCGGGGACTTAGTTACACCAACTGTCAGAGTTGACGCCCTTTCGGTACCTAAGTTGACTGAATTTTCTAGCCTGAGATTCATGCGGATGAGTAAGGTATGAACCCTAAATCTAGAAATTCATGCAGATAGGAGTGATTATCCTAGCAATCACAATCAGTAATAAAATGCGCAACTCAAGGAATCTAGATATGCAAATAAATCACTTGGCATTCCTAATAAGGCCCTATTTATCAATCACAGCTCAATAATGATTTAGCTGTCCTAGCCATTCTACACACGATCTAACCTAAGAAAAGCATTAGGAAGCATCGAAGGAGTTCGAGAGTACTCACATGGGGTTCGCCGTGCCCTGGTTTGGTCTTGGACGAGCCGACCCGATTATATTTGGGAATCCACTCGGCATTTTACACCATGAAATCATGTGAAACAAAAACGAAAATATTCAGCAAGGGGCATTTATTGTAGATGGTGGTCGATCTAATTGGACATCAAGACTAAAAAAGATGTAGAAATTTACAAATTAAAAGACTCGAATGATATTTTTTTTTGCCAAATTCAACTCTATGCGTCGTGAAGAAACACATGCAATTGAACTTGAATTTTGACTATTTATGAGTTCAAAATGAAAAGAAAATTAAAATAAAAATATTGACTATTTTTCTATATTTTTACGACATCGAATGCTATTTTTCTTCATTTTTCATGTATTTTTCTATTTTTGGAAAATATTAAAAAATTGAAAAATTATTTTTTTGTCAAAAATGGTTCCTTTAGCTTGGTCAAGGCTACCAAAGATGATTTTTTAATTTTTTAACTTTTTATATATTTTTTTATGAATTTTTAAAAAATAAACTATGAAAGACTGATAAAAAATCAGGTGTCAACATCTGGCAAAGTACCAAGCAACCATAATGCTTGTATCTCATCAAACGTAATTCCCATCGCAGCCAACTGATTTATAATTCCTTGAAAAGAATTAAAATGGTCAGTCAAAGGAATACCATCATGATATCTCAAAGCCATCATCTGTTTAATCAAAAATAATTTATTATTTTCAGTCTTTCGAGCATATAATTGTTCGAGCCTATTCCACAAACTACGTGCATATGTTTCTTCAATGATATGGTTCAAAACATTATCATCCACCCACTGTCTAATATAACCACACACTTGACGATGGCATATAGACCATTCAGCATCAGATTTATTCTCTGGTTTCTCATCAGCAAACACGGGCAAATAATAATCCTTCACATATAAAAGGTCTTCCATTTTTCCTTTCTAGACATGATAATTTGAACCATTCAATGTAACCATTCTACTCGTATTCATTTCCATCGTTTAACACAAGACACACAAAACTTCCAGTGAGAACCAAGCTCTGATACCACTTTGTTAGGAGATCAGCGATAATCCGAACAATATCGAATTAGTGTAGCGGAATAAAGAAATCTCCTCTCTTGTGCAAACCTAATAGGAAACGATATAATAGAGTGATATATTTGACAGAATATATAAACACCAAGCACCCACGAACACAAGAGAATTTTTACGTGAAAAATCTCCCCGATGTGAGGAGATAAAAAACCACGGGCCCGTAGTCCACCCAAAAACTTCACTATCAACGAATTGGGTAGACAATATTATTCTCTAGTTAATACTAGAGGTACATAGCAGAAAATACATCAAGAACACCATTCTTGGCAATACATGTGAAATCGCAAGAGATCAAGGATAAATCTCACCAAAACGTAGGTATAGTTCTACCCACGAAAAATCTAATGAAAGAAGATCCAGATGAAAATCAAACCGATCAGATCCGAGAACAATGCGTCGCGACCAATCGGACCACGAATCGACCTCTGATGTAAGCTTGATGAAATCCGGATGGCACCCTTTTTATGATTTTCTTCGCTCTTTCTCTCTTGCGGCTACAACATATATGATAGCGAGAAACCCTATTTCTCCATATGTGTCAACATACGGGCTCAAGCCAAGGGTTTACACTTCATTGGGCTTCCTCCATATAGGAGTGACCCGGCCAATAGTTAGGTGCTCCCAGCTGAACGTTCCCTAATGTTATAGAAGCTAGCCCCCGCCAAGCTTGCAATACTATAATTGTGAGACTCTAAATTAAACTTCAAATAAAGGTGGGAAGTTTGGTCTTGACATAACATTGAACGCCACTTTATATGACACCAATGGCTAAGGTTTACAATTCCCTTAATTAAACTTGATTGGATCGCCAACGCCCACTAACGAAATGAAACTAGATATACGTGACGGTCTGAGCGTCACGGCTCTCTGAGTCGTGCTTGAAGAGAGGGTGTGATAATATGTCATCTCCTGTGTTGCAATTTCAAACTCCATTACAAGCTCTCTCCCAGTATGTGTCTCTCCTTTCAGTCTTGACAATACCCCCTAAGGTGTTTGGGTGTGTAGCTTTTGTACATCTTCACAAGAACCATGTCGCGACCCTCTTGAGGTTGTCGGGCTCTCGAGGGCTAATGGGCCGTCCTGTCTGGTCGGACGCGGGCCTCTCCCAAGGCCCATTACCCAAATCGCAACGGAGGTATGCGTGATCGACTTTCAGTGTGGTCTAGTGACATGTGCTAAGTGTGCATGCCATGGAGTCGCCACCAATCATTTTTTTAGAGTATGATTGGACCACCCAATCGAATAGTTGGGAGTTTCTATTCAATTCTGCGAGAACCAGAGAAATGGTTTCGGGGACTTAGTTACACCAACTGTCAGAGTTGACGCCCTTTCGGTACCTAAGTTGACTGAATTTTCTAGCCTGAGATTCATGCGGATGAGTAAGGTATGAACCCTAAATCTAGAAATTCATGCAGATAGGAGTGATTATCCTAGCAATCACAATCAGTAATAAAATGCGCAACTCAAGGAATCTAGATATGCAAATAAATCACATGGCATTCCTAGTAAGGCCCTATTTATCAATCACAGCTCAAGAATGATTTAGCTGTCCTAGCCATTCTACACACGATCTAACCTAAGAAAAGCATTAGGAAGCATCGAAGGAGTTCGAGAGTACTCACATGGGGTTCGCCGTGCCCTGGTTTGGTCTTGGACGAGCTATCGAGCTCATGCTGACCCGATTATATTTGGGGATCCACTCGGCGTTTTACACCATGAAATCATGTCAAACAAAAACGAAAATATTCAACAAGGGGCATTTATTGTAGATGGTGGTCGATCTAATTGGACATCAAGACTAAAAAAGATGTAGAAATTTACAAATTAAAAGACTCAAATGATATTTTTTTTTGCCAAATTCAACTCTATGCGTCGTGAAGAAACACATGCAATTGAACTTGAATTTTGACTATTTATGAGTTCAAAATGAAAATAAAATAAAAATAAAAATATTGACTATTTTTCTATATTTTTACGACATCGAATGCTATTTTTCTTCATTTTTCATGTATTTTTCTATTTTTGGAAAATATTAAAAAATTGAAAAATTATTTTTTTGTCAAAAATGGTTCCTTTAGCTTGGTCAAGGCTACCAAAGATGATTTTTTAATTTTTAAACTTTTTATATATTTTTATGAATTTTTAAAAAATAAACTATGAAAGACTGATAAAAAATCAGGTGTCAACAGCTGCCCCTCTTTGAGAGGAATTTCGTTAGAGGTTTCTCTCAAAGATAAGGTGACACCTGTGTTCCGATCGACTCGACTGGGAAAAGAAAAGAAAAGAAAAGAAAAGAAATCATGACATCCAATTTTCATGCCCATCAATGTGTGCTTTTCCTTAAAAAGAGATGTGCTCATTCAATTCCCTGATATGATGTAAGAAAGTTAAGGAGTAGATAGACTTCCCTGTCCCTTACCTGCCGAACGCTTGCGTCATTTGCTGTGTCTGATGGGTTCAAGTAGATTCCTAAGGACTCGTCATCGGAGTGTCATAGGGATGTTAAGCTCTGACCTGTATGGTAGGTCAAACCATAATGGGATTCCTAACTGATAGGAACCTAAGGAAGACGCATCCCATATTTGGGAATTTGCCAAGGGTTTTGATCCGTGTGGTGGACTAAACTAGAAATGGCTTGCCTAATGTAAGGCTTATTAGGGAAAACGACTCCTCCCGCGTTCGGGATTCATCAAGGTTTTGATCCGTATGATGGATCGGACCATTGGGTTGATCCTTCAGGCGGTCTCTACCAGTCCTTTGACCCTTCAGGCGGTTTCTACCATTCATTGACCCTTCATGCGGTTTCTACCATTGAGTTGACCCTTCTGGCGGTTTCTACCATTGGTTGACCCTTCAGGCGGTTTCTACCATACATTGACCCTTCAGGCGGTTTCTACCATTGTTTTGACCCTTCAGGCGGTTTCTACCATTGGTTGACTCTTCAGGCGGTTTCTACCATACATTGACCCTTCAGGCGGTTTCTACCATTGTGTTGAACCTTCAGGCGGTTTCTACCATTGATTGACCCTTCAGGCGGTTTCTACCATTGTTTGACCCTTTAGGCGGTTTCTACCATTGTTTTGACCCTTTAGGCGGTTTCTACCATTGTTTTGACCCTTTAGGCGGTTTCTACCTTTGTTTGACCCTTTAGGCGGTTTCTACCATTGTTTTGGCCCTTTAGGCGGTTTCTACCTTTGTTTGACCCTTTAGGCGGGTTCTACCTTTGTTTTGACCCTTTAGGCGGTTTCTACCTTTGTTTTGCTTTGAAAAGGGGTCTCATGACGAGGGTTCTCCACGTCGGATGAGACTGCCTAAATTTGGAAAAGGGGTCTCATGACGAGGGTTCTCCACGTCCAATGAGACTGCCTAGTTTTTGAAAAGGGGTCTCATGACGAGGGTTCTCCACGTCCAATGAGACTGCCTGGTTTTTAAAAAGGGGTCTCATGACGAGGGTTCTCCACGTCCAATGAGACTGCTCGGTTTTTGAAAAGGGGTCTCATGACGAGGGTTCTCCACGTCCAATGAGACTGCCTGGTTTTTAAAAAGGGGTCTCATGACGAGGGTTCTCCACGTCCAATGAGACTGCCTGGTTTTTAAAAAGGGGTCTCATGACGAGGGTTCTCCACGTCCGATGAGACTGCCTGAATTTTGAAAAGGGTCCCGAGACGAGGGTTTTCCACGTCTGATAGGGCCGCTTGATTTTGAAAAAGGGTCCCGAGACGAGGGTTCTCCACGTCTACTAGGATTGCTTGATTTTTTTGAAAAAGGTTATCCCCACTCCTTCTTTTGAAAAATCCCGAAATTTATCGGGAATTCAGTTTTGAAGCAGTGAAAGATTTTATTTTGACAAAGCCTCGCTTTAGTCTGTTGAGGCGACATTCTGGGAGCTGGGTTCTCCAGGTATCCTGCAGAAAATTCAAACCTGTGTGCTCCACTCCATGGAGCAAATATTTTTCTGGGATTCGGGGTTTCCAAGAATCCTGCATAAGTTTTGAGCTTGAAAGATTTTTCTTCACCAAGAAAAAGTTAGTAATCTTTGGGAAGACCACGGCTGTCCATTTGACAAAAACCGTATGACTTAAGTTTTAATTGTGAAATGTGCATTTTGATGCCGGAGGTTATCCAAAGCATTCTTGCAACACAATGATGTGATCACAAATTCCTTGTGCGGCAAGTCTAGATCAAACAATTTGAAATTTCCAAAAAGAGTTTGTTCAAAACATCTATTGGAATATTTCTCGACGAGGAGGTCTTTTCACCTGTTTTGAGATAGTGGTCTTTATAGGGGATGCACTCAATTCCCTACTAACCTGTGCCTAGGTTTTAGGCTCATTCGCAGCGCATACATTTTGATCGGTCGGGAGGTCTTCCACGGGACCGTAATGTTGGGCTTGGATATTGGTTTTCAAGGGGGACCCGCTTTGGAGTCAAGGCCATTGAATGAAAGTCTTAATCATCTGCTCCGGATTTACAAGTCGAGAACCCTGCAAAATGAGAAAGAAATAGTCTTGCTCGTACCTCTTCGAGCTAAGCTATATGTTAACCCAAGTGTCTTAGTCAGAGAAGACTGTTTCGGGGTTATGATGTTGGTAGGATTGGGGACCGAAAAATGCTTGTTTTTGGCCCAGAATTTATGAGGGGTTTGACATTGGTGATCATTGCTGATTTGCCACCTGTCTTTTTTTTTTTTTGCATCTTTAGCCTTTGAGGCGCGCAACCTATCTTGCGGTGTGCACCAGCTCTTTAGAGAGCGTCTCTTGTTGCATTCAGAGACTGACTCTCTCTATGTCTTTGTTCTGCGCTTGATAGCATTTGGGGAGCAGTCCTTTTGGATTTGGCTCCTTCAGGGATTTCCCCTTTTCACATCCAGCTTCATTGCGGATCAATTAAACAACTTGTACGAGCATCGGCCTTGCTTTTACTAGGCACTTTGCTTTTTCTTGATGCCGGGGATTTTTTTTCATTTTCATTTTTGAAATCCCACTTTTTCTCATCTTCATGGGATCATGTTAGACATATAGTCTAAACATGCTTTAAATATCAGTCCGGGAATTCTCTTCGTAATCCCCCTGAGTCTTGAACTCTTCCATTTTTTGAAGTGGTGCGGCATCTGTCTTGGAATGATCACCAATGGGTTCATGAAATGAATTTGCAGGCTCAACTTGGCTGTGCAAATGATACAGTGTGTGGGATAAAGAATGAATGCTTCTCGTCATCCTATGGCACTTGGATTACCATATAAACAACACACAAAGATTAATGTTAGTCCGAGCGAGAAAATTTCTAACCATTTTCTCCTGACGCTGCTGGACTCACCTCCATTTTGCCCCGATGTGGGGTGGTTCTTGACAGGGTTGAGAATGAAAAATCGCCGTTCGAAGGGGTTGTCAATGGTCACCTGTAGTATTTGGGGATATGAAACGAATGCCTCCGTCATCCCAATCCATGTAATTGTTGCGAATAATCCCTACTTCCGTAGGTCCAGATTTTGCTATCTAATCCGCTCCACTTCTCTCCAGTGTGTGTAGGACGTGTTTGGACTAGGCTTTGCCTCTTGTCTTTTGAGAAAACGTCCTTTTGAAAGTTTTGAACTTTTGATTGGAAAAAATTTCTTTCATTTTCTCCAAAAATTTTACCCGTCAATGGGATTTTATGATGCACCATGCATGTTCTTATTCATGTTCAGACAACCTCCTGTTTTAAAACATGAATGCCAATGAAGTTTGAATTCTATGTCTTTTCTAGACATTAGATTCTGAAAGCTTTTCTTTTTCTCTCTGTTTTTTATTTAACATCTTCAATGGATTGGGGAAAGGGATACTTACCTGTCCCCCGCGGCTGGAGATCCCTGAAAATGCGGAAGAAACATGTTATTGTACGTTCACGAATTTTTCAAAAAATTAGAACGATACAATTTACCCTTGGTCATGTATTCCAACGGGTAATACATGGGATGTGAAAACCCGCTTTGCCTTGATGGCGAGCCCCTGTAAAAAACAAACAATAAGTGTCAATTTGCGTTCCAAAATTCAAGACAAATTGGAACGATACCGCCTTGTTCTTGCTTGGTGTTTTCATTTGAACACAAACGCTCGGCTTGCAGAAATTGGCCATCTATATTGTGGCCACGATTCCTCCGTTTGGTTGGCGATGAATCATTCTCAAGGATTTGCCCTAGAGGAGATCCATTTGTGTTTTTGGGCGCACTCCAGCGCCATTCTTCAAGGTTCCTTTTATTCAAGGAAAAAAAGAAGATTTTATCAAAATGCATGTCAAAGCATGTGACGTAGGAGCGATACTTTTTACCATCCACTAGGTCTTATAATCAAGGACCATCTCTTGGAATCCTGACTTCTAAGGCCAATGATTCTATTCACCTCCCTGTTAGCGCGCTCTTTTCATTTGAGGCTTTCAGCGCCAACTACTTCCTGTAAAATGAGTAAAAACTTATGTTAGGCATGTGGTCCTCGAAGACCAAATTGGAACGATACAAGGTTACCATTCACCCAAATTCGTATCTTGGGGTTTGATTTTGATGCGGACGACTCTGTTATTGCATCCATTGACTTTGCCGGAGGAGAAACGTCCGGCGTACAAATGATTCACTTGCCCCAGTTAGGCATGGTTTCGCTGTTTGCCATCTCTGGATTCGATGACCTTAGTCTGATGCGCTTTCATGGGGGATCATGAGAGTTTGCCCCCGGTTTGGCTCCTCAAAGCAAATGGGGGGGACCTGCTCCCATTGATTTTTGCAGGTTCTGATTATCCCACTCGATTGTCAAAGTCATTGATCAATTTCATCTGTCTCCAGACAGCTTGATATTCTTGGGATTCGTCATGTGGCGGTTTGGTGATTCTCTCGATCACAGTCGCCATTTGAGGTATTTGATGTTCCCTGTTTGTTATTTGAAAGCATTACATCTTGCGTCCTCTGCTCTTGATCATCATCTGAGAGGAAAAAGAAAGGAAGCATTATTCCCATATCAAGAAAATAATCATTTTGGAACGATACGTCCTTTTACACTTGATTTGCATTCCGTTTTGATGTTGCATATCGATATGAACAACATCTATCAAATTCCTCCATCCGTGCTTGAAGGTATTTGCAACGCCTACGGTTCATTTGCCCCAGCTGGGCGACGTCTGTTTTGTCATTTGAATGCATGAGCTTTTGGGTGCATTGTCTCTTTTATCACCTGAGATAAAAAAAATGGAGAAAAACTTATCCTCAGATCTGATTAAAAATCAATTAGGAACGATACGTCCTTTCACCAAACGAGTGGCTCTGCGGCCGAATGTATTTTGCACTGAAGGGACGAATTCCACTATGCTCCACGGGTTTGGGGAATTTGCCCCCATTTTCGATAGAAATGAGCCTTATCAAGATGTATATAATACAAATAGATCCCTAATACAATCAATCTAAGGGACGAGATAGAGAGGATCTCAGCAAAATTAATCTTATACAAGAGAACTAAGAATGTCAAATCAATCAAAGGAATGTGGTCTGAACACTTGGAGATGCCCCAGTTCCAGTCTTCGAGATGTGACTCCAGGATCACCGATTTTTTTTTTTAGGTGGTTTTAGATATACCAACCATCTAAAGACATGCACATGAGACAAGTGAGGATAAAACTTCAAAGGATTTGGCACCTAAGGTCAAGGTTCCCACCTCGAGTTCTAGAAAGAGCAGATTCCATTGCACAACTATCGTTGCATTGGGGCTCGATCCATAGTTCGAAATGAGCGGAATTGAAAAGTGGATTACCCCGTGTCTTTCCTCACAGAGATTCCATTTTCAATCCCTTATATTGTTTTTCTATAGGCGGCGCCCGGGGTTTTAGGTGCGGTTGTGTGTATTTTCGGTGTCGTGCTAAAGCGATAAACATGCATCTTATTTAACAATCATCGCTTCAATATAAAACATGCACACAATCATTCATTCCTACGCCAATCTGCATAAGACAATGTTAATCACAGACTACCCCCCTTATCACTCCAATCTGCAAAAACATATAACACCTATCATAAGCGGACTTACCTCACCTTCAAGAGCGCCTGCAGGGTTAGAAATATCACTCAGCGTTTTAATTACGGCCTAAGTCCACTTGGGGTCTAGAACCATGGGTTCTAGAACAGAAAGTCCCCAGTGGAGTCGCCAGCTGTCGCGACCCGTCCGAAAGCGGACGCGGCTAATGGATTACCGATCGCGGGCTCTTTGGATCGGCGCGAGCCCTCTGTCGCGACCCTCTCCCGAGCTCGCGGAGGCGGGAGCGGGCTAATGGGCCGCCCGATCGCTGGCTTAGATCGGACGCGGGCTTCTCCCAAGGTCCATTACCCAAATCGCAACTGCTGGATATACGTGGTCGACCTTCAGTGTGGTCTAGTGACATGTGATGAATGTACATGCCAGGGAGTCGCCACCAATCGTTTCGTGGAGGGTACGATCGGAAACCCTATCGAATAGTTGGGAGTGGTCTATTCGATTCTGCGGAAACCAGAGAAGTGGGTTCGGGGACTTAGTTACGCCAACTGTCGAAGTTGACGCCCTTTCGGTACCTATGTTGAATGGTTTATCTGATCCTAGGATATTCATACAGATGAGTGGGATACAGATCCTAAATCTAGGAGTTCATGCAGATGGGAACGTCTACCCTATCACTCACGATCATTAAAAATAAGAGCGCAAATCAAGGAATCAGTACATGCGGATAAAACACATGAAATCAGCATGGCATCCCTAATGAGGCCCTATTAGCCTAGAGAAATATCAATCAAGGCTTAGGAGTGATTTGGACATGATTCGCCCATGAGTGGGCAGAATCGTAATTTTGAACAGTTCAGGGACAATTTACCCTTAAAAGGGTAAATCTGTCATTTTAGATGAATTGGGAAGTCAGAAGACGAGGGAAATAGGATTGGCCATCAATCCAATCCATTTCCTATTTTTCGGGAATTTCTAGGATTTTTCTGGAATTTTCAAGTGATTTTACCCTCGAGGGGGTAAAATCGTCATTTTGGACAAAGATGAGAACTGAAAATCTTAAATATTAGGGTTGGTCGTCCACCTGACCCAAACCCTAACTTTAAGCAATTTTCAGAACTTGATTAAGACAAGAAAGACAATTTTCCCATTGAAGGGCAAAATCGTCATTTTGAGAAAAGAGGTGGGACTCAAAAACCCAAACCCAAGAATTGGTCGCTTACTCGACCTTAATTCTTACTTTGGCATTATCGATTTTATCATACTTGCACAGCAGAGACGACTTACCCCTAAAGGGTAATGTCGTCAAGTCTCGGAAGAACGGATAAAAAACCCCAAAAATAGGGTTGACCAGTTGTCTGTGGTCAACCCTCGATTTTTTGGGGGGGGGGGGGGGTTTCTGGAATGTCTAGGATTTTTCCACAATTTTTCCACATTTTTTTTGGAATTTTCTGGAATTTTCTAGCATTTTTTGGATTTTCTAAGGTTTTTCTGATTTTATTTTATTTTTTTTATTTTTAAAATCATTTTCCGATTTTTTTTATTAAAAAATATTATTCGGACCGGGTCGACCCGACCCACTCGGGCCGGAACCCGGCCCAGACCCGGACCCGTGAAATCGAAGACCAAAACGACGCCGTTTGATGTTTTTTTTTTTTTTGAATTGTCAAATTTGATCTAACGGCCTTCATGGCGCCGCGTGGCTGACTCAGGGTCTTCGGATTGACTTACCGAAACCTACGGCTCAGATTGAATGGAGACTCGACCAGGGCCGTCTGATCTAATTACTTAAATCTACGGTCACGATTATAACGTGGAACCTGATCTGAGCCGTCTATTTTCATTAACCTAAAACGACGTCGCCTAATCCTTCCTCTAAACGGCACCGTTTCTTATTCTGATTGATTTTACGATTAAAATCATTTTCGAATAATCCTAATTTCTAATCGGACGGTCATCATTTATTAGATTCGATTATTCTCGGCCGTTGGATTCTTTTATTTGAATAACAAACTCAACGGCCATGCTGACTGGGCTAACACGTGGACTAATCATGGGATGACATCTGGACATTTGACTAGTTGACCGCGCCATGTCAGCTTCGTCTTCAACCTCGCGACTCCGGCGGAATGGACGGCTGTGGTTCTCCGATGATGATCTGACGATGAACTCTCGATGAAATCTCATGAAACTGACGGGAATCGATTCGCAATCATCTCTATCTTAACATATCTTAGAATCGAGGCAACCTACTTGCAGAATCGAGAGTATCGCGCGAACTGCCGAGTACAGCCATGGAGACTCAATCGCACAGGTTACGCTACATCAGATCAATTCTTTCACGGATTAACATGGCAGGAGGTTCAGGAGACTTACCTCAGGCTCCGATTGAGCCCGTTCGACCCAGGTTTGGCTGGGCAAGAATCGGCTGTGGAGGTTAAGTGTGAAGACTCGATTCAGGGGTTGTGAACGAAATCGATGCAAAATCAAGACGCGAACATGGTCAGTGATGTCCAAGGAACGAAAGGCACACACTAATTGTATGAATGATTAAGGAATGCGCGAATCGCCATGAAAGCTTGAAGAAAAACTCGGGACTGAGACTCACCTGTTCTTGCGATTTCACTGGGCGCGGCCGGCGGCGATCGCTTCAGGGGACTCTGGGCGATCTCTCAGCGACCTCGTGGAGCTTTGGTTTTGCCTCGGAAGGCCCAACCGGCGCTCTGCAATTTTGAGCTCCAACCTTCGACCACCGCGAGGGAAGGTGAGCTCTTTCTCTCTCTTTCTTTCTCTCTCTCGATTCAGTTTCTTCTCCTCGAACTGAATCCAACCACCTCCCTCTTCGCGAAGGCCTGTTAGCTTATATAGCTTGTTTGATTTTTGGCGCCGAACGGTGGATCTCCAACTGACTTGGTTTGGCACGTGTAGTCACGTGCAATTGGGTCAAAACGAAGTCGGGGAAGATGGGCATTTCGCTCAGTCCCTTTTGGTTCCGCGGTGAGCTTCATTTCGCACGAATTTGGCAAGGATTTGAGCTGTTTTTTGCCTTTGTTGACTTTTGCAGGTCCGAAGGTTTGACTGGCCGATTGCTCCCTGTTCCGGCGGCGTTAGATGGTGCTGTTGGTGTCGATCAACGGGGGAAGATGGGAGGAACAAAATGCCCACACTTCTTCTTTCAATTGGTCGCGAATTGACCTTCAATTTTGTCTTCAAAACTCAGTCGATGACCATTCATCTGCTCGAGCTCTTTGGGGAAGACGACACTGTAGCGGACCGGTTTGACCGGTCTGACCGGCGGTCTGACCGGTCTGAACCGGTTCCGAACAGGATTTTTCAAATTAATCCCAAATTAATGGGAAAATTTTGCAATTAAACCTCAAAATCGAATCTAGAGCATGAATTCTATCTAGAAATGTGGTTTTGCCCAAAAGTTTTCATCAATTTCTACAAAACCCCCAAATTCCAATTTAATTGGAAATTGGGGATTGTGTAATTGAGGGTGCAAATGATCAAATTGGGTCAAACCACCTATGCCAATCGATTTAAAATGGTGAAATCCATTGGGTAGCATGTTTAATTTGCAATGATAGGCCTTGAATTGAAAGTAATTTCAATTATGCTTAATTTCAAGGACTAAAATGCAATTTCAATATATAATTTTGTCAAATCCGTGCAATTGATCAAATTGCGCAAACAATTGGGCTAAATCGAAATAGGGGATAGTTAGATTGAATGTCAAGATCTTAAAAAAATGCCAAAATTGCAAATTAAAAGACTCAATTGTTATTTTTTCTTCAAATTCAATACTACGGGTTACAAAGGAACACCTAAAATTGAATCTGATTTTGGATTTTTTGTGAGGTCAAAAATACAAGGGGTTAAAAAGAAAAATATTGGATATTTTTCCATATTTTTGTGACCTCAAATGCTATTTTTCTTGATTTTTTAAGTATTTTTCTATTTTCCAAAAATACTAAAAAATATGAAAAATGTGAAAAATTATTTTTTGGTCAAGAATGGTTCCTTGGGCTTGGCCAAGGCCACCAAAGTTGATTTTGTAATTTTTTTGACTTTTTATAATTTTTTTGTGATTTTTCAAAAAATAAAACTGAAAAAGACCTGGTCAAAAAATCAGGTGTCAACAGCTGCCCCTCTTTGAGAGGAATCTCGTGAGAGGTTTCGCTCAAAGACAGGTGACACCTGAGTCTAGACCGACTCGACTGGGGAAAAGAAAAACGAATCTTGACACTCAATCTTTCTTGTCCCACTGGTGAAGGTTTTGCTCTTCATTCTTTTGCTGACGTGAGAGAGAAAGTAGAGAGACCCACCTGTTACTTACCTGTTGATCGCCTGCCTGAAGCTCGTGTGGCCTGCGCGGTGTATAGCGGGTTCTAGTGAATACCTAGGGACTCGTCTTTTGAGTATCCTAGGGCGATTAAACTCTAGTCTGTATGGTAGGCCGTACCAGAATGGGATTCCTACACTTGACAGGAACCTGTGAATGACGCACCCAGTCTCTTAGGGATTGTCGGGGTTTTGATCCGTATGGTGGATCGGACCATGAATAGGACTCCTTTCTGCTAGGAACCTATGGATGACGCACCTAGTCTCTTAGGGATTGCCAGGGTTTTGATCCGTATGGTGGATCAGACCATGAATAGGACTCCTTTCTGTTAGGAACCTATGGATGACGCACCCAGTCTCTTAGGGATTGTCGAACATTTTAATCCGTAAGGGGGATCAGGCCGAGAATAGGATTCCTCTCCGCTAGGAACCTATGGATGGCGCACCCTGTCTTTTAGGGATTGTCGAACATTTTAATCCGTCAGTGGATCAGGCCGAGAATAGGATTCCTTTCTGCTAGGAACCTATGGATGACGCACCCAGTCTCTTAGGGATTGTCGAACATTTTAATCCGTCAGGGGATCAGGCCGAGAATAGGATTCCTTTCTGCTAGGAACCTATGGATGACGCATCCAGTCTCTTAGGGATTGTCGAACATTTTGATCCTATATTCTAAGGAATTAACTAGGATTTATGCAAATGAGGTGTGCCTAACCTTGAGGCTTTACCAAATGGGCTATTCTGGGTTTAGGGGTTACCTAGAACCTCACAGAAAGCAGATTCTGAAAATTGTCCTTTCGACACGCGAGGCGTTATTCTGGGATTTGGGGATTCCAAGTATCCTGCAGAAAACTTAAACCTGCAAAAACTTTGATAAGATTCTTCTGGGATCTAGGGGCTACCTGAGATCTCGCAGAAAGACTATCTTGAATGTTGTCCTTTTGACATTGAAGGTGACATTCTGGGACCTGGGAGCTCCAGGTATCCTGCAGAAAGTTCCAACCTGTAACACCGGGATCTCACACAGGGAGATAATTTCAAACATTGTCCTTTTGACATGGGAGGTGACATTCTGGGATCTGGGGACTCCAGGTATCCTGCAGAAAGATCAAACCTATAAATTTGAAACCTCACAGAGGGATGATTTCGGAGATTGTCCTTTTGACATTGGAGGTGACATTCTAGGATCTGGGAGCTCCAGGTATCCTGCAGAAAGTTCAAACTTGAAATATATTCTTCACAAAAGAAGTAGCATTTTGAGATCTGGGGATACCAGGGGTCCCACAGAAGCTTGAACATGTAAACTCTTTCTTACCAAGAGAGGTTGTGTTATTCTGAGATCTGGGATTGCCAGGAATTCTGCAGAAGTTTAGACATGTAAATTGTTTCTTACCAAGAGTGCTGCAAGCCATTCTGGGAGCCGAAGTCATCAAGAATCTTGCAAAAGCTCCAACCTGAAAATTTTCTTACCAAATGCACATCAATGGTCTTTAAGTGATATGTGATGTCAAACTGACAGCACTTTATGACTTATATCATAGTCATGAAAAAATTTCAATGAATGTATTACGAGGTTGGAGGTTATCCAAAACACCTTGCAACATACGGGAGTGATCAAAAGTTCCTTGCGGGGAAAGTTTGAATCAAACAATCTGAAATTACCAAAAGAGTTTGGTTAAAATGTCCAACGGAGTATTCTCATCAAAGAGGACTTCTCACCGTTTTGAGGTAATGGTCTTTTACCAAGAATGCACTCGAACTTCCTATCAAACCTGCGCCTAGGGTTCAGGATCATTCGCAGTGAATACACCTCGATCGATCAGGAGGACTTCCAAGGGACCGTAATGTTGGGCTTGGTCAACGGTTTTCAAAGGGGGACTTGCGTGCAAGTCAAGGCTTTCGAAGAGAAGTCTTTAACGTCTGCTCCAGGTTTACAAGTCAAGAAACCTGCGAAATGAGAAAGAAATAATCTTGCTCGAACTTCTTCGAGCTAAGCTTAGACATTAAACCCTATGTCAATCCAAGTGCCTTAATCAGAAAAGGCTTTTCAGGGTTGTAACGTAGGTAGGGTTGGGGACCAAAAAAGGCTTGTTTTTGGCTTAGAATATGCGAAGGGTCTAACATTGGTGATCACTGCAGGTTTGCCGCCGATCTTGTCCCTTCTCGTCCAAAGAGCGTCTTTAGTTTTTGAAGTGCATATTTGTCTTTAGAGAACGTCTCTCTCATGTCAAGACGGCGTCAACATCTTGTCTACACTTTCGTCATCTGAGTGTGACATGATTTGGGAGCATCTTTCGCAGTCTAGCTCCCTTGGAATTT
This sequence comes from Rhodomyrtus psidioides, assembly GCA_021437785.1. Classification (NCBI taxonomy): domain Eukaryota; kingdom Viridiplantae; phylum Streptophyta; class Magnoliopsida; order Myrtales; family Myrtaceae; genus Rhodomyrtus; species Rhodomyrtus psidioides. The sequence goes on along the minus strand of JAILYB010000007.1, from coordinate 11,206,222 downwards.
TTCTTTTACAATCAGATCTCACTAGTGACCTATACAAAGGTATCATGCCACCTTTTGGCATTTACAAGATCAAACACATGATTCACAAGTGTACAAGTATTTGGATGGGCATTGACCTTGCTTTTACCAGGCACTTTGCTTTTTCTTGATGCCCAAGATTAGATTTTTCTCTCTTCTTTCTTTTTGAGACCCCATCTTTTCTTTTCTTTTGGGGATCAGAATTTTCAAATGAGTGTGCTAGATGTATAGCTTGAATCTCAGCACTCGAACATTAATCTAGGAATTTTTTACAAATCCTGTGTTTTGAACTCCTCCACTCTTGAAGGGACGTTGCTTCCGTCTTGGAATATGCAATGATCACCAACAGGTTTGTGAAATGAACGTATAGGCTCAACTGGGCTGTACAAAGGGTAAAAGTGTGTAGGATAGAGAAACGAATGTTTTTTGTCATCCTAAAGCACCTGAATTACCATAGAAGTTAAAATGACAAGCAACACACGAAGATTGATGCAAGTCTGAGCAAGAGAACTTCTAACCATTTACCTCCTGATACCTCTGGACGTACCTCCAGTTTGCCCCACTGTGGGGTGGTTCTTGACAGGGGTATAGAATGAAATCGTCGTTCAAATGGTTATCAATGGTCACCTGTAGTGTTTATGATAGAGAAACGAATGCCTCCGTCGTCTCAATCCATGTAATCACTGCGAATAACCCTTACGTCCGTAGGTTAAGGTCTCGCTATCCTTACCATTCCACTTATCTCTTAAGTGTGTATGGGACGTGTTTGGACCAGGCTTGCCTCTTTTCTGAGGAAACATCCTTTTGAATAATTTAAACAACTTTTGTTTGGAAGAGTTCATTTTGCTCTCTCCAAAACTTACCCTCCAAGGGGATTTATGATGCACAATGCATATTTCAATCATGTTCGGATAACCTCCAAGTTTAAACATGAATGCCAATGACATGACTATGAGAATTTTGCGTCTTTCTAGACATGAGATTTGAATACATGCTAGATTCCAAGAAGCCTTCAAATTCTATCAATAAGGATTCCGACAGTCTTGTAAACCTAAAAGATTAGGGAAGGAATACTTACCTGCCCAGCGCGGCTAGGGATTCCTGAAAAACATAAAAGGAATATGTCAGTGTATGCTCTCGAATTTCAGAAAATTAGAACGATACACCTTACCCTTGATCATGCATTCCAATGGAAGTGGATAGATTCGCGAAAATCTGCATTTTTCTTAACAACACAAGATGGTTAAGTTGTTCTAAAATTTCTTAAAATTCTCAGTCTTTGGAGAAGAAGACGTGCACCTGACCACCATGACGTTAGGTCTCCTTGATCATGCGTTCCAACTTATCGCGACCCTGCTTCCTTGGATCCTGCAATATTGAACACATGCTAATGTATGCATAGATGCATGACATGCTTATGCAAAGACTATCATGAAGAGTAGGCTCAATTCGAGGCAGGGCATATGACCGGAATCTGATTTTATTTCAAGGGTAATATTTCTTCACAGCATCTGAATTCACAGGGTGCCCCAATTCTTCTCCCTCGGAGTTTACAAGAATTAATGCTCCTCCCGTGAGGATCTTCTTAACAATGTAGGGGCCTTCGTAATTTGGAGTGAATTTTCCCCCTGGATGGGTAGTACTTGGCAAAACTTTCCTAATTACCAAGTCATTTACTTCGAAGTTTCTGGTCTTGACCTTTCGATTGAACGCCCTGGCTACCCTCTTCTGGTAAGTTTGTCCATGGCAAATGGCTTTAAGACGTTTCTCATCTATTAAGTTCAGCTGTTCATATCTGTGCTTGAAATACTCTGACTCAGAGAGTTTATCTTCGGATAAGATTCTCAAAGAGGGAATCTTAACTTCTACTGGTAGAACTGCTTCTGTCCCATATACCAAACTATAGGGAGTTGCCCCTGTAGAAGTCCTGATCGACGTTCGGTAAGCCATCAAGGCGAAGGGCAGCCTTTCGTGCCAATCCCTGTAGTTTTCTGCTGTTTTAGCTAAGATTCTCTTGATGTTTTTATTGGCTGCTTCCACTGCCCCATTCATCTGTGGGCGGTAAGGAGATGAATTCAGATGTCGAATGCTAAAGTGATCCAGCAGACCATCGACAATCTTGTTGTTTAGGTTGGACCCATTATCTGTGATGATCGCTTGAGGGGTACCATACCGGGATATGATATCTCTTTTGACAAATCTTGCCACATTTCTTGCAGTGACATTCTTGTAAGAGCTGGCTTCTACCCATTTGGTGAAGTAATCAATCGCTACCAAGATGAAGCGATGACCATTCGAAGCCACAGGATTAATAGGCCCTATCATGTCTATCCCCCACATAGAGAAAGGCCAAACTTCAGACATTTGGTGTAGTTCGTTCGGGGGTGCGTTAATCTTATCCCCGTATATTTGGCATTGGTGGCATGACCGGACGTGCTGACAGCAGTCTGATTCGATGGTCATCCAATAATAACCTAGCCGCATGATCTTCCGGGCAAGGAGGTGGCCGTTCATGTGAGGCCCACACGCACCCTCATGGATCTCTTTCATGAGAATATTTGCTTCTTTGGCACCTACACATCTTAACAGAGTAGAATCAAACGATCTCTTGTACAGAATTTGTCCATTGAGGAAGAACTTGCTGGCCATCTTGGTTATGTATTTTCGGTCTCCTGACTGGCATCCTTCAGGGAATTCCCTTTTCAAGAGGTAATTCTTGATGTCATAGTACCATGGCTCTCCATCACATTCCTCTTCGATTAGCATGCAATAAGCTGGCTTTTCAACAATGCCGATCCTCAGAGGTTCTATATCCAACCCTTTAGTCGTTTGTAACATCGAGGCTAGGGTGGCTAATGCATCTGCGAATTGGTTGTGAGACCTTGATAGGTACTCGAATGACACTTCTTCAAACTTGAGTATCAATTCTTCAAGGTATTCATGGTAGGGGATGAGTTTTGCATCTTTCATCTTCCACTCCCCTTGTGTCTGTAGAATAATGAGCATGGAGTCTCCAAAGACCTGCAATCTAGGTATCTTCATGGAAAGGGCTAGTCGTAGGCCCAGAATGCATGCCTCATATTCTGAAATATTGTTGGTACAAGGAAAAGTTATCTTTGCCGCGACAGGGTAATGTTGACCATCTGGGGATATCAGTACTGCCCCAGTGCCTGCCCCTGATAGGTTAACAGCACCATCGAAATACATGATCCACTTATCCTCTGCTAAGTTCAGAATTCGGCCTTCTGTGTTCGTTACTTCAGGGGATTCAGTGCTCGATGGGTTTTCTGCCAGCATGTCCGCTATAGCTCTTCCTTTTACCGACTTCTGCGGAGAACATTTAATGTCAAATTCAGACAACATTACTTGCCATTTTGCCAGTTTCCCAATTAAAGCGGGTTTCTCCAGGAGGTATTTGACGGGGTCGTTCTCTGTTATGAGCTGAATGTGATGATGTAGGGTATACTGCCTTAGTCTTCGTAGTACCCATACTGCTGCTACGCAGGCCCTTTCAACTGGTATATATTTTGCTTCAGATGGCGTGAATTTCTTACTCAGGTAATAAATGGCCCTCTCTTTTCCATCTATCGGGCTTGTCTGGGCAAGTAAGGCTCCCAAGGACTCTTGTCGTATGGTCAGGTATAAGGTCAATGGGTGACCGGGAATTGGTGGCACAAGCACCGGTGGTGTGATCAAATAGTTTTTGATCATTTGGAATGCCTTGCTGCACTCGGCGTCCCACGTTATTTTTGCGCCTTTCTTAAGCAATTTGAAGATTGGCTTAGCCACATCAGACAGCTGATTGATGAACCTGGCAATATAGTTCAATCTCCCTAGAAGGCTTCTCACTTCTTTTACTGTGGATGGAGTTGATAAATCGTGGATGGCCTGGATTTTTGAGGGATCAATTTCAATGCCTCTGTTGCTGACTATGAACCCAAGGAGTTTCCCGGATCTTGCCCCAAACACGCATTTGTTAGGGTTCAGCTTTAACTTGTATTTGCGCAGGCGCTCAAATAATTTTCTTAATACCTGTATGTGATCTTGTCCTTTCTTGGATTTAGCGATCATGTCATCAACATATACTTCAATCACTTTGTGGATCATGTCATGAAATAACGTGACCATAGCCTTCTGGTAGGTAGCCCCGGCGTTTTTCAATCCAAAGGGCATGACTTTGTAGCAAAAATTCCCCCATGGTGTGGTAAATGCAGTCTTGGGTTTGTCTTCTTGTTTCATGAAGATTTGGTTGTATCCCGAGAATCCATCCATGAATGAGAATAATTCATAACCCGCCGTACTATCCACCAATACATCAATGTGGGGGAGTGGAAAATCATCTTTTGGGCTTGCTCTATTCAGATCTCGGTAATCTACGCAGATCCGAACTTTTCCGTCTTTCTTCATGACGGGTACTATATTTGCAATCCAGTCTGAATATGGGATAGCTTCAATGAAGCCTACCCTAAGGAGTTTCATGACTTCTTCCTTAATCTTGTCTTCTAACTCGGCTTTCATCCGCCTACTGCCTTGTTTGACAGGTTTGATGCCAGGATCCGTGGGCAATGCATGTTCCACAATCTTAGGATCAAGGCCTGGCATATCCGCGTAAGACCATGCGAAGATGTCTTGATATTCTTTTAGTAGCTTGGTGAACTCGAGCCTTTCATCACGGGATAGGTGTCCGCCGATCTTGACCTCTTTGACGTTCACGGTGTCTCCCAAATTAATGACAACTGGTTCTTCTGAGGTATGAGGCTTTGACTCTTCAAAGGTGTTCCAATCCCTACGGATAGACGCGTAATCCTCGTCTTCATCTTCCTCAATGTTATAGGAGTGGTTAATGGAGGGATCCGAATTTTGTAACAACCTGGTATGCATGTTTGAGATGATATGCCTGAAATGTCATGAGTATGGTTAGTTTGTGCTCAGTAAAAATGACATGCATGATTATGTAAAGTTTTTTCGAAAAAGTTTTTCGAAATAGATGTAGGTACAGATGGGACTAATCCTCATGTCATTGGATATCCCGGCCCCTTGAAAATCTTTTGAAGATTAGGAATCATATGGCAAATCAGGCCTCAAGCTTCTATATGCAAGACCATTATCATCATCGGGCTGATTCGTGGTTCCTATGTCCTTAACAAAACATGCGTGGTTTTATTGAATGCGAAATGGGCCGCGTTACAAGATGTGCTATTTGGACCAACGGCCGGAGATCCAAAGGCGTTTTCTTATGCGTTCAATAAGGAAAGAAAATACAGTGAAATGCAGAAAGTTCTAAACGCAGTATTTAAAGATGAAGGAAGAGTCTATTTACTCAGAAGAAGTGGCTTCACTGTCCAACCACTCCATGATGACATTCACAGAGTCATCTTCGAGAAAAGGATTTGTCAGATCTGGTTCCATCGGCGAAGTGATACCCTCTTCAGATAGCCATTTGGAGTTCTGGTCGAAGTAGGTATTTAAGGGATTCTTGAACATTCGAGACCTTCCCTTCCAGGTTGGAGAACCGATGAATGAGCTATTCGGGCTGTTTTCGCCTCCACGGCGTCCCAGGCTTTTGCCTCGGCCTCGGCCTGTTGCTTTCGGGACATAATCATTCATGGGATACTTCTGGTACCCCAAGCCCATTTTATGTGGATTAGCCTTCAATTGTAGCGGGGCATTTATACCCTGATTATGTTTGCCTAGGCCTTTTTCAGGATTGAACCCGTATGCCAGCAGCATCTTAGCTGGTAGAAGACTGGCTTCTGAGATGTAAGGAGTTCTCAACTTCGACCGTACTGGGGTATGAACTGTTGCTACCGACTCTAGGGAGTGATAGCTCGCTTCAGTTTTCTCTTCAGGCTCAATATAGGGAATGGCACTGTTCTGGTATGCCTGGAGGTCGACTTCCCCATGTACGGTAATCACCTTCCCATCTACAATGAAACGTACTTTTTGGTGCAGGCTCGAAGGGACAGCTCCTGCTGTATGGATCCAAGGTCTTCCTAGCAGGAATCCAAATGCACTGGGCAGATCCATTACTTGAAAGTTTATAGAGAACTTAGTTGGGCCAATGAGTACGTCAAGCTCGATTTCACCCTCTACAGTCTTCTTCATGCCATCGAATGCTCTCACAGCTGTCTTGGATGTCTTGATCATCTCTTCCTTGATTCCCAGCCTCCTTATGGTAGCCAAAGGACAGATGTTAAAGTCTGA